>LT934124.1:594561464-594651344 GCA_900231445.1 Triticum turgidum subsp. durum | reverse complement strand
CCGCCATATCACATAGGGGGGGGGGGCTAACGAGTGGGCCGGCCATTAGCAGCACTGCAGCGAGCGAACAACGGGTGGTATCTAAACACTGAGTGCCCCCGCGGGGGATCGACCTTGCGACCTCTGGCTACCGAATGGCTCTCGCTAGCCACTCGAGCTGATGGCGCTTTGGTCATTGTTATACACCGCGACATACTAAAAGTACTATGGGGAGGGGCAGATCAAACATGTACTATAGCAACCGGACCATGTACTGTAGCGACACGAACAAGGCAATGTAGAGTTTTTTTAGAAGCTCCAAATCTTTCTTTTTAAAACATGAACATTTTTTAAGAACACAAATAAAATTTTGAATTTCAAACATTTTTCAAAAAAGGCGAACCAAAATTAGGAACCACAAAATTATTTTGAATTTGTGAACAAATTTTGAAAGCCTGAACATTATTTGAAACTCCCCGAACAATTTTTGGTGAACACATTTTGAAAATGAGAACATTTTTTGAAATTGTGAACAAAATTGTAAAACCACAAACACTTTTTGAAATTCATTTTTTTGGAATTTGTGAACAAATTTCAAAATAAGAACATTTTTTGAAAATCTGAACGATATTTGAAAATTACAAAAAAGTTCAAAACAAAACTTGAAAAATAAAACAAAAAACCAAAATGTTGAGAAATTCATGAATATTGTCATAAAAAAAAGAAAATAAGCGAACAATTTTTGAAATTTCTGACAAAATTTGTAAACAGAAACATTTTCAAATTAAGGAATATTTTTTAAAATTCCCAAACAATTTGAAAATGTGAACATTTTTTGAATGTAGGAACAAAATTTAAAAACAGGAACACTTTCCAAAATTTGAACATTTTTTAGAATCTTGAATATTTCTGGAAAAAGAAAAAACTTAAATTGAAGAAAAAGAAAACGGCAAAATTAAAGAAAGAAATAGGAAAGAAAAAGAAAATAAAAGAAGAAACTGTAGACAAGAAACAAAAAACCGGTTCAGAGAACCTTCTAGAAGGTTCCCAAAATCAGATGGGGTAGTGCCCCGGTAACTTGCCGCAACGAGGGGCAAATAGGAAATTCTGGTGCTCCAAGCTTGGGAGGGATTCTAGGGAATCAATGGCGTTCAAGTGAGCTCTTCCTTCCCATGGTGTCCTTGCTCCTCGCTAACGGCTATCTCTAGTCAAACCTCTGAAAGTCTATAGAGGATTAAAATTTTCGTTTTACTTCTCCATACAGTACCAACATATCTCCAAAATCGTTTTCAAAAAACAAAAAAAAACCTATCTCCAAAATCTGTTGGAGGAGTAAAAAAATTCACTACTCGGCCTGGAGCTGTCCGAGTAAAATCCCCTCACCCTCTGCACACTCTGACCTCAAATCCACCGCTGCCCCGGGCCACCGTTGCCGTATTGGGGCCCCCGCCGCCACTGGCCCCAATCCGGGCCGCCGGCGTGACGGCCCTCCACCGTTTCCCCATCGTCCCCGTCCCTGCCGTCATTGTCGGGGTCAAACCCAGCGATAGCTGTGAGCCACGACTGAGAGATCCCGGGCGCCATTTGGCGTCGCCCACGCCCACCTCACCCAGACTCCTTGTTTGACACCCTGGAGCCGTCACAGTAGGAGGTGCTGAAGCCTTTCCTGGTTTCCGCGACCAACGGCCGCATTCGCTACCGCTCACCCCTCCATCGTCGATGCCGCTGCAGCTATGGGGTAGCCGCCAGGAAGCGCTCCATCTCTCGGCCGTCGACGTGCGGCAGCAGCAAGGGGAGGTCGTCTCCGACCGCCTGCACGGCTATCGTGGGGTGCTGATGGCGGTGCTCTCGCCGGTGCTCCTCCTCATGCCGTGCTTCCCCGGCCATCTGTGACTGTAAGCAATTGGGCTTGCTATTTGTTCTGTCGTCCGCGCTGTACAAAGATTCAGTCAATCCATGTGTGTTCTGTAGGCTGCATGACAAGTGTTCGATGAAATGTGAGCCCAGGGACCGAAGCAGCGCCGTGGCCATCCACTAACTTACCACCACGGGGGTGGGGCACCAAGTGAAGGCTTGGCTCCTTTGTACTCCCTCCTTTCCTAAATATAATTCTTTGAATAGATTACACTATAGACTACATACGGAGCAAAATGAATGAATTTTTTACACTTTAGAATGTATCTATGTACATCCGTATGTTGTCTATAATGAAATCTCTACAAAGACTTATATTTAGAAACGGAGGGAGTAGATAGCAAGGTTCTGACCGTCTTCGAGCTGCTTAGTAAATAGAGATGCTCATTCAATTACACATATGTAGAATTTCATAAAGAAATATATTTATTTATAGTCTACAAAGGAGTGAAGCTTTTGAAATGGCATGATTCGTGCATTCATTAAGAAGAAAAAAGAGCTGCTCGGTTAATACAGAAAAACCGAGAGAAAACTAGATTGTCCAGTTAATTATGAAAAACCGGGCAAAAATCATCACAACCGTTGAACTAATTTTCTTGTTCCCTGCTATGAACCCATGTACGTCGCGATGTAGTGAGCCAGACATACTCGGGGTTGAATGGGCTGCAATTAGTGTGGCCAAATAGAAAAATAGAAACAATTTATTCTTCCAATTATTCACAAATCTAAAAAATATACACTATATTACACAATTATACAACAACAACAAAGCTTTTAGTCTCAAACAAGTTGGGGTAGGCTAAAGGTGAAACCCATAAGATCTCGCAACCAACTCATGGCTCTGGCACATGGATAGCAAGCTTCCACATACCTCTGTCCATAGCTAGCTCTTTGTCGATACTCCAATCCTTCAGGTCTCTCTTAACGGACTCCTCCCATGTCAAATTCGGTCGACCCCGACCTCTCTTGACATTCTCCGCACGCTTTAGCCGTCCGCTATGCACTGGAGCTTCTGGAGGCCGGCGCTGAATATGCCCGAACCATCTCAGACGATGTTGGACAAGCTTCTTCTCAATTGGTGCTATGCCAACTCTATCTCGTATATCATCATTTCGGACTCGATCCTTCCTCGTGTGGCCACACATCCATCTCAACATACGCATCTCCGCCACACCTAACTGTTGAACATGTCGCTTTTTAGTCGGCCAACACTCCACGCCATACAACATTGCAGGTCGAATCGCCGTCCTGTAGAACTTGCCTTTTAGCTTTTGTGGCACTCTCTTGTCACAGAGAATGCCAGAAGCTTGGCGCCACTTCATCCATCCGGCTATGATTCGATGGTTCACATCTTCATCAATACCCCCATCCTCCTGCAACATTGACCCCAAATACCGAAAGTTGTCCTTCCGAGGTACCACCTGGCATCAAGGCTAACCTCCTCCTCCTCACACCTAGTAGTACTGAAACTGCACATCATGTACTCGGTTTTAGTTCTACTATATTACACAATTATATTTTATCTATTTAATAATAACATAATTAAAAGTATTCACAGATATAAAATGCATATACTTCTACAAAAATGTATTCGAAAAATGAGTTCACGTATTTTAAGAAAATGATAATTTAATTTACAAAATGTTCATGTGATTAAAGAAGTGTTCACATATTTTGAAAAATATCTTATATTTACTAATTGGAAGCACCATACGAGGTTCCACGTTAATCTTTGATGTTGAAAGTTTTTGACCATCCGATCAAGTTGTGATCTATTTGTAACCGTAGGATGAAATAACATATATACACCCTCCTGTTTTTTCCTAGCGTAAGTCGTCCTCTCCTTGGACACTTTTTTTTTTAGAACTAGAGCAGCTCAAAACTACTCTAAGAGGAGACATATTCAGAGTACATCAGGGTTTGAAGACTAGGTGGGACGTCCGAATCAAGTCTCTGATCGCCGGAGCTTCTGTGAAGGGCAGCCAGCCCATGAGCCAAGGCATTGCTACATCGCTTCACGTGCCTGATCTTGCAAGCAGAGAAGCTGCCCATTGCCCTTCTGATGTCCATTATCAGTCCATAGCATGTAGACCGTGGTTGGGTTTGTGCTTCTACTTCCTTGACTATCGATTGGTTGTCCATTTCAAGTATCACCAGACCATTGTACCGACCGGCAAGAGAGAGCAACCCGGTCAGAGCTGCTCTGGCTTCGGCCTCGTCCACTCCACTGCTATTTGGCATTCCTTTTGATTCAGAGAAGATTACTCTGCCAGTTTCGTCTCTGGCAACAACTCCTGCAGCACACACTCCAGATTCTCCCTCGAACGCTGCATCCGTGTTCAATTTTACTGTACCATGTACAGGAGGATCCCAGCACCTGTTTAGATTCACATCAGGAATTGGATCAGGAGCCCAGCCTCCAATGGCGGATTTCCCATTCGATCCCATGGACAACTCTGAACCCGCCAATCTGAACTCTTCCTCATATTTCTCTAGAAATTGGACTGACGAGCTAATTGTTTGTCTCCCTTCGCTGCGCACGTAGTCCTCCCGGAGATGCCAGCAGCGCCACAACAGAAGCAACATTTTTGTTCGTGTGTCCTCGTTCTCAGAGTCAAGCAGAACTTGCAGCCAATCCTCCCCCGTGTATCTGAACTTCTTCTCCGGCGGGAGTACCCAAACTTCCCTCATGGCCCTTCTCAAGCCTCTGCTTTTGGTGCACTCCACAACTGCGTGGTACTCATTCTCCACCCCACGACCACAAATGCTACATGTTGCGTCTGTTTCAAGAGTTCTTTTGTGCTTATTTTCTTTCGTGGCTAGTGTCTCGGTAGCCACTCGCCACCCGAAAATCCGCACTTTACCTGGCACTTTGGCCTTCCAAATCAAGTCCCATATGCTCCTGTCAGCGGTGTCCCTAGTAGAGCTGGTCGGAGGGTCCTCCCGTTGAGCAAGTTTTGCAGCTAGCTTGTACGCACTCTTAACTGAGAAGGCACCGTTCCGTTCATAATGCCAGGCAAGTTGGTCGCTCACATTTGATCTTGGGATCGGGAGTTTGCATATCTCGTCGGCATCGAAAGGGTAGAAAATCTTGCGGATAAGATCTACGTTCCACTCATTCCTCTTCGGGATCATAAGTTGATTTACCCAACGGAGCCTGGAACTCCTTATGAATGCAGTTGTCATGAGACCCTCCCTTCTAGGCAGCCACTGATCTCGCTGGATTTGTATACTTCTCCCATCTCCAACCCTCCAGATTATCCCCTTCTTCAAGAGTTGCAATCCAAATTCGATGCCCCTCCACACCGGTGACACATCTGATGCATAGACGGTGTCTAGGACATTTCCATTAGGGTAGTACTTTGACTTAAGCACTCTCACGCAGAGGCTGTCAGGGTTCTGAATCAATCTCCACCCTTGCTTTGCGAGGAGTGCCTGGTTAAAGATATGCATATATCTAAAGCCAATACCCCCATCCCTTTTCGGTTTAGTCATACGATCCCACGACATCTAGTGGACCTTCCTGTGGCCTTCCTCATCTCCCCACCAGAAATCTCTTAACGTTCTCTCATACTTATCACAAAACCCTTTAGAGAGCATAAACACGCTCATTGTATACGTGGGAAGTCCCTGAACTACAGATTTGACATGGACCTCTTTCGCTGAATAAGACATAAACCTTTCCGACCAGTCGTTGCATCTTTTCCCAAATCTGTCCAGAATGGGCTGAAATTGGTCATCCTTCATTCTCCCTTCCGGCATCGGCAAACCTAGGTACTTGCTTTCAAAAGTGTCTGCTTGTACTCCTAGGATATTTTTAATGCCAACCCTAGTTGCCTCCGGGCATGCCTCACTGAATAGAATGGAGCATTTGCTTTCACTAAGGAGTTGCCCCGTACACCTTTGGAAGGTAGATAACACTTTTTTGATGGTTTTGGCTTGCTCAGTTGTGGCCTTGAAGAAAATCAAGCTGTCATCAGCGAAAAGGAGATTAGAAATACCCAGGCTGTTTCTCGCAATCTTTATGGGTGTCAGGTTGTTTTCAGCAATTTCCTTTTTAAGTAAATGCACTAGGCCGTCTGCAACAAACAGGAACAGGTAAGGGCTGAGGGGGTCCCCTTGTCTCAGCCCTCTAGAAGGGGTAAACGGATCCAAGAGACCTCCATTGCATCTCACCGAATACCTCACGGTCCGGACACACTGCATAACCCAGTCAGTCCATTTCTTGCAAAAACCGAACTTTTGGAGCACACCTTCCAAGAAATCCAAGTCCACCCTGTCATAGGCTTTGGCGAGGTCCAGCTTATATGCACAGTAATTATCCCTGACATTTTTGGAGTGTTGGATCTTGTGAAAGCACTCAAAAGCAATGATGGCGTTGTCAGTGATCATTCTTCCGGGGATAAAGGCACTTTGTGTCTCAGATATAATCTCATCCAAGATGGGCCTAAGTCTGTTGACAAGGCATTTTGACACCACCTTATATATGACGTTGAACAGACTGATCGGCCTATAGTCCTTGATCGATTGCGGATCATTACCCTTTGGAATGAGGACGATCACTGTATCATTAATACCATCAGGAAAAACCCCACTCTCAAAGAAATCTAGGACACCTTTAGTGACATCTTCTTTCAGCACCCCCCCAGTTCCTTTGGAAAAAACGACCCGGGAAGCCGTCGGGTCCAGGGGCTTTTAGAGGCCCTATTTGAAAAAGGGCGTCACTAATCTCCTCCGCTGAGAACTGCTTCGTCAACACGTCATTCATATCTCCACTCACCCGGTTTCGTATTAGGTCCAGAATTTCATTGGGGTCGATCCCCTCTTCCTTCTCGTATAGCTTCTTGAAAAATACGTTTGTTATTTCATGTATTCCTTTGTCCTCCTCGACCCACTTGCCTGAGTCATCTTTCAGCCTGCCGATGGTATTTTTCTTTCGTCTCCATGTAGCTTTTTGTTGGGACCATTTGGTATTCTTGTCCCCCTCTCTGAGATAAGTAGCACGTGAGCGCTGCCTCCACATGAGCTCCTCCCTCAGTAGCAATTCATCCAAAATCCGAGCTAATTCATCTGCTCTTTTTTGCGACTCGGGTGTGCAAGTAGAGTTCCATAATCTTCTCAACTTCGATCTAATATCCGCTGTTTGTTTAATAACCGATCCAAAGTCACGACTTGCCCAGCTGCGTAGCTCCCCCTTCATCTGATTCAGCTTTGAACACACTTCCTTCAGGTTCGCCGTCGTTCCCTTACCTTTCCAGGCTGTTGTAATGGTTGGCTGGAGGGTTTCCACTCTTTCCCACATATGTTCGTACCTGAAAGTAGGTGCAGACCCCTTCTCCTTTGGCCTCCATTCCTTCCTCCCTCCCACTCTCAATAGGATAAGCAGATGATCCGATCTCGAGGAGCAGATGTGCTCAACAGTAGCTTGGTTGAAGTAGTCAGACCACTCGCTCGTTGCCACACATCTATCCAGGCGAGCCCTCACGTTGCTGTTTCCATCTTGTTTATTATTGTAAGTCCAGCCCGGTCCCTTGAAACCCAGGTCATACACTTTGCAATCCGATAGAGCCAAACGAAAGTTTTCCATGTTTCTTTCAGACCGCTTCGCTTTTGAGTAATGTTCTGATTGCCACATGGTTTCATTGAAGTCACCCATCATCAACCACGGTAAGCTTCTTGTGTCCTTTAACCTTCTTAGCAAGGTCCAAATGTGGTGTCGTTCGTGGGAATTTGGTTCACCATAGACAAAGGTTCCTCTCCTTTGTATGCCTTGCGGATTTAAACGGATCAACACGTCGATGTACCTCGCCCCCACGGCAATCTTCTTTATTTCAACACTCTCATCATAGAATAGGGCAATGTCGGCACCTTTACCAATACCGGGTTGCGTGATACAATGGCGAAGGCCAAGCCTCCATTTCAGGTTCCTAACATACTTATTATTTTGCCAGGTTTCCGAGAGGAAGACGATCTTGGGCTTATAGGTGTGCACTACGCACACTAGCTCCTGAACTGTGCGAGGTTGCCCGAGGCCTCGACAGTTCCACGCCATGATCGTCATGGCTCCTGGTGGGCGCCCTCCTCGGCGTCCACCAGTTGACCGGGAGCCCCTGGCCCGCTAGCTTCCTTGCTGTTTTCTTTTCCTTCCATCACAACAGTTGCTGCACATGCTTTCTTGTTCTGCTCTAAGTCTCCTCCCTGTCCAGGCGCTGCAGCAATTGAAGTCTCCTCCCTTGCGTTTCCTCCTCTCTTGCCCAGAACTGACACCACCTTCCCAGCTCTCTCCTTGCTGTGCCTCCTGTTCTTCACAACCTTTTTGTTGAACAGGCCTTCCACAGTCCATGCCGCCTCCTGCTGTGTGTACTGCGGGATTGGGCCAAAACCCGCCCGCAGGGTCCAGGCTTTCTGTCCCGATCTTCCTCTCAGTCTTTTCCCCCACCTGCGCATTCGCCCCTGCCAAGACTGCCATCTCCACGTCCCTGTCCTTACCCGGTTCAGAAGGAGCAGTGTTCATGGTAGGAGTCTGGATCGGGCCTGGTGTGGGTGCGCCCGCTGCAGCCTTGACGTTGAGGACCGGAGGAGTCAGGTTCTGCTTGATGCCATCTTCTTCAGCTACATGCACTGTCGTGGCTTTGCTCATTGCATTCAGCACTCCCTCGCAGCTATTTCCGTTTATCCCTGTAGTCCGAGATGGCGCAGTAGGCCTGTGTGCAGCCTGAAACCTTATGGGTCCTCCATCTTCAGAGACTCTGAGCGCACTAACTACAGCTATGGCAGCCTGCACTTGTGGGTTGAGCAGCACATCCTCCGGGATCTTCTCTCGGCCTATCCTTCCCTGGCATGAGTTCTTCTCTCTCTGGACTTCTTTTCCAAAGCTTAGGAGGCGTCGAGCACTATTCACTACCGGGGCAACATAGCATCCTCTACTGTTACTTTTCTTGTATGGGGAGGCACGCATTGTTGCCGTGAACCTCATCTCATGGAGGTCCTCCGGCAACTTACAATCGCGTTGGCCATGCCCAAGATATCCACAGTACCCACAAAAGCGGGGCACTCTCTCATACTTAACCTCAAGGGAGTACACAATATCACTAGGAATGTCACGTGATTTGATCCTATCTCTGAGGGGTTCATCTACATCATGATTTATACGGATCCTAATGAAACCCCCCCAAACCTTTCCTTTGCTGTCGGTGTCTACCTCCAGCACCTCTCCCAACTTTGCTCTGAGCTTCCACGCGACACCTTCATCGAGCATGATCGGTGGCACGTCGTGGACACGCACCCAGATGGGCATGTGAGCAACTTCCACCTCACCCGGTGGTGCTCCTCCGTCCACCGTAACCATGAGGAAAGCGTCCCCCTGGTGCGTCCATGGGCCATTGTCGAGGATGAACCGGCGATCTCCCTCCCGCTCGAACTCGAGGAGGAAGCGGTTGTTCTTCAGGGGCTTGTAGTCCATGCCTCCTCGGAGGCCCCACTTGCCTTTGAGTTCTCCGAAAAGCCCTTCGTTGCTGAAGGGCAGGGGCAAGAAGAAGAGCCCCAAAGCAACCCACCGGAATCTCATGGCGGCACGCTCCTTTGACAGGTCCAGCTCCACCACATCATCGCCTCGAGGATCGAAGCGGGTCGGGAACCTTGGCGCCACAATGTCGCTGCCCGCTCCGAGCCTCCTCATGGTAGCCCTGTCTCCCTGAGATTGGGAGGGGTCACCTCAGAGCAGCACCCTCGACAAGTTCCCGCCGACGGAGTGGCCCGTGGCCTCCGCGGCATCCATGTGGGCTTTGTCCTTCCGAGGCTCCTGGCTTGCCATCGCTGGTGTTTGAGCACTCACAGACAGAGAACTAGGTGGTGATGGAGTAGCAGATTGTGTGTTGACCTTCATCTCGTCTCCCTTCTTTATGCCCCCTTCCCTTGATCTGATATCCGCGATTCTGTGGGATCCGTGATTATTTCCTTTCCTTTTGATTGTCTGTTATTGTCTCCTCTTTGTTCTGTTGATCCTCGTTCCTTGTCTGGGGGATCTGTATCCTTAGGGTAGGCCTTATCCGGGATCGTATCTTTGGTAGCATTCCATCCTAGACCGAGATCCAGATCTCAACGCATGGCATGTATTCTCTCTCTGATTCTTTCCATGGCGCCACCGTCAACAGTCTAAGCTTTCCTCACGATCCCAGATCGGAAATCCCCGATCTTCTTCTCCTCAATGGCGATCTGCTTGATCGCTTTCCTTGCTCGTAGCCATGCCTTCCGCAGGCCCAGCGAGTCCATCCCAGTCGCCGGATCTCTTTCCCCTTCAGTCCCTCCATACTCTTGCCTCCCTTCGTTGGATCTGCCGGCCGGTCACTCGGTTGGTCGGGCGTCGCCCCCCGTCGCCTCGATAGAGGCTCCGTGATTTCCGCTCCTCATTGAAGTATTATCGATTTAATCTTGGACACTTCTTTCTGCTCAATCTGATGGAGATATTATCTAAAAAATAAATAAAACAGTTGGAGATAGTTGTGGCTATAAACGGGAGGTGGTGAATCTAAGGGCATGTACAATGATTGATAAGACAGTTTTATCTTAAATCTTGCATGTAATTTAGAGATGACAAAAAAATATGTCTACAATGGGTTATATCTTAGCCTTATCTTCAATAACTAGCAACTCCTTAAAACATGGTGAGACAAATTGTGCTAAGAGATCATCTCTTGTCTTATCTTAAATAAGAGAAGACAAGGCTTTTCTTATGAGTTCTCTCTCCTCCACCTTATTATGTATTCTACGTGGCACTCCTAAGATAGCACCATTGTACATGCCCTAAGAAGCAGAAACCATGCGACCTTAACGCATGTCTCCTATTGTTTTGGTGACCGGCCTCCATGGTACAAGGTGGAGAGAGGCCTGGCCTAGCACGCTGCATAGGAAGCAAGCACATGCAACCCACGAAAGAAGCCAGCCATCATTCAAAAAAAAGAGCAACCATGACGCGGATGCGCTCCTTGCACTGGATAGCACCCACTAGTAGAAAAAGGACCTAATATGAGACACATTAGTGCCGGTTTTATTTTAAGCCGGCACTAATGTGTCCATTAGTGCCGGTTTCAACGACTAGCCGGCCGTTCTCATTAGTACCGGTTCATGGAGAACCTTTAGCACCGGTTCGTGCCACGAACCGGTACTAAAGAGAGTGGTGGCAGGGTGTTGTCAGTCTGGGGCCCCTCCAGCACCTTTAGTACCGGTTCATGACACGAACCGGTACTAAAGGTCGATGTACATAAACCCTTCGTCCACCCGAGCCACTCTGTTCTTCCCCTTTCCCCTCACTTCCTCTGTTCTTCCCCTCTCTTCCTCGAGCTCCTCACAAATTTTGCCCAAAATTTGTCAATATTTGAAGGCCCCCATCCATTCAAATGATCACAAAGGTTAGCAACTTTGTCCTTTCACTCATTGCTAGATTAGCTCTTGCAATGCTTTGTATAGTGATTAATTTGGGAGGAATTATATTTGCTAGTATTTGATTTATATGCAATTTGAGGTCCAAAATAACACTTAGATTGCATATGTAGGTGTGGTTTACTTAGTGCCTTCTAAATCTCAGTCGTAACCACCGTCGATCGCCCGCACCGTCCCGTCTCCGGCACCACCTTGTGGTGAGGCTCTTGTTCATGAATGTTTTTCATTACCCGTACGTTGTTTGTTATATATAGTGCCATGGTTTTGATATCTGTCCCCATCGGCCCTTGTCCTTGTTATGATTCGGATGTGGTATATTCTCTTTTAAAACTAGTTGTTGCATTTCGTGTTTATGACAAATTATGCCCATCAAGTTGACATGGATATTTTTATCTAGGAGGTATGTGAACCGGAAATTCCAACCGACCCTATTGTCGAGAGGTTAAATTTAGTTGAAAGAGAAAACGAGTATTTGAAAGAAAAATTGAAAAGAATTGAGGGGGAGAAGATGGAATTGGAGTTGCATGTTGCCGATGTCGTCGATGATCACAAGATCAAGATGGAGAAAATGAGGTTGAAGATTAGAAAGATTAGAAAATATGCCATTGATAGTGTGGCTTGGTATCATTATGCTGTTGGATAAATTGTTACCTTAGTTGCGATCTTCATCGCATTTGTTGTTGCATTTAAATTCTTTAGCTAGAGAGTTATTTGTATGTTGCATTTAATTAAGTGTTGTATATGAACTTTATGTATGAACTTTATGTATGAACTTGTATTAATTTGGTCTATTTGGTGTTGTGTAATGAAGATGAGCCGACAGTGGATGTATGATGACGGATTCTCTCCCGAGTTCATTAATGGCGTGCATACTTTTCTGCGGGACGCTGAGGCAAACAAGCGGGCGGATGATTTTATGCCTTGTCCATGTGTTGGCTGTAAGAATGGTCACAGTTACTCTACGTCAAAAACCATTCACGTCCACTTATTTAAGTCCGGTTTCATGCCCCACTATAATGTTTGGACCAAGCACGGAGAAATAGGGGTTATGATGGAAGACAGTGATGAAGAAGAGGACGACGACGGCTATCCTGGCCATGGGTTCCCTGAATACGATGATAGAACAATGGGGGAAGAAGCTGAGCCAGCAATGTGGGAAGAAGCTGAAGAAGAGGCATCAGATGAGCCCGCTGATGATCTAGGTCGGGCCATTGCCGATGCAAAGAGAAACTGCGCGAGTGATCTGGAGAGGACGAAGTTGCAGCGCATGTTAGAGGATCACAAGAAATTGTTGTACCCGAATTGTGAAGCTAACAAAAAAAAGTTGGGCACCACACTTGAATTGCTGCAATGGAAGGCAGAGAATGGTGTATCTGACAAGGGATTTGGAAAGTTGCTGGTAATGATAAAGAATATGCTTCCAAAGGACAACGGATTGCCCGAGAGTACGTATGAAGCAAAGAAGGCTGTCTGCCCTCTAGGGTTAGAGGTGCAAAAGATACATACATGCCCTAATGACTGCATCCTCTACCGCGGTGAGTACGAGGATTTGGACGCTTGCCCGGTGTGCGGTGCATTGCGTTATAAGATCAGTCGCGATGACCCTGGTGATGTCGAGGGCGAGCGCCCCAGGAAGAAGATTCCTGCCAAGGTGATGTGGTATGCTCCTATAATACCACGGTTGAAACGTTTGTTCCAAAACAAACAGCATGCGAAGGCGATGCGGTGGCACGCAGAAGACCGTAAGAAAGACGGAAAGTTAAGAGTACCCGCTGACGGTTCGCAGTGGAGAAAAATTGAGAGAAAGTACTGGGAGGAGTTTGCAGGTGATCCAAGGAACGTATGGTTTGGTCTAAGCGCAGATGGCATTAATCCTTTTGGAGACCAGAGGAGCAACCATAGCACGTGGCCTGTGACTCTATGTTTGTATAACCTTCCTCCTTGGTTGTGCATGAAGCGGAAGTTCATTATGATGCCAGTGCTCATCCAAGGCCCTAAGCAACCCGGCAATGACATTGATGTGTGCCTAAGGCCATTAGTTGAAGAACTATTACAGCTGTGAAATGGAACAGGTGTACGTGCGTGGGATGAGCACGGACAGGAAGAATTTGACCTAAAGGCGTTGCTGTTCGTGACCATCAATGATTGGCCTGCTCTCAGTAACCTTTCAGGACAGACAAACAAGGGATACCGTGGATGCACGCACTGTTTGGATGATACCGACAATATATATTTGGATAGTTGTAGGAAGAATGTGTACCTGGGACATCGTCGATTTCTTCCGACAAGGCATCTCGTAAGAAAGAAAGGCAAGCATTTCAAAGGTGAGGCGGATCACCGGACGAAGCCTTTCCACCGTACTGGTGCTGATGTACATGATATGGTCAAGGATTTGAAGGTAATCTTTGGAAAGGGTCCTGGCGGACAACCTGTTCCGAAGGACGCTGATGGATGCGCACCCATGTGGAAGAAGAAATCTATATTTTGGGACCTGCCATATTGGAAAGACCTAGAGGTCCGCTTCGCAATCGACGTGATGCATGTGACGAAGAATCTTTGCGTGACCCTGCTTGGCTTTTTGGGCATG
The DNA here is from genome assembly GCA_900231445.1 of Triticum turgidum subsp. durum. Taxonomy (NCBI): domain Eukaryota; kingdom Viridiplantae; phylum Streptophyta; class Magnoliopsida; order Poales; family Poaceae; genus Triticum; species Triticum turgidum. Next base: position 594,637,426 of record LT934124.1, on the reverse strand, counting down.
TATGGGAAGACAAAAGATACACCAGAGGTACGGGAGGACCAGCAATGTATGCACGGAAAAGACGGCATACATCAAGGTCAGGCCAACTACACTCTTACCAAAGAAGAGAAGGAAATCTTTTTCGAATGCCTGCTCAGCATGAAGGTACCGTTTGGCTTCTCGTCGAATATAAAGGAAATAATAAATATGGCAGAGAAAATGTTTCAGAACCTAAAGTCTCATGACTTCCATGTGATTATGACGCAACTCCTTCCGGTTGCATTGAGGGGGCTTCTACCGGAAAACATTCGATTAGCCATTGTGAATCTATGTGCATTCCTCAATGCAATCTCTCAGAAGGTAATCGATCCAGAAATCATACCAAGGTTACATAATGATTTGGTGCAACGTCTTGTCAGTTTCGAGTTGGTGTTCCCACCATCCTTCCTCAACATCATGACGCACGTCCTAGTTCACCTCTGCGAAGAGATTAACATTTTGGGTCCTGTATTTCTACACAATATGTTCCCCTTTAAAAGGTTCATGGGAGTCTTGAAGAAATATGTTCATAACCGTGCTAGGCCAGAAGGAAGCATCTTGAAGGGCCATGAAAATGAGGAGGTCATTGAGTTTTGTATTGACTTTATTCCTGACCTTAAGCCGATTGGTGTTCCTAAATCGCGGCATAAGGGCAGACTGGAAGGAAAAGGCACGCTAGGAGGGCATCAAATAATATGTATCAACGGGCATTCTCTCACTGAAGCACACTACACAGTTCTACAGAATTCCGCCTTGGTGGCTCTGTATATGGAGGAACACAAGAATTTTCTACAGTCCAAATACCCGGAGAAGTCTGACGACTAGATTACACGCGAACAAACGAGGACTTTCGCCGGTTGGTTGCAGAAACGTGCCCTGAATGATGGCGATATTCAAAATGACCTGTACTCGCTGTCCTAGTTACCATCTTCGAATATAATGACTTTCAAAGGGTACCAGATAAATGGGAATACATTTACACGATCGCCCAAGATAAGAAGAGCACCAACCAAAACAGTGGTGTCCGCTTTGATGCAACAACCAACACGGGAAAGGAAACATATTATGGTTACATAGAGGACATATGGGAACTTAACTATGGATCAGGTGATTTGGAGGTCCCTTTGTTTCGGTGCAAATGGGTCAATATGACACGAGGCGGGGTAACGGAAGACCCGCAGTACGAATGGCAACAGTGGATCTCAACAATCTTGTGTATGCAGACGAACCATTCGTCCTAGCCAATGATGTGGCACATGTTTTTTATGTGAAAGACATGTCTACCAGGCCTAGAAAAAGAAAAGATAAGGAAGCGAATGGATCATACGACGAGCCAAAGCGCCACATAGTTCTTTTAGGAAAAAGAAACATCGTGCGAGTGGATGACAAGACAGACATGTCAGAATATTATGAAAAGTTTGATAAAATTGCTCCATTCACAGTGAATATTGACCCGAGCATCCAGTTAAATGATGAAGATTTTCCATGGCTACGGCGCAAAGGGACACACGCGAAGAAAAAGTTTCACACCCAAAGATCTGGGATGTGATCGGCTTCACTATCATCACTTTCTTCTGTGTTTCACACCCAGGAGGGAATGTCTGTAATAGTTAGGGTAGTTATGTGTTTTGGCATTTGAAACGCGGAGAAATTTTATGTGCAAACAAATTCTTTTCATGCTTTTACTGATTTTTTCCAGCTAAATGACCCTGAAATTGAAAAGCATTTCAAATGAACTCAGAAAAGGTTGAAAGTTGGCATGGTATCATAATTTCATACAAATAACATGTGCAAAAAAGTAGAGAGAGTTACGGCAAAAACTGGATGCACTTCGTGTACAAAATGGACAATCTCTTTCGAAGTATCAGGGTTTCCAACAAAAACTCAACTGTTACAAAGGCATTTCATTTTTTAAATAACCTAAGCATTACCAAATAGAATATAATGATAAAACACACTAATATTAAACATAAGAAAAAAAAATCACTGAAAAAACTTTTTTCAAAGTTAAGTTATTCACAAACAAGTGATTCACACAAATTTCAAATAATTCAAGATTTAAACTATTCAAAATTGAAAACTACCCGCACTAACAGAAAATTTGTAATTTTTTGTACCTAAAGCAAAAATATTCACAAAGAAACTCTAAATATAGCAAAAAACAACTCAAAAATAAATAAAACAAAAATAAATAAAGCGAAAAAAATAAAAAAATAAAAAAGCCCGCCTACTGGGCCAAAGCGGCCTGCATACGACTAGGAACACAACCTTTTGTTGGGCCAGGATGTAGGCCCGCAAAGGCCCAGTTGGCCCACTGGGCAGAAGAGGACAGGTAGGCCCAGTAGGCCTGCTTAGGAGAGGAGCTCGAGAGAGCTAACGCACTGGGGCTTATAAACCAGTGCGGTAGCCCCTCGGCTAGCGAGGTGGGACTAAACTTGCGCACCGCCTGGAGCCAGTGCACCCCCTTTAGTACCGGGTCGTGGCTCCAACCGGTACTAAAGACCCCCCCCCCTTTAGTACCGGTTGGAGCCATAACCCGGTACTAAAGGGGGTGCGCTTCCCGCCGCTTGGCTTGGCCAAAACAGACCTTTAGTACCGATTGGTGGCTCCAACCGATACTAAAGGTCCATCCTATATATACACGAGTTGAAAAAAATCACTTTCCCTCTGTTTCCTCCCTCTATCGCGCCGTCCTGCCCCGATCGACGCCGTCCCCATCGATGTCGCCGCCCCCGCCCCTCGTCGCCGACCCCGGCCGTCCCGGCCCCTCGTCGCCGACCCCGTCGACGTCGCCGCCCCAGCCGTCCCCGTCCCCGCCGTCCCCGAGGCCGCGCCCCGGCCGCCCCGTCGCCGCGCCCCGCCCCGCCCCGTTGTCGTCGCCCCATCGTCGTCGCCCCGTCCCGTCAGCCCGTCGTCGCCGCCCCGTCGTCGCCTCGCCGGTGAGCTCGCCCCGGCCGCCATGTCCACACACACACACACTACACACACACACATTAGTTTGTTTGTTATATTTTTTCTGTTTTTTAGTTATAGAAATGTTAGAAATTATTCTGTTTTTAAGTTATATAAATATTAGAAATGTTAGTTATATAGAAATGTTATAAAAATTTTCTGTTTTTTAGTTATAGAAATATTTATAGAAATGTTTGCAATTTTTCTATTTTTTAGTAATATAAATATTAGAAATGTTAGTTATATAGAAATGTTATAAATGTTTTCTGTTTTTTAGTTATAAAATATTTATAGAAATGTTAGCAATTTTTCTGATTTTTAGTTATATAAATATTAGAATTGTTATAGAAATGTTAGTTATATAATCAGGAAATTTTAGAATTAGTTTTAGTTAGATGAATTAGATTAATGTCAAATTGTTAGAATTTGCATATATATAGAATTTTAGTTATCACATTCCAATCATTTAAAAAATGTTACTTTTTGCGGGCATATAGTATTTATTCTCAATGATATGCCCGGCCTGCATCCTCGCCGTCGACCCGTTCGCGACGACGTCCTGCTTCAGAGGACCCATGTCCGGGATTGGGCTCCGCCGGGCTGGCACTGGGAGGTGCTACCTGGAGGGGCGCGCCGCTTGGTGAGGAACCCGGCCTCGGGTCCCGTCGTCGACCCTGATCTTCTTTGGTGGCGTTCGCGTGGGCCACATTCGGTGCAGAGGTAGTCGGCCCCGCCGGAGGTGGTGCGTCGCCGTGTCAGGGAGGAAGATGAGCACGTCCATCGCTACATGGATGCTATGGACGACTCAGGTTCTCCACTACTTGGTGGGTTCTTTGGGCAGATGACCGGAGACATGATCCTGTGATGGTTCCTTCTCTTTGGGTGTGCACCGCCCGCGCCCCAGGAACCGCGAGTGGCGCCCTAGATTCTTCTGTAGTACTCGATCTTTATTAGGTATCTAGCCAGTGATGTATTTGATATATAATATTCGAGACGATATATTCGAGATTATATATATTAAGATGATGATGTATTTGAGATTATATATTCGAGACGATGTATTCGAGATTCAGTTTTTCCTTATTGATTAATTGCATCCATGCATTGTAATTTGAATACTAAATTGTTTTATATTTCTTCTGTATTAGTAAAGTAAAAGCTATGGCGGACAATACCGGCAGAGAGAGAGAAGAGGAATTGTTCGACATCGTACGCAGCCCTCACAGGCTAGATGATCTGAATGAAGCAGATGACGGCTCCCAATATCTGAACAATACCGGAGAGGGTGATGAAAAGATATTCAATCTCGACGACCGAGCTGATGAAGTCATGAACTATGATTATGATGACACAGACAATGTTTGTGATGACACAGACAATGTTGATCTTCAAATAACAAAGACTACTGGCGAGGTATATTTATATAAGCATGCATCATGGTGATCATCACATGTTTTTTTATTGAAGATATATTAACGAATCGATCTTTCTTCTTTCAGCCCTCCGGATCGAGCAAATCTGCTACAGACAACAAGACAAAGCGAGGCCCGGGCAGATTGTTGAAGGATGGTATAAAGTACCACATCGAATCCACCAAACTTAGTGGTGAACCCCTCACGCCTAAGAACGTTGCGGACAAGTGGACTCGTCAGTGCGAAGTTCTTGTGAAGGAGAAACTCCCGATCTCCATTCAAGAATGGAAAGAGCGAAAGACTAAACGTCCAGGTGTTACTTGGGTCGACGACAGAGCCAAAAAAGACCTTTTGAAATCTCTGATGGAATATTTCACCCTACCAGATCATTTCACTGAAGCAGATGTGGAGAAAGTCAAGGCCGCTGCTCTTAAGAAGATGGCAATTGCATTCAACACCCACAAGAAAACTGTATGGGCCAACTACCTCGCTAATGAAAGGAAGACTCAAGATTTCACGGGAACACTGGAGAAGCAAAGAGAACACTGGGACAATTTCGTGACCTTCAAGGATTCAGAATTATCTAAGGAACGGTTGATGAAAAACAAGGCAAATGCCGCAAGAAAGACGCAGTTCCGTAGGCTGGGTCCAGGTGGCTACGATGTGGGATTGCCTAAGTGGGATAAGTATGAGCAAGAGATGGAGGATGCAGGGGTCACTCCGGTTACTAGGAACTGGCCCTCCAGGTGCAAAACTTGGTTCTATGCGCATGGGGGGGCATTGGACCCGAAGACAGGCGAAGTTTCGCGGAAGGCAAATCTAAAAGGAGCCGAATAAAAGATAATTGACACAAGAGAAGAAGCTCAAAGGGGGGTGTTCATGCCCAACAGAGAGAACGACGAGCTTACGCACGCCCTGGGAAATCCTAAAGACCCGGGAAGAACACGAGGCAAGGGCGTTATTCCCTGGTATGAGGGATTTTCAGAATGGAACGAGGATTACAGGACCCGCGCAAGAAGGAAGATGGAGGAGGAGAAGAAAAGGAAGCTGGAGGAGGAGCAGAGGAAGCAGGGCGCAGAACGCCTTCAAGGCCTAGAAGCAAGGCACGCGGACCTGGCACTCAAATTCCAGCAGCAGATCGACTCACTTAGCCAGGAAAGGGGGTCTCAGCAGCGGCAGTAGCAAGCGGATGATCGTCCAGCATTGGATAGCACCGTCCCATCCATGCCGAGAAGCAGCGTTGGTTCTGCCCCGGGCGACACACTGCTGGATACATACCCCGTGGATGACATCATAGAGAACACTAACTATGAGCTACACTTCAAAATGAAGAACATATCCATGAAGGTGGCGGACGGTGTTGCTTTTCCAGTTATCCCCGAAGCAACCTACCATTGCATCCCGATTCCAGAGGGCTATGGTCGTGTCATGGTTGATGAAGTGGTGGACCCATATTCGGGGCTAATGCTTGACATTCTTGGAGGTGAAGACGAGCGCACACTGGGAGAGGCCATACATCGTATCATCCTATGAAGAAACGATTGCATCATCTTTCGAAGTCCACCGACACCGCGTCGTCTGCCGACTCCTCCTCGAAGTCCGCCACCGAGTCAGCAGACTCCCGCTCCTCCAAGTCCATGAACGCGTGAGACGACTCCTCCTCGAAGTCCGCCACCTCCTCCAAGTCCACGAACGCGTGAGTTGACTCCTCAAGTCTGGCACAGCGTCATGCCACTTCTCCGGTTTCAAGTCCGGCACCGTGTCAGGCCACACCTCCTGCTTCAAGTCAGCCGTCTCCGCTGTCTCAGCAATCACAGAAGAGACATGCCGCAGCTTTGGTGCGTAGCGGTACGAGTCGAGGTAGTTCAGGAAGTACAGGCGGAGACAAGCGATATAAATATGGTCCAAGCCTCGCTCCTCTTCCTCAGAGGCCTTACGACATGACTAAGGAGCAAAACACAGCCATAGTGCAAGTCCAAGTGGATGCCCATTTTGGACCGAAACCGGCACCGCCGCCAAAGGAGGAAGTGCCTGAGAAAGTAATTGACCACTTCATTTGTATGGCTAGAGAACCAGCTCCCAAGCCTGTTGACTCGGACTATGAGCGCCAAATTAGGAAACTACATCGAAAACGGCTAAATAAGGAAGCGAGCTCGAGCTCGAGCCAACAAGCAGCTGGCAAAAAATGCGGGAAAACCGTTCCCCCGCTTGTTGTGCCAACAACACATGAGAGGAGTACGCGCGCCAAATATTATTGTGGGCAAACCGTTAGCGTTCCCCAGCATGGCGATGTGGTAATAACGGAGTATCATATAATGCAGGTTCAAATGCTCAATATCTCTGTTGGACAACTCCTCGAAATCGAGCCCATGTCTCCGCTTAGAGAATCGGAAATAGCAGGGAAATATGTCCGGGGCCAACCTTTGGTCCATCCAGACAAGGTCAAGGACCTCCCAACGAGAATGTATCAATTGCATCAATGGTACACGAACATTACCAAGATTTCCAATCGAGAGTCCCTCATGGTGAATGTCAAGCATGAGCATTATTACCATGAGAAAGCTCTGGTCATTGAGTATCCAGAACTATTTCAGTTATACAATCAAGACGCACTCGACAAGTCTATCGTCAGTTGCTATTGTTTGTAAGTGATTTCTTTCTGTAATTTAAGTCTCAAGCTAGTAATGTAGTGATAATTTTGATCAATCATTACATGTAATTATCCTCACTATATTCTTTTTCTGTGGTATTATATGCAGGATGAAGATGTATGAAATGGAAAAATCTGAACGCCATGGTGTTGGGTTCATTGACCCAAATACCATTAATGAGGACATATGGTAGATTGAATGTTATCAAGATGATGTAGAGAAAAGCATGCTAAAGTTTTTGAAGCGCCTCAATAGCAATGAAGATATACTACTTCCTTACAACTTCCCGTGAGTCACACTGTCTTGTACTACAAATTCTATTTTTGCTTACTAGCTAGCTAGATGTTAATAATTAAGTGTATATAGTTTACGGTAGTTGATTAATTTTATGCACATGCCCGCTTAATTAAGACATGTAAACGTGTGCGCATGCAGTTGGCACTGGGTCTTGTTAGACATTAAAGTTGAGGAAGGAAAAGTTGAATTACTGGACTCACTAACTAAAGCAGATAAAGACTTCAACATCGTGAAGGGATAGTCAACAGGTAATTTCAATCATTATTAACTATATCTCAGCCTATTATTAGTTCGTCATTTCCTGATACGAACTATTTAATAACCCTTTTATTAATTTTCTTTCCCGACGGGCAGGGCATGGGCAAAGTTCATCAAGGTGACTCTAGGCAAGTGGGCAAAAAAGTTGTTTTGGCATCGACCAAAGGTATGTAATTAAGTAGTACTAGCTAGCTACCATCTCTTTAATTCTTGTTGCAATATCATTACTTAATTATCATGCTTGATTAATCATTATCTGATTCAATTCCATTCTCGTAAAGGCCCTGAAGCAGGCGCCGGGGAATAATCTGTGTGCATTCTACGTTTGCGAGAACATTCGCATGATAACGGCGAAAGGAGCAGATCTGATAGACAGGACTGGGTACGTTTGTCAGAATACTATTCACACTATTATCGATATCTAGTCACACAACTAACACACATGCATATTGATCTCCTTCTTAACAGTTCAGAGAGGTGCGAGATAAGCTCCTACCATCGGACCGCATACTAGCACTTCAAGAGGAAATAGCCGGATTTTTGCTCGATCAGGTCATAGATCCCAAAGGAGAATACTATTACCCGCTATCACCCCCGTGAACCACTTGTCATCGTGCTCCGGAGGCACCAAAGGCAACATATGTAGGAGAAATTGTATGTGTATATACATATGTGTATGCGTGAATAATTAATGATATATATATATATATATATGCAGTTCTACGTACGAGAAAATCTGTTTATATATATGCATAACGTGTACAATTTGTAGTATCGTGAAATACCAGCAAACAAAAAAAAATTGAATGGAAAATAAAGCCAAAACCCCCCAAACATTTAGTACCGGTTGATGTTACCAACCGGTACTAATGTCCTACGCGCACACGGGTCTGGCTCGTGCCACGTGGTGTCACTTTAGCGTCGGTTCGTAATAAACCGGTACTAAAGAGGGGGGGGGCTTTAGTCCCCACTCTTTAGTACCGGTTGGCAAACCGGCACTAAAGGCCGTTACGAACCGGCACTAAAGGCCGGTTCTGCACTAGTGCCCATCGCTAGCTCTCCGCGGCGGGCTGTACAACATGGGGCATCGGACTGAAGGGCAATGGTATGCACGAACCTGCGGATGTGTGCCCTGGATGGCGTCTAACCGGGATTGCACGACGCCGGCCTCACCTGCTCAGACCATGGACTCGCCGGCCGGTCCACACATCTGCCTCAGACACGGGCATGCTACATGCGGGAGGACGACTGCTGGACCGCATCGGTCGTGGGCGTGCACAAGCCGACTTTGGAAGCAAGTCTATTAATAATTCATCGAAGCCTAACTATCTACACTGGATTGATGAGCGGGAAACACACTCCATGAGTTTAAATGTTATTTGTATCATCATTCACAACCACTTTGGAAGCAAGTCTATTAATAATTCATCGAAGCCTAACTATCTACACTGGACTGATGAGCGGGAAACACACTCCATGAGTTTAAATGTTATTTGTATCATCATTCACAACCAGCATAGTCTGTTCCTGCATGGAATTTATGCATAGTTTCATTGTTGATTTAATGGTCTATTATGACATTCACAACCAGCATAGTCGACTGTTCCTGCATGGAATTTATGCTACATTCATTGTTGATTTAATGGTCTATTATGAGTTTGCATGGATCGACGAAGGCACAACAGTATTGTGGACTTTTTAATTTGCATCTGAATGAAAATTTTCAAATAGAATCAACTTGCAGTTTCCTAGACTCTAGACAAGAAAAAAAATCAATAAGCTCAGGAAATATGGGCATTATGTTGATGTGAACTTGAGAATGATAAATAACCAATAATAGTGTAGAAAATGTCACAACGTAAGAACTCACGTACATATTTGGTCCAATTCTTTGTTTATAAAACAATTAGCTAGATATATGGAAATTTAGCTTATGTTGACGTGCAAAGTATTCCAGAGAACTATTAACCACGGAATGAATATTCAGATTTAATGTATTATCATGTACCTGGAGAAGTTGCAGGTGTTATATATATTTTTTTTAAGAGAAAATTTGCCGATGCGATCTATCCCTTACATTTTGAGTTATTTGAACAAATGAAAGGTATTTCTATAATAGATGTCACAAGATTAATGTGAAGCATGGAGCAGTAATAACTCTTTGTGTAATTTTAAACTAATTGTGGGAATGTATTTTTCTGATGTGGAATTTGACTAAACTATTATTTAAAACAAAAAAGAGGCTAGCCAACTCACCTCCAGGAGGCTCCCCCGATTCGGTCTTCGTCGGCCGTCCGATCTGGCCATCTAGAGTGTCTGAACCGTCGGATCTTCACCTGCAGTCAAACCTAATTTTACCTCACGGTCATTTTCGTAGTCCAATGACAAGTGGACTCACGTCGGGCGCTCGTTGGTTGGTTTGTCTGTTTCGGCGTGCAGGAGGATTTTCCCAATCAGCTCGGGCGCTCCGCACCCAATCACCGGTGTCTCGCGGCTCTCGCCCCACCCCAGCCACCAAACGAGGAACCCTAGCCTCCTTTCTCCTTCCCCTCGACCCCCACGAGCAGCTGCACCCCTCCCTCTCCCTTCCGTGCGTGCGCTCGGCCAAGGACGCCGCCGTCGCCCTCGGCTCCTCCTCCACCACCTCGCCTTCCCATCGCTCGCGCGCATGTCGCCGCCGTCGGAGAACAGGCCAGTGCGGATCGCTTCCTCCTTTTCCTCCCGCCGGATCTAAGGCGTGCGGCCGTGGAGGCGAGCCTCTCCGGTGGCGGCGGCAAAGGGTGACCACATGGATCGGTCCCTGCAGGAGAGAGAAGATGGGATAGAGGGAGAGCAGGAAGGAGAGTAGGGAGGCCCGGCGGCGGACGGGAGAGGGTCACCGACCGGCGCCGGCGAGGTCAGGTGCGACCTGGTGGTTGGTGGCGGCTCGATCCACTCCTGGATCCTTCTTCTTCCAGTTCCCACTGCCTAACACCGAGGAAGAGGGCTGACCGAGGAAGAGGGCGAGGACGCGGGGATTGAAGAGGGTGTTCCTGCGTTCATCGCCTGGCCAAGGACGAGGACGACGACATGGGGTGGAGCATGTCATCCCTCTGGTTATCACCTTCCTTTCTTCTATTGGGTGAGCTTCTTCTGCCTTCTCATCAATGAGAGGTAGTTACAATAGTTGATGTTTCTCCTTGCTCCCAGGCTGAGATGAGGGTTTTCTCCATTGATTGTGGTGGCCTGAGTCAGAGATCGACAGCCAGATGCTTGTGGCTACCACACAAAACGTGCTCTCTTGCTGACCTCGAGGTCCAGATGCAATGGATTGTCTCCAAGGTATCTAGCCCGCTGTTCCTCTTGTTTCAGATCATATGTGTTGGTCTGATGTGTGCGCAAGAGAACAAAATTCGAATTGGGGAAGGGAGCTTTCAGACCAATCTAATTGTTATTCCGTATGCAGATTCTTGTTTTTGCTCTTCTCATATTTTAGGCTGGGTGTATAAGCACTAAGATGGGTCTATTAGCAATGATACAGTGTTAATAATGCCTTGCATTTTGTTCTTAAAGTGTGGATCATTGGAGCTATCATGAAGATAAGCAAGCTGCTAGCTTCAGCAACGTCACATTTTTGTACTGATTAGTGAACTGGCAAGATAGAAAAGTAATTCTTCTACATCCAGATGAATGGGATGGATAGTAGTTCTGCTATGCAGAATGGTAGTGTTTCCTACACGATCTTTTGTTTGTCATGTATGCCATCACTGAGTATTGTAGAGGCTGTGCCAAGTAAAAAATTAGTATCTGAGCAATTAGTATTGGCAGGCCTTCCTTTTGCCTGCTATAACCACATGGTGCCATTATGTGCTTCTGTGTATGGTTGGCTACCAAATTTCAGTTAACCATGCTTTCGAGTATAATCTGGGGACTACTTTCTGAAAATTGGTAGAATGTGTGATTAACTGATGTGCGTCATTTCTTTTGGTCATCAAGTAGGTGTTTCTCCGACCAGCAACAACAAAACTCCACACTTTCTCAATTGCGCTGTGATTGGTTCATGTCCACCAAGGCCGTTGCGTTGGTCGCGGTACTCGGCTTCCTTTGGGTTTGCTTGCTGTCGAGGAAGAAGAAAGGTGTGAACTATGTGAAAATGGACAAACCCACTGTCCCAGATGGTAATGAAAAAACTGACACCAACTAGCTCACTCTATAAATTTTGTCTAGGCTCAAGCTAACTACGTATCTGCACCACAATTGCTCGCTGGGGATATAGATGTATGCCTAACATCAGGTTATTACCACACCATAGTAGCTGCTCGCTGGGAATATAGATATATATTTCATTTTGCAGGTTATGTGCCAAAACATGATGTATAGAACCATACTTTAATTTATGCTGGCTTGATTTTAATACTTATGTATGAACTCCTTATTCTATTCTTTTCATCAGGATTAATGAGCAGTGGTGATGCATCACTTCCCTAACAACCTACAACTAGCAAAACTGAGGTTATGAAACATCATTGTCAACTGTCTTCTTTATAAATGTAACCCTGTCCTAAAAGTACTCTTGCACGGTAGAATTATCTTCTTACATGTTTGGTCACAATATAGCTTTCCTGAAATCTATTTTGCTTTCAGTTTGAATTTGTCATGACCTGGATAGATATACTCTAGACCTTGATATATGACTACGTAATTGAAGAAGTGGACATCTTGGTCATTGCAAATTTTCTCTGTTCATTTTTAAAAGAGCGGATTACAATTCTCCAGGAGCAACGCTGCTGAGGTAGCTATCCATCCATCTTGCTTTTTAGAAAACTTGTGACCACAAAGGCCGAAGTTGCCACCCTGTAATGTCGCGCTGATGGTAGCCCATACTGCTTTGCGATTAATAATATCATAACAACTAATGTTTGAATTTTCCATATTGCTTCAGCTAACCTGTGAATAGGTCTGCACTCTGCGCATACATATTTGTTCAATTCCTTATTTCTATAAGGTTTATGTAATTATGTTTATGTTGGAAGGTTTAGATGCCATACTTTGCATGGACTGTTACTAAGAGAAATTTATGTTGCTCTTAGGTACCAATCAGGTTATTGATGCCGCCGGATAGCTGTCGTTGGCTATAATGTGATTAGGTACCAATCTTGTTATTAAAGCTGCTACGGTATATGATGCGGCTACATAATTATACTCTTATATGGTCAGCCAAGTGTTCTTCTGGATATACCTTTGTGCAATGTATAACTGAAGTACGATCATTTCCTTCAATACACTAAGCATCCTATTAAAATTTTGTGTGTCAGGCCTTAAGAGTAGATTGCCTTTTCTGTACTTTTGTGTTGCTTCATCCATTCATTATTTATTAACATGTTTACACTTCATTGTTAATGTATGGTTGTTTACCTTTTGGTGTCGACTTTCGACTTACTGATTTGTGCAATCAAATATAGAAAAGGATCTCGTTTTGGACACGACAGCCTTGCTTATGGCATGCTTGAGTTACCTCGCACCATCATTTGGCCTTTCAAGCACTTGATTTGCATTTTTTTCGATGTAATTAAATAGTGTCCCTGCATCTTAACAAGCCACCCATTTATCATGTGTAATGTGTCATTCTTTCCTTTTCTTTTCCTGGAGTTTTTTCGCTAAACATCAATGCACTTATGGACAGTACATTGACGCTGATGATTCTATCTTCTTTATTTGAGAATATGATATTGTACATGTATTGTAGATTGGATTACAAAATAGTGGTTGTAGTTCTTATGATTTGCAGTAGCTTAGGTATGGTGTTGTGGCTTTAGCACATAACATGGATCGGTTTTAATATCCTGTTCGTGCTCGTCTTCGCATTTTATAGGCAGGTTGTCTGGGATAATTTGTACTTTTGCTAAATTACTGCTAAAGTGGTTTTGTTGAGAGTTGAAACTATACCAATGTTTTGTTTTCTGCTAAAGTCAAAGATATTGTATCCTTGAATGTTTTTCAATTACCAACACATGCCAAATTCTGCATATTCGTTAATGATTTCAATGCCTTCTGTCAGTTTTGCACTATGGAAGTCATTGTTTACTATATATGAATACTGGCTAATTGGGTTTAGAAAGCACTGTATATTTTTTATATGCTCCGAGTTGAACATGTTTCGGTATGCAGTGTACATGGTACAGGCAGGTAAGAAAACAACCTTATTTTAGGCTCAAGCCTGACTAGCGATTAATAAGTCATTAAATTTTTGTGGGCAGGTGAGGGAGTCCTGGATTAGGGGGTGTCCGGATGGCTGGACTAAGACCTTTGGCCGGACTCCTGGACTATGAAGATACAAGATTGAAGACTCCGTCCCGTGTCTGGATGGAACTTTCCTTGGCGTGGAAGGCAAGCTTGGCGATACGATATGAAGATCTCCTCCCATTGTAACCGACTCTGTGTAACCCTAGCCCTCTCCGGCGTCTATATAAACCGGAGAGTTTAATTCCGTAGGACGAACAACAATCATACCATAGGCTAGCTTCTAGCGTTTAGCCACTCGGATCTCGTAGTAGATCTACTATTGTACTACCCATATCATCAATATTAATCAAGCAGGAGTAGGGTTTTACCTCCATTGAGAGGGCCTGAACCTGGGTAAAAACATTGTGTCCCTTGTCTCCTGTTACCATCCACCTAGACGCATAGTTCGGGACCCCCTACCCGAGATCCACCGGTTTTCACATCGACATTGGTGCTTTCATTGAGAGTTCCTCTGTGTCGTCGCCTTTAGGCCCGATGGCTTCTTCGCTCGTCAATCGCGATGCGGTCCGGGATGAGACTTTCCTCCCCGGACAGATCTTCGTATTCGGCGGCTTCGCACTGCAGGCCAACTCGTTTGGCCATCTGGAGCAGATCGAAAGCTACGCCCCTGGCCATCAGGTCAAGTTTGGAAGCTTAAACTACACGGCCGACATCTGCGGGGACTTGATCTTCGACGGATTTGAGCCGCAACCGGGCGCGCCACACTGTCACGATGGGCATGATTTAGCTCTGCCGCCGGACAACCCCAGAGCGTCGCTCAGGTGTCCGCTCCGACCATTAGCTCGGAGCCCACTGCGCTAGTCGGGGATGGACGGTTGGACGCCGCCCCGGAAGCTGCAACCTCTATGGCGATAGAGCCGGATACCAGCCTAGTCCTTCGCAAGGCCCGTGACTCTAAGGTGTCGGACTCCGCTCCGGACTCCGCAAATCCCGCACCTCTTCCGATTAAGCCCGATTGGGCTCCGGTCATGGAGTTCACCGCCGCGGACGTCTTTCAGCACTCGCCTTTTGGCAATATCCTGAATTCATTAAAGTCTCTCTCTTTGTCAGGAGAGCCCTGGCCGAACTACGGCCAACACGGTTGGGATGCGGACGACGAAGAAATTCGAAGCCCAGCAACCACCCACTTTGTAGCCACTGTCGACGATTTAACCGACATGCTCGACTTTGACTCCGAAGACATCGACGGCATAGACGCCGATGAAGGAGACGATCAAGAACCAGCACCTATAGGGAACTGGAAAGCCACCTCGTCATATGACATATACATGGTGGACACCCCTAAAGCGGGGGATGGCGAGGAAAAAACGGAGGATGATCCTTCCAAGAAGCAAGGCAAGCATCGACGTCAGCGGCGCCGCTCTAAGTCCCGCCAAAGCAAAAACGGCGATTCCGGCACCGGAGATAACAACACTCCGGACAGTGCCAAAGACAACCCCCTCCAGCAGGATTCAGTGCAGGAGGACGAAGGAGCCAGCCCTCATGAGAGAGCGGCCGACAGAGAGGTTGAGGACGACAATTATATGCCTCCCTCCGAAGACGAGGCAAGCCTCGACAACGACGAATTCGTTGTGCCAGAGGATCCTATCAAACAAGAGCATTTCAAACGCAGGCTTGTGGCCATGGCAAGCAGCCTCAAGAAGAAACAACAGCAGCTTAGAGCTGACCAAGACTTGCTAGCCGACAGATGGACCGAATTCCTGGCGGCCGAAGAGTATAAACTAGAACGCCCCTCCAAGAGCTACCCAAAGAGCAGGCTGCTACCCCAACTTGAGGAGGAAGCAACTAAACCTACATCACCAGCGTACGATGCGCCCGATCGGCCACCCCGTGGCTGCGATAGAGAGGCCTTCGGGCCCTCGACCCAAGCCGCACCCCGGCACCGCTCAAAACATACCAGAGTATGGGGAGACGCAACAGACCTGCGAGACATCTTGGAGAATAAGGCAAGGCAAACAAGATTGATCTACGGATCGCATGGGCGCCCCGCTTCACGTGACGCTAACCGTCACGCCGACATAATAAGTACGGCCTGGCCGAATACAACAGACCAAGCTCATCCGAGCTGCGTCGTGATATAGCCCAGTACAGGGGCGCCGCACACCCACTATGCTTCACAGACGAAGTAATGGATCATCAAATCCCCGAGGGCTTCAAACCCGTAAACATCGAATCATACGATGGCACAACAGATCCTGCGGTATGGATCGAGGATTATCTCCTTCATATCCACATGGCCCGTGGTGATGATCTACACGCCATCAAATACCTCTCGCTCAAGCTTAAAGGACCAGCTCGACATTGGCTTAACAGCCTACCAGCAGAGTCAATTAGTTGTTGGGAGGACCTGGAATCCGCATTCCTTGACAACTTCCAGGGCACTTATGTGCGACCACCAGATGTCGATGACCTAAGCCACATAATCCAGCAGCCAGAGGAATCAGCCAGACAATTCTGGACACGGTTCCTAACCAAGAAAAATCAAATAGTCGACTGTCCGGACGCCGAGGCCCTTGCAGCCTTCAGGCACAACATCCGAGATGAATGGCTTGCCCGGCACCTAGGACAGGAAAAGCCCAAATCTATGGCAGCCCTCACGACACTCATGACCCGCTTTTGTGCGGGAGAAGACAGCTGGCTAGCTCGTAGCAATAATATAACCAAGAGCCCCGGTAATTCGGATACCAAGGACAACAACGGCAGGTCACGTCGCAACAAGCATAAGCGCCGCATTAACGGTGACAATACTGAAGATACGACAGTCAATGCCGGATTCAGAGGCTCTAAACCCGGTCAGCGGAAGAAGCCATTCAAAAGAAACCCTCCGGGCCCATCCAGCTTAGACCGGATACTCGATCGCTCATGCCAGATACACGGCACCCCCGAACAGCTAGCCAATCACACCAACAGGGATTGTTGGGTCTTCAAGCAGGCAGGCAAGTTAAGCGCCGAAACCAGAGACAAGGGGCTACATAGCGATGATGAGGAGGAGCCCCGGCCGCCGAACAACAAAGGACAGAAGGGATTTCCCCCGCAAGTTCGGACGGTGAACATGATATACGCAACCCACATCCCCAAAAGGGAGCGGAAGCGTGCTCTCAAGGACGTCTATGCGTTGGAGCCAGTCGCCCCAAAGTTCAACCCATGGTCCTCCTGCCCGATCACCTTCGATCGAAGGGACCATCCCACCAGCATCCGTCATGGCGGATTCGCCGCATTGGTCCTAGACCCAATTATCGACGGATTTCACCTTACTAGAGTCCTAATGGACGGCGGCAGCAGCCTGAACCTGCTTTACCAGGACACAGTGGGAAAAATGGGCATCGATCCTTCAAGGATTAAACCCACAAAGACAACCTTCAAAGGCGTCATACCAGGTGTAGAGGCCAGCTGTACAGGCTCGGTTACACTCGAAGTGGTCTTCGGATCCCCGGATAACTTCCGGAGCGAAGAGTTAATCTTTGACATAGTCCCATTCTGCAGCGGCCACCACGCCCTACTTGGCCGAACCGCATTTGCAAAATTCAATGCGGTGCCGCACTACACATATCTCAAGCTCAAGATGCCAGGACCTCGCGGAGTCATCACGGTAAACGGAAACACCGAACGCTCCCTCCGAACGGAGGAGCACACGGTGGCCCTGGCGGCGGAAGTACAGAGTAGCCTCTCAAGGCAGTTCTCCAATCCAGGCGTCAAACGTCCGGACAACGTCAAGCGAGCCAGAAGTAACCTACAACAAATCCGGCTGGCACGTTCCGAGCAAGCATAGCAGTGCGGCCCCAACCCCAGCCCCCGCCAAATGGCGATACTGGTACCACACGTACATAATTACGCCTTAGAGATACCATGGGCATAACGGGAGGGGCACAACTACGGAACGCCCAGAATGCGGCTCAACCGCACTAAGGGGCTCCCTATTTCGCCGTTTTCCTTCTTTCAGAACCCAACTATTCGGAAGGCCTGTCCGACAATATACTCGCCGAACACACGATGCAACAGCCAGGGAAAGAGCAAGCCACGTCAAACGTCCAGGTGGTCTCTATAACGAGTTTAATACCTGTTTTACTTACAATCCCGCAGCTTGCCCCTGGAGGGGAGCATGTCAAATACTCCCATCTCTTGCTTATCGCACTTCTTGTATCGTTATGCTTTCGCAGCAGCCCTTTTTAAATAAACAATATATAGCTCTTCTCTATTATTGTACATATCTATTTTTTATATACAAATATGTTCAGTCATGACATTCTGCAACCGTACACTTTGGTATGGACAATACACCAGGGGCTTAAAACACCCCATAACATGGTGTGAGAAGACCGAACACTCTCATGAGTGCGGCACCCCAAACTTATAGCACTATATGCATCGGCTCCGAATCATGTCTTTGGTCAATAGTTGGGTTTGCCCGGCTCCCATGTTTTGGTACCTTACATTCCGCAATGTTGGCTAAGGTAGTGCTGGGAGAACTACTGCGATTGTGCCCCAGTTGAGCTGGGTTAACACCTCAGTAGAGAAAGCTAAAACTGACTGTCATGATAGTGCGAGAGACCGGTCGCTGTTCGCGAGGTTTTACGAGTCCTTAAAGACTTATGCCGCTTAGAGCGAGGAACCAGACTTACCCGGCCTAGGCGTGGATAGCGCCCCAAACTCGGTCTTCCGAATACTAGGGGCTTCGCCGAAATTTAAAATTATAGAATTCTATGGCTAAGTGAGAGTGATAAAGCATTATAAGTCCGACGGTCTGGTTCGTTGTACTGAGCGCCTCCCTAGATGCACCCAAGAATGGGAACAAGAGCGCTCAGGTTTATCCCGAACACCCTAGCACTCGTGGCACGGGGGTCGAAGCCGACGACTTGCATCTCTCAGATTTGATAAACGGCCGCACAGAAGGTAATATTTTAAATTAACAAGCGTTGCTTAACGCATATGAACAAAGTTTCAGCGTACAGGATAACAAATCCGAGTCTACTCAAAAATTACATCTTTGGAGCATTCGTCCGCTATACAGCGAGCACCATTCAGGACACCCTTATAATACATCTCGGGCGTGCGATACTCCTTGCCCGGCGGTGGCGCGTCCGTCAAAAGCTTCTCAGCGTCCAGCTTGCCCCAGCGCACCTTAGCACGGGCAAGGGCCCGACGGGCACCTTCGATACAAATGGAGCGCTTGACAACCTCAATCCACGGACACGCGTCCACCAGCCGCCGCACCAGACCAAAGTAGCTCCCAGGCATGGCTTCTCCAGGCCACAGCCGAGCTATGAGGCCCTTCATGGCCTGTTCGGCCACCTTGTGGAGCTCGACCAGCTGCTTCAGCTGGTCGCTCAGGGGCACCGGATGTTCGGCCTCAGCAGCATACTGAGACCAGAACACTTTTTCCGTCGAGCTCCCCTCTTCGGCTTGGTAGTATGCGGCGGCATCAGACACACTACGGGGCAGATCGACGAACGCTCCTGGAGAGCTCCGGATTTGGGTAAGTAGCAGATAATTAACTTCTATATTCTTGCTTTGCATAAAGAATGCCTTACCCGCCGCTATCTTCTTCATCGCCTCGATCTCCTGGAGGGCCTTCTGGGCTTCGGCCTTAGCGGTCTTGGCACTCTCAAGAGCCAAGGCGAGCTCGGACTCTCGAGTCTTCGAGTCACGCTCCAAGCCCTCATGTTTTTTTCACGAGAGTCTGGAGCTCTTGCCGCACCTCCGCCACCCGCGCCTCCTGTTTCTCTCGCTCGGTGCGGTCCAAGGCCGCACTGTTCTCGTACTTGGAGACCGCCTCCTTCAGGGTCGCCACCTCGGCTGTGGCCCCTGCAACATTTACGTTGGTCCTGTCATTATTTGCAACCAATTATTTCTATATACATTTACATGCGGTATTACATACCCTCCTTGTCCTCGAGCTGCTTCTTGGCACAGCCGAGCTCGTTCTCGGACCGCTCGAGGATCTCCTTCAAGGCATTGACCTCCGCAGTCAGTGCGGCAGAGGTCAGCAGCGCAGCCTGCATTCCCATATTGACATATTTTCATTAGACTCCTGCGTATATCTTTTTCGATCCTCAGCTCGGCTTTTCTTTCCGAATGCCGAACTGAGCATCAGGGGCTACTGTCTATGCGGTAATATTTTTTATATGTTTTTTAACACATACCTCAAAGCCTGTTAACAGGCTTGTACAGGCTTCTGTCAGCCCGCTCTTGGCGGACTGAACCTTCTGGATCAACGCACTCATAACAGTGCGGTGTTCCTCGTCGATGGAGGCGCCGTTAAGCACCTCCAACAAATTGTCCGGCGCCTCCGGATGGACGGGGGTCACCGGTGTCGTAGGCTTGCCCTTCTTATGAAGGCGCCGCCTGCCGAACTCGGGAACCGTTGATGGTTCCGGAGCAGTGTCTGGCCCGGGGCCGGACTTAGATCCCTCCGGGGCTTTACCCCCTTCGGGCCTGGAGTCCGGGAGATCGCCTTGCGGCGCCTCCAGGACCACCTCCTCCTGGTTTAGTCCCTTTTGGGACCCCACCTCGGTGTCGTCCGCAGGGAGCGGGGAGGAGGCCGTCGGAAGTGAAGCGCTATTCACATCCGACGAATTCAGGGAGCCGCTCGACGAATCGCCGAGCTGAGCTCTGGGCGGACTGCATAATTAAATTTGGCGTCAGAAGCTATCGAATAATAGAGGAGTGCAATAAGTCATTCGGGTAGCCGGACACTTACGATTTTGCCAGGGGCTTGACCCTGGATGGCCATTCCTCCCTGCCGTCTTCAGCATCGGAGGCGTAGTCCGGCAGAAGGGTCTTCCCCTTCTTGGACCCTCCGACTTCCCCAGTTGGGGCGGCCTTTCTTTTCTTTCCTCCCCCCGTTGGAGGGGAAGAGGCATCTTCTTCTTCTTCCTCCTCCTCCTCGTCTTCGGAGGCGGAGGGTGCGTCGGGGTTGTCTGGCGAATCCGACACCGCCAGGCGCCGGGAACTCTTTCGGGTCCCCGTGGCCTTATTCTTGGCCTTCTTTTCCGGCACCACGTGGGGTGCCGGAACCAGCAGCCCAGTCAATTAGGCGTCCGCTGGGTCTTCTGGTAGGGGAGCTGGACAGATAACCTGCCCTGACTTCTTCAGCCAGTCCTGTCAAAGGTAGGGGACTTTATATCCCGCATAGAGTCAAACTATGAAAGACAAAAAGTCCCGTAAAGGGTAGAATAGCTTACCTTGTTGGCCTGGCGCCGCGAGCTGAATCCGCGATCCTCGGTAGCGGACGCGGGGGCCTCGGCACCCTTGAACAGCACCTTCCAGGCATGTTCGTACATGGTGTCGAAGACCCCGCTCAAGGTTGGGTGCTGTGCCGGATCAAACTCCCACAATTTGAAGGCCCGTTGTTGGCATGGGAGGACCCGGCGGATAAGCATGACCTGGACTATGTTGACGAGCTTGAGGTTCTTGCTCACCAGCTTTTTGACGCAGGTTTGGAGTCCGGTCAGCTCTTCGGAATCTCCCCACGTTAGGCCCGTATCTTTCCAGGAGGTGAGCCGTGTGGGAAAACCAGATCGGAATTAGGGGGCCGCTTCCCATTTGGGGTCGCGTGGCTCGGTGATGTAGAACCACCCCGATTGCCATCCTTTTATTGTCTCCACGAAGGAGCCCTCGAGCCATAGGACGTTGGCCATCCGGCCCACCATGGCACCTCCGCACTCCACTTGGCGGCCGCTCACCACTTTCGGCTTGACATTAAAAGTCTTCAGCCATAAGCGAAGTGGGGCTAGATGCAGAGGAAGGCCTCGCACACGACGATGAACGCCGAGATGTTGAGGATAAAGTTCGGGGCCAGATCGTGGAAGTCCAGGCCGTAGTAGAACATGAGCCCCCGGACGAACGGGTGAAGAGGAAAACCCAGACCGCGGAGGAAATGGGGAAGAAAAACAACCCTCTCATGGGGCCTGGGGGTGGGGATGAGTTGCCCCACATCTAGAAGCCGGTGCGCGATGTCGTCAGACAAGTATTCGGCCTTCCTCAGCTTTTTGATTTGCCCCTCCGTGACGGAGGAGGCCATCCATCTACCTCCCGCTCCGGACATGGTTGGAGAAGGTTGAGGTGGGATGTGCGGGCTTGGGCGCTAGAGCTCGAGCGCGCAGTGACGGATAAGCAGAAGAGGAAGAAGGCGTGAATGGAAAGGGCGGATTCTTATCCCCTTATATGGGCGGCCAAAACTACGAGCCCCCACCGGCCTAATAAAACTCGCTTATCTCCCAAGCGCCGCGGTTAATGGTGCGGTTGGGTTACCCATGCCCATGTTGATGAGAATCCCGGAATAAGGGGACACGATCTCTACTTTGACAAGACGTGCCAAGGAAACCGCCTCGCTAAACGCGATGAGGTGGAACAGTAAAGTGAATAAAAGCCTGGCCATGGCGTGATGCCATGCTGCGGAATACGTCAGCAGATTAGATTGGTGCAAATGTTATTCTCTCTATGGTGGCATGTGGAACTTACTTTGCAGAGCCGGACACTATCCTGGTGTTCAACATCTTCTATGAAATATTTGGGGGAGGAACCTGCCTTGCAATGTCGAAGACAACTTGTGCGCCGGACTCGTCGTCATTGAAGCCTGGTTCAGGGGCTACTGAGGGAGTCCTGTATTAGGGGTTGTCCGGATGGCCGGACTAAGACCTTTGGCCGGACTCCCGGACTATGAAGATACAAGATTGAAGACTCCGTCCCGTGTCCGGATGGAACTTTCCTTGGTGTGGAAGGCAAGCTTGGCGATACGATATGAAGATCTCCTCCCATTGTAACCGACTCTGTGTAACCCTAGCCCTCTCCGGTGTCTATATAAGCCAGAGAGTTTTAGTCCGTAGGACGAACAACAATCATACCATAGGCTAGCTTCTAGGGTTTAGCCACTCCGATCTCGTGGTAGATCTACTCTTGTACTACCCATATCATCAATATTAATCAAGCAAGAGTAGGGTTTTACCTCCATCGAGAGGGCCTGAACCTGGGTAAAAACATCGTGTCCCTTGTCTCCTGTTACCATCCGCCTAGACGCACAGTTCGGGACCCCCTACCCGAGATCCGCCGGTTTTGACACCGACAGCAGGTAAAAGAGCAGCCCTATTTTCGGTATGCTTGACTTTCAGTATTTTTCGTCACAGATTTGTTGATCTTCTGTACTGCCTCTATCAAAATATTTGTACAAATCCAGACTACAAAACGTCTTATATTTTGATAGAGTGAGGACTACAGATGGTGCTGGTGGCAACCTGGGGAAGACTTATCGACGTGGATACAGCCACATTCCTTGACCGAAATGATCCAAACTATGATAGTAACAAGGTCTTGACCTACACATTCATGTCGTTTTTTCATGCAATGATGAACCTTCTAATCCAAGCAAGGGTCTTCTTTATGTTTGTAGATAGTTTAGTGCTCTCATGGTTATTTTGTAGAGATTGTCCTTCTGTTCATTATTTGGCAATCATCTACTGCAGCTCAGCTACTGTCCAGCTGCTTCCCTTATTGTGAGTGATTGATGGTGCATGTTTTCCTATTAGTTTATCCTGTATGCCAATGTCCCAATTTATCTTGCCGTTTTGCATTTCTCTAGGCCTTTCATTCTCACTGTGATCCCCTGAGATGCCTTGTGTATTTTCTTTATCCTCTGCTTCTGATAATGCAAGACAGATCAAACCAACGCAGTAATCCTTTGATCCTTCATTATATTCTGAAAAAACACTATGATTTTCCATGTCAGGGTAATACTATGTCAAACTGATGCTTTGCACTACATGTTCAGGTGTATACCCTGACAATATTGGGCATTTGCATTGTCCTTTGCTTTATTTGTTCATACCGCATTGTTTTTTTAGTTATAGCCGGTTTTATTTGCTATTCAAACCCATCCATTTGTCTTGTTTTCATTTTTTTATTACAAATTCTTTCTAATAAGAAGATGTCTTTTAGTTGTGTATTTGTTCTCTTGATTTCATTTGTTTCTTATGCAAGGGTTCTCTAAAAAAATTGTAGGCAAGATGAAACTGAAATGGGGATCTCGGACAAGTACAAGGAGGGAAGCTGTCGTAAGATAGATAATAAACTTGCCTCCGCTCTGACAAGAGCATGTTCGTTCAGACCTTTTCTTACTAAAAGCTATTTATCTATAGCAAGTGTTTCCATTAGAACTATCAAATTCAAACTCCTAGATGTCTATGTCAGCATGTAGGACTTTGTCCAGGCAGAGATATCCCCTCTGATCTTTTTGTGAATCCTTCCACACTTCTTTGTAAAGTGTTGCTGATTTTAATAAAATCTCTCTATTCAAAAGACAATATAATTCAAGCTACTAGAGTAGCTTGTTCATTCAGACCTTTCCTTACATTTTAACTATGACAGTGACCTCTTTTATTTGTCTATGTAACGATCATATGCATAAATAGTTGAAAATGGTGTCTGAATGGCGCATTTTAGCTACTTCTTACCATGCACCTAAATGATTTTTAAAACTTAAAAGATATGCAAATTGTTTCAAAACACTATGTGTTTGAATTTGGACCTTGCGCTATTTGGTTCTATGTTATTCTAATAAGATAACAAAATATGCATGCCCACAACACTTCATTTTTCAAAGATAAAGTATCCTTCATTTTTCATCTTCACGGGTTTGAATTAGCACCTAAGTGGTTGCTAAAACCTACTCCTATTACAAGTCAAATATTTTTAAAACACTTCATGTTGACATGGTATTTGTGTTTTCTCAAACATAAAGTTATTGAAAAAATGCAAATATTTTCAACGCGCACATAGTTTCAAATGAGGCTCTGCGCGGTTTTAAATTTGTTACCATATGTGTTTGCCCACAACTAAACCATGGATTTTATTTTCAATGTGAACATGGATTTAGCTTGTCTCTGCACCATTTGGCGCAAGGGATTTTCAAGCAAACATCGAATATTTCAAGCACATAATTATATTTTCAATATAGCATGGTTTAACACATGAGCTTTCTATTACCAATATCGAATATGTTCTTGCAAAATGAAACTATTTTCATCGACAACATGGCTTTAGCGGGTCTCTGTGCCATTTGGCGCAACGGGTCAACTAGTATAGGTAAAAACAGAGAGGCTACAACTACGTATAATCTTCTCCAGATAATAGGGGAAAATGTTACCGAGAGCCTACAATAATGTATGTTCTTCGTTTTAGAATTACTAGCCCGTGCGGTTGCACGGGTTGATGACTAGTTTATCTAACTGAAAAAGGTGTTCACATGTTTTAGAAATGTTCATTAATCACAAAAAAGCATTCAGGTCCATTAAGGATAACCAAAGTTGTATAGTTTAAGACCACTTATATTTTGAACCAACAATTGGAATAACTCTCTTGACCTAATATTGTACGTGACCCATGCTCTCCATGTCATCAAATCTCTCACCTTCATTACAAAGAAAATTTTAAGTACAACTACCGCCTACATGTTTACACAGCCTCCCTTCATTTCCCAACATCTTTTTTGCAACGTCAATTTCCTAGCATTGTAAGAATTTGCGATGGTGGTAGGTTTGTTGTCTTTCCCTCACTTTCTCAGCAACCTAGCCATTGGATGAGAGTGATAGGTAGCAAATAGGAAGACAGCTGAGGGATGGTGGTTTACTAACACTCTACACATCACAACTGGTAGCGTGTTTTTCCATGCTCATCTTCTCCCTTCTAAGCTCACTTTGGGAGAGCCTTGCAAGATGTCACTCTATTTCACACTCCCTCCGTTCCAAAATATAAGCTATTTTAAAGATTTCAACGTGAACTATATACAAAGCAAAATGAATAAATCCGTCCTCTAAAATATGTCTATATACATTCATATGTAATCCCTTGTGAAACCTCTAAAAGGTCTTATATTTAGAAATGAAGGGAGTAGTACTTACTGTCTAGTAGCATATGACGGTTGCAAGTTGCAAAGGCAAGTTGGCTGAGATGAGGGAAATGCAAGGACAACCAACTATTCTTAATTCTTAATTGGTTAGGTGCTTATTGACTGTCATTGACGTGTTGTGGCGCCGTCCTTTGCTACTGGGCTCAATGTCCCACGCGTTGTTCAGCTATGCTCACAATTTGTCCTTAGATTGAATTTTATTCTTCAACCCCCAAATTGAGATTCCAGCAAAGAATTTCCTCCATGACATAACAATGCTAGCCAAATCATTAACAACAGGTTTGATATTTTCTTGATTTCATTTTCTAGTTATTTTGAATATTCGGTGGTGTCACACCAAGCGAATTTTGGGGAAGGGGTTCAGTACAATCTGAGTACAAACAAAGATGAGTTTTGGGAAAGAAGAATAGTTGAGGGGAAAAGTTCAGGCTACATCCAACTAATTTGATGCCCTCCTCATCACCTACTCCCGATTACATAGGAACCAAGTTCCCTTCACTGGATGCAGCCAGGCTCGCTTCCTAAGGGTTCAACTCAACCCGTTCGACACCATGCTTGTCATCGCTTGGTTATGACCTCTTTCGGGGTACCCTACACAACCGCATAGCTCGCGCATCCTCATTGACGGGCCTAAGCGTGCACTCTCATATGTGTTCATGCGACAAGTCTTTGAATGTGTATTGTTGCAGGACATAAGGAAACCTACAATCATAATGGGCAAATTTGACCTCTCAAACGTTTGTGGACGTGTCCAGTTAGTGTTCATACATATGTTCATTTCAAGCCCCCCCCCCCCATTTGTGTATGCATGTAATCATGTCCCCTACTTTGTCCCTTAATTGTCCGGTCGCATGCATTTGATTGGTGGGGAGGAAAAGTGAGAGAAAAGAAAGAAAAATGAAAGAGAAAAGGTGGTCGGAAGTGAGCTGAGGACTGTCTGGACAGGCCCGGAGATCCCTATATCCTCCCCATATATGGCTGGATATGGGGATTTGCGGACAGCCAGGCATATATGAGGACAATGTGAGAGGTCCGGTTTGGTGGCTTTTTCTTTGTCTCTCCTGACAGGGTAATGACTGGGCTGTCCACCCAGAATTTTGGGAGGATACGAGGATTCGGCTGTATTTGCTCTAAATACTAATGAAGTTGTTATAACTTAAATGTTGCCTTACTGGTCAAATGGTAACACTGAAGGATACATGTTGATGAGCAGAAATCTTATACGTACTTATGGTTTAGATGTAGTTGTTTTAGTGTCAGAAGTAAAGTCTTTCTCGGGAAAAAAAGAGAAGTCTACAAGTGTTGGCTGTATTTTTGTTCTCAGTTCTAACCAAATTGCTAGCTTATTCTATCTAATCAGTTTCTTATGAGAAATCTAAGAAAGAAATAGTAAAGCTAATTTAAGGGTATCAACACACTATGATGTGTCTTTGTTTTCATGTTCCAATACCCCCCATTCCCATTGAGGCATCGAGCACGAATGGTTAGACCAGTGAGCTTGCCAAATAAAAATATTAGTTGGTGGGGAGATAGGGGGGCAAGGAAGCCTTGTAATCAACTTACAAGCAAAGCTGAGATGGCAAAGGTAGTGTGAAAAAGGTAGCTGAAAGTTTAAGAGAATGAAGATCGGTAAGACTCTGGCAGGCCATGAGCAAGTAGAGAGAGTGTAGAGAAAGACACATATGACATTATGATCATTTTTAGGGAGAGAGTGCATGTCGAATTTGCAGCTAAGCAGGAGGTAGTGAGGTACTCTAGTTGACATGTTGCACACATATCAACAAAGTGGAAACATGGATATTAGTTAATTGCGCTTCTATACAGAACACTATATAAAAGTTTACACATATGCATCATAGCTTAGTTGAATGGATGAGTTTTTTGGGCCAGTGTATGCATATAATCCTGATGATACCGAGGTGGGTACCGCCTATAACATGCAACTGGAAATAACTATCCACACCTAATATCTCTCACCTTCATTACACAAAATTTTCAAGTTCAGCCATGGCCTATATATTTACACAACCTCCCTTCCCTTCCCAACATCTTTTGAGATAACAATTCCCAACGGTAGAAGAACCACTGATGTTGATAGGTTTATTCTTCCCTTTTTTCACTTTTTTGCTCACTGTCTCGGCGGTCCATCTATTGGATAGGTGTGAGTGGTATCGGGAGCGTGGTAGCAACTAGAATGGGAGATGTTCTGGTCATGGTTTACTCGCACTCTACACGTGAAGTTGGAGTCACAACGAGAAACATAGTGTGTGCAGGAACTCGGCGTTGATGACAGCGAAGTTGAGTGCTACTCTATCCTCCACGGCTCCTGCTTCCTCCTAGTTGTGCCATGACGACGGCAATAAGGAAGGTATGGGGAATGGCAAGGTAGTGGTGGACTATGACTAGTCGGTCAGTGTACTGGAGGGTCCCCGTCGTCGGCACACAATGTAGGTGCAAATAAGAACATGCATCATTGAATGGAAGTGACGATCGAGTGGA
This sequence comes from Triticum turgidum subsp. durum, assembly GCA_900231445.1. Lineage (NCBI taxonomy): Eukaryota > Viridiplantae > Streptophyta > Magnoliopsida > Poales > Poaceae > Triticum > Triticum turgidum. Next base: position 594,609,158 of record LT934124.1, on the reverse strand, counting down.
GTGCAGAGACGGCGACGTTTGAGGTGAGAACCATGGTCACCGCTCGTGAGCTACACAGCGAGGCGGAGAGGGTCGCACTGCACATGGTAGCTAATTTTACATGCACAAGAGACCATCGAGATCTTCACCGACGTCCGCTAATATGATTAACGAGTTGACTTAATGAATTTATATTTGTGTATCAGCTGAATTATCTTAGCTTGTTGCCATGTCCAAACCCTTCAAATTAATAATCTACTTAACCATCTTGCTGCTTAGACTGGCCTAATAATCAACTTCCATATGTCAATTTTGATCCCAATTAATGTGCAACAAGGCAACCGTCTTCAAATTGTTCAAATTCTAGGATTTAAGGTTGGAAGCTTTCCATTCACATACTTGCGTCTCCCTCTTAGTGCCAACAGACCAAGAATTGAAGATTTCACACCCATTTGCCAGCAGATTGAGAGAAGACTAGTTGGATGATCCACTATGCTCACATTGGACGGCAGATTGGTGTTAATAAAAAATCTCTACTCTCCCTATCTTCTTCATAAGCACTTTTCCCCTGCCAGCAGGCATCATCAACCAGATTAACAAGTTCTTGAAACACTTCATCGGGAGGAAGTTTTGACAGGAAAATTTAGGACCAGCATTGATTTCCTGGAATAAGGACTCTAAGCCTAGATAGAATGGAGGACTTGGAACTTTAGATGTGTATTGCACAACAAATCTCTCATGATGAAGAATGTACAAAAATTTCTTAACAAGGAACCACTGCCATGGGTTCTACTGTTGTGGGAAAAATATTACTCTGGACATCTTCCTGGATTTAAATCTGAAGTGTCTAGTTAGTGGAAGAACCATCTAAAATTGCTGCCACTATGCAATGGGGAAGCTACACTTCGCCGGCATGACAATTGGTGTGATCAACCTTTATGAAAAAAGTTTCCACAAATACACTCCTTTGTAATTGATGAGAATCAAACTGTGGCTTGCTGGATAAACTTTGAAGATACCACTGTTTTCTTCCACACGCCTATGTCTACTCCAGCCTATAGCTAGGACGTTGAGCTTCAAAATCTGATTGAGAAGAAGATAACTTCATGTTAAGAATATCCGGGAGTGACAGGGCCAGAAAGTAAAGTATTCTTCAATTAAAATGTACCATAATAATTTTCCCAACGAAAGATGAACACATGCTATTTAAGTGGATCCGGAAATACTCCTGCACACTGAGACACAAGGTCTTTTGTAGGCTACTTCTTCATGACAGAGTTAACTCAAGGAATCTCTTAAGAAGAAAATACTTTCGTTTGGAGTGCTATGATAGTGTATTCTGTAATGAAAACACAAAATAAACTCCTAGATGTCTTTTCTGGGATTGTTGCTTTTCCCAAGATTGTTGGAACAACATTATACCCATAAAAAAGCTTAGCTTTTCTATGTGGGATGATATATTTCTAGCACGTCAACTACTTCCCCTAGAAATTGCTATGGAAATAGTCATTCGGGGTTGCTGGAACATCTGGATTCCCAGGAATGGGATTTTTTCCAGACATGAAGTTCCTAGTGTGAATTGCTGGAAGTTTAAACTAAAACATGACTTAAAACTGCTGGAGCACAAGATCAAAAAGAAGCATTTACTAGCGGTACAAGAATGGATTGTTGCACATCTAGGAGAACTGATATGTCCCCAAATGTATCTACTTTACTTAACACTTTTGCTCTTTTTGGGGACTCTAATTTGCATGATTTGAATGAAACTAACCTGGACTGATGCTGTTTTCAGCAGAATTGTCTTGGCGTTATTTTTTGTATAGAAATAGAAGTACTCGGATTGGGCTAAAAATTTATGGAGATTATTTTAAGAATATATAAAAGTATTGGCGAAGAGAACTACTGGAAGGGGGGCCACCCAAGAGCCATGGAACCCTAGCGCGCGCCCTGTGAGTTTATGGGTCCCATAGGCCTGCGTTTTCCCTAATTCCAACTCTATAAGTACCGTCTTGCGGAGAAAAAAATCTTAAATAAATTTTCACCATGTTTTGTGAGACGGAGCAACTGCCACCTTTTGTTCTTCATCGCGAGGGAAGATCTGGAGTCCGTTTGGGGCTCCGAGGAGGGGATTCGCCGCCGTCGTCATCATCAACCATCCTCCACCCACAATTTCGTGATGCTCACCACTGAGAGTGAGTAATTCCTTCGTAGGCTTGCTGGACGGTGATGGTATGGCTTGATCTCTATTATCCACTATGTCTTGAGATTGATATTGTTATGACTTTGCGCTTAATGCTTGTCATTAGGGCCAGAGTGCTATGATTTCAGATCTGAACCCTCCATGTTTTCATGAATATATTGAAGTTCTTGATCCTATCTTCTAGTTATATGCACTTGTTATTGTTCTGATCTGTAGACCCCAAACTGACAATAATTGGGATACTCTCCAAGGATAATTATAATTCAAGGAGTTCATGTATTCACCATGTGTTAATATTCTGATTCTCTATTAAAAGGATGCCTTAATATCCCTTAGATTTTCGTATGGACCCCGCTGCCACGAGGGGATAGGACAAAAGATGTCATGCAAGTTCTTATTATGAGCATGTATGACTATATATGGAATACATGCCTATATTACATTGATGAATTTGGAGCTATTGTATCTCTCTAGGTTGTGACTGTTACATGATGAATTCCATCCAACACAAATATCCATCGCTGATCCAATGCCTAAGTTTTTTCTCATATTGATCTTTGCTAAGTTACTATTGATGTTGCTATTACAATGATCACAAACTGCTTCTGTTACTCTTACTGTTACTATTTCTACTGTTATTGCTACTATCAAAACTATCAAACTACTGTGCTACTAAACACTTTGCTACAGAAATATAATTTCCCTGGTCTGGTTGAATTGAAAACCTAACTGCTAAAGCTCATAAATATTCTTTGGCTCCCCTTGTGTCTAACCAACAAATTTGGGTGAAATACTACCCTCGAAGACTGTCGCGATCCCCTATACTTGTGGGTTATCATGACCTTTTTCTAGCGTCGTTGCCAGGAGCATAGCTCTATTTATTGAGTTCACTTGGGATTTTACATTATGAAGAATTTGAAAGACACTAAGTCTAATATCATACCCTCTAAGATGAGAGGAGGTAAGGAACTGCCGTCTAGCTCCGCAGTTGATTCACCTTCTGTTTTAAGTAGACTTGCGACACCACCACCTGCTATTCATTTTGATATGTCGCGGGCAATTGATGACACTACTTCTGTTATAAATGAAACTTGTGATGATGCTAGTACTCTATTTGATGATATTGTGCCACTAGGTGAATTTCTTAAATAACCAAAAAGGAAAAAGTCTTTGAGACATCAATATGGGCATATTTGCCCTGCTTGTCACCAATTCCTGATTTTGTTTGTCAGCATAATACTGGGAAGCAACAATTGGCATCTTGCAAAGCCGCAAAAATGCAAAGGTCTTGCAAATGGGGACAAGTTGCATGATATATAGTTGCTAGCCTGACATGAGAGGCTGGGATGAGTTGAAAAGTAAGTTTAGCTTAATATTTATTTGAAGTCTTAAACACTCGTATATTATGTTGATCACACAGTTAGCTTTATATTTTGTTGGAAACAGAGGTAAAAGAGATAACAAGCCCTGAATTTTTGTACTGCATTGGACTTCAGTGTATTCTTTCCATTCATGTTGATGACCATCCTGAGTTCCTGACTGCATTTTTCTATTCACGATTTGGAACCTTTATTAAAACCCATAAAATTGATCTATGAGTTTTCACTTTGATTTTAGGTTGATGCTTCAGACACAAATGGCTAATATGATGACATTGTTTATTGAGTAACTTTCTAGATAGATCTTAATTACTAGTATTGAGTCGGTCTTCTTTTTTAGAATACGCATAAGCATGTGTATCATCTTTTATAACAGAAAGGGTAAATATACCCTTCACCAAAGTGCAACCGACCAATCGGCCGTCCACAATTACATAACGCAACTACTCATCCCCGTCCCGCCTAAACAACATATACAACTCGTGGAACAAGGGTTGCATGTACCCTTTGAGATTGCCTACCGAAGACCACGCCTTGCTTTCCTCGAAGTTCATATGCAAGACTAACCTCCTAGAGAGATCGGCATTATTGAAGACAGTGTTTCGGTGTTCCATAGCTCCCAAATGATGAGGCACATGGTAGTGAGCCAATTCTTTCTGTTACGCATCTCGGGCTCACAAGAGGTGGAGACGGCCGAAAGCTAATCGCCCAGTCCAATTGGATGATTTTTCGAGCCCCATGCCATCATCACCTTCTACCATACTGAACACGAGAAGGGGCATGCCACCATCAACTGATCCATTGTTTCTTGAATCTAATCGGATAGTGGGCAAGTGACATGATCTGGAAGGCCTCGCGAGCCAAGCGGACGGACATCCAACATCTCTTCTTCAATGCCAACCATGAGAAGACCATGCAGTTGAGAGGAGCTCGCGACTGCCAAGTGAACGTTGACGCAAGATCATGCTGGCATCCCACAAACTTACCCGGGTAGGCCGACCGTGCGGACAAATCACCCGAAGGCTCCTTGGCCAAGCGCACCTTGTCGTTGGTGTTATATTCATATCTTGTATGGTGCTATCATCATTATGCATGCTTTGTACTCTTTTGTTGATGTTTTTGGCCTCACTATCTTGCATCAACTTAAATAAAGATGGTCGTGTGTCTCTTTGATGTAGAGTCCGCGAGTTTCAACATCGTTTTCGAAGAAAAAATCAATAAGGGTGTCGCCCTCCTCAAACTGCTTGCCGACAAATACCTATCAACAATTCATTCAGCCTGACAGTGGAGAGCAATATCATGTTAAGATGAACAATACCAATGCAGGAAAATGAAATCTCAATGAATAACTTAAAGATTACATATGAATAGGCTACGTGCCAATGTCTTAACATGATTGAAACTATGATGAAATACACCAGTTCATTGTGGTGTCCTTTTCTCACAATATTTTTACTAAATTATTGGCGACAACAGGTACTCAATAGAAATTGCATATTTAGCAACGAGCTTACTAGCCAGTTCAACTTTCACTGTGATCAAAACTAATTTTTTGCTATAGACAGAAAGATAATCACAACAATAAGGGCAATATAAGAGGACGAGGAGAAATCTCGGCAACAAAGCATGGGTGATGGCACTATTTGTCATAGGTTCTCTGCACTTAATCATATGCTAGATTAATATGTCACATACTATACAGGATGTGCTACTTCAGTAATCAATAACAAAACAGAAGTCAAAGAAGCTGCATATATACAGAGTACATGCTCGAAACCTTATAGATGAAAGAGCACAAAATCAAACAGGAGCATTCTCTAGCTCGTTACAATTTGCAAGAGAACATCTACATGTACCTTAATGTAATAATTAGACGAAAAAGGTTTTCTTGGATAGAAAATGTAGATTTATCAAGTTATTTAGTACACTTGTGTGTGTGGCTGTTCCTAAACGAACTGATTACACAAAGCAATATGGAGACAAAGAGATCTATTTGCCGCTAGTTATTCAGTTAATTGGTTGATGTCCAAAAGTTTGTTAGATGATGCAAGGGATGAATCAGTTGCCTATTTCCACATGTTTGGAGCAGCGTAAAACATTTTTTCATGCTTTCCCTCCGTAGTCAATTTTGCAAAGCTACAAGAGAATAAGCGCTTGTCAGGCTTGAGTCGTTACAGGTTTTAATATTTTGTGCAAGAAGGCTGACAAGTAAATGAAAAGTTGGCAGAAGACACCAATATTATTCCTACAAGCATGTCACTATATGTTGGTGTTATATATATATATATATATATATATATATATATATATATATATATATATATATATATATATATGTCAGGGTGTCACTACAGCATGACAGTGTACTACTTAGCTATTTGAAAATATTGGTGGTCAAGACGCAGTTACAAAACATCTTGATTGTAAATTATAAAAAGAACTAGGCGCATGCAGATTACTTAGCACAAATGGCAGAGGAAGAACTGAATTCCTCCACGGGGATGATTTCTACCAGATCTTTATGGCGAAAAATACTAAGAACGGTCTTTGTTAGGAATCATCTCCACCGAGGAGGTTAAAAACTCAAAGTGGTAATGCATGGCCGCGTGAAAGTTTCTGAGGAGGCATCGCGCCTTTAGAGAATGAAAATATTTTTTCTTTCTGTTCTTTCAAGGTACCAACCAAGCTCCCAAGAAAGCATGCATGTGCGCTTATGTAGGTTCGAACTACAAATGCTGTTCTTTCAAGGTACCATCTTGGCAGCCTATTACTTTAAACCAGCTTTTTCTTGAAAATCCGAGAAAAAGGGACCATAGCTACTTCACCAGTATCAACTGATCATGATGTTTCTTTGCATGTCCCAATACCTCTCATTCTGATAGAGCTTGAATGGTTAGGCCAGTGAGCTAGCGAAAAGGATGAAGTGATGGGGAGATAAGGGGAACGCAAGGAAGCTAAACAAACAACTTATATAAATAAACGTGTGATAGCAAAGAAAGTGTGAAAAAGGCTATCGGAAACTTCAAGGGAGTGAAGACGTGTAGGACTCCGGCAGTCCATGAGTAAGTAGAGTGGAGTACAGTGAAGTACATAGAGGACATCACGACCAATGCTAGGGAGAGAATGCATATGTTGAATTTACAGTCAAGTGAGAGGTATGAGGTACTGTTGTTAACATGCTGCACATACATCAACAAAAGTGACAACATGGATATTATTTAATATTGCCTTCATAGAGAACACTATACAAAAGTTTGAACATGTATGGCACAGGTCGGACAGGTGGATATTTTTTTCATGCCACTAATAACTGTTTTGTACTAGTGGGTATTGTCTTTCTATATTTACCATAGTCCATAAGTTTGTAGTTTCTTCTTTGTAGCGACGATCATTGTCATTGTTCCAAAGCGCAACACATTCTACTACCTAGATTCCTGATACACCTCTGCAAAACCTCTGGATGTGACGTTTGTTAAGGAATTCTTGTCAAGGTATTGAATTCTTGTTGGTATGGGAATGAGGACTTAATTCTTACAACCATATACTTGCGAAATGGGATCATTTTGAAATTATTTTGTCCCCTGGGAGACATTCGTCAAGATGTGCTCGCAACTTATAAAAATGGGGGATGTGTCTAAATTACGTATTGACCAGAACGAGTCCTGCATCAAGAATCATTGTCCAACCGAAGGCCCTATCCGTCTCGCGGGGTTGCCTCAATAATTAAAATAGAATCGGACAAAGGCATTGGGCATTTAATGACTAAACCTCTTGTATCCCACGAGATAGGATTCACGCTACAGTACTAATCCTTTCAGTCACTGCTGTTTAGCATAGCGCTTCACGTTCACCCTGCCCTTAGCCTCCTCGTGGCTCGAACTGAATAATCCTGGATACCTAGGGCTCGAAGAACGCGAGAGAGACAAGAGACAACTATGATGCAATTGTATTTTATACATGCAAGATATTAGTTCAAATTAATCCCATCAATCCCTCCAACAAATACATAGGGTTGCTAGACTATGCCTCAACCCAGGTCCTTACCGAATTACTTACACATGGCGAACAGATCGCAAGAAGAAATCATTGAAGAACACATCAAGATGAATGCTTTGTTTATAATATGTCTTACAATGGTTGCCGGATGCGATACACGATTACAAGGTATGGCTAACTTGGAGATGGATGTTGTGGTAATGGTGATGGTGGTGGCTATGGAGATGAGATGGGAAATGGCGGCGGCTAGGGTTTGTGAATGGCTACTGGTGAAGAAGATGGAGGTTTCGACAATGCTCTCATCCAATTCTTGTGTTGGCCCTTAAATAGAAGTTGTGGGGTTGGAGGCCATAGTGCTGGTGGCACATGGTCCAGCGCAGGTATGTGCGTACCAGATATTGTCTTGCGCTCTGATTGATCTGTTGTGCCTCCCACTTGGCCACTCTTAGCCGGACTATTCTGCTAATATTAGCAGAGTAGTTATTCTGCTAACACTTCTAAACTGCACGTTCAACGGAAGTGCACGTCACTGTTGATGTAAGAGCCCTGCAGTACTTATGCGAGTGAACTTTCCGTGGCAAAAAACTGCACATAGTTTTTCGGTACTGTTTTTGCTCCAGTTTTTAAACCGTTTGTCGGAATGTGGCATGTAATATACCGTTGAAAAGCTATGGATTAGGCGCAACTTCTCCATGTAGATTTTTTTCAAGATTCCTCACGGTTTAAGAGCAGTTTTGAAAACAGTGCGGCGCCCTACTAGTTGCAGCGAGCGTATTTTTCCGGTTTTTCTAAACCGCTTGTCGGAAGAAGCAAATGATACGCCGTTGGAAAGATATCGTCTAGGCACAACTTTTTCATATATATATATATATATATATATATATATATATATATATATATATATTTCTCTAATTCTTTATGGTTTAAAAGCAGTTTCAAAATTACTAAATCGCATAATCAAAATTTTGGTACTGTTTTCGCTCTAATTTTTTAACCGTTTGTCGAAACAAGGCGTGTGATACGCCGTTGGAAAGCTACGGAAGAGGCGCAACTTTTATATGTAGAAACGTTTTGGAGATTCCTTACGAGTTTAAGTTCATTTAAAAAATCGTGCGGCAGACGCCTAGTGGCAATGGCCTTTTTTTGTAGATTTTTACAAATTCTTTGTTGGAATGATTCAAATGATACGTCGTTGGAAAGATATCAACAAGACACAACTTTTTCATGTAGAAACTTCTCTCTATTTCTTACAGTTTAGGAGCAATTTTAAATTATCGGAATGCGGACACTGTTTTTCCGAGACCAAAATTCGTGAGGGAATCGCATGAGACAAAAGAACGCACTGCTTCAGACAAAAAAACCGCACTACAGGAGATGGCAAGTGAACTGCGTTTTTATGGAATATAGTTTGTTTTAAATGGAGTGTACTGAAAAGTCCTTCGTAGTTGAGTTTTCTGAAGACCAAACTGCGCCGCATTTTTGCTTGTTTTGTTTAATGCATTTTGTTCTAAATTGAATGTACTAAAGAGTCCTTAGTAGTGGACTTTCTTTTAGATCAAAGTGCACCACATTTGCATTTTTTGAAATGCATTTTGCTTTAAATGGAGTGTACTAGTGGACTTCTGTTCTAAATTGAGTGTACTGAAGAGTCCCTTCATAGTTGATTTTTTGTTAGACCAAAGTGCACCGCATTTGCATGTTTTTTGAAATAGATTTAGTTATAAATGGAGTGTACTGCAGAGTCCTTTGGAGCGGACTTCTTTTAGACCAGAGTGCATTGCATTTTCTTTACTGTTTCTTACTGCACATAGCAATCGAGTGAACTGCTCGGAAGCAACCCAAAAATATTAAATTCAATCATGAACTGCGCATCTTGGGCGGCCAAATGCATCATCTTTTCTCTCGGCACATTCTAGAACAAAGTGAGCTCCCAAAAATTGATACTTTTTTCTTCCCACACGCAAGAGAACCACCACAGAAATCTTAGCACTAGGAAATGCATTGTGCCATGCCGGGGTTCGAACTAGAAGGGTGTTGGAGTACAGAGCTCCCTCGAGACCAAGCAGTTTTTGTCGTCATCGCTGAGTGGGCCCACGAACTGCATAGAGACGCGCAGTGAACCGCACTTCATGCCCCGCTTGCCAGACTGCGCCACACAGAATACTACACTACACTAATGGTGAGGACTCGTAGGAGCGGCGAGCACGCACGCATGCACCTCTTCCTGCATCAATCCTAATGCACTGGGTGTCGATGGCGTCCACGAGCTCCATCCCGCAGCGCCCTGCACACACATGACGAGATGAATATAAACGAAGTGCACATACGTGGCTCTAGAGGGTGGTGGTGGAAGTGGGGCGGCACGGGAAAGTAGGGGGAGACTCGTCGGTGCTCCTGCAACCGCTAGCGGTTTGCTGGCGAATCGCATGTGCACACCGAAGCAGGAATTGTTGACGCCGAACTACGCGTGGGGGTCGCTGCCCGCAGGCAAACTGCAAGCCAGGGCCCAATGAAGCCAGTCATCGAGGCTGCAGATCGCCGTCACAGTCGAAGACGAGGGAGGGAGATGGATGTCATGGCTTGCTGATGCGGGAGATGATCGCCGAGGGGAGCAGGAGAGATCGGGGGTAGACCAGTCGAGGTAGTCGCCGGGACGACGCTGACCGGCAATGACCGGATCCGTCGGCTGGGCTGCGCGGCGGGTCCCAATCCGTAGCCTGGGTGGTGTGGATGTTTGCGGTGAAGGGGTGCGGCTTGTTGGGGCACTGACTCGCAGCGGGGTGGGGACTCGGGGGAAGAGGGTGTTGGCCGACGTGTGGAGGTAGGCGGATCCGGTGGTGGAGGCGTCGCCGGGGACCGATGGCAGACAGATCCTGCCATGGTCGCAGGGCGCGTCAATGGTTGAAGGGTGTTGGGGGCGCGCCGGCCGTGGGAGGAAGGTGGTAGGCGCGGTGGCATGTGGCTGGGTAAGAGGAAGCTAAGGCAACGGGGGAGGATGGAGGTTGGAAGTGGTTCTGCGCGGGGGAGGGGAGAAAATGGGCACCACAAGGGGGAGTGGGTTCGGGGGTGTTAGCCGGGAGGAAGATAGTGGAGGGGATCGGGGGAGGAAGAAGATTGAGAGAAGTGAGGTCGTGGGAGGAGAGGGAAGAGTGGGTGGGGTGGGCCGGTGAGGTGGGGTGTCATGAGAATAAGACTCTTAAGGGTGTTATCAGAATAGACCTAGTCTCTCTCTGCCTCTCTCTCTCTCTCTCTCCCTCTCTCTCTCTCTCTCTCTCTATATATATATATATATATATATTAATTTAGTCCAAGTATAGCTCATTTTCCTATGAAAACAAAATACAGATAGGATTTTAGAATCCTTTGCATTCATCAGTCACTAGTACTAATATGAGAGCGGATATCTCGGTTTTTATGAAATAAACCGGTTTAAACTCAGGTGTGATGAGCGTAAAATGAACACTCATCAACTCCCCCAAGTTTAAACTTCATGGTCCTCGACCAACATAAATAGAAATCCAAACCGTAACGAACTTAGTTGTTTAAACCAAAATAACAAGAAGGTTTTAGTTCACTTACGATCAGTGTCGTGGAATTGTCACGACAGATGTCCTAGTGATAGGACTTAGTCATGGAGCCATCGCAACTAGGAAGATTAAAGGGGTTAATCGGGACAAAGGACATGAGATTTATACTGGTTCGACCGCTTGCGATGAAGGTAAAAGCCTACGGTCCAGTTTTGAGTGGGATTGCTTATGTCTCGATAACCAGGGAGCGAATCGCTTGACCTAGCTCTCGATTTGATGTTACTTGCCCTGAACCGCCGCCGGGTCGTCCCTTTATATACAGAGGTCGACGCCCAGCGGCTCACAGAATCCCGACCGGCTCATAAACATTGTCCGGCTCGGTCTCTTAACTATTCTTGCCTTACAATACAAGCCACGTACATATGGTGGTTTATCACTACGGGCCTTAAGTCGCCTCTGGGCTTTGGGCCCTTAACTGAACCGGTGTCTCCAACCTTGGTCTTGGGCTTCAAGGATACTTGTCAGTATAACCCGGCCCCTCCTGGGCGGGTCATACCAATAGTTATATCCCCAACATTAGGCCCTAGATTGATTTGGACTGGTTCATGTCAATCTTCAATACTTAAGAAAAAATCTTCTGCCCTTTACTAATGAAATTTTCGTAACCCGCCATGACGTCATCCTCTGGATTTGAGATAACCCGCATCGACCTGAACCCGACCAGAGAACGGTGGCGCCTCTCCGCAACAGATCTGCAGCTGTAAATTTTCCCCTTTCTACATCTCAGATCCAACGCTAGGGTTCGCAAGTTCTTCTGTACAGTACGCGGTTCATCTCGGTTTCTTCATGTTTCTTCTGCCACTGCCTCTTTTGATCCGACAACAGCATAGAACTCATGCGGTAGCTGTTTGGCATCCATTTTAGGCACTAGTAGATCCTTTTTCTTTGTAAGGAAGCCTCACTAGAACACATGAACTCCTCTGTACCATGTTTTTAGGTCTAGAAAATTTTCTTTTTTGAACAACCATTTGATCCGAAATATCAGCTGTAGTTTGTGAAACTTGTTTATGCAACACTTAGGCAAAAATCTGAACTTGTTAGATCCACCTAGCCATGGCGACTCTTATCACCGGCTTTAAAGAGGCAATGCTCAATTGATAACCTTGACCACCCATGGAGGTTTAAACAGCTTTAACGGCTTATACAGCCTATGGCGGCTTAAATAATCTTGACATAATTATCCTTATACCATTAGGCCCCTTCATAAGCTGCCATCTTGAATATGCACCGTAATGTTTTTTCCTCTCCAGCTTAAATTCGAACCGGTACTTTACTCTGTTTTAGGCTTTCATCACAATGGGACCAAAAGCACCCACTTCCTGCAACTGGGTCAAATCCATTGTCATAAACCACACTCTTGATGATTTTGTGACGACCGGCTATTTGCCGAAGAAAGAAGTTATGTCTTATCATGCTCCTAACCCGGAGGAGGAATTTCCTCAGCCCAAAATAGGAGAGGTTATTATTTTCACGGACCACATGAACCGGGGTTTCTCTCCACCCGGCTCAAAAATTCTTCAGAGATGTGTTGCACTTCTTTGACCTTCGCCCACAAGACATCGGACCCAATTCCGTGTCTAATATCTGCAACTTCCAAGTATTCAGTGAAGTATATCTTGGAGAAGAACCCAATATTTTGCTCTTCAGAGAGCTATTCTACTTGAACCGCCAGAATGAGTGCGCCAGCGGCCAAAGCTTAGAACTTGGTGGTGTCTCGGTCCAACGTCGTAGGGACATAATCTTTCCTTATGCCAACCCGTCGAGTCATCCCAAAGACTGGAATCAGACCTGGTTTTACTGCCAAGACACCTCTCCGGATGGTGAGAACCCTCTGCCCAGTTTTCATGCTCTACGTCTTGGGAACAACCACCCGCTTCCTGACAAGATCACAGCTGTCGAACGCAAAACACCCGCCCCCTCCTTAGCCAAGATCAAAGCTCTTCTGGGGAACGGGTTAACTGGCATCGACTTAGTCCAGGTTTGGCTCGCCTGGCGGGTCATTCCATTGAGCCGCCGCCCCGGCTTGATGTGCACCTACACCGGCAAAAAGGATGACCCTCTGCGGCATAGCCCTGAAGACCTACCTGAAGATGTCATCAATGATATGACGAAATCCCTTCTGAATGAGAGACTAGTAGATTGCGGTAAGGTGGGCCTAGCCCCCTTGTGCGAAACTAACACGGCCCCAAAGGTAAGCCGTTTATCTGAACAAACTACTTTGGTTTTTGATGTTTTTCCCATACTCATACCTGTGCTAACTCTCACGGGCGGGTGATAAATTCCGGAAGGTCAAATATGACCATGAGGCTGCCAAGAGAGCCAGGAAAGAGAAGAAAGCCGCCAGGAAAGAGGCTGCAAAAAAGAAGGGCAAGAAAGCCACCGCCTTTGACCTGCTTCGACTAGCAGATTCTTCTGAGTCGGAGGTAGCCCTTGACTCTCTTGGCTCCTTTTTTAACCATCTTATTGACACTGATTATCAGCAGGAGGACATAAGAGCAAGCCATAGCAAGGTTGAAGAGGTAACTATCATTTCCTCCGACTCTGAGCCTTTGCCATGACAGAAAATCCATAGAGTAACCCGGAAAGTAAGATTTTCACATCCCTTAGCTTATCAAGATCCTCAATTTCTTTTGAAACGACAGATTCACGAGAGCCGGAGGCAGACCCGGACCAGCAAGGATGCGGAGCTCTCCTCCAGCTTGCCGAACACCCCAAGGAAAGCGCCGGAATGAGGTCATTTCTGATTTAAATATCTTTTATCCTTTGGCGGGTCTCACTTGCCAACCGCTCAATTCTTCTGACTCGGATTATCAGGAAACTTCCCCTTCCTCTGGTGACTCAATGCAGTCCAACCTACCGTCTTTCAAGACCGCACCAGGGTCATGATAACCTGCTTAACCTACATTCATTTCAACTCATTGTTTTTGTCCTAACCTTTTGACCATGCAGTGGCCAAGCCAAGCCCAGCAAAAGGGTCAAGAAGAATAAGCCGGCTGAAGAAACGGTCATCACCGAGCCAGTACTTGGAATAGGCGTGCCTGAATCATCAACTCATGAGCCACCACCTGAACCAGCTCAAGATATACCAACTCCAACTGCTGACCCACCTGCTGAGCGAGCCGTTGATGGCTCAGAAAACCCAGAAGCCCCTAGCCCGGTCAGGACGGATGATCCTCAAGACACTGATGTTGAGATCACCAAAACCGGCTTTGCTGAGCCGGGAAGGCCAACCGTGCTGGCCAAGTCTTCCGCCAAGGAGGAGCTTCTGGAACACCACCGGATCAAGCTTGACGTCGTGGACTATACACACATGAGTATTGGAGAAGTCTTTTCTGGCTACATGAGCCAAGTGCACAGCAGTCGTAACCTCAAGATTGACATGGTAAAATAGATGCACCAAAAATTTGAGGTACAACCCTTTCTCTGTATTCATTTATCTTTACTATGCCAGCCCCCAAGTCTATTGCTTATGCTGAATATGCTGTAGACTTAGAAACAAATTTAGTGACATTAGTAACATAGATGGATAAAATATACAAGAAGTCCGGCTTACTCCGTAGTCCCCAAGGGGCGGCTTAACCAGCATGGTTGAACCGGTCCTTCATATAGTTGTATAAAAGAAAATACTTACAAAGCTTTGAATAGCAATATGCATTAGCCCCCAAGTACCAAGTACTATTGCTTGCAAAGTGCTTGGGACTTACTATCATGAACCGCCACTTTAAGTAAAATTCTTCGGTAGACATTAGCCCCAAGTGCCAAGTGTTGTTGCTGGCAAAAGGCTTGGGACTTAATATTGCATCAAAATCGTCTTGATTTTGACCCTATATTTGTATAGGCCGCCACGAGTCAACTCGAATCAGAAGTGACTGATCTGAAGAACCGCCTTGAGGCTCAAGAGACGGAAACCCAAAGAGCCGACTCCAAGTTTAAATTTAGCGTTTATGAATAAGAAAAACTGAAGAAAGAATTTGAAATGGAGAAGAAGGCTTGGGCTGATGAAAAAATTGCATTGATTAACCGGGCCGAGAAGGTAGAGGCGGCTCTTGAAGAAGCAACCAGTGAATTAACCGGCTTAAAACGCCATGTCTCTCAGATGGTCTCGGCGATCTTTGGTAAGTCGCCCTGCAAGTGTTAAATACTTGAACCTTTCACTTGACCATATAATTGGAATTGACTCACCTGACCATGTTTAAGCAGGCCCCAAGAGTTCAAATCTTAACCAAGATATGTTGATCAAGCTGAAGGCGGTTTATACGCTGGTGGAGCAACTGCACACCGGGTCTCAACGTGCCTTAGCCACGGTGGCTTTGTCAAATGGAGTACCTACCCTCCTGGCGGAAGTATTAAAGAAGCTTTCCATGCTACCCCAACAGTTCAATGAACGAAGGCGGTCAGCTGCAAGAGCCAGAGCGGTGAATGCTTTAAGCCGGGCCAAAGCTTGGCTACCGGAGTTAGACCCGGCCGACATCGCCATTGGCTATCCAAGCTTGAAGGAGGATGGCACTTCCTTTGAACAGGAAGACTTTACTGCTTGTGTGAAGGAGGTACGCCCCGTGACCACCCTGATAGCTGACGAATTGGATCTTACCAAGTACCAGGCGGGTTATGATGCAGAGAACCGAAGAATTCCAACGCCTCACTATAAAGTGACCAGTCTGATCCCCCCACTCCATAAGCACACCTTCACCCCTGAAGTTGACCTGGCCGGACTAGTTGATGATGAAGCTGAATTTGAAGCTTTGAACAACATTGACTGGTCATCATCAACCTTCCAGGAAAGGGAACATGGCAAAGAAGCGGAGAGGGCTAACCCGAACGCTTCAGGCCAACATGAGAGCTAACCCGCTGTGGCGGCTCATACCTGTGAAGTACTAAAAACAATATGAATCATTTGGACTCGGGGAGTCATGTAATAGAATAGAAATAACTTTGCTTTTGCCGTGCCATCGTGCACATTTTTGGTGCTTAATACTATTAAACCGCCATATTAGCTTCGCCCGGTTTACACTTATCATCTTTTTTCCCTTATGCTTGATCAAGTCTTTTAACTGTCCTGCACATAGAAATAAATGACAAGATCCATTGGCGGCTTACCGCAAGGCGGGGTATGATAACTTGATATATTAAAATAGAAGAAGAATCACAGATAAGCCTGTTGTAACATATAATGTTGAAACACACTATAATCTTATACCTGTGACCTTTTTGAATTTGCACAGCCGGCTTATATAACCCAGACAGTAAGGGTGATAACCCAATTTTTGGAAACCAAAATTTCAAAAGGTATAATGATTCTCATATATTGGCGACTTATCAGCCAATATCAAGCCGGGTTAAAATTAACCACACTTGTACTTGTAAACCTCAAAAAAGTCTCAAGTCAAACCAAATAGAATATAAAAAATTCAAGGCTTCTGATTCGAATACGATCAGTAAACCGTTCCAAAGGGGTTAAGCTAGGATTCGAATACGATCATGTATCCCCCAGTGGCTTTGGCGTTGCGCCGATCAAGAGGGTACCGACAACTATGTTCCTTTTGGTTCGAATATGACCTATGTTTGAACAGGAAGCCCCCTAATGAACTTGAGAGCTTTTTAACGACTCTGATTCGAATATGATCAAAGTCGATTCCCAAAAGGGGTTGAGCTATGATTCGAATACAATCAAGAAGCCCCCTAGTGAGCTCGACAGTGTGCCAATCAAAAGGGTACCGACAGCTATGTTCTGTTTGGTTCGAATACGACCTATGTTTGAACAGGAAGCCCCCTAGTGATCATAAGGTTTAACGGCCAGATTCGAATATGATCATGTGTCGGATCAAGAGGGTTAAGCTAGATCGAATACGATCAGCCCCCAAATGATCATGTGAGATGACAATGATAATAACAATGACACATTTACCTTTGAGGATGAAAAAAGGACAGAGCTCCTGCTTTATTATTTATCATAATATATACATTGTCAAAATATGTACATCATGAGAGCCGGTGGCTCAGGTGTAGTAAGGCCGAACATGAGTGATATTCCATGGCCGACGGGTCTCCTCCTCCGACTTACGTGAGTCTTTGTGCTCTCGAACATCGATAAGGTAGTATGACCCATTGTTCAAGTTCTTGGCCCTTTCCAAGGTGGGGATAACTTGTGTGCATCAGTTTGATCCTGGATGAGCCGGAGCACCAAATGACCTTCCTGAAAGGTTCTGGACTTAACCCGGCGGCTGTGATAGTGGCGCAGGTCCTGTTGGTAAATCGCCGAGCGAGCTGCTCCCAAGTCACGCTTTTCATCTAACAGGTCAAGGGCATCCTGACGTGCATGTTCATTGTCCGCCTCAACATAAGGCGCCACACGGGGCGAGTCATGACAGATGTCACTAGGGAGAACCGCCTTAGCTTCGTAGACCATGAAGAAAGGCGTATAACCCGTAGACCTGTTGGGAATAGTGTTGATGCTCCATATCACAGAGGGTAACTCCTCAACCCAACAACCCGGCATCTGCTGCAAGGGGACCAAAAGCCGGGGCTTGATGCCTTTCAAGATCTCCTGATTGGCTCTCTCAGCTTGACCATTGGATTGGGGGTGAGCCACTGATGAAACGTCAAGCCGAATATGCTCACGTTGACAAAATTCTTCCATGGCGTCTTTAGACAGATTAGTGCCATTGTCAGTTATAATGTTGTGCGGAAAGCCAAAGCGAAATATCACCTTCTTCATGAACTGAACCACCGTAGCTGCGTCGCACTTACTAACTGGCTCTGCCTCAACCCACTTTGTAAATTTATCAACTGCCACCAAAAGGTGGGTCTTTTTATCTTTGGACCTTTTGAAAGGCCCAGCCATGTCAAGCCCCCAGACCGCAAACGACCAAGTAATTGGAATCATCCTCAACTCTTGAGCCGGCACATGAGCACGTCTTGAGAATTTCTGACAACCATCACATTTACTGACCAGGTCCTCTGCATCAGCATGAGCCGTTAGCCAATAAAATCCATGACGGAATGCCTTGGCCACAAGGGATTTTGACCCGGCATGATGGCCACAATCCCCTTCATGAATCTCATGTAGAATTTCTTGGCCTTCTTCAGGAGAGACACAACAGTGAAACACCCCTGTAACACTGCGATGATGCAACTCGCCATTGGCAATTGTCATTGACTTAGACCGCCGGGTTATCTGCCTGCCTGGCCAAGGTTTCATCCTCAGGCAACTCGCCCCGGGTCATGTAATCCAAATATGGCACTGTCCAATATGGGATGACGTGAAGAGCCGCCACCAATTGTGCTTCCGGGTCAGGAATGGCCAAGTCTTCCTCTGTAGGTAACTTGACAGAAGGGTTATGCAGAATATCCAAGAAAGTATTAGGCGGCACCGGCTTGCGCTGAGAGCCCAGCCGGCTTCAGGCATTAGTCGCCTCGTTCTTTCTGCGGTCAATGTGCTCCACCTGGTAACCCTTGAAATGTCCAGCAATGGCATCAACTTCACAGCGATAAGCCGCCATGAGAGGATCCTTGGAATCCCACTTGCCTGATACTTGTTGAGCCACCAAATCTGAGTCGCCAAACATCTTACCCAGCTTAAGCTCATCTCTTTAGCCATCCGAAGACCATGGAGTAAGGCCTCATACTCAGCTGCATTGTTAGTACATGGAAACATCAACCGTAGCACATAACAAAATTTGTCACCTCGAGGGGAAGCTAACACGACTCCAGCCCCCGAGCCCTCCAATTGCCTG
This sequence comes from Triticum turgidum subsp. durum, assembly GCA_900231445.1. NCBI lineage: Eukaryota > Viridiplantae > Streptophyta > Magnoliopsida > Poales > Poaceae > Triticum > Triticum turgidum. The sequence goes on along the minus strand of LT934124.1, from coordinate 594,590,284 downwards.
GACCCGTCAAAGTGAATAGTCCAATATGTGTTATCCGGCTTTTCTTTAGGTATCTGCAGCTCCGTCCAATCGTTGATGAAATTCACTAGTACTTGAGATTTGATAGCAGTGTGTGGCACATACTTTAACCCATGAGGCACAAGTTCAATGGCCCACTTGGCGGCTCGTCCTGTTGCTTCTCTTTTTTGAATGATATCTCCTAACGGAGCAGAACTGACCAAAGTGATAGGGTGGCCTAGGAAATATTGCTTAAGCTTCCGGCTTTCCATGAACACCCCGTAAACGAGCTTCTGCCAATTGGATACCATTGTTTGGATTCAATGAGTACCTCGCTGATGTAGTAAACCGGCCGCTGAACCGAATGTTCGTTGCCAGCTTCCTTGCGCTCAACCACGATGGCAACACTGACGGCACGTGTATTAACAGCCACATATAATAATAAGGGCTCCTTATCAATGGGAGCAACAAGAACCGGCACCTCAGCCAGCTGTCTCTTCAAATCCTCAAAGGTGGCATGGGCAGCGTCACTCCGGACGAAGTCATCTCTCTTCTTCATCATTTGATATAGCGGTATGGCTTTCTCCCCTAACTGTCTTATGAACCGGCTTAAAGCAGCGATACGACCCGCCAAACGCTGGACATCATTGATGCACGCCGGCTTTGCCAGAGAGGTGATTGCCTTGATCTTCTCCGGGTTAGCTTCGATGCCCCTGTTAGAAACCAGAACACCCAAAAGCTTGCCTGTAGGCACGCCAAAAACACACTTGGCCTGGTTAAGCGTCATCTTGTAGACCCGAAGATTATCGAAGGTCTCCTTCAGACCATCTATCAAGGTCTCCTTCTTGCTGGATTTTACCACGATGTCGTCCACATAAGCATGAACATTGCGCCCAATCTGGTTATGAAGACAATTCTGCACACACCGCTGATAAGTCGCCTGGGCACTCTTGAGACAAAAGGCATAGACACATAGCAGAAGGCTCCAAATGGAGTAATGAACGTTGTCTTCTCCTGGTCCTTAACTGCCATTTTAATCTGATGATAAGCAGAATAAGTATCCAAAAAGCTCAAACGCTCACAACCCGCCGTAGCATCAATAATTTGATCAATACAAGGGAGAGCAAAGGGATCAGCTAGACAAGCTTTGTTTAAGTTCGTATTATTCACACACATACGCCAAGTGCCGTTCTTCTTGAGAACGAGCACCGGGTTAGCCAACCACTCTGGATGAAAAACTTCAATGATGAACCCAGCCGCCAAGAGCCGGGCTACTTCCTCACCAATGGCTTTACGCCTCTCCTCATTGAACCGCCGAAGAATTTGCTTGACCGACTTAAATTTTGGATCAATATTAAGAGTGTGCTCGGCGAGTTCTCTCGGTACACCTGGCATGTCAGAAGGTTTCCATGCAAAGATGCCCCGGTTCGGATGAACTCAATGAACGCGCTTTCCTATTTGGGATCCAGATTGGCACTGATACTGAACTGTTTAGACGAGTCACCTGGAAAGTCAACAAGCTTAGTATCATCGTCCGACTTAAACTTCATGACCGGATCATGCTCTATGGTTGGCTTTTTCAAAGATGTCATATCTGCCGTGTCAACATTGTCCTTGTAGAATTTCAGCTCTTCTATCGCACAAACAGATTCAGCATAAGTGGCATCGCCTTCCTCACATTCCATGGCTATCTTCCTACTCCCATGCACTGTGATGGTGCCTTTATGACCCGGCATTTTGAGCTGAAAATAAACATAACACGGCCTTGCCATGAACTTGGCATAGGCAGACCGCCCAAACAGAGCATGATACGGGCTTCTGATCTTGACCACCTCAAAAGTCAATTTCTCAGCCCTGGAGTCATATTCATCTCCAAAGTCTACCTCTAGCTCGATCTTGCCAACTGGATACGCCGACTTACCAGGCACAACGCCATGGAAAATAGTGTTAGACTGCTTAAGGTTTTTATCAGTTAACCTCATGCGACGGAAGGTCTCATAATAGAGGACGTTGATGCTGCTGCCTCCATCCATAAGCACCTTAGTGAATTTATATCCACCAACCAGAGGGGCCACCACCAAGTCCAGATGACCCGGATTGTCAACCCGGGAAGGGTGATCTTCCCTACTCCATAGAATAGGCTTCTCAGACCATCTCAAATAACGAGGAACTGCCGGCTCAACAGCGTTCACAGCCCTCTTAGGAAGCTTCTGGTCTCGTTTGCACAAACTGGTGGTAAACACATGATATTGTCCACTATTCAGCTGCTTTGGATGGCTCTGGTATCCACCATGCTGCTGCTACTGCTGACCACTCTGGCCAGATTGCTGGTTATAACCACCTTGATTACCTTGAGAATTTTGAAAATTGGAATTTGAACCGCCGCCCGGGCCATGAAAACCGCCGCCACCTGATCCGCCGCCCTGCCCATTATTACCGTCGAACATGTTGGAATTCTTGAAAGCCTTCATGATTGTACAGTCCTTCCATATATGAGTGGCCGGCTTCTGCTGAGTGCCATGCCTTGGACAGGGCTCATTCAGTAACTGCTCAAGCGTGAGCCCTAACCCGCCGGACCGGGGAGGTGGTCTCCCCTTATGTTGTTGACTGTTGCCCTGGGCATTAGTGTTTGCCACAAACTGCAAGCTATCATCAGCCTTACGTTTATTACCTCCTTGATTTGCCGGGTTATGCTGAGGGCCCTTGCCATTGCCATTCTTCTTTCCCTTCCCCGTCTTTTCATCATCAGACTCAGGATCCTTGGTACTATCAGAGTCGGCGTACTTGACCGGAGCCGCCATCAGCGTACCCATATCATTACAATCGCGCTTGAGCCGCCCTAGCTTCATCTTCAAAGGCAAAAAACGGTATTTTTTCTCCAACATTAAGACTGCAGAGCCGACGTCCATCTTATCAGATGAATGTATTATGGCTTAACCCGGCGCACCCAATGGGTCATGGACTCGCCTTCCTCCTGCTTGCAACTAGTCAAATCCACAATTGACATGGGCTACTTGCATGTATCTTTGAAGTTCTGAATGAACCGGGCTTTTAACTCTGCCCATGACCCGATGTAATTAGGTGGTAGCCCCTTCAACCAAGTGTGGGCAGTCCCATCCAACATCATGGTGAAGTACTTGGCCATCGCACTGTCACTGACCTCTAGTAACTCCATAGCCATCTCATAGCTTTCATGCCCCAGGCTGTAAGTCGGCCGTATAATTAGGTACCTTCCTAGGTCCTTTGAAATCCTTGGGCAAATGCTTGTTACGTAGAGCCGACACCAGACAGGGGACACCTCCTGTCCTGGTGGCCACGCCTGCCTCAACAGAAGACGTCGGATACACCGGATAAGGGTGGTAAGCCATCAGCTGAGCTGCCTGCTCAGCTGCCCGCTGAGCCTCTTGACGTATTCTGTCCTGATCCACCAAGTTAAAGGCTCCATTGTGTGCCAGGTCATGCCCGCCTGACTGGTTACGGCGCTGGGCGTTGCTTGACACGGTCGCCGAATCCATGTGCCTGATATAACTCGAGCTTCGGCTTGGACGAGGGGTTGAATGAATCTTGTCCCGGCTATATGAGTACGCCTCCTGCTGTGCTAAGGCCGTCTTAAGAAGTTCTCTGACCCGACGGGTTTCAACCGTCGCCGGAGAGTCGCCATCCATCGGGAGAGCCGCTAGTCGTGCCGCCGCCGCGATCATGTTCTCCAACGGGTTAGAATAAAGACCCGGTGGTGTTGGTACATACTGAGGTGGAGCAGTGTTCATACGGGGAGGCCCCATCACCTGTGGTTGAACTGGCGTCTCAATCCCGGGTGTAGCAACCCGGTCCATCTTGGGCGGGTTACTGGGCCCTGCACCAGGTGTATGGAAGAGGTTTCGAGGACATAAACCGGAGGGAGCCGAGACTGAGTCTTCTGGTATCTTCTCCTCATAACCTCATTGGACGCGTTCTGATCCTGCGTAAGCCGGAAAATCTGCGCCTGAATCCGCTGAGCCTGAGCGTCCAGAGCCGCCCGCTTTGTAGTCATCCTGACATCTTCCGCTACCAGATCTTCCTTAGCCTGCACTATATCTAGTTTCAACTGTGCCACTTCCGCATCATGTTGAGCTTGATCCGCTGGGTTGACCAAGGCGGTTAACAGAGCAGTCATCTCATCCGTGAGATCCATCAGCACCTAAGCCGGCGAGCACACGGGGCCTCCTGCCCTGGCTGCTGCTGACCGGAGGTTATTGCTGCCGTAGTTGTGGAGTCTTGAATAGGTTGCATGCCGACCATGAAGATTCCGACCTTGATCGGCGGCTCAAGGAAATCTGGAATACTACTGCCATCGGAACAGCCCCAAGCCCTCCGTCTTGTAGTTGATACAACGAATCCGTCTCGCCTGTGGACGACTCACCATCAGAATAGATGGACATCTCACCACCAGATGCAGATCCTTCAAAGAGTCCTCCATGGATGCATCCCACGAAGGCACGCTTCACAGCAGGCAGAGCCCGGGCGGGTCTCGCACGCTGAGCCGTCTCGACGAGGTTGGTGCAGATGTCCGGCTCAGGGCCCGGCTTGCCGATCTTGCCGATGAAGACGTGGGTTCCGCCGAAGGGGACCCGGTACCCGTACTCAATTGAGCCGGCGTCGGGGCACCAACATGCGTCGTCGATGTAGAGCTTGCCGCGATGACTCTTGGTCATCCGGCCCACAGGGTATCCCTTGAGCCCTTCAAAGCTTCCCTTCAAGAACTCAAATCCACCGTGCGCTGGCCTCACGGTGGGCGCCAACTATCGTGGATTTGTCACGGCACATGTCCAAGTGATAGGACTTAGTCATGGAGCCATCGCAACTAGGAAGCTTAAAGGGCTTAATCAGGACAAAGGACATGAGGTTTATACTGGTTCGGCCCCTTGAGGTGAAGGTAAGAGCCTACGGTCCAGTTTTGAGTGGGATTGCTTATGTCTCGATAACCAGGGAGCGAATCGCTTGACCTAGCTCCCGATTTGATGTTACTTGCCCTGAACCGCCGACGGGTCGTCCCTTTATATGCAGAGGTCGACGCCAAGCGGCTCACAGAATCTCGGCCGGCTCATAAACAGTGTCCGGCTCGGTCTCTTAACTATTCTTGCCTTACAATACAAGCCACGTACATATGGCGGTTTATCACTATGGGCCTTAAGTCGCCTCTGGGCTTTGGGCCCTTAACTGAATCGCCGTCTCCAACCTTGGTCTTGGGCTTCAAGGATACTTGTCAGTATAACCCGGCCCCTCCTGGGCGGGTCATACTAATAGTTATATCCCCAACAATCAGTGTGCCTAGATAGCCCTCTCTCTTGATCAACTGGACAAAATAATAAAGTAGCTTCTAGTGCATTGGTTGTGCTCATGTTGGAGACTCCACTCCTGTTTTTAGTCTTAAAAAATTATGTTTTGCTCGGAAATAACTTAGAACTCAAGAGAAAAAGCTCGACTAGGCAATTAACAATTTGAAAAGGCTATGGAGCTCCAACCAGGTCGCGTGATGGCATAGAACGACCTAGGTGATGTGTATGACCAAATAAGGGACCTCAAGTAAACCCTCATCACATTCTGTGAGGCATCACTCCTTCGTTCAAAGCCTCATGTCAATTGTTCCATTGAAATCAGAAAATCAATAGTTAAGCGTCAGTTTACTGCTTATATCGCATTATGCTCATTTTACGTCCGGGTGTAATTACCTCTCAGTTAGGGGCTGTAGAATCATTATTTGCCAAACTAATAATTTCTTGCTGGTGATAATGTGTTGTCCGAATTTTTTGAAGTATTTTTATTGCCTATTTTTATTTTCAAAGATATTTCTATTGTTGTTTCCTCAATATATATTTTTAGGTGTGGCACTAGTTTTTGCGAGAGTCCTTTTTTAGGAGCCAAAAGAGGTTGTGATCTATCACCACACATGTATTCATCAGCCTTCCTAAAAGCACATACACTTGAGACTCAAACTTGAACAGGGCTACAAGTCCATTTGACCTTAGAGAAAAAAGTAGCACACTACTTTCTTGCAATCTAATCGAAAGTCAGCACACTGCTTTCTTACAATCTACTAGGATTCCTCTCTTCAATTACATGCCATTATTTTGTAAAATGAAGGAGATCAAGATCAGCTGAAAGAAATCACAATACCACTTCAAAGCATTGCAAACAAGAATATACAAATTGCTTCATATCTCTAGCAATTATAAGAGCCAAAATTTACGGGTGCAATCTCTATGACCCAAAAAAATGGACAGCCATACTGAATAAAATTGAAGAAACTCAATGTACAATCCTGTGTTTGCAACAAACCAAGAGAGAAACTATTAACAACTCTTATATCAGGAATTTTTGCTAAACAAGACTAAACAAATTTGAAATTTTACCTGCGGTGGGCTCATCAGGAGGCCTTCTCATTGCCTCGAACGAACAGATTCTGAAGGGTCAGCTATTGCATACTAATGATTATGCTCTTTCTATTAATTTCACATCTGCACACTCAGGAGAGAACTGGATTCTATCGAATGTTTATGGGCCATGTACCAATCCTGAGAGAACAAGTTTCACCAACTGGTTTAAGGATTTTCAACTAGCTGAGAGCTCAAACTGGATGGTGCTTGGAAACTTTAATTATATCAGATATCCACATGACAGAAACAGACAAGGAGGATCCTTTTCTGATATGCTGACTTTTAATGAAGCCATTAGCCACCAAGCCCTTATTGAGATCCCACTGAAAGGTAGAAAGTACACCTGGAGCAATATGCGAGATGCTCCTCTTCTTGAGAGCTGGATTGGTGTTTCACCTCATAATCCTGGGCACTTTGTTCCCCTTCCACTTTTGCCTTCCCTTTGTCTAGAACTACCTCTGACCATGTGCCCATCATGATAAAAATTGGTACTACTATCCCTAAATCTCAGATATTCAGATTTGAGAATCACTGGTTACAACACAATGATTTCAAAGAATTAGTAGCCAGAATTTGGACCCAAGAAGTACATCTGCAAGACAGTGCCAATGTCATTGCTGCCAAATTCAAGAGACTGAGGAAAGGGATTAAGATCTGGGCCAAAGACAAGCCGGACCTCAAGAAGCTCATTGATCACATCAACTTCATGATTCTATGCTATGATACTATCGAAGAATACAGGCCTCTCAGCACATGGGAGTATAATGGTAGGCATATCATCAAGAGGCAGCTGGAAAAACTCCTGGAACACCAAAGATTATATTGGAAGCAAAGAGCTACCATAAGACAGATTAAAGTGGGAGAAGCCAACACTAAATATTTCTAGGCTAAGGCTACTATCAAATTCAGACAGAACAACATTGCAAGTCTTAAAGATGAGGATGGACATGAGCATTATGAACACTATGCAAAAGTTGCCATCTTATTCAGATCTTTCTAGAATAGGATGGGCACTGCAACCACCACTCAGAACCCCTTACAGCTTCACCTCCATCTCACTCCACATCATGATCTGTCTGTTTTGGAAGCCCTTTTACTAAGGATGAGATAGATAAGGTTGTTAGAGAGATGCCTGCTGATAAAGCTCCAGGGCCAGATGGTTTCAATGCAGATTTCATTAAGCAATGCTGGGATATCATTGCTCCTAATTTTTACAATCTGATTGAGGACTTTCACAAAGGCACATTTAACCTACAGAGCATCAACTACTCTTTCATTACCTTAATCCCAAAATCAGACTCAGCCTCCACACCTGCAGAGTTTAGGCCAATATCTTTGCTTAACTGCGCTGTGAAGATCATAACCAAGCTTCTGGCCAACAGATTACAAAAGGTGATCCTTGAACTGATTCATCAAAATCAATATGGGTTCCTGAATAACATATGCATACAAGACTGCCTAGCATGGGCTTATGAATACATCCATCAATGTCAGCAATCTAGGAAGGAGATTGTACTTTTGAAACTTGACTTTGAGAAAGCATTTGACATGCTCAACCATGATACAATTATGGAAATCTTGAGGGCAAAAGGTTTTGGTGAGAAGTGGATTGCTTGGATAACCATGATTTATGGCACTGGTTCTTCATCCATTCTTCTTAATGGTATACTTGGGAAGCAATTCCAATGTAAAAAAGGAGTGAGGCAAGGGGATCCTCTATCCCCCCTGATCTTTGTCATAGCTGCAGATATGCTACAAACCATGATGAATGAAGCCATGCAAAACAACCTGATAGTCTCTCCATTGATCCACCACTCCTGCCCTGATTATCCAATCATTCAGTATGTTGATGACACCATTCTAGTGGCCAATGCAGATGCACAACAACTCACTCATATAAAAAAACCTTTTGCTACACTTTGCATCCTACACTGGCCTCAAGGTGAATTATTCCAAATCCACCATGATCTCTATCAACACACCCTCAGATAGAATGTGTATGCTCTCTGATCTCCTGGGATGCACTATAGGCACCTTGCCTCACACATATCTTGGTCTCCAACTCAGCACATAGCCTAATGTTGTGGATTAGGCTCCCATGTTGCAAAGGATTGAGACAAGACTCCTCAGCTGTTCCACCCTGCTATCTATTGGGGACAAGCTCACTTTGATTAAATAAGTATTCACCAGCATGCCCACCTTTTTCATGTGCACATTATCTTTACCCATGACTGTGGTCAAACAAATCAATCTGTATCTCAAGCATTGTTTCTGGAGAAAGTATGGAACTATTGATCATGGCCCTGCTCTTATGGCATGGGAGAAAGTCTGTAACCCTAAAGAGGATGGTGGATTAGGAGTTCTGGATATTTCTACCCACAACCAAGCTCTTCTGATGAAATTTCTTCATAAGTTCCTCAACAAAGAAGACATTCCTTGGGTCAACATTATCTGGGAGAACTATTACCAGAACAATCTTCCAGCTGACAGAATGGTGGGCTCCTTCTGGTGGAAATTAGTCTTGAAATTGCTCCCTACTTACAAACATCAGGCCCTCTGTAAGCCAGGGAAAGGGGACACAACTTTATTCTGGAATGATAATTGGAATGGTACTCCATTGGCTGAGAAATTTCCTGAGCTTCACTCTTTTGCCATATCTGAAAACATCACACTGGCCAAATTCATGGCACAACCTGATACTAGTCAACACTTCCACAGACCTCTCACCCTACAAGCCTATCAGCAATTCACTTCACTCCAAGCTCTACAGATAGATACAACAATTTCTGATGACAAAGACAGATGGTGCTATGCATGGAGCAACAATAGTTATTCACTAATGAAGATGCATAGAAGCCTTAAGAAGATTCATATTCCTCACAACATTTTCAAACTGCTATGGAACTCTTCTTGCGGCTTCGACACAAAATCTTCTTCTGGATGTTATATCATGATAGGGTCAACACTAGGAACTTGTTACATCGCAAGCAAATGCATTTGGATGATTATAACTATGTGCTCTGTGATGACAAAACTGAAGAAACATCTCTGCACCTCTTTTGGGACTGTCCTTTTACATCAAGCTGTTGGAACTATCTCATCCAAGACAGAAGAAGGGGTATATCCTTTCATGATGAAGCCACTCTCACCATATCCACACTCCCATCAGATATAGCTATGGACATCATTATCATGAGTTGTTGGAGTATTTGGTCAGTCAGAAACGACAAGGTCTTCAGATCAGCAGCCCCCCATTTCAATACCTGGAAATTCTATCTCAAAGAAGGACTTTGGGCCTCAGAATTAAGAGCTAAAGCAAGTAAAGCTGAGAAGATTAAAGACTGGGTGATGCAGTTTATAGACCAGGACTAGACTACCTTTTTACACCCATGCTTATCATGTTTCCTATAACGGGCATTGGCTCATTGTATTTTCTTTATGTGCTTTTGTACTTTTGTACTTTTGATTTATTAAAAATACCATAGAACGACTGTTCTACGGTTTCCGGCTCAAAAAAAAATTACGGGTGCGGCAACGTGCGCCATCAGTGCTCTAGTGAAGTAATGATAACTTGGATCTTAGACAAAACTTTGCAATAGGCATGTTACAAGAGCACAGAGCAAAATCAAATCCTCTTCTCCTTAAAACATGCATGTACACTTCGTTGAAAAAGGAAGCTAGTTCTTAAGAGAAGTAAAGTCGTAGTTTTAAACTATTCACATTTTAAACCTGCAAAGAATAACTCTCGGAACCTAACATCGTACGTAACCTATGCCATCCATGTCATGCAATCTCTTACCTTTATTACAGAAATTTTCGAGTTCGGCTACTGCCTACATATTTACACACCCTCAGTTCCCTTCGAGCATATCTTTGAGATGTCACTTTCCCAACGTTGGAAGAACTAGCACTATTCGCTTGCTATCTCCGCAGCCTAGCCATAGGGTAGGACTGATAGGTATCGGGAGAGAGTTGTAGAGGTAGACAATAATGGCATGCGCCTGATTGTGGTTCACTCACAGTCTACTCGTGTAGAGTCGCAGCGAGTAACCTTGGACGACTGGAAACGATCAACAACGACCACAAGGCTGAACACTACTACATTCTCCATGACTCCCGCCTCCTCCCCATCGTGTTATGAACACAGTGATAAGGTAGAAATGAAGGGCGATGAGCCAGTGACAGACTACGACAAGCCGGCTGAAGGGTCCCAGTCACGTGCGCATGTCAGCCCCAACGAGCAACGCGGGGGCATGCAACGAGGACCTCCATCATAGGACGGCGGCGACGGTCGAGCCGGACACCAAGACAACAACGCTAGAGGGGAACGCATTGGACACCGACGCAATGGAGTTGTGGGGCGTGACCGAGAGCGTGGCACCGTACCAACGATCTGGTTACTTCTTTGTGCACAAATAGTCATCCAGATCATCACTGGCGGCCGCTAACATAATACGGGTTAGCTTGCGGCGCCAGTGACGTGGCCTATGTTTTCTTTGTCAAAAAAGAATATTTAACAAGGTAAAATGAACTTGTGTTTGAATATCATCATGAGCTATCTCTGCTTGTTTGCTGAAACAACAAAAAAGAAAAAGAAAATCCTTGCCACGATAATATGGGCATATTTGGCCTGGTTGTCAACAATTCCTAGTTTCAGTTTGTCGGCATAATATGGGCATGCAACAATCGGCATCTTGCGAGGCCGCAAAAATGCAGACGTCTTGCAAACGTGGACAAGTTGCATGATAGTTCCTCGCCTAACGAGAAACGTTAGGATGACCTGAAAACCGCTAAGACAAAGTCACTTAACTGCAAGATATCAAAATCCAAAAGAACTGCCAAAAGCAAGCCTTAAACGAGAACAATTGCGTTAGGAGCGAAAGAACAAGATTTAAACACGTGAATTCAGGGCTCACTTATTCAGTCATCACACTTCATCCAAAGCAACTGCACCGCGGCATAAGTTTATAGATATAGCCCGACATGACACCATAGCACACGCTAATTGACAACACTATTGCAAAACACCAAAGGCACAAAACGTGTGAGCCCAGAGACAAAAGCAGCGCCATGGCCATCCACTAACTTACCACCGCGGGGGCGGGGCACCAAGTGAAGGGTTGGCTCCTTCTTTTGTAGCCAGCAAGGATCTGGCCATCTTCGAGCTGCTTAATGGCGAAGATGAGGCGCTATGCATGCACGCTGATGGAAGTGGAAAGGAAACATATGCATGTATATGAACGAGCAACAGACGATGAAGGATATGCTGCTCGCTGCTGTAGTCACCCAGACCCCGGCAATTACAACGTTCCCTGAGTTTTATGGAGCTGAGTTTCTTATCTTTTAAGCTTGGATTTCAAACAAATCTGAACATTTGTAAAACAAAAAGTTCTGAACTATTTTATATAGTACTAAATAGGGATGCTCATTCCGTTACACATCTGCATTATTTCATAAAGAAATATTATTATTTATAGGCTACAAAGGAATAAATATGTTTTTTTTCTAAAATGGCACTGCATTCATTAAGAAGAAAAGATTTGCTCGGTTAATTCGGAAAACTGAGTGAAAACTAGATTGTCCAGTTATACATCGTGATGTAGCGAGCCAGAGTGCCAGACATACTCGAGGCTGAATGGGCTGCAAATTTTTTTAGGGGGAATGGGCTGCAATTAGTGAGGGCAAATAGAAATTTAGGTATAACTTATTTCTTCTTCTTATTCACAAATCTAAACAATATACATTATATTACACAATTATATTATTTTTTTAATTTAATAATAAATGATTTGAAAGTATTCGCTGTTATAAAAATGCATGTACTTCTACAAACATGTATTCGAAAAATTCACGTATTTTAGGAAAATGATCATGTAATTTACAAAATGTTCATATGATTAAAACAGTGTTCACATATTTTCAAAAATAGTAATTGAAAAAAGTGTTCATATGTTTTAGAAAATGGTCATTAATTATAAAAAAAGGATTCAGGCCCATTAAAGATAACCAAAGCTGTATAGTATAAAACCACTCATATTTTGAACCAACAATTTGAATAACTCCCCCGGCCTAAAATTGTACATGACCCATTGCTCTCCATGTCATCAGAGCTGTCACCTTCATTACAAAAAAGATTTATGTACACGCAGCTACCGCTTACATGTTTACACAGCCTCGCTTCATGTCCCAACGTCTTTTTTGCAACGTCAATTTCCTAGCATTGGAAGAATTAACGATGATGGTAGGTTCGTTCCTTTTCTCTTTTGCGTTCCTTTGGCTGTTCATTGGATGGGAGTGATAGGTATCGGGAGAGAGGTATCGGGAGAGAGGTAGCAACAAGGACGGCAGCTTGCTGATCGTGGTTTACTCACACATTACACATTTCGATGGATTTGCAATGAGTCACATGGACGACTGGGAGCTCAACGAGCGACCGCGGCACCAAGCACTACTCCATTCTCCAATACTCCATCCTCCACCTTGTCTTGCAATTATGACAGCTATAAGCAGGAGATGGAGGATGACAACGCAGTAGCCATATACGGCCAGCGGATTAGAGGGTCTGCATCTTCATGTGCACGCCACCACCTGTGAGCGATGCCCGGGGCGAACCAGTACTACCAGCACCAGCACCAGCACCAGAGAGGACGCTGATGACTGTGAAGAGGGGATGAGATCAGTGAACTCCTGCGCTTTCCGGAGCACGGTAGCTACGTTTTCGTGCACAAGCAGTCATCGAGATCTTCCTCAGCGTTCTCTACTACAGAGAGTGTATACATCTCAGTATCTTGAGGACATACACATGGTGTCGACCACGAAAATATATCCATTTGACTGCCTATGATGCATATGCTTAAACTTTGATATGGTTCTCTCGAGGAAGTAAAGATAACTAAAAGTGAGGACTGCCCTTTTGTTTAAACTCATTATTTTGAAAATTTGTGTTGGGCACTACAATTTTTATTTTTGTGAAGAGGTTCAGGGCCAGTTTTTTTGGGCAATTCTCTCATAATTGATCCCTTCCCCAGCTTCTTCCAGAATTGCCATTTCATTTTTTCTTACAATTCCTAGTTAGTTAAGGTCTAATTAGCTAGGTTGTAAAAAAATTTAAAGTGACAATTCTGGGAGAAGCTGGGGAGGGAGTCAATTCTGGAAGAATTGCCCAAAAAAATTGGCCCTCATTCTGTAGCGTAATGCCACACTACAGCACATGCTCTCAGCTGGTAGCTTATTTTTTCGATGCTCATCATCCCCCTTCTAAGCTCAATTTGGAAGAGCCTTGGAAGATGTCACTCTGTATCAGTAGTACTTAATAGTATTTCACCGGCACATGTTCTTTCATGTCTAGTAGCATATGACGCTTGCAAGTTGCAAAGGCAAGCTGGCTAAGATGAAGGAGACGCAGGGTCAGCTATAACTTCAGTCCGGCTGTGACTACAAAGATGAGTAAGACTCGAACTAATTAAGTAGGTTGTGTATCGCAACCGTTGACGTATAATGTGCTGCCTAGTTTCTTCCATCAGATTGGTCTTTTGGTTGCATTGGCTAGAGCATGCACTTCTACATGGTAACAGAGCCAAGAGGTCTTGAGTTCAAGATCCGGCTGGCGCAATTAAATTGCAGCCCACTTTCGGTCCACGTTTAGGCCTGAGGGAGCCACACGTGAGGGGGAGTGTTGACGTATAATGTGCTGCCTAGTCTCTTCCATCAGATCGGTCTTTTGAGCAACCTCGTTGGTTTCCACTCCAGCCACGACTCCGCGATGCGTCGACTGTTACGACTGTGGGGGGGTATCCGTCGGCTTGCCTTCGGATTCTTCTCCAGTCTCATTGTCTGCGTCGCTACCGTTGTGACTGCGGAGGGATGTTGAGTTTATTGATTCTTTAGGAAACATAAGATAGACTAGGATTTGTCCTGCCTTGTCTTGTACTCCAAGATGATCATGTACTCCTATATATATGCCCACGAGGCTCAAGCAATACATCAACTATTCCATCAATCTCCCTCTCTCCGCCCTTCTAACATGGTATCTATCGCAAGTCGATCCTAAACCCTAGCCGCCGCCGCTTCCGCACCTGCGCGCCGCCCCCGGGGCGGTCGGCCTCCATGACCGCCGCCGGGGGCCGCACCACCCGTACCTAGGGTTCGTCCGCCGGTCGTGTTGACCGGCTGCCCTAGAGAGTCTTTTCCCCGAGCCTTGCTCCGGGGTTTTCTCTCTCCCACCGGTCATCTTGATCGTGCGGTTTCTTTTTGGTTTTCCGATCTATTCTTGATCGGTTTGCATCGCCCACTGCCGTCGTCGACCCGGAGCGCCTCTACTCCGACCCCGGAGCGACCAGCCGGCCTCTCCTCCGACACGGCGGCCACGCGCGCCGAGGCGGCCCTTCGCCACCGCCGTTCGCGCGCCGGCCCGTCCGTCGATCTACGCCGGCCGTCACCGCCCTGCTCCGACCGGGACTCTTGCATCACCCGACCCGGTGGCCTCGTGCCATGCGGCGGCCAATCATAGCCGCCCTGCCGCCCGCCGTCGCCGGCTTCATCTCGGACACCGCCGCCACCCCGTCTCCACCGAGCGGCGTCGCCGACCTCGCGCGCGATCGGATTGATCACCCACCCGCCGCCGCGATCCGCCACATCTACGCCGTGCGACCGACCCGGCCCGTCGGTTGCGCGCGCCTCCGCAGGTCCCGTGAAGATCGTCCCCGAGTTCAGCGCGTCTCCACCGATAGAGCAACGGGCTGCCGCTGCGTCGCCCCGTCGGGCCGCAGCGCCGCCGCCCCGTGGTTCTTCTCCTGGCTGCACCGACCCGCGTCACCGCTGCGTCGCCCCTTCGGGCCGTAGTGCCGCGGCCCGCGGTCCACCGCCGCCCCGAGGCCGTCCGCTCCTGGTCGTCCCCGTGGCCGCACCGACCCTCATGCCGCCGTTGCGTCGCCCCGTCGGGCCGTAGCGAGCGTGGCACGTGGTCCACGCAGCCATTCCGAGGCCGTTCCCGCGGTTGGACCGACCCGCACTCCTCCGCCGCGCCGCCCCTTCGGGATGTCGCGCCGCGGCCCGCGGTCTCTGCCGCCGCCCCGAGGTCTTACCGTCGTCGCCCCGACCTGCCCGCCGCCGCTGCGTCACCCCTTCGGGCCGTAGCACCGCGGCCCGCGGTCCACTCTGCCGTCACCGCGCGTCAACCTCCCGTGGTATGCGCTGCGCCATCTCCCTTGGCGCAGGAACGCCACCGTCCGCGCCGGTCTTCGTCACGCTGTTGGGTTCTTCGCCTACTTCGAGCACCGCCGCTGCGCTCCTAACCTAGCCGCCACCGTCGCCGTCAGGCTGCCGCCGCCGCTCTTCTTTGGCCGCCGCCGCCGCTACCACCGTAGCCGTCGCAGCCGTCCGTCCACCTCCTTCATCTTCGTCCGGCACCAGCCCGTCGCCAGTGTCGCCGTCATCTACCTCGACCGCTTCATCTACTCCGACAACCGCGGGCGACATTGGCCCCGTGCCGATTGGCGCCGCAACCGTTGTCGAGTCCTTCTCTGCTGGCCTCTCCGACTTCTTCGACATGGCGTACAGCTCGTGCAGGTCCCAGTCTACGCATGCCCGGTGCTGGCAACACCGCCGCTTGCCTTTGTCCACGACGTGTCCCCGGGCCCGGCAAGCTTGGTGCAGTGCTTCGTCAACTTCGTCTTCGTCTGTCTACGCATGCCCGGTGCTGGCAACACCAACGCGTGCCTTCGTGTACGATGTGTCCCCGGGGTTGGCAACCCCGGCGCGCCGCGTTGTCAACATCATCTCCTTCCTGGCGCACCACTACTTCGACACCACTGCGCCCACGACTAACTTGGCGCCTCCTTGCGCCCGCGGCTCCACGGCGACTTCCTCGATACCGGCTACCCCGACTCGACATCGACCACGGCATTCTTCGCACGGCTACCTCGACCACGGCTCCACCACCCACGCTCTCGGCTACATCGACAAACGGCACAAAGGGCTACCGCCTGCTTGAGCAACCTCGTTGGTTTTCACTCCAGCCACGACTCCGCGATGCGTCGACTGTTACGACTGTGGGGGGTGTCCGTCAGCTTGCCTTCGAATTCTTCTCCAGTCTCATCGTCTGCGTCGCTACCGTTGTGACTGCGGGGGGATGTTGAGTATATTGATTCTTTAGGAAACATAAGATAGACTAGGATTTGTCCTGCCTTATCTTGTACTCCAAGATGATCATGTACTTCTATATATATATGGCCACGAGGCTCAAGCAATACATCAACTATTCCATCAATCTTCCTCTCTCCCTTCTAACAGCAACTGCTGGGCCATGATACTGCTCCTGAACTAAAACTCTACTAGTACACACTACTGTACTAGTATCTCCAGCGTGTCTGTAGGACCATAATAACATGTGTTTGTTCAGTACGTCATATATATGTATGTGTCAGTCACTATATGTGTATGTAGTAAGTATCCACTGGTGGTAGGTGTATTGGTTATACACTAATACACATGACATTGAGGAATGTACATCCGAGCAAAACAAGACAGCAGATGCGTCCATCATTAGTCTAGTGTGTGACCAACGGCACGTTACCTTTTTTTGAGAGATTTCAGTTAGTTGCGACGTCGGGGTCCTCCATCGCTGTCGTGGAGGTGCAGATCCATTAAACCCGGGAGCTCTTCCATGCAATGCAACGTTCAATAGACATGAAAGAACCAAGGTCGGCGAGGCCAAGTGTTCTTAATCCTTAATTGGTTAGTGCTTATTGACTGTCATTGACGTGTTCTGGCGCCGGCCTTTGCAACTGGGCTCAACTTCCCACGCATTGTTGATATATGCTCACAATTTGTCCTTGGATTGAATTTTATTCGTTAGCCCCCAAATTGAGATTCGAGCAAAGAATTTTCTCTGCGGCATAACAATGCTAGCCAAATCATTAACAACAGGTTTGATATTTCCTTGATTTCATTTTCTAGTTATTTTGAATATTCGGTGGTGTCACACCAAGCGAATTTGGGGAAGGAAGAACAGTAGAGGGGGGAAGTTCAGGCTACATCCAACTAATACGATGCCCTCCTACTCACCTACTCCCGATTACATAGGAACCAAGATCCCTTAACTGGACGCAACCAGACTCGCTTCCTATGGGTTCGAATCAACCCGCTTGACACCATGCTTGTCGTCGCTTGGGTCCGACCCCTCAATTTTGGGGAACCCTGCGCAACCGCATAGCTCGCACATCCTCATTGACAGGCCTGAGTGTGCACGTTCATATGTGCTCACACGTAGACTCTTCGAATTTGTATTGTTGCAGGATATAAGGACACCTACAATCGTAATTAGCAAATTTGGTCTCTCAAACATCTGCAGACGCATCCGCCCAGTGTTCGTACATATGTCCGTCCAAGCCCCCATTTGTGTATGCATGTAACCATGTCTCCTACTTTGTCCCTGAATTGTCTAGTGACATGCATATGATTGATGGGATGAAAAGAGAGAGAAAAGAAAGAGAAAAGGAGGTAAGCCTCATCCTACATACGTGGAGGATTGACCGGACACGCTCGGACATCCCCATATCCTCACCATATATGGCTGGATTTACGGACAGCCCGCCATATGAGGACAACATGAGAAGTCTAGTTGGGTGCCTTTTTTCTTTCTCTCCCTTATCCGGGCAATGACCGGGCTGTCCGTCCGGACGTTTGGGGAGGATATGAGGTGTCCGGTTGTATATGGTCTACACACTAATAAAAGCTGCTATAGCTGAATTGTTGTCTTACTAGTCAAATGGTCACACCGAAGGATACACGTTAACGAGCAAAAATCCTATGTGACGTACAATTTAGATGTAGTTGTGTAGTGTCAGAAGCAAAGTCTTTTTGGAAAAAAAAAAGAAGTTTGCAAGTGTTGGTCGGAATTTCCTTCTCAGTTCTAGCCAAATTGGCAGCTTATTCCATCTAAGCAGTTTCTTACGAGAAATACTAGAAAAGGATAGTAAAGCTAATTGAAGGCTATCAGCACACTATGATGTCTCTTTGTTTTGATGTCCCAGTATCTCCCATTCCCATCGAGGCATCGAGCATGAATGGTTAGCCCAGTGAGCTTGCAGAAGCAAAATATTAAGTGGTTGGGAATATTGGCAAAGCTGAGATGGCAAAGAAAGCGTGAAAAAGGTAGCTGAAATTTTAAGAGAATAAAGACGGGTGACAGGCCATCAGCGGCGGAGGCAGCGTACAGCCGTTGGGTTCAATTGAACCCAACGAGTTTTGCCTGCCACGTACAAGTTCATACGTAGTGACTAGTACGAACCCAGTAATTTTTTAAGGCTGAACCCATCGGGAAAGTAGCTACACGCACAAGCAAAGTCTTTTAGCCCATTTAAAATATTCTAACTTGATTAGCCCAGCCCAGAGCCCAAAAATAACCTTGATTAATTGATCGATTCCCATGGCTTGGCCCTTGTAGATATAGTAGAGTGCCCGTGCGTTGCAACGGGCTTTTGAATATATTGCTGAAATTATATAAACATAATACATGTTAAATTCATGTGAAGAGAATAGATAGCACGGGCAAAATCAGCTAATATATAATTAAAGTCAACTTCACTTGCAATGTAAATTGATTAAAAAAAAAGGCAATCTGATGACTTATACATATAGAGAGATTATCTAACTAAAACCAATTACAAATTAAGATCCATTTGATGTGCTTAAGAAATTCTCGCACAATATTAAGAATATTGACTTTAGCTCCATTCGCATGAAATTTGAACAAGTATAACTAAAAAACCCTTCCTCAACTCATACCCAACCTGCACAAGCAATATATGTAATTAGCACGAAGAATTCACGTCGAAGGTCTTAAAATGTGTAATGGAGAATACTCATTGGGCAAAGTGGATGAACTAATTCTTCACCGTTCCACCAAAGCATAAAATAATATAAATAGTCACACACATCCCTACAATTTTCGAAATTAATATTATTTTGAATGTTAAGATAATGCAATATATAAATTTATTGTTCGTATATGCTCATTGGAATACCAAGCAGAAATTAGCATGTCCACATTTTGGTAGTTGACAGGTTAGTCTGCTGGGGTGAACGTTTGACATGGGCCAGGTGATAGTTGTTGGTGCGCTAGGTTCCTCAAAAATAAATTAGCAGGTCCACATTTTGGTAGTTCTATTATTCATGAATGCAATCTTTGATTTACCCTTTTTTAGAAATCACGTAAGAGGGATTTCCACCACATACCCAAACAATTTCATTTTCAATGCTCAAACGTGAAAACAGTGGAGCACGTGTCCGGTTCTACCGTCAGAGTAAGTCCCAAGTATAATCCTTGGGCAGGAATTTACTAAAGCTAGTGCTTAACCTAACATTAATAGCTTGATAGAGATTTGCCTCAAAACCTCCATGGCCAATGAACTGCATAGTCCAACAGAACAACTTTGCTACCAATCCCACCTAGGAGAAAAAACAATAATTTATGATCAATCAATTTATGTTATGTGATCTTTTTTGTTTGTTATTCCCTCCATTTCTAAAAATAATCTTTTTTTGATATTTCAATACGGACTACATACGGATGGATATAGACAAATTTTTTAGTGTAGATTCACTCATTTTGCTCCATATATACTCTATATTGAAATCTCTAAGTAGGCATATATTTAGGAACAGAAGGAATACAAAGCATCTTCAACATCACAAACTGAAGGCTTATATTTAGGAACGGAGGGAGTACAATTGACAATCAACAGCACAAACTATGCTCCATCCTACATCCTAAAAGCAAATGAATGAAAAATTTCAGGGAGTTAGAGCAACTGCAACACACCAACCCATTTCGTCTGTTCATGTCCGTGCAGACGAAAAAGTTGGCCCAATGCAGTCATCCCCGCCGCAACGCCATCGCCTCTGCTCCCCCGCGCACGCAGGAACAACAGATGCATGAGCAGCATCTGCAGTCACCGCTGTCGCGCAAGCAGGAACAACAGCAGCCAGTCACCGCAGCAGCATTTGCAGTCGCCGCCGCCGTGCTCGCCCGCCGCGACGGCCGTCGCGTAGTTCTGCCGCTGCGCTCTGGCTCCATGGATCCCAAACTGGACCTCGCGAGCGCCGTGACAGGCAGCACCCGCCCGTGACAAGGAGTCCCTCACGAGCTCCACGATGGACAGTGCCAGGCCACAACATCCCTCCGCGGGCGTGTGCTCCTGCTCGACGCAGGTGGCAGCTGCGCCTGCCTGGTGCTCGCAAGTCCGGCCCGGCCCTGCCTCACCGTGCCGAGCCGCCTCCCACGCCTGCTCGCCCACCTCCGCGCCCCCCGCGCACGCAGGAACAACAGATGTGTGAGCAGCATCTACAGTCACCGCTGCCGCGCAAGCGGGAACAACAATGTTGAAGTATAAAAACAGATGCACCACATCACATAAGTTTATCCGTGGTCATAGCATAACACAGTAGCATTGCGCAACACCATATCCAAACCATTCACGCATCCAGAAGTTAGAAAATCTCACTCACAAAAATGAAGTATTAGTGGCACATAGTGGGAGAACAAACCTTCTGGCGGTTGAATGTACACATTGCAGAAACACACATGTGGAGAAAGAAGAAAAAAAACTTGTATAATCAAAAAACTGGTAAAAGCTAATTATATATCCCCATGAGCAAAACGAACTGATAAACGACTAAAAACCAGTTATGTTTCCATGTGGCAAACGTTCATTACATATGGCAAAAAAATTAATGACCACCTGTTACAGTTTTTAGGTTTCTTGTGAAACCTTCTGACAGTGGTTTAATAAAAAAATATAGTTCCAAATAGAAACTTTGAAAAAGAGTAATGCATATTGATCATCCCAAAGGGTACAGTGCAGAGAAGCAAGAAAAAACACATGGATAAAGTGAACTGCTCTGGTTTACGAAACAAAGCAAAAATGTACAAACAAACCTACAAAATTTGACTTCCATGAAGGCTACAAGACTACATGGAAAAAAATCCATCGTCCTACAAGAGCACTGTAACTATTTTTGCCCCCATTCTAACCTATCATGAATTTATTTTCAAGCAACATTTCGTCACAAACCAATCTAACAATTCTTACCATATTAATAAATTCCTGGTGAAACTAAATAGTAGAATACTTAACAGTTCATTTCACGTCCATCCACAAACATTCCTTTCTAGCATGCACGTGAGGAAGGTATTAAATCTTTCATACAATCACCACAATCTACATTGGCTAGAAACAATAAAAATGATTGGTGCCGGTAGAAATAATGAGTTGGCAAGCTGTGTGCCCGTTGCTGTGATACTGACTTCTCAAAATAAGGAATCCTCCAACATTGATAAAAAGTAGAGTAATCTCCTCAACTAAAGAAGGCAAGGGATGAGACTGACATTTTTCTGTAACTGGCTTTTAGTTACATGTATGATAAAAAGAAAGGAACAAAGAACACAATAAAAGTGGCTACAAATATATAAGTATAAAAACGTGCAACTACAAAAGTACCAATTATCTAACAAAAGTACGATGATACTTTCCCGAGATGATTCTCGATTGATACAGTGATCTAATCCTCTAATTACCAACTTGACAACTAACCTAATGTCTACAGACACAAAGCAAATACTCTTGGAAAAAAATCAACACACAGAAAAATACAAATGTTCCTGGACCATTCAAAGTGTACATGAAAGCCATACATATGAGTGGACTCCCATGTCCATATGCAAATTTTCAAGCCTAAGATGTGGCTGTATACCTGCTTTGGTCAGTTTGACAGCCCCAGCTTCATTAGTCTTTGGATCAGTCTAGGAAAGGCATCTGGGTGATTGGTTCCTATAAATAAATTGGACAATATAAATTTAAACAATTTGGCTTACCCATAAATCTAACAAATCTAAGCTGGAGCTGCAAGCTACGCTGAGACAACCAAAAGTGTAAAGATGAACTGATGAAGAAAAAGTAACCACTTGAAAAGGAAAAGAAATAGGAACAAAAAGGATGTCGCTCTACTATCGTCTCTCCCAACTCCATTCCCCTAGCTTGCCCTCTCACCTCCCCGCATATCAACCAAAATATCTGATCGAGACCAGACAAAAGCAATGGTGGGAGAGTGATGTGACACCAATGAGCTGGGCCAATGCTCCCAAGAGAAGAGTGTGTCAGTGATGGGCGTCGTCTAGTCGATGCCAGTGGCGATACCTAGGGTCGGGTGTTCTATGTAACAAGTTCACTGCACATTTTTTTGTCTAAAGCAACACGTATATGTGGAAATCATGTAAGAATAATTAAACTATTATAAATATATGTATTTTACAACTTTGAGTTAGTGTCATAAACATATTTGTGCTTGAATGGAACTATCGTAAGCCTATCGAAATTGAAGAAAGAGTAACAAGATGTGTTAGCATTACCTTGCAGTTGGACCACCATATCCGAGCACATCCTTTGACTGCGCAGCAAAGGTCCTCCCTCTCGCTCAAACAGGAGGCACACACCCAGCTAGCAGGCTGTTTCGCATACACGCTGATAATTTTGCCTTGGTTGTAGGCAAGTAGGCTGGTATATTCAGCTATCATCAGGAACTCCTCTTCACAATTGTATTTTGGCGGGGGAAAAAATCTACTGAGACCAGATGCATAATCATGGAGGTAGCTCAGTTTTCAAGGCATAAGATGGGTAAGCTATCCCAAAAAATGAACAACCATCATGCATATCCATATGGGAAGGGAGTATTAATTACTAACCTTCAAGAACTTTCTTTTTGGAGAAAATTACTAACCTTGAAGAACTTTTTTTTGAACCTGATGCTGCGGAACGGTCATTATGCGTGCCCAAATAAAAGGAACTGCTTATAACTTGGCAGATTATGCATACCTAAAAGAATAATTGAGTAGTGGATGTTCAAGCATCAAAAACTTTTCAACTGGATGTTCCTTACCACACATCAAGTCAATCTTAACATTTTTCTAGCCCCATGTCTTCTTCATTTAGCAGCAACTTAACAGATTGTACTTAA
Organism: Triticum turgidum subsp. durum; assembly: GCA_900231445.1. Lineage (NCBI taxonomy): Eukaryota > Viridiplantae > Streptophyta > Magnoliopsida > Poales > Poaceae > Triticum > Triticum turgidum. Next base: position 594,566,861 of record LT934124.1, on the reverse strand, counting down.
TTATAGAATAAATAAAATGCATATCAGACTTGAGTATATATTATATAAAAGATGTGAGTCCAGAAAGAAGTCCAATTTTAGTCCATGATGTGTAAATAGTCCAATTTTAGTCCATGATGTGTAAATAGTCCAGAATGTAGTCTGCTTGGCTAGTGAGCTAGTGTCACCGCACCATTTGTCAACCTCACCCTTTGAGCGTCATCGCTCTCTCGTGATGTGGCTTCCTGGATGCCTTGCCTGCCGTCGACCTAGTGCTTCTTGACAGCCAACATGTCAAGCCCTTCATGGTTGCGTTGCCACATGGTAATAGAGGCAACTGCAAGTAACAACGACAATCCAAGTAGAACAAATAAGATGATTATGAACTGGTCCTTCTCTTGCTTACCTATCTAGTGGTCCATGCTGCCCACATATTTGAGGATTTACAGTGATGAAATTGAACCTTAAATTAGATGACAACAAGCTATATAAATAAATATTTTGCAAGAACAAAATGAATGTATACTAACTTCAAAATGTAGTTATCTGATTATCTAGGTGTGGTTAGTTGGGAGTCAATTGTGGTTTTATCTGATTATCTCTCAGACGAAATCAGTAAGACCAAAAAAATTCGTGCACCCATCAGTCTGACAAAATCAGTAAGACCAAAAATGTAAGTACTCATCATCTACAACCCGTGAGGAATCAGTGGTTTGCCACCGAATGATGGGTAAACAAAAATGCAGCTGAAGCATCTTCAGAGAAGCACATGCCCTTGAAAATATAGAGCCAACGCTGAACCATTTCAAAAAAATGATGACAGGTCCACTACGCCCCCTTGCTAGCTCAACTAAACACCTAACAATGCCCTCAAAATCAACACTGACACTCGTGGCTGAATAAAAAAATCAACAACACTTCCCCCAACTAAACATTGGCCTGGACATGAAACTGCATGGATTAATTAATAACGATCTTATAGTATGCCTATGTGTGTACCCGCGCGTGGTCGTCACGACAAGGCAGACTTTGTCATCCATGGTAACAAGGCTTAAGTTGTGCACGCCGGCGGAACTACATGAAGAGGCACTAAAGGGGTGCTCTCCCTCACAAGTATTCCATGGTTGACCACCATAGCGAGCCGAACACCACAGATGCAGGGACCCCTTGACTGACACGTCAACCATGCTTGTTTCAGTAAGAAATTTGCATGCACTTTTAGCGAGTCAAGATATTGGCGCCAACAATTACATAAACCAAACAATGATATAAGTATAGAAGTCATTCAATTATTTAACTACAACACATCCATCTAGCTAGCTAAAACAATAACCAAAATATATGAAAAAGGGATAATACTAACCATAAGCTTGTATATCTTCAGTCTTGGCTCATAACCAAACAACTTGAAAAGGTAGAAACTGCTGATAGTAAAAAGAAGGTAAGTGAAACAATTATGAGATTTTCAAAGAGAAGCTCACTTTAGTTGTATGCAACCTTCGGCAACCATGTCTTCATGTGAGCATCTCCTCAAGCTAGCAATAGTTCACCGTGACCCTTCTTTGCTTCTCACCCAGCCTATAGGATCGGCAATCAATTTATTCAATGAGGGAAACAAACTTAAGTACAAAACTGATGAAATTCGAACATAATTAGAAATAACCTAAGCAATCAAATCAACCAATAAACTGATTAAGATTTTTTTTCAAAAGGGGATAACCCAACTGATTAGAACATTACTTGCTAGATTTCCTGTCCTTGTGTATCATATGAATACTCCATGCACATCAACATGTCAGGGGTGATGTGGCCACAGATGGGTTCTCTTGTGTACCGATCGAATGGAACCACTTCATCCACGGAGGCGGCGTCCCTAGGGATCGGCAGAGGCGGCGGCGTGCCCTCGGCTTCCGCGATGGCGGAAGCGGAGGCAGGAAACCCTAGACAGAAATCGAGGGAGGAGTGGCGGCACAGTTTTTTCTTCTGTAATATTTTGTAAAAGAGAATAAAATGCAGGTGGTGGTGGGAGATGGGACGGAAAAAACCGGACGAAAGTGGTGGGACAAAAAAACCATGTCGTGGACGCAATCCTACCAACTGCTCCATTAGGAGTAGAGACAAAAGCAAGGCTGCACACAACTAGGTCGAGCGCTCTTAATTAAATTTAACAAGAAGCAAAGAATTGAATGTCAAAATTCATCAAAGTTACTTAATCTGTTGTGAGCGATGACTTGTTGCACATACCACAGGTCTAATATTCTTTCATTCTCTTCTCTTCTCTTTCGGAGTAATATGGAAAATTAGCTAGATCCATGCCCAGTCTACACTAAAAGAGCATAAGAACTTATTTCTGGGATTATAGGCTAAACAGAAGTATGGCAAGCTACGCAGATAACAAGGCAACTCGAAACTATTTTTTCAAACAAATGTAAACAGTATCAGACACACATAAATCATACCACAGTATCATACATCAGACATAAACCGAACAAACAAAATTCATATCAGAGTATTTAGAGATAAGTTGTTTACATCAGCCAACATTATATCCAACGGAACTTGAGGAAATTATGTTCTTAAATACAGAGAAGGTTTACCTCACTGAATGGATCTTTTATATCATCACGCTCGACGCTGCTTTCCTGTAGAGTGCAGACATGCAAGTTAATTACTATGCATAAGAAGTCCAGCAGGTGTATTAGGACCACCGTATACTTACATAGTTAGGAAAAATAACCATGTCAACATCATCAGGGACGTCAGCTAACAGGCGTCTGATGGAATACTATCGGGATATAACAACTCATCGGTGTCTAGATGCATTATCCAATCCATGCCAGATTCCTACCATGAAGAAAAATGCTTTTTGTTTATGATAAATACAATACACTAAACGAACACTATTAATAATTTTAATTTCTGGTGATAAGCCGAAAACAAACATACATACCCGGGCCATCACAATGGCCATCTCCATGTTGAGTGCTTGCTTCAAAAACAGTTTGTGGTTGCAAGGCTTGTAGAAGAATCCTGCGAGCCAGGTTTTGTTCTAGATTCGGCTGCAGGTGAAACATATACATCGTCAGAATGGGCATCGAAATGAATTTGTGTAAAGCCCGACGAGGCACGCGGGCGGCCAAGATTGTTTCGGACCACCTGGCCTGCTGCTCCTCAAGCTCCTTGGTCCTGTACACCATGTTCACACCCCTAAAGAAGAAGAGAAACAGAGTCAGAGATTGAGAACAAGCAAAGTGAAATTGGTACTACTGGATTCTTGGAAATCTCAAGCAAGGAACGCATGGGGATGGACTCGAGGACCCCGGTGACGCTGGGCTTGGCGGCCTTGCCCTTGACGAAGAGCAAAAAGTGTGCGACGCCGATGACCTTGTGGTAGAAGAGCCACGACAGGATCTGGTCCAGGCCTGCGGAGGTGCTCGTTTGCACGCACACCTGTCAAGCAAGCAAAAGATCAGCAGGTCGGACACATCGGCCATGGTGAGTAGCTTCATGGTGGTCCGTGCTGAGTAGCTTAAAGTGTAATATTCAAAAGCAATCAGTATTAAAATCAGTTGATTCGGAAAAAGAAAAGGCATCAAGGAAGCAACGTACCTCAAACTCTGGAACAAGACCTTGGTCTGCAGCAACCTTTTGCATCAACCGGAACCATGGGCCAATTCGAGGGTTTGGCACCGCTGCCCATCCAGGCCTCCCACCATGAGGGGGGGTCTCATCCTCCCTCAGATGTGGCACACCTTCAGAAGTAGATTCACAAGAATGAGCAAACCATCAATTATAAAACAATGATTGTGGTAAGAAGGAACCACTAATTAGTAATCAACATGCATGTATGCATGTGGGTTGAAAAGCATGGACATTGCTCACAAACCATGAAACCAAACAATTGCAGGCTCACAGTATACAGGGAAATTAGGAAAAATATAGAATATAATTAACTGCCAGTATGCTAGAAGAATAAGTGCAGTAACTTTCGAATGTATTAACAATTTGTATATGGTATCATATTTACGTATTTAATAGGATTTTACACATAACATATCGAGCTTTGATTGCACATGTGTGTTAAACAAGATACAGACAAATGAATGCAGAACCAACTGATTGGATGGACAGTGAGTGCAGGGCGGTTGGAGACCTCGGAAACAGCCTCTCGAGTGGCTTCCTGCCACCGATGGTCAAGATCATCCTCTGCAACAATGTTGCGTTCATGCTTCAATAACCTAACATTCCCATTTTTAAAGCTCTCCATCCCCTCCTAAAAACAAATATCAGCAACGGTTAGTTGGGAACTATGCCACAAACACATTTGTCAGATACCTTACGAATAAATAAAATAAGGATAAAAATTGCAGGTAACTTTTAACTGAGATCAGAGCCAGTGGAACATAATGGACCATTGTTTTTGTTACATTACATGATCCTAGATCCCTGTACACCAGTGAGGTATGCAATTTACTACGGTATACTCATGGATAAAAAAAATCTAGGGACAACGCACCTACTAAACAGTGTGCTTGTTACTCCCAGATTGCGCTCACTGCCACTATGTTGGCAGCAACAGCGGCCATGCCTCCGGTCACAAGTGTACTTCCAGATATTGAAATAGTCTCCATACACAGCTTTGGCAACAAATTTCTATTTTCTGTATCAAAACCTAGAAGTATAGGTTGAATCTATTCTTCAAGACAAATCTAACCAAATTATTTCTTTTAGACTAACCAAAATAATGATACAAAATACAGTCAGAATAATTTTACTGCACGCATTCTATGATGACATCTATCCCCACATGGAGGTTTTCAGTAGACAAACAAAGAGTGAAATTCTGGCCTTCACGAAGCAAATCGTGAGGCAGGGATTTCTCTCATCGAACAAGCTTCCTGCTTCACAGGTCGGACACATCGGCCGGCGACCGGCGAGGAAGAGGGCGGAGGTGAGATTGGAAAGGTAGTACTCTGGGGTGGTGGGTGTCTGACGCGTCGAAGTGGAAGGACCAGCCGCGGAGGTAGGGGAAGGCGGGGGCGGCGGGGGCGGCGAGCACCTCGACGCAGGAGGCGGCGGAGGATTGGAGGGACTGCAGCCTCGACGGGGCCGGCACGGCCAGGCGAGGGGAGCCGGCGTCGTCCACGCCGCCGCCACGCCACTGGAGCGCGAACGCGAGGAGGGCGAGCACGAGCAGTTGGGCGGTGAGGAGGAGCAGCAGGTGGCGCCACGCCGCGGCCGACGCGGTGGAGGACGGCGACAGGAGATCAGGCCGAGGGCGACACGCCGATGCCAGAAAGAGCACAACCCTAGGTGGTGGGGGCGGCCGCGATGGAAGGTGGCGGGGGCGGCAGCGACGGGGGCGGCGTTTGAGGGAGGGAGATGGGGGAGGGGATCGGCGGCGGCTGCGAGGGCGAG
>LT934124.1:594531527-594561377 GCA_900231445.1 Triticum turgidum subsp. durum | reverse complement strand
CGTCGCCGGGAGTGAGGGAGGAGATGGGGGCGGGCGGGGTCGGCACCGGAGTGAGGGAGGAGATGGGGGCGGGTGGCGCCGGGATCGGGGAGGAGATGGGGACGGGCAGCGCCGGGAGCCAGGGAGGAGGTTGGGGGTTGGAGGCATCAATCGTAGGGTTTTTTTGGCACGGTTTTTTTTCGCGGGTGGGTTGCGAGTTAATGGAGGTGGGAGGATGACAAAAAAACCGAAGGTGAGAGGATGATGAAAAAAACCAGCGAAAATAAACCGCGTAGACTATTCACCAACTGTCCATTAGGAGTAGAGATCCCAGGTGTACACACGTACATATCCAGCGGGCCGCCGCAACTCCCCCATCTCGGCAACTCTCCCGTCGATCTCGTCTCTCGTCCCCCTGGCATCCTGTTTGTTCGCTCGCCGATCGGTCGCCAGAGTCACCGCCGGCAACGACTAGTCCCAGACCAAATTTGAGGTATGGAAGATTAGATCGCCACTGCTTTTCTCTTCTTTCCATATGTAATCTAATCTAATCTGGTAGTTTAGTTCGGCAATGGATTTTGCCCTAATTTTTAATTGCCTTTTCCTGAACTAATCTAAGGTTATGGAGCGATACTCCATAAAAGAGAAACATACCACCAAATTCAGATAATGACTTCAAGGGCACTGTAAGTAAAGTCCACCAAATGTTGTTGTTGAAGGTAGTCTCCCAAACTTTCTATTCAGAGACACAATATTTTATATAATTCTGATTTTACAAAAATGAATGATCTTGGTTTTGAACTTCACACTTATATCAACAATGTGTTAGTACATGACAAGTTCGCCAATTTGCACAGGAGTGCTGATCTTGCTCAATTACTCATGCACACAAATAATCATATTACTTTATTTTGGTGTATCAACCTCTGAAACTAGTACTGATATTGCTTGTTGCCACAACATATGTGGACATATGCTTTTCAATTATGAATGGTATTAAGAAACAATTGCACAATAAATAATTCATGAGTGATCATTTAATTTCCATGTGAAGAAAGATATGTTTGTTAGCTACCATTAATAATGATGATATGTTTTCTCTGAAATGTGAGCGGCTTTACATTCTTCTTTAATTTTTATGGTACTTATTTTATAAATATCAAAGTGACTTGTCATTTTTTCGTTGTCTTCAGGAAGATTAGAAGTTGCACCTGAATCTATAAAACTATTTTGGTACTACTCTATAACAATAAGTAAATAAGTGATTTTATAACTTTGTCCAACAGGTGTGTCTTGCACTCTCCCGTTTTAATGCAACAACTATATGTGATATTGTACTTTTTTTATTTAGTATGCTATCTTTGACCGTTATACTCTAGTAGTAAAATGATATGAATTTCGCTTTACACTTAGTTAAGTCATACAAAATTGTCACAATGACTTAGCGAGTGAACCCAATGGCCAAATTTTCTGGCTCCGCCCCTGCAGGCCATGCGTAAGTAGAGACTAGAGAGGAGTATAGAGAAAGACATACAGGACATTATGATCATTTTTAGGGAGAGAGTGCATGTTGAATTTGCAGCCAAGAGGGAGGTAATCTCAACAAACTATTTATTCTCTATCTCTCCCGTAGCTATCCTCTATTCTAGCGATCTCGTGTAACGATTGAATCCTAGCGATCGGTCCAAGCTTGTATGCCACGGCAGAGGTTGTTTCTGCCTCATATCAATATAAACCAACGCGGCTCCTCATCGAGGAGTAGGAACGCTTCTCATCTAACCGAGAACGAATGAGGAGTAGGACTACAAGTGTTGTTCTTTCAAGGTACCATCTTGGCAGCCTATTACGTTAAACCAGCTTTTTCTTGAAAAACCGGGAAAATGGGACCGTAGATACTTCATCGCTATCAACTGATTATGATGTTTCTTTGTTTGCATGTCCCAATACCTCTCATTCCGATAGAGCTTGAATGGTTAGGCCAGTGAGCTAGCGAAAAGGATGAAGTGATGGAGAGATAAGGGGAACGCGAGGAAGCTAAGCAAACAACTTATATAAATAAACGTGTGATAGCAAAGAAAGTGTGAAAAAGGCTACCGGAAACTTCAAGGGAGTGAAGGCGTGTAGGACTCCGACAGTCCATGAGTAAGTAAAGTGGAGTACAGTGAAGGACATAGAGGACATGACGACCAATGCTAGGGAGAGAATGCATGTTGAATTTACAGTCAAGTGAGAGGTATGAGGTACTGTTGTTAACATGCTGCACATACATCAACAAAAGTGACAACATGGATATTATTTGATATTTCCTTCATAGAGAACACTATACAAAAGTTTGAACATGTATCAAAAGTTTGAACATGTACGGCATAGGTCGGACAAGTGGATATTTTTTTCATGCCACTAGTAACTGTTTTGTACTAGTGGGTATTGTCTTTCTATATTCACCATAGTCCGTAAGTTTGTAGTTTCTTCTTTGTAGCGGCGATCATTGCCATTGTTCCAAAGCGCAACACATTCTACTACCTACATTCCTGATACACCTCTCCAAAACCTCTGGATGTGACGTTTGTTAAGGAATTCTTGTCAAGGTATTGAATTCTTGTTGGTATGGGTATGAGGACTTAATTCTTACAACCATATACTTGCGAATGGGATCATTTTGAAATTATTTTGTGCCCTGGGAGACACTTGTCAAGATGTGCTCGCAACGTATCAAAATGGGGGATGTGTCCAAATTACATATTGACCGGAACGAGTCATGCATCAAGATCAGTTGTCCAATCGGAGGCCCTATCCGTCTCGTTGGGTTGCCTCGATAATTAAAATAGAATCATACAAAGGCATTGGGCATTTAATGACTAAACCTCTTGTATCCCACGAGATAGGATTCACGCTACAGTACTAATCCTTTCAGTCACTCGTGTTTAGCATAGCGCTTCATGTTCACCCTGCCCTTAGCCTCCTCGTGGCTCGAACTGCATAATCCTGGGTACCTGGAGGCTCGAAGAACGCGAGAGAGACAAGAGACAACTACGATGCAATTGTATTTTATACATGCAAGATATTAGTTCAAATTAATCCCACCGATCCCTCCAACAAATACATAGAGTTGCTAGACTATGCCTCAACCCAGGTCCTTACTGAATTACTTACACATGGCGAACAGATCGCAAGAAGAAATCATTGAAGAACACATCAAGATGAATGCTTTATTTATAATATGTCTTACAGTGGTTGCCGGATGCGATACACGATTACAAGGTATGGCTAACTTGGAGATGAATGTTGTGGTAATGGTGATGGTCGTGGCTATGGAGATGAGATGGGAAATGGTGGCGGCTAGGGTTTCTGAATGGCTACTGGTGATGAAGATGGAGGTTTCGGCAATGCTCTCATCCAATTCTGGCATTGGCCCTTAAAGAGAAGTTTTGGGGTTGGAGGCCATGGTGATGGTGGCACCTGGTCCAGCATAGGTATGTGCGTACAACATTTTGTCTTGCGCTCTGGTTGATCTGTTGTGCCTCCCACTTGGCCCCTCTTAGCCAGTCTATTCTGCTAATATTAGTAGAATAGTTATTCTACTAACACATTCGAACTGCACGCTCAATGGAAGTGCACGTCACTGTTGATGTAAGCGCACTGCAGTGCCTATGTGAGTGAACTTCCCGTGGCAAAAAATTGCACATAGTTTTTCCGGTACTGTTTTTTCTCCAGTTTTTAAATCGTTTGTCGGAATGTGGCATGTAATATACCGCTGAAAAGCTATGGATTAGGCGCAACTTCTCCATGTAGAATTTTTTTTCGAGATTCCTCACGGTTTAAAAGCAGTTTTGAAAACAGTGTGGCACCCTACTAGTGGCACCGAGCGTATTTTTGCATTTTTTTTCTAGACCGCTCGTCGGAATCAAGCAAATGATACGCCGTTGGAAAGATATCATCTAGGGCAACTTTTTCATACATATATTTCCTTCTATAGTTCTTTATGGTTTAAAAGCAGTTTCAAAACTACTAATTCGCAGAATTATTTTTTTCAAAAATTTGCAATTTTTTTGTATTGTTCTCACTCTAATATTTTAAACGTTTGTCGAAGCGAGGCGTGTGACACGCCGTTGGAAAGCTACGGACTAGGCACAATTTTTATATGTAGAAATGTTTTTGAGATTTCTTATGGTTTTAAGTTAATTTTAAAAATCGTGCGGCGGACGACTAGTGGCAGCGGACTTTTTTGTAAATTTTTACAAACCATTTGTCGCAGTGATTCAAATGATACGTTGTTGGAAAGATATTGACAAGGCACAACTTTTTCATGTAGAACACTGTCTCTAATTTCTTACGGTTTAGGAGCGGTTTTAAAATTATCGAAATGCTGACACTATTTTTCGCGACACCAAAATCGATGAGGGAACTGCATCAGACAGAAGAACGCACTGCTTCAGACAAATAACAGCATTGCAGCAGATGGGCAAGTGAACTGTGTTTTTATTGAATATATTTTTTTAAAATGGAGTGTACTGAAAAGTCCTTCATACTGAAGACCAAAGTGCGTCGCATTTTGCTTGTTTTGTTAGTGCATTTTGTTCTAAATTGAGTGTACTGAAGAGTCCTTCGTAGTGAACTTTTTTTAGATTAAGGTGCACCACATTTGCCTGTTTTTTTAATGCATTTTGCTTTACATGGTGTGTACTGAAAAGTCATTCGTAGTGAACTTCTGTTCTAAATTGAGTGTACTGAAGAGTCCCATCGTAGTTGATTTTTTGTTAGACCAAAGTGCACTGCATTTGCATGTTTTTTGAAATATATTTAGTTATAAATGGAGTGTACTACAGAGTCCTTCGGAGCGGACTTCTTTTAGACCAGAGTGCACTGCATTTTCCTTCTTGTTTCTTACTGCACATAGCAATCGAGTGAACCGCTCGAAAACAACCCAAAAAAATTAAATTCAATCGTGAACTGCGCGTCTTGGGCTGGCCTATTGCATCGTCTTTTCTCTTGGCACATTCTAGAACAAAGTGAGCTCCCAAAAATTGAAACTTTTTTCTTCCCACACGCAAGCGAACCACCACAGAACTCTTAGCACTAGGAACTGCATTGTGCCACGTCGGGGTTCGAACTACAAGGATGTTGGAGTTCAGAGCTCCCTCAAGACCAAGCAGTTGTTGTCGTCGTCGCTGAGTGGGCCCACGAACTGCATAGAGATGTGCAACGAACTGCACCTCAGGCCAACGCTCGCCAGACTGCGCCACACAGAATACTACACTACACAAATGGTGAGGACTCATAGGAGCGGCGAGCACGCACACACGCACCTCTTCCTGCATCACTCCTAATGCACATGGTGTCGATGGCGTCCACGAGCTCCATCTCGCAGCGCCCTGCACACACATGGCAAGATGAATATAAACAAAGTGCACATACATGGTTCTGGAGGGTGGTGGTAGAAGTGGGGCGGCACGGGAAAGTAGGGGGAGACTCGCCAGTGCTGCTGCAACCGCTAGCGGTTCGCTGGCGCATTGCATGCGCACATCAAAGCAGGAATTGATGACGCCAAACTACACGTGGGGGTCGCTGCCCACAGGCGAACCGCAGGCCAGGGCCCAATGAAGGCAGCCGTCAAGGCTGCAGATCGCCGTCACGGTCGAACAGGAGGGAGGGAGATGGATGTCACGGCTCGCTGATGCGGGAGATGACCGCCGAGGGGAGCAGGTGAGATCACGGGTAGACCAGTCGAGGCAGTTGCCGGGACAGCTCTGTGGACCGGCGACGACCGGATCCGTCGGCTGGGATGCCCGGCGGGTCCCGATCCGTAGCCTGGGCGGTGCGGAGGTGTGCGGTGGAGGGGTGCGGCTGGTTGGGGCGCCGATGCGCGGCGGAGTGGGGACTCAGGGGAAGAGTGTACGTGTTGGGCTGCGCGTGGAGGTAGGCGGATCCGATGGTGGAGGAGTCGCCGGGGACCGACGGTGGACAGATCCTACCATGGCCGCGGGGCGCGCCGACGGTTGGAGGGTGTTGGGGGCGCGCCGGCCGTGGGAGGAAGGTGGTAGGCGCGATGGCACGTGGCTGGGTAGGAGGAAGCTAAGGCCATGGGGGAGGATGGAGGTTGGAAGTGGTTCTGCGCGGGGGAGGGGGAGAAATTGGGCACCAAAAGGGGGAGTGGGTTCGGGGGTGTTAGCCGGGAGGAAGATAGTGGAGGGGATCAGGGGAGGAAGAAGATGGAGAAAAGTGAGGTCGTGGGAGGAGAGAGAAGAGTGGGTGGGGTGGGCCGGTGAGGTGGGGTGTTATGAGAATAAGACTCTTAAGGGTGTTATCAAATAGACCCAGTCTCTCTCTCTCTGCCCCTATATATATATATATATATATATATATATATATTCCATGTATAGCTCATTTTCCTATGAAAACAAAATACATATAGGATTTTAGAACCCTTTGCATTCATTTGTCACTAGTACTAATATCGGAGCGGATATCTCGGTTTTTATGAAATAAACTGGTTTAAACTCAGGTGTGATGAGCGTAAAATGAACACTCATCAACTCCCCCAAGTTTAAACTTCATCGCCCTCGAGCAACATAAATAGAAATCCAAACCGTAACAAACTTAGGTATTTAAACCAAAATAACAAGAAGGTTTTAGTTCATTTACGATCAGTGTGCCTAGATAGCCCTCTCTCTTGCTCAACTAGATAAAATAATAAAGTAGCTTCTAGTGCATTGGTTGTGCTCATGTTGGAGACTCCACTCCTGTTTTTAGTCTTAAAAAAATTATGTTTTGCTCGGAAATAACTTAGAACTCAAGAGAAAAGGCTCGACTAGGCAATTAACAATTTGAAAAGGTTGTGGAGCTCCAACCAGGTCGCGTGATGGCGTAGAACGACCTAGGTGATGTGTATGACCAGATAAGGGACCTCAAGTAAACCCTCATCACATTCTATGAGGCATCACTCTTTCGTTCGAAGCCTCATGTCAGTTGTTCCATTGAAATCAGAAAAGCAATAGTTAAGCGTTAGTTTACTGCTTATATCGCATTATGCTCATTTTACGCCCGGGTGTAATTACCTCTCAGTTAGGGGCTGTAGAATCAATATTTGCTGAACTAATAATTTCTTGTTGGTGATTATGTGTTGTCCGAATTTTCTGAAGTATTTTATTGCCTATTTTTATTTTCAAAGATATTTCTATTGTTGTTTCCTCAATATATATTTTTAGGTGTGGCACGAGTTTTTGCGAGAGACGTTTTTTAGGAGCCAAAAGAGGTTGTGATCTATCACCACACATGTATTCATCAGCCTTCCTAAAAGCACATACACTTGAGACTCAAACTTGAACCGGGCTACAAGTCCATTTGACCTTAGAGAAAAAAGTAGCACACTACTTTCTTGCAATCTAATCGAAAGTCAGCACACTGCTTTCTTGCAATCTACTAGGATTCCTCTCTTCAATTATATACCATTATTTTGTAAAATGAAGGAGATCAAGATCAGCTGAAAGAAATCACAATACCACTTCCAAGCATTGCAAACAAGAATATACAAATTGCTTCATATCTCTAACAATTATAAGAGCCAAAATTTACAGGTGCGGCAACGTGCGCCATCAGTGCTCTAGTGAAGTAATGATAACTTGGATATTAGACACAACTTTGCAATAGGCATGTCACAAGAGCCATACACAGAGCAAAATCAAATCATCTTCTCCTTAAAACATGCATGTACACTTCCTTGGAAAAGGAAGCTAGTTATTAAGAGAAGTAAAGCTATAGGATATTATAGTTTTGTTTTAGTTGATCATAACAGAATATTTTAAGTGATTATTTTTAGTTCATTCTTTTTGCTATTAGTTCATTCTTTTTGCTATTTGTTCATTATTTGAGCTAAATGACCCTTAAATTGAAAAGCACTACAAATGAACTCTGAAAAGGTTGGAAGTTGGCATGGTATCATCATTTCACACACATAGCACGTGCTAAAAAGTTGAGAGGGTTACGACAAAAACTGGATACAAAACAGACAATCTCTTTGGAAGTATCAAGGTTTCGGACGAAAACTCATCTGTTACAAAGGGATTTCATTTGTTCAAATGTAGCTGCAGTGATATTCTACATCAAAGGCATCATCATAATAGTTGTTGATAGAAAGTCTTCACTTTTTCTTCGCTTGTGTTCTTTGCTTATTGTGCCGTAACCATGGATAATCTTCATCATTTAACAGGATGCTTGGGTCAGCCTTGACTTTGAAGGAAGGAATTTCATGAAACTTTTCATAATCTTCAGACACGTCTGTCTTGCCCTCCAATCCCACGATGTCTCTTTTTCCCGAAAGAACTATGTGGCGCTTTGGCTCATCGTATGATGTATCCGCTTCCTTATTTTTTCCTCGGTTTGGTAGACATGTCCTTCATGTAGAAAACCTGCGCCACATCATTGGCTAGGACGAATGGCTCTTCTGTGTACCCCATATTATTCAGATCCACTGATGTCATTTCGTACTGTGGGTCTACCTATACCCTGCCTCCTGACAGATTGACCCATTTGCATTTAAACAAAGGGGCCTTAATATCATTTCCATAGTCAAGTTCCCATATGTCCACTATGTAACCATAATATGTGTCCTTTCCCCTATTGGTTGCTGCATCAAAGCGGACACCACTGTTTTGGTTGGTGCTCTTTTGATCTTGGGCGATCGTGTAAAATGTATTCTCATTTATCCCGTACCCTTTGTAGGTCATTACAGTCGAAGATGGTTCCCTCGCCAACGAGTACAGGTCATCGAAAACAGTGTTGTCACACCTGAGACATGTTTGGAACCAACTACCGAAACTCCTGATGTGTTCACATGTAATCCAGTCCTCACACTGGTCCGGGTGTTTGGAGCACAGAATGTTCTTGTGTTCATCGACATACGGGGTCACCAAGGTAGAATTCTATAGAACCGTGTAGTGTGCTTGAGACCAAGAATGCCCGTCCCTACATACTATTGAGTCCCCTCCTAGCGTGCCTTTTCCATCCAGTCTCCCCTCATACCGCGATTGAGGGAGACCTATCGTCTTAAGCTCAGGAATGAAGTCAACACAAAACCCAATGACATCCACTGTTTGGTAGCCCATGGAGATGCTTCCTTCTGGCCTAGCGCGGTTACGGACATAATTCTTTAGGACTCCCATGAACCTCTCAAAGGGGGGCATATTGTGTAGAAATATAGGGCCCAGAATGACAATCTCGTCGACTAGATGAACTAGGACGTGTGTCATGATATTGAAGAAAGATGGTGGGACTGTGGGAACACCAGCTCGAAACTGACAAGACATTGCGCCACATCACTCCTTAACCTTGGTAGGATTTCTGAATCGATCACCTTCTGAGAGATTGGATTGAGGAATGAACATAGCTTCACAATGGCTAATCGAACGTTTTCCGATAGAAGCCCCCTCAATGCAACCGGAAGCAGTTGCGTCATAATCACGTGTCAGTGATGAGATTTAAGGTTCTGGAACTTTTTCTCTGGCATATGTATTATTCCCTTTATATTCGACGAGAAACCAGACAGGACCTTCATACTAAGCAGTCATTCAAAGAAGATTTCAAAGATGAGATTTGGGAAGGAAGAAGAATAGCAGAGGGGAGAAGCTCAGGCTACATCCATCTAATTCGATGTCGCCCTCCTCACCTACCCCCGATTACATAGGAACCAAGATCCCTTAACTGGACGTGACCAGGCTCGCTTCCTACGGGTTTGACTCAACCCGTTTGACACCATGCTTATCGTCGCTTGGGTCTGACCCCTCAATTTTGGGGAACCCCACGCAACCGCATAGCTCACACATACTCATTGACAGGCCTGAGTGTGCACGTTCATATGTGCTCACACGTAGAGTCTTCGAATTTGTATTGTTGCGGGACATAAGGACACCTACAATCATTATGAGCAAATTTGGCCTCTCAAACATCTGCAGACGCATCCGCCCAGTGTTCGTACATATGTCCGTCCAAGCCCCCATTTGTGTATGCATGTAACCATGTCTCCTACTTTGTCCCTGAGTTGTCCAGTGACATGCATATGATTGATGGGATGAAAAGAGAGAGAAAAGGTGATAAGCCTCATCCTACGTGGAGGATTGACCGGACACCCTCGGACATCCCCATATCCTCACCATATATGGCTGGATATGTGGACAGCCCGCCGTATGAGGACAACATGAGAGGTCTAGTTGGGTGCCTTTTTTCTTTCTCTCTCTTATCCGGGCAATGACCGGGCTGTCCGCCCGGACGTTTGGGGAGGATATGAGGGGTCCAGTTGTATATGATCTACACACTAATAAAAGATGCTATAGCTGAAATGTTGTCTTCCAGTCAAATGGTCACACTGAAGGATGCGCGTTAACGAGCAAAAATCATATGCGATCTACAATTTAGATGTAGTTGTTTTAGTGTCAGAAGCAAAGTCTTTATTGGAAAAAAGGAGAAATCTGCAAGTGTTGGCCATATTTTCCTTCTCAGTCCTAGCCAAATTGGCAGCTTATTCCATCTAAACAGTTTCTTATGAGAAATCCAAGAAAAAGATAGTAGAGCTAATTGAAGGGTATCAGCACACTATGGTGTGTCCTTATTTTCATGTCCCACCCATTCCCATAGAGGCATCGAGCACGAATGGTTAGGCTAGTGAGCTTGCGAAAGCAAAATATAAGTGGTGAGGAGATAAGGGGGGCAAGGAAGCCTGCTAATCAACTTACAAGCATTGCTGAGATGGCAAAGAAAGCGTGAAAAAGGTAGCTGAAATTTTAAGAGGATGAAGACGGGTGGCAGGCCATGAGTAAGTAGAGACTAGAGATGAGTATAGAGAAAGACATATAGGACATTATGATCATTGTTAGGGAGAGAGTGCATGTCAAATTTGCAGCCAAGCGGGAGGTAGTGAGGTACGCGTGTTGACATGTTGCACACATATCAGCAAAGTGGAAACATGGATATTAGTTAATTTCGCTTTGATAGAGAACACTATATAAAAGTTTAAACATATGCATCATAGGTTAGTCAAATGGATGATTTTTGTAGTCAACGCCATGCATATGATCCTCAAGATACCGAGATGTGTACTGCCTATAGTAAGTTTCTGAAGCAAATGCGGAAGTCCTGCAACTTATCTCTCTTAGCTCCTAGAATCCAGGCATAAATTTAGTATCTAGTTTTCAAATTAAAAGAACCTTAATAATAGTAAGAAAATTGGCAAACTAGTAGTTCCATTTGACAAGAAGGAAATTAGAATAAACATGTAAGGTTCAAATTTATAATTACCCAACAAACATCGTTTTTCGAAAAGGGGAGTACCCCGGCCTCTGCATCACAAGATGCACATGGCCATTTTAATAAACGTGAAGCAAGTTCAAGTCATAGAGTGCCAGAAAATAAGGCAAATAAAAAGAAAACATGACCACAATGGGTCATACTTGAGATTAATGGCGCATCCACATAATCTATAATGGGCTCGCCTGCCAAACTGGTTGAATAAGCCCTGCGTAAACTTTTCCACCCAAAGGCCATATGCGCTTGCGCATCCACATGCTGCAGTGATGACATCATATGGGTTGAAGCTGTAGCCCGGTGGATAACCTGCAAGAAATTAAGAGTTGATGATCAGTTAAAAATGTAGTCATTCCGGCATTTCATATTGCCCAGAGAGTTGCACAAACTCCCACACGGATTTGTTCCTTCAGCTTATCATGAATACCACTCAACCACTTCCCCAACAAATTTGGAATACTTGTTGGTGGTGCTAAATTGTATGTAACATGAATCGTACGCCAGATCAATGTAGTAAATGGACATGACAGGCATAAATGATGAATTGTCTCTCCTCCTGATCACGAAAACAACATTTTTTGCTACCATGCCAGTTACGCTTAGCAAGATTATCTTTGGTAAAAATTACTTCATTTGCAAAAACCACATGAAAACTTTGATCTATGAAGGAACCTTTGTTTTTTAAGATGTTTTCTGCGAAAAATAGTTCGGAATCCATCATATCCGCATACATAGACTTCACAGTAAAGACACAATTATTGGTTAACCTCCATTCGAATGAATCTGGCCTCTGAGTTAGATTAATTGACATCAACTTATATCAAAACCAAATGAATCCACTTAGTCCATTTGTCACTTGGTAAAGTCCTGTATAATTGCATGTTCAAAGGGCTAGCCCCAAGAAAAGGAGCCACCGAATCCTAATTTCTAACAGTTTTGCTAGAACTCATCTAGATGAGATATAATTTGGTCTCATTCACCTTTTATAGCCATAGGATGTGATGCTATAAGATGCGTGTGTGCTGGCGTGGGTTGTATTTGTTCTTGTTTTCAAAGTGAATGTGACCAAATTATATCTCATCTAGATGAGTTCTAGGTACTCCCATTTTCTAAACACAATGTTATATAGAGTTAGGTATTGTAGAGCTAATAGAGTCTCACCCAACCAAGTATCTTCCCAAAAACTTGTCAATTGGCCATCAACAACCCTAAAGAATCGTCTCATAAAAAAGGATCACCTTCATCCAACCCCTCCAAAATGGTGAATGGGTAGGCTTATCATCTACTTGGGATAATGTTTTGGAGTTCAGGTATTTTTTTATGCATTAACTCTTGCCAAACATCTTCCTCGTTAAGTAGCTTATACAATCATTTGCTGAGTAAGCACTTGTTTTTATTTCTAGGTTTCAATGCCCTACCCACCCTGATCCTCAGGCCTACACAAAATGTCTCATTAGTGTACTTCTGCTTCTACTCCTCGCATTGCCAGAAGAACCTAGACCGATAAAAAGTGTAGCCTTTTTAACACCTCTTTAGATATCTCAAAAAAGGATAGCCTGAACATCGGTAGACTAGTAAAGGACAACATTGATGAGGGTAAGTCATCATTCATATGACAAAAGCTTACCGTTCGAATTGTTGAGCTTCTTTTTGAAACGGTCTTCAGTTAATTACCCAACAGACAGTGGTAGAATAATATTTCTAATCACTCATATACTTATATCCCCTTAATGGTATTTTTGACCCAATCGCCTTAGCTTCCTGTGTGGTGTCCCTTTGTTGGGTTGCCACCTTACCTGGTCGAACAAAGTAATTAGTACTACTCACACCAAGATTGACCCTAGGTAGGCGGCTACCACATCCTTTCAACGGTATGCTGCGCTGGAGGCACACGAGAGGCACCCCATAGCTGGCAGCGATGACAACCCCGGATGGAGACAGGTGGCCATCTCGTTGCAGATTTTAGGTGGTCGTTGCATCTCGTCGATGGCAACCAATGAAGAAGACACAATGAGCGACCACCACATCTCAACGATAGGAAATGACTACGATTACAACCCCATAGGTTGCACAGAAGAGTCGGGTTTCTTACAAATCGATATTTATGGTTGCTTGCTCACAGAAAGTTCCAAGAAACATACGTCCATTTTCTTACAAACAATATTTATGATTGCTTGATGGGATTACAGAAAGTTCCAAGAAATGTATATTCTTTTTCTTTACTCGCTTCACGTTAGCCTGTTTTTCCATGAGGACAGCTTAGCCTCTTGCACACAACTTTGTACTCCCTCTGTTTCCAAATATAAATCTTTCTAGAGATTCCAACAAACGACTACATACGAAGCAAAATGAGTGAATCTACACTCTAAAGCATGTCTATATACATCCGTATGTTGTAGTCTATTTGAAATGTTTAAAAAGAATTATATTTAGGAACGAAGGGAGTAGTATGCATGCGCAGGAGGCATGCATAGAGAATAATCAAATCCTCTTCTCCTTACCGGATGAATGTACACTTTGGTGAAAGAAGCAGCTCTCATGAGAAGTGAAGTTATAGTTTCAAGGTATTCGGATTTTTAACCTGCAACTGGAATAACTCTCCGCACCTAATTTTCAATTTCAGCAATAGCCTACATATTTACATAACCCCTCTTCTGTTCCCAACATCTTTTGAGATAACAATTCCCAGCGTTAGAAGAACTAGTGGTGCTGCCTTTGTTCTTCCCATTTTTTTCAATTCTTTGCTCATTGTCTCGGCCGTCCAGCCATTGGCTAGGAATGATAGGCATCGGGAGGGTGGTAGCAACTAGACTGGGAGATGTCTGATCGTGGTTTACTCACACTCTACACGTGAAATTGGAGTCGCAACGAGACACATTGTGTGAGCTCCCGTCTAGGCGCTACTCTATCCTCCACGGCCATTAGTAGAAAAAGGGTCAAATGTGAGACACATTAGTCCCGGTTTGTAACAGAACCGGCACTAATGTGTCCATTAGTGCCGGTTCCAACGGCTAGCCAGGAGGAGCTCTTTAGTACCAGTTCGTGGCAAACCTTTAGCACCGGTTCGTGCCACGAACCGGTACTAATGAGAGTGGTGGCAGGATGTTGTCAGAGTGGGGCCCTTCCAGCACCTTTAGTACCGGTTCGTGGCACGAACCGGTACTAAAGGTCGTCCTATATAAATCCTTCGTCCACCCGCACTCTGTTCTTCCCCCTTTCCCCTCTCCCTCTCCTCTGTTCTTCCCTTCTTCCTCTCGAGTTCATCACAAAATTTGCCCCAAATTTGTCAAGATTTGCAGGCCCTCATCCATTCAAATGATCACCAAGGTTAGCAACTTTATCCTTTCATCTCTCATTGCTAGATTAGCTCTTGAATTGGTTTATTAGTGATTAATCATGGGTTTTAGTAATTTGGGAGGAATTATATGTGGTAGTATTTGATTTATATGCAATTTGAGGTCAAAATAACACTTAGTTTGCATATGTATGTGTGGTTTACTTAGTGCCTTCTAAATCTCCGTCGTAACCACCGTCGATCGCCCGCACCGTCCCGTCGCCGGCACCGTCCCGTCGCCGGCACCACCTTGTGGTGAGCCTCTTGTTCATGAAATTTTATATAAAAATTGATGTTTGTGTGATTTGGATATATAGTTACTCGTATAATAATTATCTTACCCGTACGTTGTTTGTTATACATAGTGCCATGGTTTTGATATCCGTCCCCGTCGGCCCTCGTCCTTGTTATGATTCGGATGTGGTATATTCTCTTTTAAAACTATTTGTTGCATTTCGTGTTTATGAAAAATTATGCCCATCAAGTTGACATAGATACTTTTATCTAGGAGGTATGTGAACCGGAAATTCCAACCGACCCTATTGTTGAGAGGTTAAATTTAGTTGAAAGAGAAAACGAGTACTTGAAAGAAAAATTGAAAAGAATTAAGGGGGAGAAGATGGAATTGGAGTTGCATGCTGCCGATGTCGTCGATGATCACAAGATCAAGATGGAGAAAATGCGCTTGAAGATTAGAAAGATTAGAAAATATGCCATCGATAGTGAGGCTTGGTATCATTATGCTATTGGATCAATTGTTATCTTAGTTGCGATCTTGATCGCATTTGTTGTTACATTTAAATGCTTTAGCTAGAGAGTTATTTGTTTGTTGCATTTAAGTGTTGTATGAACTTTATGTATGAACTTGTATTAATTTGGTCTATTCGGTGTTGTGTAATGAAGATGAGCCGGCAATGGATGTACGATGACCGATGCTCTCCCCAGTTCGTTGAGGGCGTGCCTACTTTTCTGCTTGCGGCTGAGGCAAACAAGCGGGCGGATGGTTTTATGCCTTGTCCATGTGCTGGCTGTAAGAATGGTCGCAATTACTCTACGTCAAGAACCATTCACGTCCACCTGTTTGAGTCCGGTTTCATGCCCCACTATAATGTTTGGACCAAGCACGGAGAAAGAGGGGTTATGATGGAAGACAATGAAGAATAAGAGGACGACGACAGCTATCCTGGCCATGGGTTCCCTGAATACCATGATACAACAATGGGGGAAGAAGCTGAGCCGGTAATGCGGAAAGAAGCTGAGCCGGCAATGCGGGAAGAAGCTGAAGAAGAGGCATCAGATGAGCCCGTTGATGATCTAGGTCGGGCCATTGCCGATGCAAAGAGAAACTGCGCAAGTGATTTGGAGAAGAAGAAGTTGCAGCGCATGTTAGAGGATCACAAAAAATTGTTGTACCCGAATTGTGTAGGTGACAAGAAAAAGCTAGGCACCACACTGGAATTGCTGCAATGGAAGGCAGAGAATGGTGTATCTGACAAGGGATTTGGAAAGTTGCTGGTAATGATAAAGGATATGCTTCCAAAGGGCAACGAATTGCCCGAGAGTACGTACGAAGCAAAGAAGGCTATCTGCCCTCTAGGGTTAGAGGTACAGAAGATACATGCATGCCCTAATGATTGCATCCTCTACCGCGGTGAGTACGAGAATTTGAACGCTTGCCCGGTATGTGGTGCATTGCGCTATAAGATCAGCCGCGATGAGCATGGTGATGTCGACGGCGAGCGTCCCAGGAAGAAGATTCCTGCCAAGGTGATGTGGTATTCTCCTATAATACCACGGTTGAAACGTTTGTTCCAAAACAAAGAGCATGCCAAGGCAATGCGATGGCACAGAGAAGACCGTAAGAAAGACGGAAAGTTGAGAGTACCCGCTGACGGGTCGCAATGGAGAAAAATCGAAAGAAAGTACGGGAAGGAGTTTGCAGATGACGCAAGGAGCGTATGGTTTGGTCTAAGCGCAGATGGCATTAATCCTTTTGGGGAGCAGAGCAGCAACCATAGCACCTGGTCTGTGACTCTATGTTTGTATAACCTTTCTCCTTGGTTGTGCATGAAGCGGAAGTTCATTATGATGCCAGTGCTCATCCAAGGCCCTAAGCAACCCGGCAACGACATTGATGTGTACCTATGGCCATTAGTTGAAGAACTCTTACAACTGTGGAATGGAACAGGTGTACGTGCGTGGGATGAGCACATGGGGGAAGAATTTGACCTAAAGGCGTTGCTTTCGTGACCATCAATGATTGGCCTGCTCTCAGTAACCTTTCAGGACAGACAAACAAGGGATACCGCGGATGCACGTACTGTTTGGATGATACCGACAGTATATATTTGAATAGTTGTAAGAAGAATGTGTACCTGGGACATCGTCGATTTCTTCCGAGCAGGCATCCCGTAAGAAAGAAAGGCAAGCATTTCAAAGGTGAGGCGGATCACGGGACGAAGCCTCGCCACCGTACTGGTGCTGATGTACATGATATGGTCAAGGATTTGAAGGTGATATTTGGAAAGGGTCCTGGCGGACAACCTGTTCCAAAGGACGCTGACGGACGTGCACCCATGTGGAAGAAGAAATCTATATTTTGGGACCTGCCATATTGGAAAGACCTAGAGGTCCGCTCCGCAATTAACGTGATGCACGTGACGAAGAATCTTTGCGTGACCCTGCTTGGCTTCTTGGGCGTGTATGGGAAGACAAAAGATACACCGGAGCCACGGGAGGACCAGCAACGTATGCACGGAGAAGACGGCATACATCAGGGTCATGCAAGCTACGCTCTTACCAAAGAAGAGAAGGAAATCTTCTTTGAATGCCTGCTCAGTATTAAGGTACCATCTGGCTTCTCGTCGAATATAAAGGGAATAATAAACATGGCAGAGTAAAAGTTCCAGAACCTAAAGTCTCATGACTGCCACGTGATTATGACGCAACTGCTTCCGGTTGCATTGAGGGGGCTTCTACCAGAAAACGTTCGATTAGCCATTGTGAAGCTATGTGCATTTCTCAATGTAATCTCTCAGAAGGTAATCGATCCAGAAATCATACCAAGGTTACAGAATGATTTGGTGCAATGTCTTGTCAGTTTCGAGTTGGTGTTCCCACCATCCTTCTTCAACATCATGACGCACGTCCTAGTTCACCTATGCGAAGAGATTAACGTTTTGGGTCCTGTATTTCTACACAATATATTCCCCTTTGAGAGGTGCATGGGAGTCTTAAAGAAATATGTTCATAACCGTGCTAGGCCAGAAGGACGCATCTCCAAGGGCCATCAAAATGAGGAGGTCATTGAGTTTTGTATTGACTTTATTCCTGACCTTAAGCCAACTGGTGTTCCTGAATCGCGGCATAAGGGCAGACTTGATGGAAAAGGCACGCTAGGAGGGGAACAAATAATATGTATGGACGGACATTCTCTCACTAAAGCATACTGCACAGTTCTACAGAATTCCGCCTTGGTGGCTCCGTATATGGATGAACACAAGAATTTGCTACGCTCCAAACATCCGGAGTGGTCTGATGACTGGATTACACGTGAACAAACCAGGAGTTTCACCAGTTGGTTGCAGACACGTACCATGCATGACACCTCTATTGAAGATGACTTGTACTTGTTGTCCCAGTTACCATCTTCGAATATAATGACTTTCAAAGGGTACGAAATAAATGGTAATACATTTTACACGATCGCCCAAGATAAGAAGAGCACCAACCAAAATAGTGGTGTCCGCTTTGATGCAGAAACCAAGACGGGAAAGGAAACATATTATGGTTATATACAGGACATATGGGAACTTGACTATCGACGTGGTTTAAAGGTCCCTTTGTTTCGGTGCAAATGGGTTAATATGACACGAGGCGGGGTAACGGAAGACCCGCAGCACGGAATGACAACAGTGGATCTCAACAATCTTGCGTATGCAGACGAACCATTCGTCCTAGCCAATGATGTGGCACAGGTTTTCTATGTGAAGGACATGTCTACCAAGCCAAGAAAAAGAAAAGATAAGGAAGCGAATGCATCGTACGATGAGCCAAAGCGGCACATAGTTCTTTCTGGGAAGAGAAACATCGTGGGAGTGGATGACAAGACAGACAAGTCAGAAGATTATGAAAAGTTTGATGAAATTGCTCCATCCATAGTGAATATTGACCCGAGCATCCCGTTAAATGATGAAGATTTTCCATGGTTACGGCGCAAAGGGACACACGCGAAGAAAAAGTTTCACACCCAAAGATCTGGGATGTGGTCGGCTTCACTAGCTATCATCACTTTCTTCTGTGTTTCGCACCGAGAGGAGAATCTCTGTAATAGTTAGGGTAGTTATGTGTTTTGGCATTTGAAACGCGAAGAAATTTTATGTGCAAACAAATTCACACTAATTTCAAATAATTCAAAATTTAAACTATTCAAATTTGAAAACTACAGGCACTAACAGAAAGTTTGTAATTTTTTGTACCTAAAGAGGCTGTGTCAGCCTCCGATCAGGCTATGGCCCCACCATCACCATTTAGTGCCGGTTCGTACCATGAACCGGTACTAATGAGGTTGTGTCAGGTAAGGCTGGGGCCCCACGAGCACCTTTAGTACCGGTTCATGGATGAACCAGACGTAAGCTGTTTTTTAGTCCCACCTCACGAAGTGAGAGGGACTAGGAGCGGTTTATAAGCCCTGAGTGTAGAGACGATGAAGAAGAGGATCAATGCTCACGTTGCTTAGCTTCAAGCCTTCAGGAATACGGTAGACTGCACGGAGCTATGCGCAGTGCAGTTTACACTATTCCGAAAGGCTTGAAGCAAATTAACGAGCATTGCACCTCTTTTAAATTTTTAATAATTTATTACAACTCCGGACTTCTTCTGTTATGGCAAAAACTAATTGCACGTCGACATTTCTTTTTTTTAAGTTATAACTCCAGACTTTGACCATCAAGTTTTACAGAAAAGAAAAAATAGCAGAAAAGAAAAAACTATATAAAAACTACTCAAAAATAAATAGAAGAAAATAAATATAGCAGAAAAGAAAAAAAACTACTCAGAAATAAATAGAAGAAAAAATAAAGCAGAAAAGAAAAAAAAATTATATTTGCTATTTTTCAATCGTTTACAAAATGACCGTGAAATTGAAAATCACTACAAAATGAACTCTGAAAATGTTGAATTTTGGCAAACTAGATGAAAAACTACTCACAAATAAATAGAATAAAATAAATATAACAGAAAAGAAAAAACTATACAAAAAACTACGCAAAAATAAATAGAAGAAAATAAAGCAGAAAAGAAAAAAACTATAAAAAAATTGGGGCGCTGCCCTGTGGGCCTGATAGGCCACAGGTGTGTAATTACAGGTCTTAAAGGCCCAACAGACTCACAGGGCAGCGCGCAGAGTTTAGGCCCACAAGCCTGCTATACAGAGGAGTTCGAAGTGGTAGCCGCGGCTGGGTTTATAAACCAGTGCGGCTGCCCTTCGCCCGGCGAGGTGGGACTAAACTTTGGAGTGGCAGCGCGAGGCCTTTAGTACCGGTTGGAGCCACCAACCGGTACTAAAGGGGGGGCCTTTAGTACCGGTTTGTGCCACCACCCGGTACTAAAGGGGATCGCTTCCCGCCGCTTGGGCTGGCCAAAACTGGCCTTTAGTACCGGTTGGTGGTACAAACCGGTACTAAAGGCCCCTCCTATATAAACAACACTTGCGAAAATTTCATTCTCCCTCTGTTTCTTCCTTTGTTTCCGTCGTCTCCGTCGCCGTCGCCGCCCCCGTCCCCATCACCGCCCCCGTCCCCGTCGCCGCCCTCGTCTCCGTCGCCGCCTCGGGCCCGTCCCCGTCGCGCCGTCCCCGCGTCGCCGCCCCGGCTCGTCACCGCCCCCGGCCGTCGCCTCGCCGTCGCCGTCGCCCCGCTGTGAGCTCTCCCCCTCTAACCCCTCTCCCTCGCCCCCGGCGGCCACCATGGGCGCCGCCCCTCCCCGAGCCCATACACACACACACACACACAAGCATGATGAACACACACACACATATGTATGAATTAATGCATGTATATATTAGTATATACGTATTTTGTATGTTTAATTAGTTTAGATTATTTAGATTATTATTTTTTCACTATTATATATGTATGAATGCATGTTAGATGGATATAATTAGTGTTTAATTAGTATGGAAATTTTTTATATAATGTTGTTTTTCAGTTTTTTAATGGATGTATAGAAGTTGTTTTTTCTGTTTTTAGTGTTAGATGCTTAATTAGTATGAAATAGTATATAGATTTTTGAAATAGTAGAAATGTTAGAAATTTTAGTTATCAAAATCCAATCATTAAAAAAATGTTACTTTTTGCGGGCATATAGCTAGTATTTGTTCTCGACGATGCCCGGCCCGCATCCTCGCCGTCGACCCGTCCACGACGACGTCCAGCCGACCCATGTCCGGGATTGGGCTCCGCCGGGCTGGCACTGGGAGGTGCTGCCTGGAGGGGCGCGCCGCTTGATGAGGAACCCGGCCCCGGGTCCCGTCGTCGACCCTGACCTCGTTTGGTGGCGTTCGCGTGGGCCAATTTCGGTGCGGAGGGACCCGGCCCCGCCGGAGGTGGTACGTCGCCGTGTCAGGGAGGAGGACGAGCACGTCCATCGCTACATGGTTGCGTTAGAGGGTGGCAGGTTCTCCAATACCTGGCAGTATCTTCGGGGATCTCACTTCAGCTATGATCCTGTGAGGGTTCCTTCTCTTTGGGTGTCCACCGCCCGCGCCGCAGGAACCGCGAGTGTCCTAGATTCTTCTGTAGTATTCGATCTTTAATTAGCTAGCCAATGATGTACTATTCAATATTATATATTATTTGAGACGATGTATTCGAGATTATATCTATTATTCTAGACGAAGTATTCGAGATTATATCTATTATTCGAGACGATGTAATTTGAATACTAAATTGTTTTATATTTCTTTTAGATTAGTTAAATAAAAGCTATGGCAGACAATACCGACAGAGAGGGAGAACAGACCATGTTCGATATGATATGCGGGCCAGATGATGATCAGAATGAAGAAGATTATGACGGCTCCGAATTTCTAAACAACACCGAAGAGGGTGATATGATATTCGATCGCGACAACCGAATTGATGAAGTCATGAACTACGATTATGACGATGACGAAGAACATGTTGATCCTGAAACAACAAAGACCGGCGAGGTATATATATTTATATAAGCAGGTATCTGGTGATCATCACATGTTTTAAATGACTTGAAGATATATTAACGAATCGATCTTTGTTCTTTCAGCCATCCGGATCGAGCAAATCTTCAGGCAAAAGGACGAAACGAGGCCCGAACAAAAAGTTGAAGGAGGGCGTAAAGTACAATATCGAGGCAGTCAGACCTAATGGCGAACCATTAGCGCCTAAGAAGATTGCGGACAAGTTCGTTCGTCAGTGCGGAGTTCTTGTGAAGGACCAACTCCCGATCTCCCTTCAAGAATGGAGAGAGCCAACAAAAGACAAAAGACAAAAAGGCAAAGAGGACGCTGCTCCACGTCCAGATGTTACTTTTGTCGACAAGAATCAAAAAGATCTGCTTTGGGATACTCCCATGGAACATTTCACCCTACCAGATCATTTCACAGAAGCATATGTGCAAAAAGTCAAGGACGCTGCTCTTAGGAAGATGGCGGTTGCATTCAAGAACCACAAGAATCGTGAATGGGACAAGTACATCAAGGGAGGAAGGAAGACTCCAGTATTCGAGGGAACACTAGAGAACCAACGTGCTCATTGGGACGATTTCGTGAAATTCAAGGATTCGGAATTAGCTAAGGAACGGTCGAGAATAAACAAGAAGAATGCCGAAAAAAAGGATAAGTTCCATAAGCTGGGGCCAGGTGGCTATGCGGTGGCAATGCCTAAGTGGGATAAGTCTGAGAAAGAGATGGAGGATGCAGGTGCCACTCCGGTTACTAAGAGCTGGCCCCCCAGGGTCAGGACTTGGTTCTATGTGCATGGGGGGAAGTTGGACCCGAAGACAGGCAATGTTTCGACGAGGGCAAGTCTGAAGGGAGCCGATGATGCGATACTTGTTGCAATAGAAGAGGCACGATCGGGGGTGTTCCAGCCCAACAGAGAGAACGACGAGCTTACGCGTGCCCTGGGAAATCCTGAACACCCGGGAAGAACACGAGGCAAGAGCGATATTCCGTGGTATGAGGGGTTTTCAGACTGGAACACCGACTACAGAACCCGTGCGAGAAAGAAGATTGCGGAGGAGAAGAAGAGGAAGATGGAGGAGGAGCAGAGGAAGCGGGACTATGAACGCCTTCAAGGCCTAGAAGCAAGTCAAGCGGAATTGGTAGTCAAATTCCAGCGGCAGCAGGAGCAGATCGACTCACTTACCCAGCAAAGGGGGTCTCAGCAGCTGCAGCAGCTAGCGAATGATCTAGCATTGGATAGCACCGCCACATCCATGCCGAGAAGCAGCGTGGGTTCCACCCCGGACGATGCAATGCTGGGTAGATACCCCGTGGATGACATCACGGAAAATACTAGCTGCAAGCTACACGTCAAAATGAAGAACATATCCATGAAGGTGGCGAACGCCGTTGCTTTTACAAATCCCCCCGAGGCAACCTTCCATTGCAACCCGATTCCAGTGGGCTATGCTCGTGTTTTGGTTGATGAGGTGGTGGACCCATATTCGGAGCTAGAGCTTGACATTCCTGGAGGTGACGACGAGCGCTTTCTCGGAGAGGCCAACCATCGTATCATCCTATGGAAAAAGGATTGCATCATCTTTCGAAGGCCACCTACACCGCGTCAGCCGACTCCTTGTCGAAGTCCGCCACCGAGTCAGCAGTCTCCCGCTCCTGCAAGTCCACCAAGTCCGGCAAAGTGTCAGGCCACTCCTCCTCCAAGTCCGGCACAACCTCAGGCCACTCCTCCTCCAAGTCTGGCACAGCTTCAGGCGGCCACTCCTCGTCCAACTCAGCCCCGTCAGCCGTCTCCGCCGCCTCAGCAATCGCAGAAGAGACACCCCACAGCTATGGTGCGTAGTGGTACGAATCGAGGTAGTACATGAAGTACAGGCGGAGGCAAGCGATATAAATATGGTCCAAGCCTCACGCCTCTTCCACAGAGGGCTTATGACAGGTCCGAGGAGGAAATCGCAGCCATATTGAAGGCCGAGGTGGAAGCCCATTTTGCACCGAAACCGCCACCGCCGCCAAGGGAGAAAGTGTCTGAGGAAACGATTGACCACTTCATTCGTATGGCTCAACCACCAGCTCCCAAGCCTGTTGACACAGACTATGAGCGCCACATCAGGAAGTTAAATCGAGCACGTCTACGTAAGGAGGCGAGCTCGGGATCGAGCAAACAAGAAGCAGCTGTCAAAAATGCGGAAAAACCATTCCCCAGCTGGGAGAACAGGCGGCGCAATCGATCCCCTCGCTTGTTGTGCCAACAACACGTGACAGTACGCGCGCCCAATATTATTGTGGGCAAACAGTTTACGTTCCTGAGGTGGGCAATGTGGTAATAACGAAGGACCATATAATGCAGGCTGAAGTTCTCAAAATCACTGTTGGACAACTCCTCGAGATCGAGCCCATGCCTGTGCTTAGAGAGGATGAAATAAAACGGAAATATGTCCGGGGCCAACCTTTGGTCGAGCCAGACAAGGTCAAGAACCTCCCAACGAGAATGTATGAATTGCATCAATGGTACATGAACATTACCAAGATTTCAGATCGATTGTCCCTCATGGTGAATGTCAAGGAGGATCATTACTTCCATGAGAAAACTCTGTCCGTTGAGTATTCTGAACTGTTTCAGTTATACAATCAAGACGCACTCGACAAATCTATCGTCAGTTGCTATTGTCTGTAAGTGATTTCTTTCTGTAATTTAAGTCTCAAGCTAGCTGTAGTGATCCTTTTGATCGTCAATCATTACCTGTAATTATCCTCACTATATTCTTTTCTGTGGTATTATGCAGGATGAAGATGTATGAAATGAGAAAAGCTGGACGCTATGGCATTGGGTTCATTGACCCAAACACCGTTAATGAATACACATGGCGGATAAATCCACATCATCAAAAGGACGTAGAGGACAACATGCTAGAGTTCTTGAAGCGCCTCAAATACAATGAAGATATACTACTTCCTTACAACTTCTAGTGAGTCACACTGTCTTGTACTACAAATTCTCTATTTTTGCCTACTAGCTAGCTACATGTTTTTGCTTACATATGCCCGCTTAATTAAGACATGCAAACGTGTGTGCATGCAGATTTCACTGGGTCTTGTGTATCATTAAAGTTGATGGCGGAACAGTTGAAATACTGGACTCACTACTCAAAGTTAAAACTGACTATAACATCTTGTTTGGGATAGTCAACAGGTAATTTCAATCATTATTAACTATATATCTCGGCCTATTTAGTTCGTTATTTCATGATATGAACTATTTAATAACCCCTTTATTCATTTTCTTTGTCGGCGGGCAGGGCTTGGGCAAGGTTCATCAGCGTCACGGAAGGCGAATGGAAAAAAAACTTAAATGGGGAAGACCCAAGGTAAGTAATTAAGTAGTACTAGCTAGCTAGCTAGCTGCCATCTCTTTAATTATC
Source organism: Triticum turgidum subsp. durum (assembly GCA_900231445.1). Lineage (NCBI taxonomy): Eukaryota > Viridiplantae > Streptophyta > Magnoliopsida > Poales > Poaceae > Triticum > Triticum turgidum. The sequence goes on along the minus strand of LT934124.1, from coordinate 594,536,131 downwards.
ATGCTTGATTAATTATTATCTGATCAAATTCCATTCTCGTAAAGGCCCTGAAGCAGGCGCAGGGGACTGATCTGTGTGCATTCTGTGTTTGCGAGAACATTCGCATGATGGCGTCCGAAAGGAGCAGATCTCAAAGACAGGAATGGGTACGCTTGTCAGAACACTATTCACAATTTTTACACCATTATCGATATCTAGTCACACAACTAATACACATGCATATTGATCTCCTTCTTAACAGTTCAGAGATGCGCGGGAGAAGCTTCTAGAAACGGAGCGCGTAGAAGCACTTCAAGAGGAAATAGCGGGATTTTTGCTCGACCAGGTCATAAATTCGAAGGGAGAATACTATTACCCGCTACCGCCCCCATGAAAACCACTTCCAATTGTCATCGTGCTCCGAAGGCACCAATTAGGCTAATGCCACTGGCTCCGAAGGCAACATGCATATGTAAGAGAAATTGTATATAGCTAGCTATACATTTGTGTATGTGTGAATTAATTAATACGAAAAAGAATTAAAATGGAAACACAAAATTAAATGAAAAAGAAATCATAAAACTAAAAAAAAACCTTATAGTACCGGTTGATATTACCAACCGGTACTAAAGGGCTCCAGCCCCCCGGAGCTGGCTCGTGCCACGTGGTTGCCCTTTACAACCGGTTCGTGCTGAACCGGTACTAAGGGGGGGGGGGCTTTAGTGCCCACACTTTAGTGCCGGTTATGGAACCAGCACTAAAGGGCCTTACGAACCGGTGCTATTGCCCGGTTCTGCACTAGTGACTCTCATCTCCTCCTAGTTGTGCCATGACGACGGCGATAAGGCAGAGATGGAGGACGGCAAGGCAGTGGTGGACTATGACCAGCCGGCCAATGGGCTGGAGGGTTCCTGTCGCCGGCAAGCAATGCAGGTGCAAATGAGAACATGCATCATTGGATGGAGGCGACGATCGAGTGGAGTGCGGAGACGGCGGCGCTGGAGGTGAGCACGTTCGCGCCTGCCCGTGAGCTACGGGGCGAGGCGGAGAGGGTGGCACTTCACATGTGAAGCCGCAAAAATATGGGCACCTTGCAAAGCCGCAAAAATGCAAACGTCTTGCAAAGACGCAGTACAGCTTTTCAAAGACATAGGGACAAGTTGCATGCTAGTTCCTCCTTCCTCGTCTGATGGCAGACAAATTAGGCACTTAAATGCAAGATATCAAATCCAAAGAACGCACACCAAAAGCAAGACTTACAAGACGACGGTCACATTAAGAGCAGAACAAGAATTACAAACAAATTCAGGGCTGATTTATTCATTCATCACGCTTCATCTGAAGGTGTTGCATCGCAGCAGAAGTTTGTAGATACGGACGAACATAACACCATAGAAACACAGAAACAACAAAACAAGCACACACTAACCAGTAGTAATAACAACACCAATGGAGGGCACCGAAGGGCACCAGACTTGCGAGCACAGAGACAGAAGCAGCACCATGGCCAGCCACTTGCTGACTACTGCGGAGGCGGAACCCCAAGTGAGGGTGGGCTCAGGGTGAAGCCATTCTCAGGCTGGTCACAATGGGCAAGAATATAAGCTAGTAACTTACACACTTCCCTAGACTATGTTACTACCTTCATAGTGGGTAGGAACATCTATGTAGTGTCATGCAACGATGTATTTATTAGGTTATAGACTCATTGTTTTTTGGAGTGTGTGATGTTCCGGTAACTTAGCTAGTTACCACAAGCACCTCTCTCTTCATTAAATACGTGCCACATAAGCAAAGTTGTATTGGAGTGTGTGATGTTACTCCTAAGTTCTTCCCCACTGTGACCAGCCTCAAGTTGACAAATTCTTCAATAATCAGATGACTTTGCGGTGTTTCCAAGACAAGGGTTGAAACAGAGGCTATATTATAAGAATGGAGAATTTAAGCTGACAAATACAGACCGTTGAGTTTGTGCTGAATATGAAATGTACGTACATGTTACAAATAGGTTTTGGAGATGTTTTCCACCAATACTAAGCTGAATTAACTAAAGTAGAATTACAAGCTTAAGTATTCCCTGGATCTTTTTTGTAGAGAAAAGACGCAGGCGAGTCCGAGAAGAACTCGCACCTTGCCCGACTTTGAATTAACAAAGCCATCAACCGGCCAGGATACAACTGCAACATACAACTGAAAAGAGCAAATTGAAAGCGGAAGGATACTAAGGCGCTAGAAAGCAGCTAACAAGGCCTCAAATGCTTCGCACAGGAAGGATATACAAAGAAACTAAGTGCTAAAAACGTCGAGGTCCTCTTTCGCAGCAGATCCATAACAAGTAGCATGCCGGCACTGGATTAGAAATGAGTAAGCATCGACATGGCATGCCATCACCAAACACTAAGGACCCCAGCGCAAACCCTTCATCCAAATCCGTATCCGAAGGAGGCCACAACCTCCTCACCTGGATCGCAAGGCGCCGCACCGTCGGAAGACCGGAATGATGGATGAATGCCACCGGAGTATCACTTAGAGAGGGTTAGCGCACACCTGATGCGCCGTCTTGGCACTCCGAGAGCAAGCAGAGGCCACACTGCATATGGCGAGGCCACGTCAGAGGAAAAGCACATGCTTGGACGAAGTAGAGCACACTAGCTGAAGCCGCCAACAAACCCAATAGTGCCCAGCACCATAGAGCTCCCAAGGCGGCACCTTCAAGAAGGAAACGACGTAGAGCACCGCCGCCGCCCACCGTAGTTAGGGTTTTCACCCTTAAGGCTCTGAGCACGGAAGAGGTGGAGCAGACATGACCGACGTCTCCATGAAGAACTACGGCACCCTCGGGCGGCGGCGGCGGCGGCGGCGCGGCCGGCTGAAGCCAACCAGGGATTTCTCCAGGTACGGATCCCCGCCACCAGCTCCCACCGCAGCCTGGACGAAGGCCGACGAGCACGCCAGCGCGACACCAATCCGGAGGGTAGGGAGCACACTGAACATGGGAAGAAGAGCAACATGCAGATCTAGCGTCGCCAGCCACCAGGGCTGCGTGTTGAAGCCCCAGTCCACCGGAAGCCCGCCAACCGCATGGCCAGGCCACCAGCACCACGCCTACCCCATCGCTCACCGCCAAGCCAATGGAGTCTCGCCGGAAGGGCCGCCGCCCCAAATCCAGAGAGCCACACTCACCCATCTCCCAAGAGACGAGCAGCTCGCGCGAAGCCGGCCGATCCAGCCACTGCAACGAGCACCACTCCGAGGCCCCAGGTCACACCGACCCCCTCCAAGCACCCCAACGCCATGATCCAGATCTAGCGGCTCCAAGCAAAGGAAGTGACCCACCGGACGGGAAAGCAGCCAGCAACGGCCAGGCGTGCTCCCCAGGCTGGCCGGCTGCAGGAGGCAAGGCCCCAGCCCGCGGGAAGGCCACCAGGACGAGATCCAGCGGCGGCGATCTCCACGCAGCCCCGTGCCGCCGAGGACGAAGCGAGCGAGCAGGGAGGGGACCCAATGCGGGGATGGACGGAGGAGGAGGTGGAAGGGGTCCCGCCGCCGCCGCCGGCGGCCATGGCGGCGAGGGGAGGCAGTCGAGGGTGGCGGCGCTCGGGGGGAAAACCTAATCGCCCCCGAGTCGCCTGCGCGAGACGACGCGGGGGGTGGGGGGTGATTGCGAGAACCTCCAGTATTCCCTGGATCTAATTCAGAGCAGAACGGGGCGATAAGAACAGAACTGATGTACTTCATACTAGTCTCATCTTTCCAGTCCAGTACTTGGTCAATAGGAAAATGTTACAAATTCTGCAAAGTGAAAATTAAGTACGTCAGAAATGAGTTGATTTTCCTTGCTGAAACTGGTCACAAGAAAGGCTTGCCACATAGTGATGTGGATGATTACCTTCACTTTCAGGATATAGGCGCAAAGATTTGGCAAATACAGTAGAGAAGAATTGTAAGAGATGAGTAGTTATGAAGTCTTGACACTTCTCTGTTTACTCCTTCTATGGTAGAGTACTAACCTTCTTCTTTATGGCGGCCCATCATTTTGTGCTTCTTCAAAACAAATTGAGGTCGAACTAGCCCTATCACTCTACTTGATTTCTTTACCCAGTCCATCATATATTTTTTCTTCAAAAAGGAGGATAATCCCTGTCCTCTGCATCTCTGATGCACACAGCCAACCCAGTCCATCATATATATGCCTCGTTTTCCATCATCATCAAAGAGAAGATGAATCAACTAAGCTTTAGGGGGTGCAGGTTCATATTCTTTGCCATGTAATAAAGTGGAATGTGTCGAGCAAATTGTCATATTCGATATCTTAATGGTTATTTCCCTAGGCATGGGAGGTATCAGGATGCAAGAAGTTGTGAAACTAGCTCTTCCGTGAAGAAGTTCACAGAGCTAATGTTAATTAACTCATAATCATATCTGTTCACACGCTGCAAATGCATTCGCCCTGTTATGTTGTTGGCACATTTAGAAGCATACAAATAATGTCGTGTTTAGAAACCTAACACCTTCGCTCTCCCTGACCAGGAAAGCTTGCGGGGACGACCGACATCCTCTGTCACTCCTGGTCAGCTCTCTAGAAAACCCGAAGGCTGCCCAGAGATGCCCGAAGTCACTGACCC
>LT934124.1:594504192-594531377 GCA_900231445.1 Triticum turgidum subsp. durum | reverse complement strand
CCTGCGAGAACGAAGTTGGGCCCAACCCATGTATCTTTCCCTTCCCACTTACCCCTTTGTGGGTGGGCCTATACATACTCTTCCCCCACCTCCTCTTCAACTTCTAAAATAATAACATTAGAACTATTGATGGAGCTTAGCTCATCTACCCTCTCCTTGTGGGATTCCTCCATTGTGGAGATGGCTCTTCATGGAGAGCAATGCCACTTACAAGGTGAAAACTGGGAGACCTCCTCTTGTGGAGAAGATTCTTCATGTGTAACTGAAGACTTGCTTGTCTTAAAACTTGGGGACGAAACCTCTCACCTTGTTTTTTTGTTTGGGATTTGTAAGAAAGTACGTTGATCATGTGGTTTGGATCTAGTTATCCATATGTTCTTGAGTTTTGCCCTTGGTTCATGTCATCAGAGGACCTGTGTTGTTTGCCTTGTATAATCAAGCTTCGCGGTGTACACTTGTTGATTCCATCAGGAGGCAGCACTTTGAATTTGTCATTCTGTGGTTGGCTTGGCTCAGAGGTGATGATGAGCCGTCTCTTCCTGACCTGGTTAGAATTGCAGCAAAATAGACTGTCTCGACATGTGCTTACAGAAAACATATTCTTTGTATTGGGAATTTGAGACATGCACATTGCCAAGATGTACATGGAAGTCGTGGACGATTCTAGTTGGGACAGATCAAAATCCAATTGGTTTCAGTTCGAGAATCCAAATCAGAGGACTTCGCGGTGTTTCCAAGACAGGGTCGAAACAGAGGGCTTTAGTACAATGAATGGAGAATAGAAGCTGACAAATGCCCAAATATAGAATGTTGAGTTTGTGCTGAATATAAAATGTACGTACAGGTTACAAATAAGTTTTGGAGATGTTTTCCACCAATACTAAGCTGAATTAACTAACTAGAATTACAGGCTTAGGGACTCCCTGGATCCAATTCACAGCAGAGTGGGGCAATAAGAACAGAACGGATGTACTTCGCACTAGTCTCACCTTTCCAGTGCGGTACTTGGTCAATAGGAAAATGTTACAAATTCTGCAAAGTGACAATAAAGTACGTCAGAAATGAGTTGATTTTCCTTGCTGAAACTAGTCACGGAGGAAAGCTTGCTACATAATCGATGTGGATGATTTCCTTCATTTCCAGGATAAGTGCCGTTGTTTAGTTTTCATTAACTGATAAATTACAACCCGTACCTTTCTTAGATGCGCATAATGAAGGCTTTCGTCTTCTCGGTGTCCTCGTTGTAGTAAAGCTCTACAAACGTGCCTCCACCGATACCTTTTGCTAGCCTCCCAGGGTTCACACAGATGAACCGTTTATGTTCCTCCGTGTCTTCGTTCACGGAAAGCACCTGCTTCACAAAGTGTGCTTGATATCATTTCATCAGGAAACAAATATAATTAGCTAAAAAGTACACATGAAAAATCAAACTCCCTCGTGACCTAACGATTTTGAAATTTCAAGATTCAGTGGGTATCACACAATTACCTTCACAGATGGAGCAAGATCAGAAGGAAGCAGAAGAACATCAGGAGCTGACGGGATCTCCAATGCTTCCTTGGCAAGTGAGAAGTCCATGGGCACACCAGCAGCAGGTGGATACAGAGGGTAGTAGCTGTAAGATGGGTATGTTGTGTAAGAATTCAGAACTACAAAACATCGTCTGTCCTGACTAAAACAAATTTGCTTAATAACAAAATTGCCTTTGTTGCTTCACTATATGTGTTGCAAGTCTCCCGATCCTATCTGCGGCCTTTCCTCCAGGTGGCTTGCGAGAAATTTCATCACCACTCAGCTGTTTCAAGATGTCTACCGTGCAACAGCCAAATTGTATCTGAAACAGGAAAGACAAACAGTTATACAGAAGGCTAACATAATAAGGCTAATTGATTTTTTTTATAACATGCATGAAAGTAATCCACATCATCCGAGCCGAGTACACAAAGTAGGCCCAATTGGGAATTCACTCTTCCTGAACATGTAACACTAAGGTAAAAAATAAAATAAGTATCTTAAGGCTAACATAAAGAGAATACTTGGCCATAATTCAAAATATTACTTCGTAGCATAATAGCAGAAAAAAGGAGCATAAATATAGATATAACTAACAAATATTATTGCAAGTGCCTTGTAGCTTGCATAATTGTGTTGTGTAACATCAAACTGTGTATGCCATCACATAAATTCTTTTGTCCAATTTGATAGGCGTACCTCATTAGAACTGAACAGACTTGGATTTGACAGACAAGTAATCTGCATAAAAACAGAACAAAAGAATATAATTATTAGATATTTAGCAAAAAATTAATCATAAAGAGTGATGTACTACCTGTTGTGTCATATCTTCAGGTAAATGCAAGTCAAATGCAGGCTGCAGACAGCAATAGCACAGATATATCATTAGAGTTCTTCGCAATAAACAGAACAAAGAGATGCATCATAAGCAAATACAGATGTGTGGATCGATAGCTAAAAGAAGGCACAAATAGATAAAGCACATTCAGTTACACATATTAACAGGCTCTAGCTTGGACAATCCCTAAATGTAGGGCAGTTCTGGTTTAAGATGGTATTCCCTCCGTCCGAAAATACTTGTCATCAAAATGGATAAAAAGAGATGTATCTAGAACTAAAATACATCTAGATACATCCCCTTTTACCTATTTTGATGACAAGTATTTCCGGACGGAGGGAGTAGTAAATATGTTTATCAGGACTAGACATTTGTTGATACATCATAACATAGCATTGTGTTTATAATTGCAAAACAGAAAATTAAAGGCTGGTGTCTCTAAATGAGGAAAGCTACACACCTGGGGGAAAACAGCGTCATGGTGAGCATCACGCACAGATGGAACAAAAATTACGCGAACATTATGCCCCAAATACTGGGTAAAATCTTGAAGCTGGACAAAGATATGAAACAAACAAGTATTACTTAGTAACGGATTTTTCAACCTGCAGGCATGAATCTTTTGTCACTACCTACCTTCCTCAGAATCTCAAAATGGAAAATATCATGAAAGCTCTGGTCAGAAGTTCCTTTTTTGATTTCAGGATGATCAGAGTCGATAAAGGGTCCCATCTACAGAAAAAAATAGTAATTCATATGTCTAGCAACGAAACATATAAATACACACAATATTTCCTGGTCGGGATCCAAAGGCCTCACCAGTATGAGCAATTGGGGCTGCTTACGGCATGCATATGAGAGTAATTCTTGCAATGGTTCGAACAAAAGATTATCGGTTGTAGTGAAGGGACCTGCTGCAATGACCTGTAACAAGAAACATCAGGAATTCAAACATGAGAAAACTAACTACAAAACTCCATTATCATGATGATCACAACAACGTATAGGTTGTAGCCTCGCCAAGATCTGGCCACCTCGCCCTCATCTCTCGGGTGTCTCCGTCGTTCCAGTGTTATACAAACCTAAGATGTTGGTGTGGAATGTACGGGGGCTAAATAGTCGACCTCAGCGTACAGGTGTTCAGGGCCTTGTCAGCACGACAGGCGTGTCCATGTCTGCCTCCAAGAGACTAAGTTGGCAATTGTAACCCCTTCTCCAGTAATGGAAGCCCGGCAATTATTTCTGCTTTGCCGGCTACTGACACTCAGGGAGGAATTATATTGTGTGGACAGGCCACACAGTGAAGCTGTACAATGTCCACCTGGGGGTGACAACAGTTTCTTGGCTTTGGTCACCCCTACTAAGGGAGATCCTTCCCCTGGATCATTGCATTTAGGAGCTTGGCGTTGTAATGTAGCTCATTTCAGGTCTGTACAAACCTTCTTTATCTATCTATGCATCGAGACGCAGTCCTTTGCAAGAAAAAATATATACTATCAGTGAGCACTATTATTATAACATGTAGCTAAGTTTGGTCCTTTTCATAAAAACAATGTAGCTAAGTCTGGTAAAGACAGTATAAGAAATATATGTTGCTGCATATAGTGCATGTTTGGTTGCTGTCATGGCCAGCTTGCCATGGCTAGGCAGTAATCTCAGGTGTCTGATTTGTAAGGCCCAGGGTTGGATGATGCTGCCTGGGTGTGAGTCCCCAGGCCAGGACGCGGAACAAACAGCCTATTACTGTGTCAACATTGTAGGTGACAAATTTTCATGCATGGGTACATTTTTTTTGTTAAAATGTATTGATAGTAAATAACTAAGATTTGAGTTGATTAGTTCTGAGGATAAATACTATTAAAAGATTTGAGTTCCTTAGTTCTAAGGACATTCTACCAGCCTACCGTTCTGCTAGTCATTTGGAATACAAAATGTGAAGTGAAACATGATGGTACTCCAATAGCAAGGCAAAAGAGGAAAATAAAATGAATCTACGTTTTTTGATGATAGAATGACCATTGTCATGGTAGTACTGAATCATACTTTCCTTCTAGAATAAATAAATCATCAGTTTATTGCTAGCATGTAACAATAACATAAATAATCAAACAGGTATTGCACTCCAATGTTTCTCCAATAATCAGGGACTAACCGATGACAACACCCTTGATAGTGTGTTCGAATTCTGATGCCCTTCATGGTCAACAGCTTGTTTCTTAGCACAAGGCAGTTGATCATCCACAGAAACTGGTATGGAATCAATCAACTTTGATGCCACAAAACAGTGTCCACTAGGATTGTGGCCTTCAATACCCACAACCTGTTATTCAACTTTATGTTAATAGTGCACTAGATAATGCATATGGCATGAGAACAAGCTGTGCATACCTGGCCAGGAAACAAAGAGAACTGGTTTATATCCTTCAAATCAAGGCGTACACGCTGTCCCCTGGAGTGCTCAACACTAGAAAAAGTTGATCCTTAGTTAGCCTAAAGAAACAACCAAATAGTGACCGGGAAAAGTCCAGGTGAACAGGCCCAAGAAGCACACTTACCTGCCCTGCAACAAGATAGATTTTTCATTCAAACGACCTTCCCCATCGCAAATTACCATGCCAACTGCAAACATGTTCTCCTGAAAAGCAAGAATAATTACATCTGCTTTCAAGAAAAAAAATGATAGTTCACTCAGGAAAGTTCATAGAATGCAGCAAACCTCTGAAGCAAGGGTAGCATCTGCAGGTTGTCCACAAAGCCCAGTTGCAGAAAACAATCTTGCTGACCTTCCAATCCGATCTTCCAGGTAATTAAACTGGAAACTTAATATAATAAGCAGCTATAGATACAAATTAAACAAACAAATAAGTATTGCCCTTACTCGGTCTTCCATCCTGTCATACATGAACCTGCAACCTGGTTCAGGCTTTGAGCGTTGAACTTGCAAGGTACACTTTTGACTTGGTGGGATCCTTCTAATTAATTCATCTTCTGAGGTTTCAGCCTCATCTTTACTTGGCAGGCTAGCCACGTTATCAGCATTCAGAACATAATGCTGAGTAAATTTATTTACTCGTTGTGCAAAAGGGGTAATACGGTCACCATTTGTTTTAGCTGCTCTGATGGATGATGGCCTTTCGGTTGTCAGAGGAGTTAGCTCGGTGTTAGATGACTCTCCAGGTGGCTTTTCCTGTTTCATGCTTGGTGTGCCCAGGAAGCCCTCTTCATCTGTGTGTGTATTGCTCAAGAGCCTGCAACAGTTACTTCTACATTATGTTTTCCTTGACAATAGAAAAAACTATACACTTTTGCTAAAAGTAAAGTAGAACCAATGCACATCAGAGAATCCTGGATTTGGAACTAACATGTCAACATCATTACTGGAGTAGATGTGAAGGTCTGTTTCTTCTTTTATAAGCTTTTCTTTTACTTCATTTTGAAGGTGTGACAGAAAACCATCCAGGTATGAGCTTTCGACCTTTAATCCATCCAGTTGCCTGCATAAATCAGTTGGTTCAGTTTCCTTGGGCAGTATCGTGTAATAAAGAACAAAACAAAATAGAAGTTTCTCCACCAGAGCTGTAATTTGTAGCAAATATGATTTGTCAGATAGAGTTCAGAAAAACTAAAATACAGGACTTGGTGTAATGAACGCTGGGCAGAATTCTTTAGTGCATCAGGCAGTATACAACATAAGCCACAAGATTTTAGCTATTTCACTGCCTAAATATGGATAAGATTTAAAGCCTCGGCAGGAAATACAAACAAGCTTGATGATAGATCATGTCCACAGCTATAAACATATAGAGGTAGTGATGCGGAGCATCCTACGGGCAGCACCATGGCAAGTGCTCCATAGTCAAGGGACACATGGATCATACTTGCAAAGGTGAATCTTCTCCTTTGCGCGTGTCTATCCACTATTCTTGAGGTTTTGTGTGCTTCCATGCGCTACTGATATCCATTCCAGCAAAACATGGAATGCACGTACCAGGAATCGCACAAAAACAACGCTGCTACTTCTAGGATTAATTGAATGCTAATAAAGGACATTACTGAAGAAATGCTGGCTTATATCCAGACCAAATATTCATTACATTTTCCCCCAAACTAGTATGACATGTGTCAGATATGATACCAATAAAGGTCAGAATCGATGATTGTCATCAAAACTTAGACGGCTCTATGTGAAAGAAATTACAACATTGTGCAATTTTTTTATCCTATGCGGACTGACCTGTTGAGGTAGTAGACCTCCCAGTTGGAGACGAGATCCGCGGGGCTCAACTTGTAGTTGACGCAGTAGGTCAGCACTGCCAAACACAGAGGAACCAACACCGCACGCATCAGCAAACCAGCCGGCGCCGACTAAACGGAATGGAGCACAAGAAAACCGGGGAAACGGGGGGCGCCTGCTTACGCGTGGAGAGGATCTGGGCGCTGTCGCCGCCGATGGTGAAGCCGCTGCCCTCGAACTCCGCGCGGATCTCCTCCTCCATCGCTGCCGTGGGCGGGCTGGCTCTGCGGAGGGAGGGGCCGGTGGGGAGCGGCGGCGCGTCGGTCGGTCGGGGTGGGGATTTGGGCTTCGGCGGCGGGGATGGAGGAGGGAGTGGGGTGGGACGGACGGCTGGGTTTGGGGTCTGGGGAGGAAGTGGCGGGAACACGGGAGGCCAAATGGCGGGAAAGATTTTAGGGTGGATCTTGTTCCCGGGTAACATGGGGAATACAGCACAAGGCCGCGCACTGACGAGAGCCCAGCTGCTACATGGCCTGGCCCATTTTTCTGTTTGCTCCAATCGGTTTTGGGAATAACCGGTTTTCTTCTTCTTCTATACTACTCCCTCCGTTCCAAAATAGATGACCCAACTTTATACTAAGTTAGTATAAAGTTGGGTCATCTATTTTGGAACGGAGGGAGTAGTTAGTATAAAGTTAGGTCATCTATTTTGGAACGGAGGGAGTAGTTGTTTCCCATTCACATTTTTTGCTTTTTCCATTTTTTACTTTTTTTTAACCCACGAGAGTTTTTTAATTCGTGAACATTGTTGGATTTCATGAAGAGAAATTGGAATCATGATAAAAAACGAATTGCGCACATTTTTTAATTCACAAATAATTATAAAATTCGCAAAAAAATCATGAACATTTTGTGAATTCTGTAGACATCTTTTGAATTTATGAATGTTTTCTAAGTTAGCTAAACATTATTTTCGAATTTATAAACATTTCTGAAATTCATGAATGTCTTTTGAATTCACAATTTTCCTATATTCACGAACCTTTTGGAATTTACAGATTCTTTTTTCTTTGCAAATATTTTCCAAATTCTTGAACAAATTTTGAAGCCGTGAACATTTTTTTAATTGATAACATTTCTAAAATTTGTGAACATTTTTTTAATTCACAAGTAATTCATTTGTTGTTCATGAGTTTTAAGGAAAAAATTATTGTGTTCTTGTTCAAAATTAATTTATTTACTTGTCTTTTGTGTCTTTGATTTGATCATGATCTAACAATGAAAGATCCAGTCTAGCAAACCGCAGAACAATTAGTAACCAGAAAAATTGAACGAAACAAATAGCGAGTAGAGAGCGGAATATGGGTCTGCCGAATTAGTGCGCCAAGAGGGAAAGGCCCATGCGTTTGCACTGTATCTAACACATAACGCGTGGAAAGTGACTAAAAAAACATAACAGGTGGAATAGGAGCACCCAAGCAAACCCTAACACGTGCAGCAAGAGAACCCCAAGATTTGCCCCCACTTCCGTATGGGCCATCACTAGATACGACCACGAGGGTAAGGGCATCTCCAGCCGTTGCCCCCCCCCCCCCAGGACGCATACAAATCGCCCCCTGGGGGCGAGCCGGCGATACACTCGGCGCTGGGGCGGTTTTGCGCCCAGTCATCGCCCCCAGCTCGCCGAAATTGGTCCACTTTGCAGCTCAATTTCGGCGAATAAACGGCCCATATGGGCGAGAATAGGCCCATATTCGGCGTGGTTTCGCCATGTCTCGGCATTCAATTATCAACACAATTATTCCTTATCACATATTTCGTCACAGAAAAATCAAATACTTCAACAAAATACTACAACAACAAATAGTTCAATACAAATTATATAGTTCAACAAATAAAAACTCGTATTTCATCACGCGGCGTCCCCCTTGAGCCTCCATAGGTGCTCAATCAGATCTTTCTGCAGTTGATGATGCACCTGTGGGTCTCGGATCTCCTGACGCATACTGAGATAGGCAGTCCAAGTTGCCGGTAGCTAGTGATCAACTTCGGCTAGAGGACCCTGCCTGTAGTATGGTTCAGTGTCAAACACTGAGCCTTTTTGCTCGCTCTCGATGATCATGTTGTGCAAGATGACACATCAAGTCATGATATCCCACATTTGATCTTTCGACCAGGACTGAGCGGGCTACCGAACAACAGCGAATCGAGATTGGAGCACACCAAATGCCCGCTCGACATCCTTCCTGCAAGCCTCCTGAACCTTCGCAAACCAGGCGTTCTTGCCTCCTGCCACAGGGTTTGAGATCGTCTTTACAAATGTCAACCATCTCGGATAGATGCCGTCAGCTAGATAGTACCCCTTGTTGTATTGGTGCCCATTGATCTCAAAGTTCACCGGAGGAGAATGACCCTCAACGAGCTTGGGAAAAACAGGAGAGCACTGCAACACATTGATGTCATTGTGAGTTCCTGGCATACCAAAGAAGGAGTGCCAAATCCAGAGGTCCTGTGTGGCTACCGCCTCAAGCACCACACTGCAACTGCCTTTGGCGCCTTTGTACATCCCCTGCCAACCAAATGGGCAGTTCTTCCATTGCCAATGCATGCAGTCGATGCTTCCAAGCATCCCAGGAAATCCTATTGCTGCATTCTGGGCTAGGATCCGAGCAGTGTCTTCTGCATTGGATGTTCTCAAGTATTGTGGCCCAAACACTGCCACCACTGCCCGACAGAACTTGTAGAAACACTCTATGCTGGTGGGCTCGGCCATGCGCCCATAGTCGTCGAGTGAATCATTGGGAGATCCATATGCAAGCATCCTCATCGCTGTCGTGCACTTCTGGATGGAGGTGAATCCAAGAGCGCCAGTGCAATCCATATTGCACTTGAAGTAGTTGTCGAACTCCCGGATGGAATTCACAATCCTGAGGAAGAGCTTTCGGCTCATCCGATAACGGCGCCGAAATGTTCTCTCGCCATGAAGTGGAGCATCGGCGAAGTAGTCGGAGTAGAGCATGCAGTAGCCTTGCAGACGATGCCGGTTCTTTGCCTTCACCCGCCCCGGCGCCGAGCCACCTCGACGCGGCTTTTCATTGATCGCCAGCAGCTGGGCGAGGGCGGCGAGCACCATCAGATGCTCTTCTTCCTGGACGTCGGCCGCGGCTTCCTCCTCCAGCAGCGCGGCGAGCTCTTCCTCCTCATCCGAGTCCATCGCCGAGACAGTCAAAATGCCGAACACCTTGCGCTCGGTGGGCGTGTACCCGCCGTTAAACCGCGCCTCCGCGGCCGGAAACGGCGGCCGGAAACGACCAGCTGCCGCGGGAGGGGCTGCCGCGGCGAAGCGCTGCTATTTTCCGCGGGGAATGGCTATCTAGCGGAGTAGGCCGGCGCCCGTCGCCGGGATATAGCTAGTGGTGGCCGAGGGCGCGGGGGGTGCGAGGCGAGTCGGGGAAGAAAACCTTGACTTTTCCCCTGTCGGTGTGGGTCAGGCGTGCTTTTCCCTAGCGCCGGAGGCCCCAAAGGCTCCCCAGCGCGCCGGTTCGGCCTGTGACCGCCGGGCGGAAAAAAGGTCCGAACCGGCGATTTTCGGCGTCCTGGGGGCGCGACTGGGCCGTTTTTTCGGCGCCGGCGCCGAAAAAGTGGCCTGGGGGGGCCTGTTGGGGGCGCGGCTGGAGATGCCCTAACTGGACTAGACAAACGAAGAGCTGTTCTAAAAAAGACAAACGAAGAGCTGGTTGGTTAGGTTCGCCCTTCTATGGACCATTCCTTGAAAATTCTTTGGTCATGTTAGCTGATCACGACAGAGGATTTGGAGCATGCATTTTATGGGTCGTACATCTGCATCACGATTCAGAAACTTGGTTTTGTATCTTGCGGAGTGTATCTCGTATATCTTTTGTTATAGCATTGTAATATGTTTGTAAATGTTTTGACCAATATACATGTGCGTGTTGGATCGGTTGGATAGGGTGAGATACTTTCGGAAACAGGCCATCTACTTAGTACAGCTAATAGGTGACTCAATAGCGATTCATTATATGCATCTTCTTCATGCTCGTCCCTCTATTACACTCTTCAACTCTTCTGTTTTGTTCTAAGAACTCTCATCTCGGAGTACCAATGGCGTAGAAGATAGATTCATCCTGCGAATCTTCTTCATGGTCGTATCTCTAGCTCATTCTTATACTCTTGTATAATTGAGCTATCGATCCCAACATTGTTATCTCTTGGTAAAAAGGTTAGACTTTTGTGTAAATTATCATATGCGCAATTAATTTGGACCTTCTTATACCTCTTGAATGTTTGTACTACAAAATGTTGTCATGTCTAATCTTAGAACTCAAATGAATATGTTGTGACCCATGAATATCTTTTCATTTAAATTACACAAAAAGAAACGTAACCTTGTCTGAAAGTATGAGTGCATTCACTTCCACTGAGGTAATGCAAATGACATTGTAGTTTTTTTTAAATAGATCTATTATAAGGATTAACCGAAAGTACAAAGCACCTCAAAACATAATATACATCATGGTTCATGGATCACAGAATGACCATTGCAGCCATCAGAACAAGCCCCCGACGAGTCGCTGTCGCCGCTCCCATATCAGATTCGGCATGATCTTGTCGATGACACGCAAAAAGTCTTCGTGCACACGCCCCTAAGGACCGGCGACCTGGAGCCACAGTCAGAGCTGTTGAATTCTTGAATCGTTCTAAAAAACTTGACACCAAATATAGCCGTTGCATACGCAGGGCCGGGCCCAAGGCCCAAATTTTTTATGTAGGCCCAGTATTTCTAAAAAAACAGATTGAAACCATACGGGGCCATTGGGCTCTCGAGATGGGCCTGAGTGGAGGCCATCGAGCGCTCGTGCCTGGTGCTCGATCTAAACTGCTCGATCGATGGGGAAAACCCTATTTGCCGCTCTCTGCGGCAAAATGTCGGGGTCCCGCACAGGGGTATTGAGCGAGCGCAGGCGGGTGGGCCGGCCTCGTTCCCACTGTATCGGTTTTGGGAACCTTCTATGATTGTTCCTAGCCGATTTTTTCTGGTTTTGGGAACCTTCTAGAAGGTTCCTAAACCGGATTTGTTTTTATTTTTATTTTTTATTTATCTTTTTTTTCTCTTTCTTTTTTCTTCTTTTTTCTTTCTTCTTGCTATTTTCTTTTTGATTTTTTTTCAATTTTCAACAAATGTTTCAGAATTTTATTAAAAAGTGAATTTTTCAGATTATGTTCATTCTTTTAGAAACTGTCCCAGTTTCCAAATTTTTGTTCAGAAATTTCGTAAAAGTTTAGAATTTTGAAAATTGTTCGCTTATTTTGAAAAAGTGTTCGTCTTTTTAAATTTTGTTCACAATCTAAAATATGTTTGGTTTTAAGAAATATATTTCCGTTTCAAAACTTTTTCAAAACATATTTCATGTTTCAATTAATTCTTGCAAATTCCAAAAGTGTTCGTGTTTTTAAATAAAACAATTTAAATTTTGTTCATGTTTCCAAAAAAGTTCAGTTTTTGAATAAATGTTCTCAAAATTCAAAAAATCTTATTGTTACACAAAAAGGTTCAAAACTTTCAAAATTCAGAAAATGGACCGGATTTCAATTTTTTGTTCACATATTCAAAAAATGATCGCGCTTCCAAATTTGTTCTCAAGATTCAAAAATTGTTCGTGCTTTGAAAAACTGTTCATGTTTTCAAAAAATCTGTGGGAAATTCAAAATTTGTTCGTTTATATAAAATTTGTTCACATATTCAAAAAGTGTTCATGTTTCAATATTTGTTCACAAATTCAAAAAATTGTCCGCATGTTTAATTTTGTCACTAATTCAAAAAATTGTTCCTGTTTCCGAAAATTGTTCACATATTTCCAAAAAATACTGCATTTTTGAAAATTTGCAATTGGCTGAATTGGTTTTTATTTTTCGCCGCGGTGACAGTGTATTTAAACTCCTGCTGCTATTCTATCGCAACAGCTATCCTGGCGCAGTGGCTAGAGCATCGCGTGCAACTATTGAAGGTTGTGGGTTTGAATCCACGCTACACCACGATCTTTTTGGGCGAATTTTTTCATTCCTTGACGGAGACAGCGAATGGGCCGGCCCAGTTTGCACTACCCCTGTGCGTCGCGCGACCTATTGGCCGCAAAATGCGGCACATAGGAGGGCTCGATCGATGGAAACATGATCTTCCGTCAAAAAAAAAAGAAAACGAGATCGCAGCCTACACCCTACTACAGTCGATCGAGAAGACAGAATCGGCAGCGTCTCGATCTGAAAACCGTCCATAACTGCAGTCGCGTCGGTGTCGGGCCGTCGGCGACCGGGAGATCACGCTACACCAAGCCAAACACTGCAGCCGCGTCCGGCCGTCGGGCGTCGGCGATCCGGGCGATCAGCCGATCAGGCAACACCAAACCAAACCGTGCAGGAAACGGATCACCTTCGCCTCATCGGACCGATCAGATTCAGGCTGTTGCAACTGTTGCCTTCTTGCTCATTTCCTCTTTCAAATTTCAGACTCGTCGGATCGATCCATGACCGACTCTAGCCTCCAGGTGTTTTGTGCGTTCTACTTTTCGATTAATTTTGGTTCCTACTCCTAATTCCTAATTTTCCAATTAACTTTTGGTGCTTTGTGTCTTTGCTAGATATTGGTTCTTACCTCGTCGGTCAAAAATCACACTCACAATGTAGCAATTCAACCGGACAGGACCCAAAACCAGGTGAGTCAGACGGTTCGTCTAATAGCCAAACATTGATGCATGAACTTATTGATATATGCTACTGTTCAATTGTATTGTATTCATCTTTTGTATCTTGTGTATCAATAATACATTTTTGAGTCACCATGGGGAAACATCAGTCTGGTTCCTCTAATCTAACTGCAAGAGAAAAGAAAGAGAACAAAATTTGATTGATAAATCTTATAAATGTGGAATGGAAGATATGTTAGAAAAGAAGCACCACTGGTATCATCCGATAATCAGTCTGTTGATACTTAGTTTTTTTTAGTGAGATAGGGCCTCATTTTTTATTTTTGCACAGGGTTTCGGATTTTGCCTGCTCGGCCCTGTGCGTACGCATGGTGAGAAAACCCTAACCTCGCCGCCCTGTGGAGTTGACAAAACTTTACGTCGGAGCTCTTTATAATCCATCCCAGTAGACGAACTTAAGGAGGATTGAAGCCCGGAAGACTGGCTCGAAAAATAAGCACCACCATCCATCCGAACAGCGCCCCCGCGAGGACTAAAACCCTTCCAAACTACTACCCAGAGCCGAGGCATTAGAAATCCCGTCCTCGCCACCGACCATTGGAGCCACAAACAGAGGGGAGGTGGATACCCGAGCTCACGGGCGGAGGTCGAGGGGGAAAAGGCTTTCCCTAGTTGCCTTGTAAGAGGGTAAAGAAAAGCAAACTCTGATCTGACGAACATTATAGTTAAGCAAAGAATAGACAAGTTATACCCCATCCGAGTTAGGGTTTCTCTTCCTCTCACAATTGCAGCAACTAGGGTACTCATCCCCTCCAAGCTTCGTCGACGAGCTCGCAGATACACCTCCCCTTTGTTTGTCGCTCAGGCGACCGGTGGCAGGAAGGCAATCCGGGTGCCTTGACTTTGGCTAGTAGTTTGGGTTAGGGTTATTTTCTCACAGGAGTTGCGTTCGGGTGGATGGCGGCGCTTCATATTCGAGCTGGTCTTCCGCACTCCGATCACATTTCACATCTCAAAACTATTCTTGGTCTTCATTACATGACATTTTATAAATTATTTATATTTTTTGCCATATCGTCATATGGCTATTCCAAGAAATTGCCATATCACATGTCCCCATATCTATGTATCGCCGTATCGATGCTTCATAGTAAATCTCTTCTCTATTATAATTATATTTTTATATTACTTAAAAAGAACATAAGGTTTTGTTTCACCTTCTCCATCGTCAAACCTCTCTCTATATATGGTCACCCTTTTCCTTCTCATATTTGTATTTCTTTTTCTCCCCTCTTCGATTTTCTCCCAAATAATAATATTCTTTAGCAAGTCGATAAATTCTGACAAAATAAATGCTTAACAATAAGATGACAGGTAAATTATGATAATTGCATACAAAAACTTGCTAAGATTTTAACGCATCAATGTAATAATAGATGTGCAATCACGAGATAATCTACGAGCAGAACGTTTATACTCCCGTTACAACACATGGACAATCATGTAGTGGGCCCTAAATGAGAGGTTAATGATTCCGAGGCGTGTGAAAAGGTTCATACATAGGTAGTGGAGCATCCAGGAGCTCCTTTGCAATTTACATCTACCATGTAGCACGTACTTACAGAGCCTCCCATCCCTTCCCAATGACATTTTGAGATGTCAATTTAATGGAATTGGAAGAACTAGCACTGGTAGACTTGTTCTTCTGTTTCACTTTTTTTCGCTCGCTTTCTTGGCAACCTGACCATTTGATGCGAGTGATGGGTATCGGGAAAGAGGTAGCAACAAGAGTAGTATGTGTTTTCTCGTGGTTTATCGTACTCTATAACGTCCTACTGTTGACACCAGATTTTGGCACGGTCAATAACTTATTTAAGATGGCCTCAAATGGAGAAGTGATCTTCATGAAAGAGTTCCGTATTGTTGATATAAACATCTTTAAAGTTTGGGTCATCGCCGTCTGATTTCATCTTGAAGGCCGAAACTATGCTCAAAGTACTAAGATCTTATATTCAGAGTACAGTTTGGCCGATCAAGCCCCCAAGAAGACCTCAAATGGAAAAATGATCTACACCAATTGTCTTCGTCTCGTCGAAACGATCAATTTTGATATAAAAATCGTCCAAATCCGAGTTCATATGCAAAAGTTAGAGCAATCAGAGTGCAGCCCTGTCACGAGGCGAAATATGGCGCGACCCACCAGACGCCATGTCTGATTGGTAGCGCGAGTAAACATATATTTTGCGCGAGCTATTTGACCCTCAAGATGATCTCTGATCAAAAAACGTTCAACATGAAAGTTGTTCGTATCGTCGAAACGGTCAAGATTGCTTTTGGACTCGTTTCCATCCGAGATCATTTACCACCACAAAAAAGACCCGCAAGGTGCAGCCAGTTTAAACCGAACAGTTTTGGAAAGTTCGGACAAGACCAATCCGAATTTGACTAGGGTTTTGAACGTGAATCCAAGCCTTTTCCTTGCACCAGCCGCCTCTTATATACCTAAGGGGTGACGGCCGATTTAATAACAACACACAATCGAACAATCAATCTACTTTTTACCCTAGTTTTACATTCCTCCCTTGTTCTTTCTCTCTCGTTCTTCGTTCGTTCTTCGTGTCGAAGGGCAGCGATCCTCGAGGCTCTAGGGGCGGGCGAACCGACCTAGGGCAGCCCATAGCCGCCGCGCGTCCAGACGGGGTCCCTCCCGGGCGCGTGGGGTTTCGGGTGCTCAAAAGTGCCCACCGGATTGCTTGCGTACCGCGCTTCCGGACGGGTCTCCTTCGGCGCGAGCTGCGGTGCATCACCCTCGGCATCGGAGGTACACGGTGACGTGTTCGTGTGCGAACACACTTTTTGGCGACTCTGCTGGGGAAGAAAGATCAAGAATCATCATCAACCATGTCTAATCTCCCCAAGCCCTCAAAAGTTGACACCGATAACATCATTAAGCCCGGTCTTGATGAGCTATCGGATGAACATCGCCAAGCCTACGAAGCGCACAAGAAGCAGCGTGAAGAGGCTTTTGAGGCGCTCAAGAAGAAGCGCGAGGAGGAGGATTTGGAAGCGTTTCTTTCAAGTTTCAAGAAGGACCGTCAAGGCAACATCACTCCGGTTGGAAACGTCAATTTTCCTCCCCTCGTCGATGAACAAGATGTAATCACTGTGAGTAAAGTTTTTTCTCCGGAGCAAGTGGCTGTGATTGAAAGTCTTGTTAGTAACGGTAATGTGATGGCATACAATTCTTTTGTGGCTAGTGCTAATGCTCAGAAAAATATGCCTCCGTCATCTAGTGGTACTGTTGGTGTATCTGAAAACGCTAGTCCAACTTTACCTATTTCATCGGCACCTCCTATACAACAACAATATAGTATGCCATTGAATTTTTACCCTAGTCAAACCAACCAGCTTGTGACTACACCTACATACCCTAATCCTATTATGAGTGTGCCCAATTCGGCGTCAACGCCGAATCACTTTGTCACACCACCCATAGACGCAAGCATGTTTGGTCTTGCGCCGAATTATGGTTCGGTGCCCATCCCACAAGTTGCACCAATAGCTAGTACTCAGGTTGCTCCTATGTCATTGCCACAAACATCTTCATCTACATCGGATCCAATTTTAGCTAAATTAAGGGAGGATTTGCATAAGATGTTTCTAGAAACTTTCGGAAACGAGCCGAAAGTAAAGAGTCGTGTGTATCAAAAGCCTTATCCTGAACACTTCGATGCAATTTCTTACCCTCAAGGTTATAAGGTTCCTGATTTTGTTAAATTTAGTGGTGAGGGTACGAAAACAACTTGGGAGCATGTGAGTCAGTATCTAGCACAGTTGGGTGAAGCAGGTTCCATAGAAGAGTTGAAAGTACGTTTATTTCCCTTATCTTTAACTGGCACCGCATTTTCATGGTTTGCTGCTTTACCACATGGCACAATTCTCTTATGATCGCAATTAGAGCAAAAGTTTCATGATCACTTTTATAGCGGCGATAATGAGCTAAAGTTGTCACATCTTACATCGGTTAGGCAAAAACATGATGAATCGGTCACCGATTATGTCAAGAGATTTAAAGACATAAAAAACCGATGTTATAGCTTAGTGATAACTGAGAGAGACTTGGCTGATCTTGTTCTTAATGGTTTGAAAACTCACATTAAAGAGAGGCTAGAAAGTTATGAGTTTTTGAACATTAATCAAGTCTTACAAAAAGCTTTGGCTCAAGAGAGTCAAAGTAAAAAGATTCATAGGTCTACAACCGATCGTCCTAGAATGCATATGGTTGAACACAATGATGATAATCGGATGATGAGGTTGATATTTATACTACTGAGTTTGTTTGGTCCTCAAAGGCCAAACCCTATACATGCAATGCTCTTAAGCCGATTCGCAAGAATCGTGATGAGGAGATGAGGTTTACATTTCATATATCTAAGTGTGATAAGATATTTGATGCTCTCTTGCAGGATAAGATGATTAGAATATCACACACCATACCGCCGTTTGATGAGCTGAAACGGCGTGCTTATTGCAAATACCATAATTTATTTTCTCATGCTACTAACGATTGCAATGTTTTTCGACGACAGATACAATCGGCCATTAATGATGGACGATTGAATTTTACTGAGATGCAAGTTGATAAACAGCCGTTTCCGATGAACACCATGTACTTGGAGGGAAAGAAAATGTTAATTCGGCCTAGCATAGCCGAATCTGCTAATAAAGATAATGTTGTTATTGGTGAACCCAGGAAAGGCAAGGAGGGCGACAAAGTCTTGGGAAGAGAGGTTGTGCTTGATAAGCAACCCGATGGCAAGGAAGTATTGAAGATCACCATAAAAAATCCCGTACCCGGGGGACAACCACAAGTACAAGAAGATACTCATGTTAAATTTATCAAGCCCAAGAATTCAGAAGTTGGCAAGTGGGGAAAGAGTGAAGCTAAGCGCAAGCGAATCAAGCCAACTTTTGATATGCTACTATCCAAATATGCAAGTCAAGCGGCCGGTTCTAGTTCTAATCGGCCATCACATTCGAAGCGTTCAAGATCACTTCCGGAGCAAGAGTTTCGACGCTATGCAAGGCCATATGGGTCATGGGCACCGACACCATGGATGTCACAACCCTCCTATGCACCATATTACATGAGAGACTTCAATGGAGGATGGGGGCAGCCCCCAATGGCTCCTTATGCTTTCCATATGGGGTGGACAACACCTAGAAGGCCTGCTCGTGAGAGGCTTTATTATCCCACCCAAGGCCGTTTGAGTTATGGTGCTAATCGGCCAACAGAAAATTCTCCAAGTAAGGCCAATAAAAAAGTGTGGCGTGTTAAGTCACCAAATGCGGAAATTTCAGAATGCGACAAGCAAAAGAAGATCAAAAAGCCGGTTGTTGGTAATCTGGCTACTTCTAATGGTGATATTGTTATTGTTCAGCAGGGTTCCATGGTTGATGATCATGAGGCGAGCACAAGCAAGGCCAAACCAAGGGATCCCAAATATACTCAACCTAAGTGGTGTCCTCCCGGTTTAACTAAGACCATGAAAAGGAGGTTACAGCGCATGAGGAACCACGAGAAGGTAGAACACAAAGAGGAGAGGCAAAGGGACGAATTGTTTAGTGAAATTCGGCCCATGGCACTCACAAAACAAGTGTGGAGGCCTAAACAAAAACAAAACACAGATGCTTCTACATTAGCTGTAGCAACACCTTCACCACCAAAAGAGGATGATGTGACCCCTATTACATCTTCCACACTACCTGAAACATCCCCTTCAATTGAGGAATCTTTAAGCCCAATATACACATTGGGATATGAAGATGAGATGGTGGATTATGAATCTACGCCGGTTCGGGAAGGTATGGATATTAATATGGTATATTACTTACCTGCCGAGTTTCGTGCTATAGGTGAAGAAGGGGAGGTAGCCCAGCTGAATTTTGGTCCTAAGAATGCTATTTTCGAGAAGCCAAGAGAACTGGTGAAACACTTGAAGCCATTGTACCTCAAAGGTCATATTAACGGATCGCCGGTTGCTAGGATGCTCGTTGATGGTGGTGCTGTGGTAAATCTTATGCCCTACTCGGTCTTCAAAAAGTTGGGGTTAGATGATGATGCATTGATGAGGACCAATATGGTACTTAATGGATTCGAGGGTAGAGAAAAGACAGAGGCCAAAGGTGTGATGTGCATGGAACTCACTGTGGGAAGCAAAACTTTGGCCACCACATTCTTCATCGCCGAGGTGCAAGGTAACTATAATGTTATATTAGGCCGCGATTGGGTTCATGCTAACCAATGTGCCATCTACCATGCATCAATTCTTAATACAATGGGTCGATGATGAGGTAGAAGTCATTCACGCGGATAATTCGGCTTGTGTTGCTTTGGCCGATGCATCGGTGGATTGGAATCATCCTGATGTTACTTGCTTAACAGGGCGCGACCTCTCGGAGTTTGATTTCCTTAGTGCTACAAGGAACGAGTTCATTCACATCTCTTTAAAGCCGATTGGTGGTAATCGGTTACAAGGTATGATGTGAACAAGAAATTAAAATCAATGGCCGATATAGAATTATCGCCCATAGCATAAACATGGCCGATACATAATTATCATCCTGAGAAAAATAAATGTCTGAGGGGGTGTTGACATCGTCCTTAGAACAAATACATTGCAAATTATTTTTCGGCACGCAAGTTTTACCGAAAAACAGGGGGGCATATGTTGACACCAGATTTTGGCACGGTCAATAACTTATTTAAGATGGCCTCAAATGGAGAAGTGATCTTCATGAAAGAGTTCCGTATTGTTGATATAAACATCTTTGAAGTTTGGGTCATCACCGTCCGATTTCATCTCGAAGGCCGAAACTATGCTCAAAGTACTAAGATCTTATATTCAGAGTACAGTTTGGCCGATCAAGCCCCCAAGAAGACCTCAAATGGAAAAATGATCTACACCGATTGTCTTCGTCTCGTCGAAATGATCAATTTTGATATAAAAATCGTCCAAATCCAAATTCATATGCAAAAGTTAGAGCAATCGGAGTGCAGCCCTGTCACGAGGCGAAATATGGCGCGCCCCACCAGACGCCATGTCTGATTGGTAGCGCGAGTAAAGAGATATTTTGCGCGAGCTATTTGACCCTCAAGATGATCTCTGATCAAAAAACGTTCAACATGAAAGTTGTTCGTATCGTCGAAACGGTCAAGATTGCTTTTGGACTCGTTTCCATCTGAGATCGTTTACCACCACAAAAAAGACCCGCAAGGTGCAGCCAGTTTAAACCGAACAGTTTTGGAAAGTTCGGACAAGACCAATCCGAATTTGACTAGGGTTTTGGACGTGAATCCAAGCCTTTTCCTTGCACGGGAAGTCCATCCGCCTCTTATATACCTAAGGGGTGACGGCCGATTGAATAACAACACACAATCGAACAATCAATCTACTTTTTATCCTAGTTTTACATCCCTCCCTTGTTCTTTCTCTCTCGTTCTTCGTTCGTTCTTCGTGTTGAAGGGCAGCGATCCTCGAGGCTCTAGGGGCGGGCGAACCGACCTAGGGCAGCCCATAGCCGCCGCGCGCCCAGAGGGGGTCCCTCCCGGGCGCGTGGGGTTTCGGGTGCTCAAAAGCGCCCGCCGGATTGCTTGCGTACCGCGCTTCCGGACGGGTCTCCTTCGGCGCGAGCTGCGGTGCATCACCCTCAGCGTCGGAGGTACACGGTGACGTGTTCGTGTGCGAACACCTACTACTGTTCTTGGACGGACAGGATCTTAGTGGTTACACGTACACCACAGAACAACCGACAATAGGCCTTCTTTTTTCGTGGTTTTTTTACCGAAGTCTCAAAGTTGATGGAACCACTAGGCTACAAGCCCATTCACGGCGATCACCTTTGTACTCCTGTTCAGTTACATTTTTCTTTTCCAGTGTATGAATTTTGTTGTTTCTCTCGCTCTCTTTTCTGGTCCAAGTTTACCTTTCTTTTTCTTTTTGAAAATAAAAATAAACAAAGGACATGTGTTAACAAAGCAGAAAAGGTACATGGCAATAATAGATAGAAATGACGTCGAAGTTATTGATTTTTCATAAGGTTTGAGTGCGTCTAAACGAAACAGATCTGATTCGTTTAGAGATAACATCTCTGGTTTCTACCGACTCACCGCTGACATATCAGTTAGACCATACAATACACTTCCTCCGACTCCTCTAATATACGCCCTTTGACAATATGATGTGAATAGTTTGGTGTCGTGAAACTGAATTATGAGCTAAATTTAACTTTTTATGAGATACTGGACCGGATTTAAATATCTGCACGGGTTCACTCCATAGTCCTACCAACCCCCCCAAAAAAACCCGGCCCTTTAATTTGCAGTCAAAAGTCTGCTCTAAAAAGTTGTTCGAAGGCTTAGTATCAACCATAGTAAATTAAAAATGTTTGAAAACTCTGTTGGTTACACTTTGTTTTTAAATTCATTGAGCAATCTGCTCTATATAAAAGCATGCTCATAGTTGAACAGGAAATTACAAACTTCGGACTTATTTTCCGTTCATTCATCGTTAAAGTAAACATAAGCTAAAGACTAAAGTGAACTTGGGGTGTTCAGACCACTTCAAAATTCATGCTTAGCTGTAGAGTGCATATGTGATGTCCGTTCAGTGGAAGGAGACAATGTTCCCATCGACTACGAATGCGTCTATGGCGACTCGTCAATCTCAAAATGTTATGATGGCTCAATATCTCGGAGGTACTCACGGGGATAGGGTGTGCATGTGCGGTTGTGCGTGTTCATAAGGTTAGGTGTACGTGAGCATCTCGCTTGTATTCATTTCAAAGATGACAATTTGGACAGCTTTGTTGACTCCGTGGGGAAGTCACACCAGATCCACCTTGAACTTAATTTTATGGCAGCATTCAAATTCAACATGTGATTTGTATGCACATATAATCTGACTTGTTGCATGGCTACGTACTAACATCTCCCCGTTGATGTTACTGCTCTTGAAGGATGTATTTTTCTGTGTTTTTATTTTCATGGCACCAACCAGGATCTCAGGAGAGTGTGCACGTACGATCATGTGCGTTGACAAGAGTAGTTCTAGATTTCGTATTGCTGCAGGACATAAACACTAACTAACTAATACTCCTACTACTATAAGTGAAGTGTTGCCTTAGTGGTCAATTGCCTTAGTTTTTTCATCACGCGAGCAGTAATCTTATGTGCCCTGCAGTTTAGATTTATTCTGCAAGCTTCTTCCGTCTATGTCCCATATTCTCTCAAAAAAGAGAAAAAGATCTGCAAGTGTTCGCAACTTCCCTCCCAGTTCTTGCCAGATTAACAGCTTAGAGCATCTCCAGCCGCGCCCCCAACAAGGCCACCAGGCGATTTTTCGGCTGCAGACGCCAAAAAATCGGTCCAGTCGCGCCCCCAAGAGCCCAGTTTTCGCTGGCTCGGGCCAAATTGGCGTCAGCGGACCCAACCCGAACCCGGCGCGCTGGGGGACGCTCGGGGGCGCCGGGCGAATCGTTTTTGGCGCGAATGAGCCACGGGCCAGCCGCGTCAGCGACTCGTCTCTCTTCTCGCCGCTTCGTCGTCCTCATCGCCTCGTTTCCCGCGGCGAATCAATGCCAAAGCTGCCGCGCGCTGCCGCGCCGGTCAGCCTCCATTGATGCCTCACGGGCGGCGCAATGAAGACCGGACGACGCGCGTCCCCTCGCCCACCACGCGTACACGCGGCGGCCACGCGTACGCGGCGCCTCTGCCTATATAATCCGACCCCCAGCGCGCCGGAGACACGCACAGAGCCTCCACCACCGACGCGCCATTTCTCCCCCTTCCTCCCTCTCCTCTCGCCGTCTCCAGTTCAAAGCATGGATGAGCGCTTCCCAGGCGACGGTGCGGCGGCGAACGGCTTCGGCCGCCGCCACCTTCACGAGGACGAAGCTTGGCTCCTCTTCGAGGCCGAGTACCCGGTCCCGCCGGACATGCGGGTGCCCGGGGTGTGGAGAATCAGCGTCGACGGCGTCCCGGTGCCACCACCGCCCACCGGGGCCACGCGGCGTGCGGAGTTCACGCGTATCCGCGCCTCCCTGCCGCGGGCGGCGAGGGAAGGACTGCGGTATGTCCCCGATAGCCCGCTCTGGGAGCCATACTTCCGCCGCCGCCACGCCGAGCAGCTCGGGGCCACGAACGGCGTCGTGCCCTCCGGAAGGCTCAACTCCGAGGGGCGGCGCCGATGGTGGGGCGTGCCGGGCCGCACGCTGGAGGTCGTCCTCGAGTACATCGAGGGCGCAACTCGCCGAGGCTCGAGTACCCCGCTCCCCCGTCCTTCTCTCGCCGACGCGGGAGCTCGTGGACGCCAAGGCGCATGGAGCAGCCCGGGGCGTCCTCCTCCTCGTCCGTCTCTCCCTGCCTCTGCCCGTCAAGCCGGAACCCCAGGGCACGCCTGTCAGCGGGCGCACCCGCAGCTTCGGCGTCCGCATCGGCGATGCCACCCCCCCTCTGGCCGCCTCGTCCTCGTCGCGCCCAAGCCGGAGCCCGGCCTCCTCGCGGAGTACGAGGAGATAGCCCGGCGCGGCTTCTCCGACGAGGAGGCCCTACAGTGGGTGCGGGACGACTACCTCCGTGACGAGATGGTCCGGTAGCGCCGGACCCTGGAGGATATAGCCGCCCGCAAACGTGGGCGCGAGGACGAGCACGGCGTCGTCATCCTCGACAGCGACGACGACGAGGATGCCCCCGGACCGTCCAACCCGCCGCGCCAACCGGGGGAGGGTTGCAGCAGGGACGGCGACCGCGGCATAGGCGGCGGCGACGACGACGACGACGACGACGATGACGACGGCGGCGGCTACACGCGGTTCTACAGCCTCCTCGGCATGTAGAACTGCAAGGGCGGCGGGCGGCGAGGAGCGGCGAGGAAGACGGCGAGGAGCAGCCTAGTAGTTTTTTTCTTTTTGTAAAATATGTTTAAATATGAACGAACTCGCCGAAGTTTGGTTGAATTTGCACCGTGTTTGTGCCGTAATTAAAATTTTCAAAAAACCATGGGCGCTGGTGGGCATCACGCCCCCAGCGTGCGGTTTAGCGTCGGTGCGCCCTTAGGGGGCGATTTTTAGCGCCTCCTGGGGGGCCAACGGCTGGAGATGCTCTTATTCTGTCTAACCAGCTTATGTCGAAACCAAGATAAACATACCATAGGTACTTCTAGGGTATCAACGCATTCTTATGTGATTTTGCTTGCATGTCCCAATAAGTGAGATGGCAAAGGAAGCATGAAAACTTGAAAAGGGGTATCTGAAAGTTTAAGAGAGTGAAGAAGGATAGGACTCTGGCTGTCCATGAGTAAGTAGAGAGGAGTACAGAGAAGGGCATACATGACATTATGATAAAATGTTAGGTAGAAAATGCATGCCGAAGTTGCAGCCAAGCGGGAGGTACCGAGGTAGTGAGATACTGCTGTTGACATTTTGCACATATATCAATGAAGGGAAACATGAATATTAGTTAATTTTTCTTGATAGAGCACACTATATAAAGTTGTAAACATATGCATCCTAAGTTGGTAAAATGGGTGTTTTTTGTGGTCAATGCCATGCACTTCATCCTCATGATACCGAGATATGTACTACCGATAGTAAGTTCTTGAAGCAAACATGGAAGTCCTGTACCTTATCTCTCTTAGCTTCTAGAACCGAGACATAAATTTAGGTACTCCCTCCGATCCATATTACTTATGGTCTAAACTTGTTTATCTTGGTACTCATACTAAAATGGCCATATGCATCCCTGGTTGGTGCAGAGGCCGGGAAGTGAAAATCTCTCCCATATTTTGACGAAACAATACAACACTTATTTCTTGAATGCCCACTTGCTAAGTTACTTTGGAGAATGATTCATATAGCTTTTAATATTAATCCTCCAGTTGATATTGCGTCTTTGTTTGGGACGTGGTTAGCTGGGGTTGATCAGATTACTGCGGCTCGTATTCGGATTGGAATATGTGCGCTATTATGGGCTATATGGAACTGCAGGAATGATATGATATTTAACAGGCAACACACTTTAACTTTTTTGCAGGTTATCTTCAGAGCTACAACTTGGATGCGTACGTGGTCCTTACTCACTCCTATGGACTCCAGGGAGCCTGCTTTGATTACTGGGTGCAACCAATGGGAGATGGTAGCTCGGGTTATCTTCAACCGGTTCGGATGACGCTCGCATAACATGATGGGAGTCTAGAGAGCTTATCCTTTTTATCTTCATTGTGTCGGTTGATATGGTTCACATGTACTTTTCCTTTTTTGATACTTTATTCTGCTCCGTTTTATGAGCCGTAAGACTTTTTTGACGATTCTGGATTGTTAATAAGATGGCCGTATGCATCATCATGATGCAGAGGCCGGGGGCATGCCTCCATTTCCAAAAAAAAAACTTGTGGTCTAAACTGATGTATCTAGCATTGAAATCGAGATACATCGGTTTGAGCAACAAGTAATATGGATCAGATGGAGTACCTAGTTTTCAAGTTAAACGTACGAAAAATAGCAAACCGGTACTTTTATTTAACAAGAAGAAAATTACAATAAACGCGTAAGGTTAAAATTTATAATTATTCAACCAACGGTGAGAAATGTTTCCAATCAATTATATACTTATAACCGCTTAATGGTATTTTTGACGCAGTCACAGTAGTTCCTTTGTTGGGTCTTTACCATGGTCGGACAGAATAATTAGTACAACTCGCACCAAAATTGACCCTAAGGCAGGCGGCTATCACATGTCGCCGACTGTATGATGCGACGGAGGCATGCCAGAAGCGGCCCCTAGATACCAATGACAGCCCCTGATTGAGACCCATGTAGGTGGTTGTCTCGTAGTACCTTCGTCCTAGTTTATTACCTCCCTTCGTATTTTGTGTTAAATTTTGATCGTAGATTTAACTAATACTATTAATGCATGTCATCAAAAAATATATCATTGGATTTGTATTTTTATACCCCTATATAGCGTGTGAATAACTTTGAAAGATGGTCGTTGGATGAAGCCAATCCGACGACGCAGGGATGCCAGATCCGAGCATTACTGGCCCTTGAATATCATCAACATTTTATCAGATTTTGCCACATGTACAATCTAGAAGACTTCATGGTTGAACTTAAGCATAATGCATAAACCTCAAAACATAAGCACTTCTCCTTTGTTCTAAAATCTTTCGTATCATAATTGCCCAAAAAAAATTCTACATGAATTGCCATTATTTGTTTTTACTTTATGCTTTACAACGCACAATTCCATGAATCTTAAAATAAATTAGCTTTTTTATAAAAACTAATTGATTTTGAATGAGATGAACTATAAAAATTAAACGAACATCTACATCATGTACATATGACTCAAAGCTTACATGCTATAATGTGATATTTATTCATAATTTGGTTGTCAAATCTCATGCGTGCAATGCACATGTATCTTACTAGCACTAGTGCAGAACCGGGCTATAGCACCGGTTTGTAAGGGCCTTTAGTGCTGGTTCTGTAACCGGCACTAAAGGGTGGGGACTAAAGGTCCCCCCCCTTTAGTACCGGTTCTGCATGAACCATCGCTAAAGGGCCACAACATGGCACGAGCCAGGGCCGGATGTGGGGAGACCTTTAGTACCGGTTGGTAATACCAACCGGTACTGAAATTTTTTGGGGGGTTTTGGTTTTATTATTTATTTTTCCTTTAATTTTGTGTTTTCCATTTAAATTTTTTTCATTTGCTGGTATTTTACGATACTACATATTGTGTTGTACACGTTATGCATATATATAAATAGAATTTCTCATAATATCATCGAACGTCTCACAACCACACCATTAT
>LT934124.1:594491406-594503676 GCA_900231445.1 Triticum turgidum subsp. durum | reverse complement strand
TTTCCTACATGTTGTCTTCAGAGCCAGTGGCATTTGCCTTGGTGCCTTCGGAGCACGATGACAATTGGGAGTGGTTCATTCGGACGATAGCTCGTAGTAGAATTCCCCTTTGGGATCTATGACCTGGTCAAGCAAAAATCCCGCTATTTCCTCTTGAAGTGCTAGTATGCGCTCCACTGATAGGAGCTCCTCCCGCACCGATTCGAACTGTTAAGAAGGAGATAACTATGCATGTGTATTAATTATGTGACTAGATATCGATAATGATGTAAAAATTATGAATATTGTTCTGTCAAACATACATATAGCTGTCTATCAGTTTTGGTCCTTTCGGACGTCATCATGCGAATGTTCTCGAAAACGTAGTATGCACACACATCAGTCCCCGGCGCCTGCTTCAGGGCCTTTACGAGAATAGAATTTAATCAGATAATAATTAATCAAGCATGATAATTAATGGTATTGAAACTAAAATTGAAGAGATGCATGGTAGCTAGCTAGCTAGTACTACTTAATTAATTATACCTTGGGTCGAAACCAATACAACTTTTTTCTCCAATCGCGTGGAACCTCATTCCTGAACTTTTCCTAAGCCCTGCCCGCCGGCAAAGAAAATGAATAAATGAGTTATTAAATAGTTGATATTAGGAAATGACGAACTAAAGAATCCGACATATAGTTAATAAAGATTGAAATTGCCTGTCGACTACCCCCTTCATGATTGTGTAGTGAGTCCAGTACTTCAACTATTACTTCGTCAACTTTAATGATTAACAAGATCCAATGGAAACTGCATGCACACACGTTTGCATGTCTTAATTAAGCGGACATGTGCATAACACTCATCAACTACCCTAAACCCTATACACTTAATTATTAACATCTAGCTAGCTAGTAAGTAAAAGCAGAATTTGTAGTACAAGACAGTGTGACTCACAGGAAGTTGTAAGGAAGTAGTATATCTTCATTGGTATTGAGGCGCTTCAAGAACTCTAGCATGTTTTTCTCTATATCGTCTTTATACCATGCATATGTCCATGTTTGTTCATTAACGGTATTTGGGTCAATGAACCCAATGCCATAGCGTCCACCTTTTTTCATTTCATACATCTTCATCCTGCATAATACCACAGAAAAGAATATAGTGAGGATAATTATAGGTAATGATCGATCAATGAGTACTACAGCTAGCTTGAGACTTAAATTACAGAAAGAAATCACTTACAGATAATAGCAACTGACGAGAGATTTGTCGAGTGCGTCTTGATTGAATAAATGAAATAGTTCTGAATACTCAACGGACAGAGCTAGCTTATGGAAGTAATACTCTTCCTTGACTTTCACCATGAGGCCCTCTCGATTGGTACTCTTGGTAATTTTCATGTACCAATCATGCAATTTATACATTCTCATTGGGAGGTTCCTGACCTCCTCAGACTTGACCAAAGGTTGGCCGCGGACATATTTCCGTTTTATGTCCTGGTCTCTAAGCTTAGGCATGGCCTCAATCTCGAGGAGTTGTCCAACAGTGATACCGAGCCTGCCTTCTATGCTCGTCGGTTATTACCAGCTGACCGGCGCCGGTACTCTCATGTGTTGGTACAACAAGCGGGGGGATCGATTGTGCCGCCTGTTCTCCTAGCTGGGGAACGGTTTTCCCGCATTTTTGGCCAGCTGGTTGGCTCGAGCTCGAGCTCGACTCCTTTTGTCGTGCTCGATGTGCCTCCCTGGTTTGGCGCTAATAGTCTGAGTAAACGGGCTTGGGAGCTGGTGCTTTAGCCATATGAATAAAGTGGTCAAACTTATCCTCGGACACTTTCTCCCTTGGCGGCGGTGGCGGTTCCGGTCCAAAATGGGCGTCCACTTGGGCCTTCACTATGGCTTCGTTTTGCTCCTTGGTCATGTCGTAAGGCCTATGCGGAAGAGGCGCGGGGCTTCTTGGACCATATTGAAATCGCTTGCCTCCGCCTGTACCTCCTGTACTACCTCGACTTGTAGCACTATGCACCATAGCTGCGGCGGCTCTCTTTTGCAATTGCTGAGGCAGTGGAGACATGTGACATAGTGTCGGACTTGGAGGAGGAGTGGCACGCATTGGTGGACTTGGAGGAGGAGGAGTGGCCTCACGCGTTGGCTGAGTTGAAGCAGGAGGAGTGGCCTCACGCGTTGGCTGAGTTGAAGCAGGAGGACTGGCCTCACGCGTTGGCTGAGTTGAAGCAGGAGGACTGGCCTCACGCGTTGGCTGAGTTGAAGTGGCCTGAAGCTGTGCCGGACTTGGAGGAGCGTGAGTCGCCTGCTCCTCGTCACCACCTGGAATGTCAAGCTCTAGCTGACGCGGTGTTGGTGGCCTTCGAAAGATGATGCAATCCTTTCTCCATAGGATGATACAATGTATGGCCTCTCCCATTGTGTGCTCCTCGTCACCTCCAGGAATGTCAAGCTGTAGCCCCGAATATTGGTCCACCACCTCATCAACCACGACACGAGCATAGCCTCCTGGAATCATTCTGCAATGGTAGGTTGCTCCGGGGGGATTTGTATAAGCAACGGCGTCCGCCGCCTTCACGGATATGTTCTTGTTGGAAATATGCCCTAGAGGCAATAACAAAATGGTTATTATTATATTTCCTTGTTCATGATAATTGTCTATTTTTCATGTTATAATTGTATTAACTGGAAACCGTAATACATGTGTGAATACATATACCACAACATGTCCCTAGTGAGCCTCTAGTTGACTAGCTCGTTGATCAATAGATGGTTATGGTTTCCTGACCATGGACATTGGATGTCATTGATAACGGGATCACATCATTAGGAGAATGATGTGATGGACAAGACCCAATCCTAAAGCATAGCACAAGATCGTGTAGTTCGCTTGCTAAGAGCTTTTCTAATGTCAAGTGTCATTTCCTTAGACCATGAGATTGTGCAACTCCCGGATACCGTAGGAATGCTTTGGGTGTACCAAACGTCACAACGTAATTGGGTGGCTATAAAGGTGCACTACAGGTATCTCTGAAAGTGTCTGTTGGGTTGGCAGGAATCGAGACTGGGATTTGTCACTGCGTATGATGGAGAGGTATCTCTGGGCCCACTCGATAATGCATCATCATAATGAGCTCAATGTGACTAAGTAGTTAGTCACGGGATCATGCATTACGGCACGAGTAAAGAGACTTGCCAGTAACGAGATTGAACAAGGTATAGGGATACCGCCAATCGAATCTCGGGCAAGTAACATACCAATGGACAAAGGGAATTGTATACGGGATTGTGAATCCTCGACATCATGGTTCATCCGATGAGATCATCGTGGAACATGTGGGAGCCAACGTGGGTATCCAAATCCAGCTGTTGGTTATTGGCCGGAGAATGTCTCGGTCATGTCTGCATGGTTCCCGAACCCGTAGGGTCTACACACTTAAGGTTCGGTGACGCTAGAGTTGTTATGGGAAATAGTATGTGGTTACCGAAGGTAGTTCGGAGTCCCGGATGTGATCCCGGACGTCATGAGGAGTTCCGGAATGGTCCGGTGGTGAAGATCAATATATTGGACGAAGGATATTGGAGTCCGGAAGTGTTCCGGGGGTACCAGGCTCTGGCCAGCATGACCGAAAGGTGTTTCGGGAGCCCCGGCAAGTGTTGGAGGGCCTCATGGGCCAAAGGGGAAGGGGCAAACCAGCCCACTAAGGGGTGGTGCGCCCCCACACCCTTTCCCATGTTATTTGGGGAGGTGGGGCGCCTCCACCTAGCTTGGGAGGCAATCCTCCACCTGCTTGGCTTGGTGGGGCAAGTCTCCCTAGGATTTTCCCTAGGGAGATCCAATCTGCTTGGCCGCCGCGCCCTAGGGGAAACCCTAGGGCACCTCCCCCTCTCCCCTTGCCCCTATATATAGTGGAGGGGTGGGAGGGCAGCCACACCTCTTCCCTGGCGCAGCCCTCCCTCCTCCTACACCTCCTCCTCCATACTGCTTGGCGAAGCCCTGCTGGAGAACCACGAGCCCCACCACCACCACGCCGTCGTGCTGTTGGACTTCTCCCTTAACTTCTCCTCCCTCCTTGCTGGATCAAGAAGGAGGAGATGTCCCCGGACCGTACGTGTGTTGAACTCGGAGGCACCGTCCGTTCAGCGCTAGATCGGATCTTCCGCGATTTGAATCGCCGCAAGTACGACTCCATCAACCGCGTTCTTGTAACGCTTCCGCTTAGCGATTTTCAAAGGTATGAAGATGCTCATCCTCTCCCTCTCTTGTTGCTAGAATCTCCATAAAGTGGTCTTGGTGATGCGTAGAAAGTTTTGAATTTCTTCTACGTTCCCCAACAGTGGCATCATGAGCTAGGTCTACTGCGTAGATTCTATGCACGAGTAGAACACAAGTAGTTGTGGGCGTTGGCTTTGTTCAATATGCTTACCATTACTAGTCCTATCTTGTTTCAACGGTATTGTGGGATGAAGCGTCCCGGACCGACCTTACACGTACACTTACGTGAGACAAGTTCCACCGACTGACATGCACTTGTTGCATAAAGATGGCTAGCGGGTGCCAGTCTCTCCCACTTTAGTCGGATCAGATTCGATGAAAAGGGTCCTTATGAAGGGTAAATAGCAATTGGCATATCACCGTTGTGGCTTTTGCGTAGGTAAGAAACGTTCTTGCAAGAAACCCATAGCAGCCACGTAAAACATGCAACAACAATTAGAGGACGTCTAACTTGTTTTTGCAGGATATGCTATGTGATGTGATATGGCCAAAAAGAATGTGATGAATGATATGTGATGTATGAGATTGATCATGTTCTTGTAATAGGAATCACGACTTGCATGTCGATGAGTATGACAACCGGCAGGAGCCATAGGAGTTGTCTTAATTTATTGTATGACCTGCGTGTCATTAAACAACACCATGTAATTACTTTACTTTATTGCTAAACCATTAGCCATAGTAGTAGAAGTAATAGTTGGCGAGACAACTTCATGGAGACATGATGATGGAGATCATGATGATGGAGATCATGGTGTCATGCCGGTAACGAAGGTGATCATGCCGCGCCTCAAAGATGAAGATCAAAGGCGCGAGATGATATTGGCCATATCATGTCACTCTATGATTTGCATGTGATGTTTGTCATGTCTACATCTTATTTGCTTAGAACGACGGTAGCATAAATAAGATGCCCCCTCATTATAATTTCAAGAAAGTATTCCCCCTAACTGTGCACCGTTGCGAAAGTTCGTTGTTTCGAAGCACCACGTGATGATCGGGTCTGATAGATTCTAACATTCTCATACAACGGGTGTAAGCCAGATTTACACACGCAAACCACTTAGGTTGACTTGACGAGCCTAACATGTACAGACATGGCCTCGGAACACAAGAGACCGAAAGGTCGAACATGAGTCATATAGTAGATAAGATCAACATGAAGATGTTCACTGATGATGACTAGTCCGTCTTACGTGATGATCGGACATGGCCTAGTTGACACGGATCATGTATCGCTTAGATGACTAGAGGGATGTCTATCTGAGTGATAGTTCATTAAATAATTTGATTAGATGAACTTAATTATCATGAACATAGTCAAAAGGTCTTTGCAAATTATGTCGTAGCTCACGTTTTGGTTCTACTGTTTTAGATGTGTTCCTAGAGAAAATTTAGTTGAGTGTTGACAGTAGCAATTATGCGGACTGGGTCCGTAAACTGAGGATTGTCCTCATTGTTGCGGAGAAGGATTATGTCCTTAATGCACCGCTTGGTGTGCTGAACCTCGAGCGTCGTCTGTGGATGTTGCGAACATCTGACATACACGTTTTGATGACTACGTGATAGTTCAGTGCGTAATGTTAAACGGTTTAGAATTGAGGCGTCGAAGGCATTTTTGAGATGTCGCGGAACATATGAGATGTTCCAAGTACTGAAATTGTTATTTCAGGCTCAAGAGGTATGAGACCTCTGACAAGTTTCTCAAGCCTGCAAACTAAGGGAGAAAAGCTCAATCGTTGAGCATGTGCTCAGATTGTCTGAGTACTACAATCGCTTGAATCAAGTGGGAGTTAATCTTCCAGATGAGATAGTGATGGTTCTCCATAGTTACTGCCACCAAGCTACTAGAGCTTCGTGATGAACTATAACACATCAGGGATAGACATGATGATCCTTGAGCAATTCGCTATGTTTGACACCGCAAAAGTAGAAATCAACTAGGAGCATCAACTGTTGATGGTTAGTAAAACCACTAGTTTCAAGAAGGGCAAGGGCAAGAAGGGATACTTCATGAAACGACAAATCAGTTGCTGCTCTAGTGAAGAAACCCAAGGTTGAACCCAAACCCGAGACTAAGTGCTTCTGAAATGAGGGGAACAGTCATTGAAGCAGAACTACCCTAGATACTTGGTAGATGAGAAGGCTGGCAAGGTCGATAGAAGTATATTGGATATACATTATATTAAATGCGTACTTTACTAGTACTCCTAGTAGCATCAGAGTATTAGATACCGGTTCGGTTGCTAAGTGTTAGTAACTCGAAATAAAAGGCTACGGAATAAACGGAGACTAGCTAAAGATGAGATGACGATATGTGTTGGAAGTGTTTCCAAGGTTGATGTGATCAGGCATCGCATGCTCCCTCTACCATCGAGATTGGTGTTAAACCTAAATAATTGTTATTTGGTGTTTGCGTTGAGCATAGAAATGATTGGATTATGTTTATCACAATACGGTTATTCAATTAAGGAGAATAATGGTTACTCTGTTTATTTGAATAATACCTTCAATAGTCTTGCACCTAAAATGAATGGTTTATTGAATCTCAATCTAGTGATACACATGTTCATGCCAAAAGATATAAGATAGTTGAAAGGATCAAGAAGAGGTGTCTAGAGGGGGGGGGGGTGATTAGACACTAGGTGCTAAAAGTAGCCGTTTTTAATTTCCTTAAGTTTAAGTGGAGTTTTGGCACAAATTTAGCAATCACAATACATATGAAGCAAGCATGCAAAGAGTATATGAGCAGTGGAAAGTAAAGCATGCAACTTGCAATAATGTAAAGGGAAGGGTTTGGAGAATTCAAACACAATTGGAGACACAAATGTTTTTGTCGTGGTTCCGATAGGTGGTGCTATCGTACATCCATATTGATGGAGACTTCAACCCACGAAGGGCAACGGCTGCGCGAGTCCACGGAGGGCTCCACCCAAGAAGGGTCCACAAAGAAGCAACCTTGTCTATCCCACCATGGCCGTCGCCCACGAAGGACTTGCCTCACTAGAGGTAGATCTTCACGAAGTAGGCGATCTCCTTGCCCTTACAAACTCCTTGGTTCAACCCCACAATCTTCTCGGAGGCTCCCAAGTGACACATAGCCAATATAGGAGACACCACTCTCCAAGAAGTAACAAATGGTGTGTTGATGATGAACTCCTTGCTCTTGTGCTTCAAACGATAGTCTCCCCAACACTCAACTCTCTCTCACAGGATTTGGATTTAGTGGAAAGAAGATTTGAGTGGAAAGCAACTTGGGGAAGGCTAGAGATCAAGATTCATATGGTAGGAATGGAATATCTTGGTCTCAACACATGAGTAGGTGGTTCTCTCTCAGAAAATGTAAGTTGGAAGTGTAGGTTTGTTCTGATGGCTCTCTCCACGAATGAAGAGGAGGTGGAGGGGTATTTATAGCCGCCACACAAAATCTAACCGTTACACACAACTTACCAATCTCGGTGGGACCGAATTGAGAAACTCGGTCAGACTGATTTAGCAAATCATGTGACCGTTAGGATCTTCGGTGGGACCGACATGCAACTCGGTAGGACCAATATGGTTAGGGTTAGGGCATAACTTAATCTCAATGAGACCCATTACACAAACTCGGTAAGACCGATTTTGGTAATAAGCTAACCAGAGAGTTGGTCAGGCAAACTCGGTAGGACCGATTACACAAACTCGGCGGGACCGATTTTGGTAATAAGTTAACCAGAGAGTTTGCATTGTAATCTTGGTCGTACCGATTTTTCAAACTCGGTGAGACCGATTTTGGTAATGGACATACACAGAGAGATTACAATCCCATCTTGGTAAGACTGAGATCCCTATCAGTGAGACCGATTTGCCTAGGGTTTGTGGTAGTGGCTAAGACATCTGAACTCGGTGGAGCCGGATAGAAAGAATCGGTGGGGCCGAGTCAGACTTTTGGTTTAGGACATATGTGGATGTGAGAAAGTAGTCATGGGCTTTGGAGCATACCACAAAGCACTTTGAGCAAGTAAGCCATTAAGCAACACCTCATCCCCTCTTGATAGTATTGGCTTTTCCTATAGACTCAATGTGATCTTGGATCACTAAAATAGAAAATGTAGAGTCTTGTGCTTGAAGTTTAGGCCAATCCTTTGTCCTTAGCATCTTGAAGGGGTTCCACATCCTTTAGTCCATGCCACTTCATTGTTGAAATTATCTGAAACATACTAGGTAAAAGTGTTAGTCCAACAAGAGATATGTTGACATTAATTACCAAAACCACCCAGGGAGCACTTGTGCTTTCGATCTCCCCCTTTTTGGTAATTGATGACAACATACATCAAATCTTTAGATAGAGATATAGGGAATAGCAAGTAAAGCTTTGAAAAGACATGT
Source organism: Triticum turgidum subsp. durum (assembly GCA_900231445.1). Lineage (NCBI taxonomy): Eukaryota > Viridiplantae > Streptophyta > Magnoliopsida > Poales > Poaceae > Triticum > Triticum turgidum. The sequence goes on along the minus strand of LT934124.1, from coordinate 594,495,044 downwards.
AACATGCATAGGCTCCCCCTACATGTATGCAATCATGTGAATATGGATCATAGAAGCATGTGAGAGCATAACCATGACAGAGTAGGCAATGTGTTACATGTATCTTGGCTATATGCATCAGAGCCAAAAGGTATGAATATGGGAAAATGTACCATCATGCTCATGAGTCCTTCTTGCATACAGTATGTACATCAGCAAGAATTCCTCATGCACATGATTGTGATGCATATACTTACCTTGTGGTCTTGAGTTGGCTTAGGATGCAATGAACCTGTGAAAAATAAGGTTAGATAACACAGATACACCTACTAGCCAGAGCAAACAAAAGCAACCACAAGAGTACCAAACTGGGATGACATGTAGAGAATGAGTACTGAGTACCATATTGGATATCGACATGTCCCCAAAGGTATAGATGTGCAATGAATTTAAAGCATCTTTCCCTTAGAAGTCTTGCTCCCCCTGAATCTAGCATGGGATATTGGGAGAAGATAGGGAACAGAAAATCAAAGCTCAAAGAAACAAATGAACAGAGCTAATGCAAATGAGCACATATGAACATGTCTTTTCCCCTTTAGAAGACATGTAACATCTCTCCTCTTGAACACTAAGCATCTGGGATCCTTGAGGATTACTCTCCCCTTGAGTATTCTCTCCCCCTAGAGATATGATAAAGTATTGATGTGATCTCTCTATATAGATAAAGTTTTGACGTGATCTCTCTCCCCCTTTGATATCAATTTCCAAGAAGGGTCTTTTGGATTTGTTGTCACATGGGTTTGGTCCTTGAGTCAGAGATCAAAGCAGCAAGAAAATTGTGATGCTGGTAGAGGACAAGATTCATTGAGTGGAGCTGGATCAGAAGTAATACAGGAATAAATGGCAAAATGTTTTCCCTGTAGTGAAATCGGTGGCACCGAGTAGTAAGCTTCGGTTGCACCGAAAGAATTCGGTTGGTCCGAAAATAATAAACTGGTGTGACCGAGTTCATCACAAAGAAAACACTTGTCACCTCAGCTCACTAGACAAGTAAGATCTCACAAGGATTTGCAAGGAATTAACTGAAAGATTTGCAAAGAATTTGATGCAGGGAATGCAGAACAGAAAAGAAAAGAAATGAAATCTAGATGAAGTTTTTTTTGAAAGGGGAAACATATATGCATGAGACAAATGCAAGAGCACAGAACACAAGGGAACTTCATCTAGAAATGGTCGGCGACAAAGTCACCTATGTTAGAGTATATTGACTTAGGAGTCAAGTGAGATCACTTGATCATAGGTCATACTCATCGTTTAAGCTCAAAATGGGGTTACCATTTTTCGTTTAAGCTTCTTGATGTATTCACATCTTGTCGAGTTGCTTTGACTCATGTCTTGGAGTAAAGCTTCTCTAAGATGGAATAACATACCTTGGGTGGTGGTTTTGATCATGATCATGTAGTTGAACTTGTGTGGGTTGCTCAAGGATGATGTAGCTCATCAAGAGTTGGGAGCACCACTTGGGATTTGAGTTCATCTACCTACATGGGTTAGTTTTTGCAAGGAAGAGCACTTGTGTATCCAAAATAACAATCATGAATTTCAACATAGAATTTGTCAAAGGATATGTTTGAATGGTTCCATGCTTCCTTGTCTTCAACCACCGTTGTGTAGAGACTTGGTGATGTAGAGATTGCCCAAGATGTGAGTGAGTTGTAGTCTCATAGACATAGATTCATCCAAGTACCTACAAGGGTTAGATAACATGCAAGGTGCAAATATATCCAAGATATAAGATAGTCATCATAAGAGAAACGTCAAGGATTAGTCATAGGCTCATGCCTTGCATGTATAAAATGGAGTTCCTACTCCAAGTTTGAAGCATCAATGATGTCCAATTCACCTCTTAACTTGCAAAACACTTTCTCATCAAGTGGTTTAGTGAATATATCCGCTAATTGATTTTCGGTGCGAACATGCTTAAGATTAATGTCCCTTTGGCAACATGATCTCGAATGAAATGATGGCGAACTTCAATATGCTTAGTTCAAGAATATTGCACGAGATTGTGAGCAATCTTGATAGCACTCTCATTGTCACAAAGTAATGGAACATGTTTCACATATATTCCATAGTCTTTAAGAGTTTGGGTCATCCAAAGTAATTGAGCACAACATGAACCAACAGCAATGTATTCCGCTTCGGCGGTGGATAAGGATACCGAGTTTTGTTTCTTGGAAGACCAAGGCACAAGAGATCTACCAAGAAATTGGCAAGTACCCGAATGGACTTTCTATCAACCTTGTGACTGGCATAGTCTGAGTCGGAGTAGCCGACAAGATCGAAAGATGCCCTCTTAGGATACCAAATGCCAAAATTTGGTGTATGAATTTAGTATCTCACTATCCTTTTCACGGCCTTAAGATGACATTCTTTAGGAGCAGCTTGATATCATGCACACATGCACACACTTAGCATGATATCGGGACGTGAAGCACATAGATATAACAATGAACCAATCATAGTGAAGGAAATATGCCCTAGAGGCAATAATAAAGTTATTATTTATTTCCTCATATCATGATAAATGTTTATTATTCATGCTAGAATTGTATTAACCGGAAACATGATACACGTGTGAATACATAGACAAACATAAAGTCACTAGTATGCCTCTACTTGACTAGCTCATTAATCAAAGATGGTTATGTTTCCTAACCATAGACATGTGTTGTCATTTGATTAATGGGATCATATCATTAGGATAATGATGTGATTGACATGACCCATTCCGTTAGCCTAGCACTTGATCGTTTAGTATGTTGCTATTGCTTTCTTCATGACTTATACAAAGTTCCCGCAACTATGAGATTGTGCAACTCCCGTTTACCGGAAGAACACTTTGTGTGCTACCAAACGTCACAACGTAACTGGGTGATTATAAAGGTGCTCTACAGGTGTTTCCGAAGGTACATGTTGGGTTGGCATAATTCGAGATTTGGTTTTGTCACTCCGATTGTCGGAGAGGTATCTCTGGGCCCTCTCGGTAATACTCATCACCTAAGCCTTGCAAGCATTGTAACTAATGAGTTAGTTATAAGATGATGTGTTACAGAATGAGTAAAGAGACTTGCCGGTAACGAGATTGAACTAGGTATTGGATACCGACGATCAAATCTCGGGCAAGTAACATACCGATGACAAAGGGAACAACGTATGTTGTTATGCGGTTTGACCGATAAAGATCTTCGTAGAATATGTAGGAACCAATATGGGCATCCAGGTTCCGCTATTGGTTATTGACCGAGAATAGTTCTAGGTCATGTCTACATAGTTCTCGAACCCGTAGGGTCCGCACGCTTAATGTTGCGATGACAGTTTTATTATGAGTTTACAAGTTTTGATGTACCGAAGTTTGTTCGGAGTCCCGGATGTGATCACAGACATGACGAGGAGTCTCGAAATGGCCGAGACATAAAGATTGATATATTGGACGACTATATTCGGACACCAAAAGTGTTCCGGGTGATTTCGGAGAAAACCGGAGTGCTGGAGGGTTACCGGACCCCCCGGAGAGTTAATGGGCCACATGGGCCTTGGTGGGAAGAGAGAGGGGCGGCCAGGAAGGGCCGCGCGCCCCCTCTCCCTCTGGTCTGAAT
>LT934124.1:594398623-594490909 GCA_900231445.1 Triticum turgidum subsp. durum | reverse complement strand
CCTCCTCCTGGCGCGCCCAACAAGGGCCGGCCGGCCTCCCCCTCCCTCCTTTATATACGGGGGCAGGGGGCACCCCATGGACACACAAGTTGATCTACGGATCGTTCCTTAGCCGTGTGCGGTGCCCCCCTCCACAAAATTCCACCTCGGTCATATCGTCGCGGAGTTTAGGCGAAGCCCTGTGCCGGTAGAACATCATCATTGTCACCACGCCGTCGTGCTGACGGAACTCATCCTCGAAGCTTTGCTGGATCGGAGCCCGGGGATCGTCATCGAGCTGAACGTGTGCTGAACTCGGAGGTGCCGTACGTTCGGTACTTGGATCGGTCGGATCGTGAAGACGTACGACTACATCAACCACGTTGTCATAACGCTTCCGCTTACGGTCTACGAGGGTACGTGGACGAACACTCTCCCCTCTCGTTGCTATGCATCACGATGATCTTGCGTGTGCGTAGGAAAATTTTGAAATTACTACGTTCCCCAACAGTGGCATCCGAGCCAGGTTTTATGCGTAGATGTCATATGCACGAGTAGAACACAAGTGAGTTGTGGGCGATATAAGTCATACTGCTTACCAGCATGCCATACTTTGGTTCAGCGGTATTGTGAGATGAAGCAGCCTGGACCGACATTACGCGTACGCTTACGCGAGACTGGTTTCACCGTTACGAGCACTCGTGCTTAAAGGTGACTGGCGGGTGTCTGTCTCTCTCACTTTAGTTGAACCGAGTGTGGCTACGCCCAGTCCTTGCGAAGGTTAAAACAACACCAACTTGACAAACTATCGTTGTGGTTTTGATGCGTAGGTAAGAACGGTTCTTGCTAAGCCCGTAGCAGCCACGTAAAACTTGCAACAACAAAGTAGAGGACGTCTAACTTGTTTTGCAGGGCATGTTGTGATGTGATATGGTCAAGACGTGATGCTATATTTTATTGTATGAGATGACATGTTTTGTAACCGAAGTTATCGGCAACTGGCAGGAGCCATATGGTTGTCACTTTATTGTATGAAATGCAAACGCCCTGTAATTGCTTTACTTTATCACTAAGCGGTAGCGATAGTCGTAGAAGCAATAGATGGTGTAAACGACAACGATGCTACGATGGAGATCAAGGTGTCGCACCGGTGACGATGGTGATCACGACGGTGCTTCGAAGATGGATATCACAAGCACAAGATGATGATGGCCATATCATATCACTTATATTGATTGCATGTGATGTTTATCCTTTATGCATCTTATCTTTCTTTGATTGACGGTAGCATTTTAAGATGATCTCTCACTAAAAATTATCAAGAAGTGTTCTCCCTGAGTATGCACCGTTGCCAAAGTTCGTCGTGCCCAGACACCACGTGATGATCGGGTGTGATAAGCTCTACGTCCATCTACAACGGGTGCAAGACAGTTTTGCACACGCAGAATACTCAGGTTAAACTTGACGAGCCTAGCATATGCAGATATGGCCTCGGAACACGGAGACCGAAAGGTCAAGCGTGAATCATATAGTAGATATGATCAACATAGTGATGTTCACCATTGAAAACTACTCCATCTCACGTGATGGTCGGTTATGGTTTAGTTGATTTGGATCATGTGATCACTTAGATGACTAGAGAGATGTCTGTCTAAGTGGGAGTTCTTAAGTAATATGATTAATTGAACTTAAATTTATCATGAACTTAGTACCTGATAGTATTTTGCTTGTCTATGTTTGTTTGTAGATAGATGGCTCGTGCTGTTGTTCCGTTGAATTTTAATGTGTTCCTTGAGAAAGCAAAGTTGAAAGATGATGGTAGCAATTACACGGACTGGGTTCGTAACCTGAGGATTATCCTCATTGCTGCACAGAAAAGTTACGTCCTGGAAGCACCGCTGGGTGCCAGGCCTGCTGCTGATGCAACTGACAACATTAAGAACGTCTGGCAGAGCAAAGCTGATGACTACTCTATAGTTCAGTGTGCCATGCTTTACGGCTTAGAACCGGGTCTTCAACGACGTTTTGAACGTCATGGAGCATATGAGATGTTCCAGGAGTTGAAGTTAATATTTCAAGCAAATGCCCGGATTGAGAGATATGAAGTCTCCAATAAGTTCTACAGCTGCAAGATGGAGGAGAATAGTTCTGTCAGTGAACATATACTCAAAATGTCTGGGTATAATAATCACTTGATTCAATTGGGAGTTAATCTTCCGGATGATAGCGTCATTGACAGAATTCTCCAATCACTGCCACCAAGCTACAAGAGCTTTGTGATGAACTATAATATGCAAGGGATGAACAAGACTATTCCCGAGCTCTTCACAATGCTAAAGGCTGTGGAGGTAGAAATCAAAAAGGAGCATCAAGTGTTAATGGTCAACAAGACCACTAGTTTCAAGAAAAAGGGCAAAGGGAAGAAGAAGGGGAACTTCAAGAAGAACAGCAAGCAAGTTGCTGCTCAAGAGAAGAAACCCAAGTCTGGACCTAAGCCTGAAACTGAGTGTTTCTACTGCAAGCAGACTGGTCACTGGAAGTGGAACTGCCCCAAGTATTTGGCGGATAAGAAGGATGGCAATGTGAACAAAGGTATATGTGATATACATGTTATTGATGTGTACCTAACTAGAGCTCGTAGTAGCACCTGGGTATTTGATACTGGTTCTGTTGCTAATATTTACAACTCGAAACAGGGACTACGGAATAAGCAAGCACTGGCCAAGGACGAGGTGACGATGTGCGTGGGAAACGGTTCCAAAGTCGATGTGATCGCGGTCGGGACGCTACCTCTACATCTACCTTCGGGATTAGTTTTAGACCTGAATAATTGTTATTTGGTGCCAGCGTTGAGCATGAACATTATATCTGGATCTTGTTTGATGCGAGATGGTTATTCATTTAAATCAGAGAATAATGGTTGTTCTATTTATATGAGTAATATCTTTTATGGTCATGCACCCTTGAAGAGTGGTCTATTTTTATTAAATCTCGATAGTAGTGATACACATATTCATAGTGTTGAAACCAAAAGATGCAGAGTTAATAATGATAGTGCAACTTATTTGTGGCACTGCCGTTTGGGTCATATCGGTGTAAAGCGCATGAAGAAACTCCATACTGATGGACTTTTGGAATCACTTGGTACTTGCGAACCGTGCCTTATGGGCAAGATGACTAAAACGCCGTTCTCCGGAACTATGGAGCGAGCAACTGATTTGTTGGAAATCATACATACTGATGTTTGTGGCCCAATGAATGTTGAGGCTCGCGGCGGGTATCGTTATTTTCTCACCTTCACAGATGATTTGAGCAGATATGGGTATATCTACTTGATGAAACACAAGTCTGAAACATTTGAAAAGTTCAAAGAATTTCAGAGTGAAGTGGAAAATCATCATAACAAGAAAATAAAGTTTCTACGATCTGATCGTGGAGGAGAGTATTTGAGTTATGAGTTTGGCCTACACTTGAAACAATGTGGAATAGTTTCGCAACTCACGCCACCTGGAACACCACAACGAAATGGTGTGTCCGAACGTCGTAATCGTACTTTACTTGATATGGTGCGATCTATGATGTCTCTTACTGATTTACCGCTATCGTTTTGGGGTTATGCTTTAGAGACGGCCGCATTCACGTTAAATAGGGCACCATCAAAATCCGTTGAAACGACGCCTTATGAACTGTGGTTTGGCAAGAAACCAAAGTTGTCGTTTCTTAAAGTTTGGGGCTGCGATGCTTATGTGAAGAAACTTCAACCAGATAAGCTCGAACCTAAATCGGAGAAATGTGTCTTCATAGGATATCCAAAAGAGACTATTGGGTACACCTTCTATCACATATCCGAAGGCAAGACATTCGTTGCTAAGAATGGATCCTTTCTAGAGAAGGAGTTTCTCTCGAAAGAAGTGAGTGGGAGGAAAGTAGAATTTGATGAGATAACTATATCTACTCCCTTATTGGAAAGTAGTTCATCACGAGAACCAGTTCCTGTGACAACTACACCAATTAGTGAGGAAGCTAATGATAATGATCATAAAACTTCAGATCAAGTTTCTACTGAACCTCGTAGGTCTACCAGAGTAAGATCCGCACCAGAGTGGTACGGTAATCCTATTCTGGAAGTCATGTTACTTGACCATGATGAACCTACGAACTATGAGGAAGCGATGATGAGCCCGAATTCCGCAAAATGGCTAGAAGCCATGAAATCTGAGATGGGATCCATGTATGAAAACAAAGTATGGACTTTGGTTGACTTGCCCGATGATCGGCAAGCCATTGAGAATAAATGGATCTTTAAGAAGAAGACTGATGCTGATGGTAATATAACTGTCTATAAAGCTCGACTTGTTGCAAAAGGTTTTCGACAAGTTTAAGGGGTTGACTACGATGAGACTTTCTCACCCGTAGCGATGCTTAAGTCCGTCCGAATCATGTTAGCTATTGCTGCATTTCATGACTATGAAATTTGGCAAATGGATGTCAAGACTGCATTCTTGAATGGATTTCTAGAAGAAGAGTTGTATATGATGCAGCCGGAAGGTTTTGTTGATCCAAAAGGTGCTAACAAAGTGTGCAAGCTCCAGCGTTCCATTTATGGACTGGTGCAAGCATCTCGGAGTTGGAATAAACGCTTTGATAGTGTGATCAAAGCATATGGTTTTATACAGACTTTTGGAGAAGCCTGTATTTACAAGAAAGTGAGTGGGAGCTCTGTAGCATTTCTAATTTTATATGTAGATGACATATTATTAATTGGAAATGATATAGAATTTCTAGATAGCATAAAAGGATACTTGAATAAAAGTTTTTCAATGAAAGACCTCGGTGAAGCTGCTTACATATTGGGCATCAAGATCTATAGAGATAGATCAAGACGCTTAATAGGACTTTCACAAAGGACATACCTTGACAAAATTTTGAAAAAGTTCAAAATGGATCAGGCAAAGAAAGGATTCTTGCCTGTGTTACAAGGTGTGAAGTTGAGTCAAACTCAATGCCCGACCACAGCAGAAGATAGAGAGAAAATGAAAAATGTTCCCTATGCTTCAGCCATAGGCTCTATCATGTATGCAATGCTGTGTACCAGACCTGACGTATGCTTAGCAATAAGCTTGGCAGGAAGGTACCAAAGTAATCCAGAAGTGGATCACTGGACAGCGGTCAAGAACATCCTGAAATACCTGAAAAGGACTAAGGATATGTTTCTCGTATATGGAGGTGACAAAGAGCTAGTCGTAAATGGTTACGTCGATGCAAGCTTTGACACTGATCCGGACGATTCTAAATCGCAAACCGGATACGTGTTTTTATTAAACGGTGGAGCTGTAAGTTGGTGCAGTTCTAAACAAAGCATCGTAGCGGGAACTACATGTGAAGCGGAGTACATAGCTGCTTCGGAAGCAGCAAATGAAGGAGTCTGGATGAAGGAGTTCATTTCCGATCTAGGTGTCATACCTAGTGCATCGGGACCAATGAAGATCTTCTGTGACAATACTGGTGCAATTGCCTTGGCAAAGGAATCCAGATTTCACAAGAGGACCAAGCACATCAAGAGACGCTTCAATTCCATTCGGGACCAAGTCCAAGTGGGAGACATAGAGATTTGCAAGATACATACGGATCTGAATGTTGCAGACCCGTTGACTAAGCCTCTCTCACGAGCAAAACATGATCAGCACCAAGACTCCATGGGTGTTAGAATCATTACTATGTAATCTAGATTATTGACTCTAGTGCAAGTGGGAGACTGAAGGAAATATGCCCTAGAGGCAATAATAAAGTTATTATTTATTTCCTCATATCATGATAAATGTTTATTATTCATGCTAGAATTGTATTAACCGGAAACATGATACACGTGTGAATACATAGACAAACATAAAGTCACTAGTATGCCTCTACTTGACTAGCTCATTAATCAAAGATGGTTATGTTTCCTAACCATAGACATGTGTTGTCATTTGATTAATGGGATCACATCATTAGGAGAATGATGTGATTGACATGACCCATTCTGTTAGCCTAGCACTTGATCGTTTAGTATGTTGCTATTACTTTCTTCATGACTTATACAAAGTTCCTGCAACTATGAGATTGTGCAACTCCCGTTTACCGGAAGAACACTTTGTGTGCTACCAAAGGTCACAACGTAACTGGGTGATTATAAAGGTGCTCTACAGGTGTTTCCGGAGGTACATGTTGGGTTGGCATAATTCGAGATTAGGTTTTGTCACTCCGATTGTCGGAGAGGTATCTATGGGCCCTCTCGGTAATATTCATCACCTAAGCCTTGCAAGCATTGTAACTAATGAGTTAGTTATAAGATGATGTGTTACAGAACGAGTAAAGAGACTTGCCGGTAACGAGATTGAACTAGGTATTGGATACCGACGATCAAATCTCGGGCAAGTAACATACCGATGACAAAGGGAACAACGTATGTTGTTATGCGGTTTGACCGATAAAGATCTTCGTAGAATATGTAGGAACCAATATGGGCATCCAGGTTCCGCTATTGGTTATTGACCGAGAATAGTTCTAGGTCATGTCTACATAGTTCTCGAACCCGTAGGGTCCGCACGCTTAACGTTACGATGATAGTTTTATTATGAGTTTACAAGTTTTGATGTACCGAAATTTGTTCGGAGTCCCGGATGTGATCATGGACATGACGAGGAGTCTCAAAATGGTCGAGACATAAAGATTGATATATTGGACGACTATATTTGGACACCGGAAGTGTTCCGGGTGATTTCGGAGAAAACCGGAGTGCTGGAGGGTTACTGGAACCCCCTCGGAGAGTTAATGGGCCACATGGGCCTTGGTGGGAAGAGAGAGGGGCGGCCAGGAAGGGCCGCGCGCCCCCTCTCCCTCTGGTCCGAATTGGACTAGGGGGGGGGGCGACGCCCCCCTCTTTCCTTCCCCTCCTCTCCCCCTTCCTTCCCCTCCTAGTAGGAGTAGGAAAGGATGAGTCCTACTACTAGGAGGAGGACTCCTCCTCCTGGCGCGCCCAACAAGGGCCGGCCGGCCTCCCCCCTCCCTCCTTTATATACGGGGGCAGGGGGCACCCCATGGACACACAAGTTGATCTACGGATCGTTCCTTAGCCGTGTGCGGTGCCCCCCTCCACCATATTCCACCTCGGTCATATCGTCGCAGAGTTTAGGCGAAGCCCTGCGCCGGTAGAACATCATCATCGTCACAACGCCGTCGTGCTAACGGAACTCATCCCCGAAGCTTTGCTGGATCGGAGCCCGGGGATCGTCATCGAGCTGAACGTGTGCTGAACTCGGAGGTGCCGTACGTTCGGTACTTGGATCGGTCGGATCGTGAAGACGTACGACTACATCAACCGCATTGTCATAACGCTTCCACTTACGGTCTACGAGGGTACGTGGACGAACACTCTCCCCTCTCGTTGCTATGCATCACCATGATCTTGCGTGTGCGTAGGAAAATTTTGAAATTACTATGTTCCCCAACACATAGAGCGATAAACTTTTGATCGATCGGTTCACCATCTTTGGTTAAATCAAGATGTCCACTAGTAGGCATGGGTGTAGTCATACCTTTGCATTCTTGCATATTGAACTTCTTGAATAAGTCCTTGGTGTACTTCGTTTGAGAGACAAAAGTACCTTCCTTAGTTTGCTTGATTTGCAAACCAAGAAAGAATTTGAGTTCACTCATCATAGACATCTCAAACTTCTCCGACATTAGCTTTCCAAACTTCTCACTAAAATGAGGGTTAGTTGATCCAAATATAATATCATCGACATAGATTTTACATACAAATAGTTCTCCATTGACCCTCTTAGTAAAAGGTGTAGAATCTATTTTTCCAATTTCAAAGCCTTTTTCAATAAGGAACTTGGTCAAGCATTTATACCAAGCTCTAGGGGCTTGTTTAAGACCATAAAGAGCTTTGTGCAGTTTGTAAACATGATTAGGTTTCTTTGGATTGCCAAAGTCGGGAGGTTTCTTAACATAGACTTCCTCCTCTATTTCACCATTTAGAAAAGCACTTTTAATGTCCATTTGGTACAAGGTGATATCATGATGATTAGCATAGGCAAGTAAGATGCGAATGGACTCAAGTCTAGCAACGGGAGCATAAGTCTCACCATAGTCCATACCTTCGACTTGTGTGTAGCCTTGGGCGACAAGACGTGCTTTGTTGCAAACTACTTGTCCATCTTCATCTTGCTTGTTGCGAAACACCCATTTGGTACCGATGATGCTGTGGTTGTTGTCGGGCTTCTCAACCAATGTCCACACTTGATTCCTCTCAAAGTTGTGTAGCTCTTAATGCATAGCATTTATCCAATCCGGATCTTCCAATGCTTCTTCAACCTTCATAGGTTCAATGCTAGAGATGAATGAATAGTGTTCACAAAAGTTAGCTAAACGAGTTTTTGAGCGAGTGATTCTCCCGGTTTGGATATCATTGTAGATTTGCTCGACGGGATGGTCTTTTGCAATTCTTGCTCGAACTCATGAAAGCTTTTGCTTGGGTCTTGGTTTAACATCTTCTTCATCTTGTTCTTCTTCTTGGCCTTCTTTATTGTTGGCGCTGTCGTTCTCTTGTCGTGGTGGAGAAGGAGGTTGTTGACATTCTTGGTGTACTTCCTCGTTTTCTTCATCTTGGTGTGTCCCACTTGTGGATGCTTCCGTGTCAACTCTTGGTTCACCTTGTCGTGAGGTAGAAGCTTCCACTTGGACGGACGAGGTACTCTCCTTCACCTTCGTTGGACGAATCTTGCCAATCGACAAGTCTTTGATTGCTTCCGAGGGGTCTTTGTATCCTACATCAATTCACAATTGCTTTACTTGCGAGCCGTTAGATTCATCAAACTTCACATCTACCGTTTCTTCAACCTTTCGGGTGAAATTGTTGTAGACATGGTATGTGTGAGAGTTTGAGCCATAACCAAGTAGGAAACCTTCATGAGACTTAGGAGCAAATTTAGAACGATGATGCTTATCAAGAATGTAGCACTTTGAGCCAAATACTCGAAAGTATCCAACTTGGGGTTTGTTACCGGTGAGGAGATCGTATGCCGTCTTGCCGAGTAGCTTGTGAAGATCCAAGCGATTTGTTGCATGACAAGCTGTCTCAACCGCTTCCGCCCAAAAGTGCTTCGGCGTCTTGTACTCATCAAGCATCGTTCGCACCATTTCGGGGAGCGTCCGGTTCTTCCTCTCAACAACTCCATTTTGTTGAGGTGTGTACGTAGCCGAGAACTCATGTGAAATCCCTTCTCCGTCAAGAAATGTGTCCACATTTGCGTTCTTGAACTCCGTTCCGTTGTCGCTGCGAACCTTCTTGATCTTCACTTCAAATTGATTTTGGGCCTTCCTAGTGAAGTTTTTGAAGATCTTTTGGACCTGCGATTTGTCATCGAGAAAGAACACCCACGTAAATATTGAAAAATCATCAACTATAACTAGACCAAAAGAATTTCCACCGAGACTCTTGTAAGCATTTGGACCAAAAAGATCCATGTGAAGTAGCTCGAGTGGCGTCCTTGTGGTCATGATGTTCTTTACGGGATGCCTTCCTCCAACCTGCTTACCTGCTTGGCAAGCGCTGCAAAGTCTATCCTTATCAAATATGACATCGTTAACGCCAAGGATATGATTTCCTTTAATAAGCTTGTCAAGGTTTCGCATACCAACATGACCTAATCGTACATGCCATAACCAACCTTTAGAGGATTTAGCAATAAAGAAAGTTCTAGGTTGAGCCTTTTTAGTGAAATAAAAAATGTAAAGATCACCTCTACGTATACCGGTAAAGACCATTTTATGATTGTCTCTACGAAACACTTGGCAGTCTACTTCACTGAATAGGCCATTGCAACCGAAATCAGCAAGTCTAGATACTGAAAGTAAGTTGTAGCCAAGAGATTCAACGGGCATAACATTTTGAATGGAGCTATCATGTGAGATGGCCACCTTACCGAGGCCAACCACCTTAACCTTTGAGTTGTCACCGAAAGTGACATACTTTCGAGGACCATCATTTTTAGCAAGCTCATGAAACATGTCTTTATCTCCGGTCATGTGATCGGTACACCCACTATCAAGAACCCATTCCTTTCCCCCTGCCATATATCCCCAAAGATTTGCCATAAGACCAAAGTGTCTCATTGCATCATCAAGATCAAGGTCACTATCATCATCCTCATCATAGTATCCATGTTCATCATCGTCATGTGGTGGATCAAATCCTAGAGAGGGTGATTCATTAGAGTGAGTTTGAAAATAATATTGTTTATGAATTTTAATAGCTTCGGAAATAATATCGCTAATGATTCCAACATTTCCTTTGGCACGCATAAGATTTGTAAGTTCAAATAGACAATCACCAAACATAGGATCACTGGAATTCATCTTACTCAAGGCAATAGACTTATGGAGAATTTCATCTAGATTTTTCAAGGAATAGTCCAGAAATAGTTCCTCAAGAAATTTCCATATAGTGTAGGCACACTCAAGAGTAGGCAAGTTTCTGATCAAGTTTCTAGGCAAGCCTATAGTGATAAGATTAACAGTTCTAAGATTCCTAATCATGTCAATTGACTCATCAAGGGTAGGACGCGTAGGATCAACATGAGGTGCACAAGGGCTAGCAATGTACTTGTTCAAATGATATTGATTGAAAATCACAAGCATCTCATTTTTCCACTCATGAAAATACTCTCCATCAAGTATGGGCACTTTATTTCTAAGACTCCCCAAAGTAGACTCATCCATCTTCCTCCAATGGTGATTAAACCAAAGCAATGGAGACCAAGGCTCTGATACCAATTGAAAGGATCGAGAAGAGGTGTCTAGAGGGGGGGGGGTGATTATACACTAGGTGCTAAAAGTAGCAGTTTTTAATTTCCTTAAGTTTAAGTGGAGTTATGGCACAAATTTAACAATCACAATACATATGAAGCAAGCATGCAAAGAGTATATGAGCAGCGAAAAGTAAAGCATGAAACTTGCAAGAATGTAAAGGGAAGGGTTTGGAGAATTCAAACGCAATTGGAGACACGGATGTTTTTGTCGTGGCTTGGATAGGTGGTGCTATCGTACATCCACGTTGATGGAGACTTCAACCCACGAAGGGTAATGACTGCGCGAGTCCACAGAGGGCTCCACCCAAGAAGGGTCCACGAAGAAGCAACCTTGTCTATCCCACCATGGCTGTCGCCCACGAAGGAGTTGCCTCACTAGCGGTAGATCTTCACGAAGTAGGCGATCTCCTTGCCCTTACAAACTCCTTGGTTCAACTCCACAATCTTGTCGGAGGCTCCCAAGTGACACCTAGCCAATCTAGGAGACACCATTCTCCAAGAAGTAACAAATGGTGTGTTGATGATGAACTCCTTGCTCTCGTGCTTCAAATGATAGTCTCCCCAACACTCAACTCTCTCTCACAGGATTTGGATTTAGTGGAAAGAAGATTTGAGTGGAAAGCAACTTGGGGAAGGCTAGAGATCAAGATTCATATGCTAGGAATGGAATATCTTGGTCTCAACACATGAGTAGGTGGTTCTCTCTCAGAAAATGTAGGTCGGAAGTGTAGGTTTGTTCTGATGGCTCTCTCCATGAATGAAGAGGAGGTGGAGGGGTATTTATAGCCTCCACACAAAATCTAACCGCTACACACAACTTACCAATCTCGGTGGGACCGAATTGAGAAACTCGGTCGGACCGATTTTGCAAATCATGTGACCGTTAGGATTTTCGGTGGGACCGACATGCAACCCGGTAGGACCGATATGGTTAGGGTTAGGGCATAACGTAATCTCGGTGAGACCAATTACACAAACTCGGTAAGACTGATTTTGGTAATAAGCTAACCAGAGAGTTGGTCAGGCAAACTCGGTAGGACAGATTACATAAACTCGGTGGGACCGATTTTGGTAATAAGTTAACCAGAGAGTTTGCATTGTAATCTCGGTAGTAACGATTGCTCAAACTCGGTGAGACCGATTTTGGTAATGGACATACACAGAGAGATTACAATCCCATCTCGGTGAGACCGAGATCCCTATTGGTGAGACCGATTTGCCTAGGGTTTGTGGCAGTGGCTAAGACATCTGAACTCGGTGGCGCCGGATAGAAAGAATCGGTGGGGCCGAGTCAGACTTTTGGTTTAGGACATATGTGGATGTGAGAAAGTAGTTGAGGGCTTTGGAGCATATCACTAAGCACTTTGAGCATGTAAGCCATTAAGCAACACCTCATCCCCTCTTGATAGGATTGGCTTTTCCTATAGACTCAATGTGATCTTGGATCACTGGAATAGAAAATTTAGAGTCTTGTGCTTGAAGCTTAGGCCAATCCTTTGTCCTTAGCATCTTGAAGGGGTTCCACATCCTTTAGTCCATGCCACTTCATTGTTGAACTTATCTGAAACATACTAGGTAAAAGTGTTAGTCCAACAAGAGATATGTTGACATTAATTACCAAAACCATCCAGGGAGTACTTGTGCTTTCAATAGTAATGATAGTACCACATACTTGTGGCACTGCCGCTTGAGTCATATTTGTGTAAAACGCATGAAGAAGCTCCATGTTGATGGAGTCCATATTTGTGTAAAACGCATGAAGAAGCTCCATGTTGATGGATCTTTGGACTCACTCGTTTTTGAAAAGATTGAGACATGCAAACCATGTCTATTGGTATATATGCATGAAGAAACTCCATACAGATTGATCGTTTGGACTCACTTGATTTTGAATCACTTGAGACATGCAAATCATGCCACATGGGCAAGATGACTGAAAGGCCTCGTTTTCAGTGAGATGGAACGAGAAAGCAACTTGTTGGAAGTAATACATTTTGATGTGCGCAGTCCAATGAGTGCTGAGGCACACAGTGGATATCGTTATGTTCTTACTTCATAGATGATTTGAGTAGATGCTGAGTATATTTACTTGATGAAACACAAGTTTGAATTATTGAAAAGTTCAAGTAATTTCAGAGTGAAGTTGAAGATCATCGTGACAAGAGGATAAAATGTCTATGATATGATCATAGAGGTGAATATCCGAGTTACGAGTTTGGCACATAATTAAGACATTGTGGAAATTGTTTCACAACTAACACCGCCTGGAACACCATAGTGTGATGATGTGTCTGAACATCATAACTGCACCCTATTGGATATGGTGCATACCATGATGTCTCTTATCGAATTACCACTATTGTTTATGGGTTAGGCATTAGAGACAACCGCATTCACTTTAAATAGGGTACCACGCAATTCTGTTGAGACGACATCGTATGAACTATGGTTTAGAGAAACCTAAGTTGTTGTTTCTTAAAAGTTTGGGGCTGCAACGCTTATGTGAAAAGTTTCAGGCTGATAAGCTCGAACCCAAAGCGGATAAATGCATCTTCATAGGACACCCCAAAACCGTTGGTTATACCTACTATCTTAGTTCCGGAAGCAAATGGGATTGTTTCTAGAATCGGGTCCTTTCTCAAGGAAAAGTTTCTCTCGAAAGAATTGAGTGGGAGGATGGTGGAGACTTGATGAGGTTATTGAACCGTCACTTCAACTAGTGTGTAGCAGGGCACAGGAAGTTGTTCCTGTGGCGCCTACACCAATTGAAGTGGAAGCTAATGATATTGATCATGAAACTTTGGATCAAGTCACTACCCAAACTCGTAGGTTGACAAGGATACGTACTACTTCAGAGTGGTACGTAATCCTGTCTTGGAGGTCATGTTGCTAGAAAACAATGAACCTACAAGCTATGGACAAGCGATGGTGGTCCGGATTCCGACGAATGGCTCGAGGCAATAAAATCCGAGAGAGGATCCATGTATGAAAACAAAGTATGGACTTTGGAGGAACCACTTGATGGTCGTAAGGCCACTACTAGGGAAAAGCCTATACACAGAATCTTACCAGCAGCGCTCCTCAAAATACCACGCTACTACTATTTAGCAGCAACGCGTGTTATCAAAACGCGCTGCTGACAGGAAAATAGCAGTAGCGCGTCCACCGCAAGCCGCACTACTGCTATAATTGCCATGACCTCGCCCCCCGCTAGTTATAGCAGTAGCGCACTATACTGAACAGCGCTACTGCTATAGAAGTTAGCAGCAGTGCGCTTCTAGGAAAACCGCTACTGCTAAGATCATCCCACAAGTTTAGTCCCACCTCGCTCCGTGAACAGGGTGTTTACCACCTTAAATATGTTATTTCTGAAACTACCACAACCAGTTGGTCTTCACTGAACTCTATGTGTAAAATTTGTGGCCGCAATATGAGTCCTCTCCGGTTCCTACCGGAGAGGACTCATATTGACAATTCAGATTGTACACAAAAAGATCATTGATGGCCAATGTATTTTTGCATGGACGTATTTTTTGTATAGTTACACTTAGCAGTAGCGGTTTATATGCAAAGCGCTACTGCTATTCAGATTAGCTGTAGCGTGTTTTGGCAAACGCGCTACAACTATCCCTACCTTATCCACACGCGCACGACCGGCCCTCACTCACACTCTCACTCTCGCCCGCGTAACCGTCGTCGTGCGTCGCCGCCGCCGCCACCTTCGTCCATCCGCCGCCGAGGTACTACCCTCCTTCCGTCCCTCCTCCCTCCTCCTCGCACATCCTCCCTCCGCCCGCGGCCGCCCCTCCCTCCTCCGCCGCCGCCCTCCTCCCACCGCCCTCGACCTCGCCGCCCCTAGCTACCTCTCCGTCGCCCCCACCCCTGCCACTAGTTAGTACTAGATTTAGTACTAGTAGATGTTAATTTAGGGTTCATAGCTAGTACTAGATGTTGCTTAGTTAGTACTAGATTTTTAGTAGTAGTAGATGTTAATTACTAGTTAACTAGGGCAGTATGATTAATAGTAGTTGTAGTTGAACTACTTTAGTTGTAGTTGAACTAGTTTAGTAAGTAAATTAATAAACTAGTTGAACTAGTTGAATTAATAGAACTAATGTATTTTAGTAAGATAATTAATATAACTAGTTGAACTACTTTATTTTTAGAAAGACCTAGTTTTTTTCTATCTATAGTAAGTTTATATTTAGTAAGAACTAGTTGAATTAATAAAACTAGGATTTTTTCGTGTGAGACCAGCCAAATATCCTTGCCCCCTCCGACATCGAGGTGAGACCAGCCAAATATCCTTGTATATCTTGTGTTGTTGCTCAAATAGGATATGTGGTTGCCCAAGTGGCCGTTCATGTTCAGTTTACATCTCTGAGTGGCCTATGTTTTGCCGGAGTGTTGATTAATTTCCGTTCCGGCAAATTTCAGGCGCTCGATATGTCCTTTTTTAGCAAAGGTCATGCCGGATTTTTTCATGAATTCTGGCATGACTTGTGCTAGAATATGTACAAGTTTAACCTTTGAATTATGAACGTAGGAAATGTCGTACTCGGACGATGACAGTCTCCTGGGGGAGTGTAGCTGGTGCCACGACGACCGAGGTATGTGCGACAGGTTCGTTCAGCTGGACGAAGATCGGCGCTTCAACATTAAGCTCGAGGAGACCTTCGATTGTGAAACGGTACGCAACAATGACAAGTGTTTTTTTCGTAATTAAGCATGACTTCAACTATTTCAACGTCTAATTTCGAAACAAAGAAAATACACCTAAGGACCCATCATGATATGGATTTTGAAGTAAATCTATGCAATGCTTAGAGCGTAACCCATTTTGGTTGCCAAAATTGGGAAGCACTTTGCAAAATGTATGGTTTTTATGAGGGTATGATTGTCACCATGGATCTTGGTTATCCTGACATCAAGCAAGACAATATGGAATTTGGGTCCTTGTTGATACGCTTCCGATTGTACCGCTATGTGAGTTTCTCAAACATAGTTATTAACTAATTTATATTGTTTATTTCGAAATAGTTGATAGCTTATTTCCATTGACAGCTTATTTTGATTCTTCAAAGACTGTGCAGAAGATGGTAGATAAAACCCACTACACCGATGGCACCAAATTAACGTATAAGGAGAAAAATCATCTGATCGCATTTTGTACTCTTCTTGAGAATTAAAATAACTATTATCGAACTCCTCCAAATTATGGTGAATACGTGCCACTAGTGCATGTGTTGAAGCATGATAACTTCTCTGGAGATACCATGGTAAGATTTTTTACTATTACGACATCCGTGCATCTTTTGCATACTTCTAAAACTAGTACATCATTGCTAACTACGAAGTTATTATTATGTTTTTCAACAGAAACTCCGGATGGATTGTGTGCCTCATCTGATGTCTCTGCATGGTCGCCTCTCAGTTCTGAACATACTGCCAGGTAGATCTACGGAGCTCACCTGTGCATATCGGATTTCTAAAACCCGTGAACACATGTTCATCAAAGAATGGAAGAAATGTATGGACATTCGCAAGGAGGTTCTTGGAAGTAACATACAGTGAAAGGCAAGAATTGGAGACAGGCTAATCTCCATTCTCCATAATGGAGAGTCAGGGGCTATCTTGTTTTTTTTGCTATTTTACCTTAGAAAATGTAGTAGGTCTTAATCGAATGTAATAGGTACTATGAGGTACAATATGTTTATTATGTGGTAACGTGTTAGAGTTGATAATGAGGAGTACTTGTGATTAGGACTAGTGACCAATTTGCTATGTGATGTCATTGATGAAAACGATGATCTTGAGGAGGTGTTATATGACAATGATGTATTATGATGATAAGTTGTTAATGATATGATGATGATGATGATAATATTATATCATTGGGTGAAAGAACGCGGATTAGTTTCAAGTGGATGGAGATCCACTTGAAACTAGTCCACGGTTCTTTCACCCCGCGATATAATAACTCATTATGATGTAAAAACAATCTCTAAATTCCTGTTGTACGAAAACTTGTGTAAAGGTGTATGAATACAACATGGAATAAAAAAGAAATAAACTACTAAATAATAGTAGTAGCGCAGGAAAGGAGAAGCGCTACTACTAATTACCAGTAGTGCTGTTCTGAAGAAGCGCTACTACTAAGTCAATTTAGCAGTAGCGTGGATCCAGGCGCGCTATTGCTAAGCATTAGCTGTAGCGCCTTATCAGTAGCGCTCCTGCCCGCGCTACTGATAGGCCTAAAACCCGCGCTGCTGATAGGCTTTTCCCTAGTAGTCGGCTGTTGGGTGCAGATGGATTTTAAAAGGAAGACGGACAATGATGGTAAGTATCACCATTAGAAAGCTCGACTTGTCGTTAAGATATTTTCCGACAAGTTCAAGCACTTGACTACAATGAGACTTTCTCACTCGTAGCAATGCTAAGTGTCTGTTGGAATTATATTAGCAATTACTGCATTATTTATGAAATCTTACAGATAGGATGTCAAAACATTGTTTCCTTGACGGTTTTCTTGAGGAAAGGTTGTATGTGATACAACCAGAAGGTTTTGACAATCCTGGAAGATGCTAACAAGTATGCAAAGCTCCAGGAATCCTTCTAAGGACCGGAGTAAGCATCTCGGAGTTGGAATATAGCTTTGATGAGATGATCAAAGATTTTGGGTTTATACAAAGTTTATGAGAAACTTGTATTTCCAAAGAAGTGAGTGGGAGCACTATAGAATTTCTGATGAGTATATGTTATTGACATATTGTTGATCAGAAATGATGTAGAGTTTCTGGAAACCATATAGGGTTATTTGAAAAGTGTTTTTTTTTCAATGGAAAACCTGGAGTAACCTACTTGAACATTGAGCATCAAGATCTATAAGGATAGATCAAAACGCTTAATAGTACTTTCAAATGAATACATACCGTGACAAGATTTTGAAGGAGTTCAAAATAGATCAGCAAAGAAGAAGTTCTTGGCTGTGTTAGTATTGAGTAAGACTCAAGACCTGACCATGGCAGAAGAGAGAGAAAGGATGAAGGTCGTCCCCTATGCTTTAGATGTAGGCTCTAAAGTATGCTATGCTGTGTACCGCACGTGAAGTGTGCCTTGCCATGAGTCAGTCAAGGGGTACAAGTGTGATCCAGGAATGGATCACATGACAGTGGTCAAACTTATCCTTAGTAACAAGTTGACTAAGGAATTTTCTCGATTATGGAGGTGGTAAAAGAGCTCGTCGTAAAAGGTTACGCCGATGCAAACTTTGACACTAATCTGGATGATTTTGAGTAGTAAACCGGATTCGTATAGTAGAACAGTTATTTGGAATAGCTCCAAATAGAGCGTGGTAGCTGCATCTACAATATGACATAGAGATTTGTAAAGCACACACGGATCTGAAAAGGTTCAGACCCGTTGACTAATAACCTCTCTCACAAGCGAGATATGATCAAACCCCATGGGTGTTCAATTCATTACAATCACATAGTGATGTGAACTAGATTATTGACTCTAGTGCAAGTGGGAGACTGTTGGAAATATGCCCTAGAGGCAATAATAAAATGGTTATTATTGTATTTCCTTGTTCATGATAATTTTTTATTGTTCATGCTATAATTGTATTAACTGGAAACCGTAATACATGTGTGAATACATAGACCACAACATGTCCCTAGTGAGCCTATAGTTGACTAGCTCGTTGATCAATAGATGGTTATGGTTTCCTGACCATGGACATTGGATGTCATTGATAACGGGATCACATCATTAGGAGAATGATGTGATGGACAAGACCCAATCCTAAAGCATAGCACAAGATCGTGTAGTTCGTTTGCTAAGAGCTTTTCTAATGTCAAGTGTCATTTCCTTAGACCATGAGATTGTGCAACTCCCGGATACCGTAGGAGTGCTTTGGGTGTACCAAACGTCACAACGTAACTGGGTGGCTATAAAGGTGCACTACAGGTATCTCTGAAAGAGTCTGTTGGGTTGGCACGAATCGAGACTGGGATTTGTCACTCCGTATGATGGAGAGGTATCTATGGGCCCACTCGGTAATGCATCATCATAATGAGCTCAATATGACTAAGTAGTTAGTCACGGGATCATGCATTACGGCACGAGTAAAGAGACTTGCCGGTAACGAGATTGAACAAGGTATAGGGATACCGCCAATCGAATCTCGGGCAAGTAACATACCAATGGACAAAGGGAATTGTATACGGGATTGTGAATCCTCGACATCGTGGTTCATCCGATGAGATCATCGTGGAACATGTGGGAGCCAATGTGGGTATCCAGATCCCGCTGTTGGTTATTGGCCGGAGAATGTCTCGGTTATGTCTGCATGGTTCCCGAACCTATAGGGTCTACACACTTAAGGTTCGGTGATGCTAGAGTTGTTATGGGAAATAGTATGTGGTTACCGAAGATAGTTCGGAGTCCCGAATGTGATCCCGGACGTCACGAGGAGTTCCGGAATGGTCTGGCAGTGAAGATCGATATATTGGACGAAGGGTATTGGAGTCTGGAAGTGTTCCGAGTGTACCAGGCTATGGCCAGCATGATCGAAAGGTGTTTCAGGAGCCCCGACAAGTGTTGGAGGGCCTCATGGGCAAAAGGGAAAGGGGCAAACCAGCCCACTAAGGGGTGGTGCGCCCCCCACACCCTTTCCCACGTTATTTGGGGAGGTGAGGCGCCTCCACCTAGCTTGGGAGGCAATCCTCCACCTGCTTGGCTTGGGGGGCAAGTCTCCCTAGGATTTTCCCTAGGGAGATCCAATCTTCTTGGCCTCCGCCCCCTAGGGGAACCCTAGGGCGCCTCCTCCTCTCCCCTTGCCCCTATATATAGTGGAGGGGTGGGAGGGCAGCCGCACCTCTTCCCTGGCGCAGCCCTCCTTCCTCCTACACCTCCTCCTCCATTGTGCTTGGCGAAGCCCACGAGCCCCACCACCACCACGCCGTCGTGCTGTTGGACTTCTCCCTCAACTTATTCTCTCCCCTTGTTGGATCAATAAGGAGGAGACGTCCCCGGGCTGTACGTGTGTTGAACGCGGAGGCGTCGTCCGTTCGGCGCTAGATCGGATCTTCCGCGATTTGAATCGCCGCAAGTACGACTCCATCATCCCGTTCTTGTAACGCTTCCGCTTAGCGATCTTGAAAGGTATGAAGATGCTCATCCTCTCCCTCTCTTGTTGCTAGAATCTCCATAGATTGATCTTGGTGATGCGTAGAAAATTTTGAATTTCTGCTACGTTCCCCAACAGTTCTTTATTTTGAAGTGTAGCTCACAGTTAGTGTTCTCCATGATGTCATCCACAGGGTATCTATCCAGCAGTGCTTCGCCCGGGGCGGAATCCACGCTGCTTCTCGGCATGGATGGGACGATGCTATCCAATGCTGGATAATCCGCTAGCTGTGGCCGTTGCTGAGACCCCCTTATTTCCTGGCTAAGCGAGTTGATTTGCTGCTGCTGCCCCTGCAATTTGAGTGCCAAGTTCGCGTGCGCTGATTCTAGGCCTTGAAGGTGTTCATCTTCCTGCTTCCTCTGCTCGTCCTCCTCC
Source organism: Triticum turgidum subsp. durum (assembly GCA_900231445.1). Lineage (NCBI taxonomy): Eukaryota > Viridiplantae > Streptophyta > Magnoliopsida > Poales > Poaceae > Triticum > Triticum turgidum. The sequence goes on along the minus strand of LT934124.1, from coordinate 594,470,506 downwards.
TTCTTCTTCTTCTCCTCCTCCATCTTCCTTCTCGCACGGCTTCTGTAGTCGGCGTTCCACTCAGAAAAGCCCTCATACCACGAAACAACGCCCTTGCCTCGTGTTCTTCCCGGGTGTTCAGGATCTCACAGGGCACACATAAGCTCGTCGTTCTCTCTATTGGGCGTGAACACCCCCTTTTGAGCTTCTTCTATTGCTTCAACTAACTTAACATCGGCTCCTTTAAGACATGCCTTCTTCGAAACCTCGCCCGTCTTCGGGTCCAACACCCCCCCATGCGCATAGAACCAAGTTCTGCACCTGGAGGGCCAGCTCAATGTAACTGGAGTGACTTGTGCAACCAGCATCTCTTGCTCAGACTTATCCCACTTAGGCATTGCCATCGCGTAGTCACCTGGCCCCAGCCTATGGAATTGCTTCTTTTTGCGGCATTGGCCTTGTTTTTTCTGGACTGTTCCTTAAATAATTTTGATTCCTTGAATTTCATGAAATCGTCCCAGTGTTCTCTTTGGTTCTCCAGTGTTCCCTTGAATTCTGGAGTCTTCTTTCCTGCTTTGACGTAGTTATTCCATACAGTTTTCTTGTGGTTGTTGAATGCAATTGCCATCTTCCTAAGAGCAGCGTCCTTGATTTTCTCCACATTTGCAGATGTGAAATGATCTGGTAGGGTGAAATGTTCCATGAGATTTTCGCAAAGTGCAGTTTTTGCTCTGTCATCGACAAAAGTAAGATCCGGACGGGGCTTTGATGGCTCTTTCCATTCTTGAAGGGAGATCGGGAGTTTGTCCTTCACAAGAACTCCACACTGACGAACGAACTTGTTCGCAATGTTCTTAGGTGCTATTGGTTCGCCATTAGTTTTGATGGCATCGATGTTGTACTTTACGCCCTCCTTCAAAATTTTTCCCGGGCCTCACACTCTGCCTGTAGAAGATTTGCTCGATCCGGAGGGCTGAAATAAGAAAGATCGATTCGTTAATATATCTTCAAATCATTTAAAAAATGTGATGATCACCAGATGCCTGCTTATATAAATATACCTCGCCGGTATCTATTATTTCAAGATCAACATTTTCTTCGCCATCATAATCATTAATTTCTTCGCCATCATAATCAAAGTCGTCGTCCATGACTTCATCAATTCGGTCATTGCGATCGAATATCATATCATCACCCTCCCCGGTATTGTTCAGATATTGGGAGCCGTCATCTTCTTCATTTTGATCATCTGGCCCGCGAGGGGAGCGTATGATTTTGAACAGGGCCTCTTCTCCCTCTCTGCCGGTATTGTCCGCCATAGCTTTTATTTAACTAATCCAGAAGAAATATAAAACAATTTAGTATTCAAATTACAATGCATGCATGTAATCAATAAGAAATCCTGAATCATAGTACATAATATGCATCGTCTCGAATAACATATAATCTCGAATACATCGTCTTGAATATTATATACCGAATACATCACTAGCTAGCTAGCTAATAAAGATCGAATACTACAGAATAATCTAGGCCACTCGCGGTTCCTGAGGCGCGAGCGATGGACACCCAAAGAGAAGGAACCATCACAGGATCATAGCTCCGGCCATCTCCCCAAAGACCCTGCCAGGTATTGGAGAACCTGACATCCATAGCAGCCATGTAGCGACGGACATGCTCGTCCTCCTCCCTGACACGGCGACGCACCACCTCCGGCGGGGCCGGCTCCCTCTGCACCGAAAGTGGCCCACGGGAACGCCACCAAAGGAGCTCAGGGTCGACGACGGGACCCGGGTTCCTCAGCAAGCGACGAGCCCCTGAAGGTAGCACCTCCCAGTGCCAGCCCGGCGGAGCCCAGTACCGGACATGGGTCTTCTGAAGCAGGACGTCGTTGTGAACGGGTCAACGGTGAGGATGCGGGCCGGGCATCGTCGAGAACAAATACTATACACCGCAAAAGTAACATTTTCTAAATGATTGGATTGTTATTTCTTATATGCAAATTCTAAATTTGTATAACTAAAATTATAAGAAACTAAAAACTAACATTTCTATAACAATTTGAAATTAATCTAATTCATCTAGCTAAAACTAACATTTTCTAAAATTTCTAACATTTCTAACATTTCGATAACATTTCTAACATTTCTATAACATTTCTAACATTTTTATATACTATTTGACATTAATCTAATCTAATTAATTAATTCATCTAAAACATTTGTATAAAAAACAGAAAAAATAGAAAAAACTAAAACCTAAAAACAGAATCGTGTGTGTGTGTGTGTGCGTGTGTGTGTGTGTGTGCGCACGTGCACGTGTGCACCTACGACGTCGGCGGCGCAGCGGCTTCGATTGGAGGGAGGAGAGGGGACGGGGCGAGGGGCTCACAGCGCGGGTGACGGCGAGGCGATGGGACAACGAGGCAGAGGGGACGGGGACGGGGACGGGGACGGGGGCGGCGGCGACGGCGACGAACGGCGACGGGGGTGACGGCGACGGGCGGCGGCGACGGGGCAGAGGAGAAGAAGCAGAGGGAGAACGAACTGGCGGATTTTTTTGAAGTGTTTTCTTATATAGAACCTATCTTTAGTACCAGTTGTAGCCACTAACCAGTACTAAAGGTCTGTTTTGGCCAGGCGAAGCGGCGGGAAGCTCACCCTCTTTTAGTACCGGTTGGAGCCACGACCCGGTACTAAAGGGGGTGCGCTGGCGCAGGTGCGGTGCGGGCAAGTTTAGTCCCACCTCACTAGCCGAGGGGCGCCCACACCTGTGTAAAAGCCCCGGCACGGCTGCTCTCTCTAACTCCTCTCTATAGCTGACTTCTGGGCCTAACTCTGCCTCTCTGCCCTATGGGCCTACTGGGCCTTGCGGGCCTGCATCCTGGCCCAACTTCAAGTTGGGTTACTAGTCGTATGCAGGCCGCTGTGGCCCAGTAGGTGGGCTTTTTTTATTTAGTTTTTGTCTCAAAATAATGTTATTTTTTTTCTTTTCTACTTTATTTATTTTCATTTATTTATTTCTGAATATTTTTTCTTTAGGTACAAAAAATTACAAACTTTCTGCTAGTGCCGGTAGTTTTCAAATTTGAATAGTTTAATTTTTTTATTTAGTTTTTGTCTCCAAAAAAATTAGTTTTTTTTTCTTTTCTACTTTATTTATTTTCATTTATTTGTTTCTGAATATTTTTCGTTAGGTACAAAAAATTACAAACTTTATGTTAGTGCCAGTGGACTAATTTGTATAGTTTAAATTTGAATAGTTTAAATTTGAATTATTTGATGAACTAATTTGTAGACGAAGTGCATCCAGTTTTTGCACATAAAATTTCTTCACGTTTCAAATACCAAAACACATAAGTACCCTAACTATTACGAAGATTTCCCCCGGTTTGATCGAAGCGGCACGTTCCAGATATATAAGTCCGGAAAGTCACTACAAAAGAAGTGATGATGGTGAAGCCTATCACATCCCAGAGTGGGATCTTTGGGTGTGAAACTTTTTCTTCGGGTGTGTCCCTTTGCGCCTTAACCATGGACAATCTTCATCATTTAACTGGATGCTCGATTCAATATTCACTATGGATGGAGCAATTTCATCAAACTTTTCATAATCTTCTGACATGTTTGTCTTGTCATCCACTCCCACGATGTTTCTTTTTCCTAAAAGAACTATGTGGCGCTTTGGCTCATCGTATGATGCATTCGCTTATCTTTTCTTTTTCTCGGCCTGGTAGACATGTCTTTCACATAGAAAACCTGCACCACATCATTGGCTAGGACGAATGGTTCGTCTGCATATGCAATATTGTTGAGATCCACTGTTGTCATTTCGTACTGCGGGTCTTCCGTTACCCCGCCTCGTGTCATATTGACCCATTTGCACCGAAACAAAGGGACCTTCAAACCACCTCCATAGTTAAGTTCCCATATGTCCTCTATGTAACCATAATATGTTTCCTTTCCCGTGTTGGTTGTTGCATGAAAGCGGACACCACTGTTTTGGTTGGTGCTCTTCTTATCTTGGGCTATCGTGTAAAATGTATTCCCATTTATCTCGTACCATTTGAAAGACATTATATTCGAAGATGGTAACTGGGACAGCAAGTACAGGTCATCTTCAATATCGCCATCATGCATGGCACGTGTCTGCAACCAACCGGCGAAAGTCATCATTTGTTCACATGTAATCCAGTCGTCAGACTGCTCCGGGTGTTTGGATTGTAGAAAATTCTTGTGTTCCTCCATATACGGAGCCACCAAGGCGGAATTCTGTAGAACTGTGTAGTGTGCTCCAGTGAGAGAATGCCCGACCATACATATTATTTGATCCCCTCCTAGCGTGCCTTTTCCATCCAGTCTGCCCTTATGCCGCGATTCAGAAACACCAATCGGCTTAAGGTCAGAAATAAAGTCAATACAAAACTCAATGACCTCCTCATTTTCATGGCCATTCGAGATGCTTCCTTCTGGCCTAGCACGATTATGAACATATTTCTTCAAGACTCCCATGAACCTCTCAAAGGGGAACATATTGTGTAGAAATACATGACCCAAAATGTTAATCTCTTCGCAAAGGTGAACTAGGACGTGCGTCATGATGTTGAAGAAGGATGGTGGGAACACCATCTCGAAACTGATAAGACATTGCACCAAATCATTCTGTAACCTTGGTATGATTTCTGGATCGGTTACCTTCTGAGAGATTGCATTGAGGAATGCACATAGCTTCACAATGGCTAATCGAACGTTTTCCGGTAGAAGCCCCCTCAATGCAACCGAAAGCAGTTGCGTCATAATCACGTGGCAGTCATGAAACTTTAGGTTCTGGAACTTTTTCTCTGCCATATTTATTATTCCCTTTATATTCGACGAGAAGCCAGACGGTACCTTCATACTGAGCAGGCATTCAAAGAAGATTTCCATCTCTTCTTTGGTAAGAGCGTAGCTGGCATGACCCTGATGTATGCCGTCTTTTCCGTGCATACGTTGCTGGTCCTCCCGTGCCTCCGGTGTATCTTTTGTCTTCCCATACATGCCCAAGAAGCCAAGTAGGGTCACGCAAAGATTCTTCGTCACGTGCATCACGTCAATTGCGGAGCGGACCTCTAGATCTTTCCAATAGGGCAGGTCCCAAAATATATATTTCTTCTTCCACATGGGTGCGCGTCCGTAAGCGTCCTTCAGAATAGGTTGTCCGCCAGGACCCTTTCCAAAGATTACCTTCAAATCCTTAACCATATCATGTACATCAGCACCAGTACGGTGGCGAGGCTTCGTCCGGTGATCCGCCTCACCTTTGAAATGCTTGCCTTTCTTTCTTATGGGATGCCTGCTCGGAAGAAATCGATGATGTCCTAGGTACACATTCTTACTACAACTATCCAAATATATACTGTTGGTATCATCCAAACAGTGCGTGCATCCGCGGTATCCCTTATTTGTCTGTCCTAAGAGGTTACTGAGAGTAGGCCAATCATTGATGGTCACAAATAGCAACGCCTTTAGGTCAAATTCTTCCTATTTGTGCTCATCCCACGCACATACACCTTTTCCATTCCACAGCTGTAATAGTTCTTCAACTAATGGCCTTAGGTACACATCAATGTCGTTGCCGGGTTGCTTAGGGCCTTGGATGAGCACTGGCATCATAATGAACTTCCGGTTCATGCACAACCAAGGAGGAAGCTTATACAAACATAGAGTCACATGCCACGTGCTATAGTTGCTGATCTGCTCCCCAAAAGGATTAATGCCATCTGCGCTTATACCAAACCATACGTTCCTTGGGTCACCTGCAAACTCCTCCCTATACTTTCTCCCGATTTTTCTCCACTGTGGCCCGTCAGCGGGTACTCTCAACTTTCCGTCTTTCTTACGGTCTTCTCCGTGCCATCGCACTTGGCATGCTCTTTGTTTTGGAACAACCGTTTCAACCGTGGTATTATAGGAGCATACCGCATCACCTTGGCAGGAATCTTCTTCCTGGGGCACTCACCCTCGTCATCACCAGGGTCATCACGGCTGATCTTATAGCGCAATGCACCACATACTGGGCACACGTTCAAATCCTCGTACTCACCGCGATAGAGGATGCAGTCATTAGGGCATGCATGTATCTTCTAGACCTCTAACCCTAGAGGGCAGACAACCTTGTTTGCTTCGTACGTACTCTCAGGAAATTTGTTGTTCTTTGGAAGCATATTCTTTATCATTACCAGCAACTTTCTAAATCCCTTGTCAGATACACCATTCTCTGCCTTCCATTGCAGCAATTCCAGTGTGGTGCCCAACTTTTTCTTGTCACCTTCGCAATTCGTTTACAACAATTTCTTGTGATCCTCTAACATGCCCTGCAATTTCTTCTTCTCCTTTTCACTTGCGCAGTTTCTTTTTGCATCGGCAATGGCCCGACCTAGATCATCAACGGGCTCATCTGATGCCTCTTCTTCAGCTTCTTCCCGCATGGCCGACTCAGTTTCTTCCCCCATTGTTAATATCATCATATTCAGGAAACCCATGGCCAGGATAGCCATCGTCGTCCTCTTCTTCTTCATTGTCTTCCATCATAACCGGTACTACTGAGAGCGGTCCGCCTAGCCGTTGGAACCGGCACTAATGGTCACATTAGTACCGGCTCAGTTTCAAACCAGGACTAATGAGCTGCACATTAGACCTTTTTTCTACTAGTGTAGTAAACATAGTTTCTCATGGTATAATTTTTTATGACATGCATTGACATTTTGTTAGTTAAATCTATGGTTAAAATTTGACACTAAATACAGAGGGGACCAATAAAACAGGGCAAAGGTAGTAGCAGGTTGTAGATAGTCGTCTCATGTCGTCGATGCCAGCCTATGACGGACACACCCGTAGGTGACCACCACATCTCAATGATGGTAGATGACTCCGATTAGAACCCTATATTGTAAATGGAAGAGACGGATTTCTTACAAATGGATCTTTATGTTTATTTGATTGGAGTACATAAAGTTCTAATAAGAAATATATAGGGAAAATGCATCCTACTACCGGGTGTAGCTACACCCATTTCTTATATACTACCATGTGATAGTATATACTCTACTTTATTATTTTTCTTATGTTCATATTCTATATCTAAGATAGTCCAAAGTGAGTTATATGAAAAATTTATAAGTGAGCTCATAATTTTATTGTATTTGTGAAGTACGTACATATTTATACGCGAAATGAAGTATGCACAAATATGGTATATACTACCAAAAAAGTAGTATATATACTATCTAAACATTTTTATATACTACATACTACACGTACGTACTCTCCGATATAATAGATATTACCTAGAACGCATGAAACAAAAATGGGAGTAACTACACCCGGTACGAAACAAAAGTGAGAGTAACTATATATATATATATATATGTATTCCTTTACTCCGTCCATGTTAGCATGTTTCCTAATAGTGCGGAAAGCTTAGAGCATCTCTAGAAGATCCCCTATCCCTCAAATCTTCTCCTTATCCAAAAGGTTGAAATTTTTGACGGATTAAAATTTTTGTCAGCTAGTTAGATCCCCTATAGTTTAAACACCTAAACCTTTTTTGGTTTGCCAATTATTCGAAACAATTGAAATAAAATCAAACACAGTAGAGAGAAAACACAAACAATTCAGATGCACCATATCATAATTGAACTAGGGCAAAAATAAAGTTCATCCAATCCATCAAGCGTAACCGTAGTTTGTGCCAAAAGGCATCAAATGAAAAAGTTCATTCCAAAAAAACACCAACGCATGGTGGACCCAAAGCCATCATAGCGTGGACCTCATGCACTCACGCCATCACCATCGGGACCACCATTGTTGCCGCCTCCATTGTCGCCGCACCATCAGCGCTCTCACCATTACTGACATCACAACACATCTTAGCTAAGATGTCCCCACAAGTGAACTTCCAATATTATCTTGCCAGATCGTTGATCTTGCTAGGATACATGAACATGATAGCATGATCCTTGACCACCTTTTTTCTTCTTTTCTCCTTGACCGCCAATGCAAGCTTTTGCTCCTCGAGTTTTTTTTTCATTTTCTCTCAAAGTCCAATGCAAGCCTTTTTTATCTCAAGTACAAGTTTTTTTTCTTCCAATAGCACCTTCCTCTCTTAAGGCTCCGCCTTTGCCTTCCACTTCTCCTCTATCGTCATCTTCAACTCACAGAAACAATTCAACCTCCCCTCCTTCTGGTTGTCCGCCAATGCTCTCTTCACCCCCACCATTTGTATGCCCCAATACCTCCATCCTTCTTGATTTGCTTTGCAAATATTTTTATCCATCCAGTCGAACATAAGGAGGGGATGGGTTATCTACCAAGTCATCATCATCAACACTAGTGTTGATCCTTTGCCTCTTCGGTGTTGTCTCATAGTCCCTTCTGGTCCACTTCTCATGTCCACCAATCTCTTTGTAGAAATTATGCAAACAAAGGATTTTGCTCCCATGTCTCTTGTCCCTCTCCTTGTAAAGAGCTTGAATGATGCGATCATACTCATGCTTGTGGACTCCACTTGGCAACGCAAGGTTGACTTGCTTAATACATCCGGCCCATCGGTTGCCTGCTTGATGGATCTGCTATTTCTGCTTAATTCGCTAAAGCAATTTTGTTTCTCCTCAAATATGACATTTGAGGAATTACACACAACTTAGCATGCATATACACTTCGGTGACAGAAGAAGCTAGTTCTCAAGAAAAGTGAAGTTGTAGCTTCAAACTACTCATATTTTGAACATACAACTGGAACAATTCTCTGCACCTAATACTGTCTAGGTGGGGTTCATATTGTATGGACGATATTGAAACCGTGTGTGGTAAGGCCATCACTAGTGAAAAGTGATTATCACATCTTAACACCGTTCGCAACCAAACAACGTATAGTTCGTCTAACAACTGCAACCCAAACAATCAAACACCGTGCCAAAAAATGCTTCCCTGATGCAGCATGCAGATGTTGGTTTTGGCTTGCTTTAGCTTAAACTTGCCCAACTGAAAGAGATATACACTGTGCCAAAAAAAAGATGGTAGTCAAATGCGTCATAGGTGTACCCATTCGTTAGCGTGCGCAACCAAGAGTCGAAGTGCTCTTTTCGTTGCCATGGTCAAGCAAGACAATTTTTTATGGGGTAGTTAATGGAAGACTGCCTTTTCTTCCCAAGGGTCGTTTGCAAATTTTATATAAAAAATACAATATTCAAAAAGAGTAATTTTAACATGTTCCCTCTTTTCACATGAGAGGTAAGAAGGTAAGGTTAATCAGACCACTAGTTATTCAAATCAATGACTTAGATCTATTATATACTCTTACTTCTCATGTGAAAATGCAAGATAAGAGGGACCACGCTAACATTTGCCATTTAAAAATCCACGTGGTAGGCCAATTTAGCCTCAGCCCAGCTAGATGTGTGGCCCAGTTTTGCCCCCTAACAGTTTCCTTTTCTTCTCGACTACCCAGTCACTTTCATTAGTGTCTTAAAAAACCAGTTATTTCATTCGTCTTATTAAGAAGGCTTTCGCCCCGCTTTATACATAAAGGAAACCATCAAAGACACAAGGTCCAACAAAGATCACACAAATACACACATGCACACACACGCCGCACACGAAGTAGCACAACACAAGGTACAAACATGTTCTACTGAGGGCACAACTCAAGCCCAAAAATGAAAAAGAACAACAAGTGGCGGCACCGAATGTGAGGATCTAATCCGGCTCTGGTGGTGGAGGAGGAAGCGGTGGCACCAAACGGAGAGCCATCACGCGCAGATCAACAATGATGGTGGTGATGACGTCTCGGTCCTGATGGCGGCTAAGTGGCCGCCGAAGCTGCAGATAACCACACATTTTGACACAACGTCAATAGCACGTCGCAGAGGCACACATTGGATCACAAGCTTATTTCGGACCGTCCACAACATCCAAGCAAGCACCCCATTAGTCAGCCACCTAGTGTGGCGGACAGTTGCTGGTGTAGCCTGGAGTTCGGCGAAGAGGTCGGGAAAGTTGTTGTGGCAGCAACTACCACCCACCACTTCTTGGAGGCAACTCCATAGGAATTACGCAGATACGCAAGAGAAGAAGATGTGGTTCGAGTCTTCTTCTGTCCCACAGAGCGGACAAATACCATCTCTCCCGGGTCATTCCCCTTGAGCACTTATGCACCGGAGGGGACTCGTCCTCTAATCCATTGCCACAGGAAGATCCGAATTTTCAGCAGGAGTCAAATCGACCAAATCACCACCAGATGCTCTGGTCCAGGCATCGACGCAATGGCCTGGTATGGTACAGAGATTCAGTGGAGAAGCTACCCGACGGCTCTAGATGCCATGGGATGTGGTCGTTCGCCAGTTCCATGGCAAGCGCCCCCCCCCCCCCGAGTTTGCCACCGCTTCGGGGAGCTCGTCGACCTCAGGACTTTTCTACCTCGAGTTCCCGCGGGTAATCTATCAATTTATCATATTCTATTTTTTTTTCAGTTTTCAACCTAGAACAAGTTCAGAAAATGATAAAGAACAGATGGATATCAAAACAAGTAATAATGTGGGCCTGTTCTGCCTTTTTCTCGGGCATTTTGCTGTCGGGGCTGTTTGGTTCTCAGCCTAAGCGTGCCACGCCTAAGGTGAGGCGTGCCATAGACCCTTAGGCAAGTGTTTGGTTCTGTACCAAGGTTAGGCTCGCCACAATGCCAGAGGCCCCTTGCCGCTGAAATTTTCGCCAAAAAGTCTGGCGGTCGTTTCGCCCGCCACACTCACCATGGCACGCCAACTTATGCTCCCATGTTCGAACGAGATGTCGAAAGGGTGTCACGTCTAAACCGTATGTATTATGGAACCGAGGCTAATTGCATAAGTGAGCTGCGCATGCAGAACTTTTTTTCTCAAATTGTGTGCCAATCTGAGACGTCGTGGTCTACTGGTATACACATATGTAATGGTGGAGGAGCTAGTTGCCATGTTCATCCATGTTGTGGGTCATAAGTGTAAAAATAGATCGATTGGTTTCGAGTTTTATCGATCAGGGGAGGCAGTTAGTAGGTACTTCAATGCTGTTTTAGATGCCCTGTGTCTCCTTGCCTGTGATGTCATATCCATCAGAATCATCGAAACACATTTGAAGATAACAAGTAGCACCAGGTTTCACCCTTACTTTGAGGTACATCCTAAATTATTCACTAGTATCTGCAATTTATTTATAGGTTCCATTCAGTCTGTTTGAAACGAGTTCTCTCTTTTCGTAGGGATGCATAGGAGCGTTGGATGGTACTGATATACCGGCCTGTGTGCCTATCCACATGCAAGATAGGTTTAGGGGTAGAAAGTCCTTCCCCACACAAAATGTGCTAGCAGCAGTTGATTTTGACCTAAGATTTACATATGTTCTTGCTGGACGGGAGGGATCAACTCATGATTCATATGTGCTCCAAGATGCCCTATCACGTCCGAATGGCCTTAAAATACCAGAAGGTGGGATTCTAACCCATGGCTTCAAACTAAAACTGGAAGTACATTGCCGCCGCAATTAGCAAGAGTGGCAATGTTTTTGATGATATTAGATGTGTGGTAACTATCTCCGAGTCTGAAAAGTCTTGCATAAATGCAAGTATAATTTAGTTTCTTTTCGAAACTTAATATGACTATTTAATTAGAATTTTAATTTGTGTGCTTGTAATGCAAGATAGAGCAAGGCGCTTGCTTTCTAAGCCTATAAAGTTCTACTAGGAGATGCAGGAGCTATTCACAGGCACTAGTGCTGATGGTTCTTTGGCCATGGACCAGCATACATGCACAATTGATTCTGATGACTCAGACAATGATGAAGGGTTGTATGACCTTAACTGCTATCCACAGTTTGAGGGCCCTCTTGAGGAGGATTCTGACTCTTTGCCAACGACATACGGTCCTAAAAGACCTCTAGTACCTGTAGGTGGTGATAATTCATCATCTAGAACTAGCCGAATTGGTAAGAAGCGCCCAAGAGGTAGCAGGTCACCTACTAAGAAGCAACCAAAAACCAAGAGTCATTTTGTGGAGTCCGCTAAGGAAATGAACTCTACATTGAGGTCACTCCAGCAATCCCTTGCTGCAGCTCCTCCTCCAATGCCCCAAGTTATTGACCGTTATGCTAGTTTATGGAAGAGGTTGGAGGAACTCCCAATCACCACAGTTCAAAAAATTATTGTTGGTATGCACTTATCTTGCAAGGACAATGAAGGTTTGCGTGGTTGGTCATGCAGTGCGAGTGACAAAACTTTTGTAGTGTGTAGTAAAACACTTTAATGTAACTTGGCTGGAACTTGTGCTATTGCTATGACTATTACTTGACTTTATAATGATGGCTGGAACTTCCACGTATCTATCTTATTTTCTATCTTGATTATGAATTGTAGTTCTGGCGTATTTTGCATAGATGGGATTAATAGAAAATGCTCCATGTTATTTTTATGGTTATTATTATGACCAAATCTTCTTACATTCACTAGAGCACGTTGTAGTATGGTTGATTTATAAGACAAATGGCAAGTAGTCTCATCATTCCAGCACTAAGGTGATTATGACCACATGTGGCAGGAATCCAAACGCAAACCACAACTTTTTGCCAAAAATTTGTGGAAGCCAACCAAACGCACAACACACAAAATTTGCCACACCCAACCTAAGGCATAGCTACCAACCAAATAGTTTGATTTTGCCAGACATTATGGCAAGCCACAGGTGTGGCTAGCACCTCACCTTAGACGTGGCATTTTTTTGAAAGATCTAACAAATTGCTGGCTTTTGATTCAGATTTAGCAGAAAGCAGCTGTCACACCCTAGCTAGTCATGCATTAGAGTGTTGCATCATGTTTACTCTTTCATCAGAAACTTGAAATGGGGATCTGTGAAACCCTCAAAATCATTTTTGAAAATGATCCAAATAAAAATTTCTCCAAAAGGGTCCAAGAAAATGCTCATGTTGCTCTCTGAAAATATTGGACAGAGATAAAAATCAAACCAATATTTTTAAGAGCTCATAGGTATTTATTTTGGGCATTTGCAATTAATGCATAATTATTTGCTTTGGAAATATATTATTTATATATATTGATATATGTCCAAATATTATGCCACTTATGAAGGAGCTCTGGAATAATATATCTAGCTCCTGCAAAAATTGGCATAAGGAAATAAAATGATTTAATATTTTATTTAAATCAAAACAAATGTCAGAAATTAGAAAACAGAAAATAATTAACAGGAGGAGCTTACCTGGGCTCCTCCACTGTGCGGCCCAGCCAGCTGGCTGGCCCAGCCAGCAGCCGGCCCAGCCCATCTCCCTCCTCTGTCGTCTTCGTCCCGACAGAGGGAGGGGAGTGTGGCCGGCGCGCGCGCGCGCCACCGCGCCACGCCACCTCTCTCCCTGCCTGCCTGCCCTCCCCTCCTCGCTTCATGCCCCGGACGACGCCACGTCTCCCCCCTGCTCTCTCTCACTCTCCCTCGGTTCTTCCCTCCTCTCCCTCGCTCTCTCTCTCACACGGCCGAACACCACCATCGCCGCCGTTCGCCATAGCAGCCATCTCCGGCCACCCCTCGCTCCCCCCGACCAGCTCAGAAGCTCCGCCACGACCCCCTCTTCCTCCCCACCGCTCCACGGTCCTCCAGAAGCCCTGCATCGCCGCCACGTCGCCGTTCCCCTCTTCGGGCTCCGACCATCGTCGCCGTCGAATTCGTCGTCTCCAGCGCGTCCCCGAGCCCGCTAACCATCCCTGCAGCTCCGCGGTGAGCCCCCGGATCGTTTCCCCCTTCTTCCCTGGTCTCTTTCGACCTCTAGGCCTTAGCCCCACCTTGGCCGAGAGCTCCACGCCGCCGGCGATGTCGCCGTCGTGGCCACGGTCACCGTAGCGCCCAACCGAGCACACTATCGTGCTCCACGCCTCACTAGGAGCACGCAGCACGCACCAACGCCTCCCCAAACCCCCTGCAACGCCGATTCCGACCGCACCCGAACTCCGGCGGCCGCAGCCGAGCTCGCCGCCGTCGACTCCGGCCACCCCAGGCCCAGCCACGACCACCGTCCGACGCGCCGTCGAGCTAGCTATCCAACGCACCTAGCCGCACGCCGTTTGGAGCACCACAGAGGAAACCCGAGGCCCCTGTACGCCGCGGACCTCGCCGGCGACTAACCGCCGGCGGGTTTGACTTGTCCGACCTGAGGTTTGACCCCCCCAGGGTCACTGACGCGTGGGCCCCGTCGGCCAGGTGGTCAGTTAGTGCTAATTACCGTTAGTCAACCCCCCCTGACACTGACAGTGGGCCCCAGCGCCACTAATCCCTAATTAAGATTAATTTAAACCTGTTAAACCCCCCCTGTCACTGACATGTGGCCCCCACACGTCAGGTTTGACCCCAGCCAGCCGCAGTTGACCACTGACATCATGCTGACGTCATGCTGGCGCAATAATTATAATTTCTGGATTTAATTTAAATCAGGAAATTCCAGAATATAATTTAAACTTCAAAAATTCATAACTTTTATTCTGTAACTCCAAATTGGACAAATTATATATGAAAAATGATCAGAAAAATCCAATCTATCCATCTGTACTATTTTCATGCATGACCAAACAAGTTAAATTAATGTTTTAAGCAGAACAAGGAAAAGCACTTTAAAAGGCCATGTTTGAGTTTGAAATTTGAATCTTTGATTCAAATTTGTTCAAACCCTTCTGGTTTTAGTTGCATTAGCCCAACACACTCATCTTGCCATGTCTCATGCATGCATCATATTGTTGCACATTGTTTGGTGATGTTTGCGTATCGATGTCCTTTGCGACAGGTTCTGCCCCCGAGGAGTACCGTGATTACCCTAACGAAGAATCATATCCGTGCATCGAACCATCAGGCAAGCAACCAACCATTTGATCATATCGATACAATCCCATGTTCTCGCCCCTGCTCTCTTTTACTGCATTAAGACAACGCGTTTCAAACTGCTGTGTGCTACGGTAGTTGAACCCATTTCCTCTGCATGACCTGTCATTGCCACAGTAACTAGATGAAACCCACTAGCATGTGTAGGAGTTGATTGAGCCCTGTGTATGTGTTGTTCCTACCTTGCTATGCCTGCTATGCTTAGAGTCGTGTCAGGTCTGGTTCATCTGGGTGATGGGCTAGAGTGAAATGATTATGTCGGTAATGAGAGTGGTGTGGTGAACACGATTTGGTAAAGGTATCGATGAGAGGCCATGTAGGAGTACATGGTGGGTTGTTTCATTGAAGCCGACCTTAAGCACTGAGATCTGTATGTGTGATTTAAGAATCAGCTACTACCATGCATTGGGCCCGAAACCAATGGACCCTCTCGGCTTCTTATTCACCCTAGTTCTCCGTCCAGGAGTTGCAATTAGTTTCTGGTGTTTGTAGCCTACTGGAGGCCGTGGACAGCGCTGACCATAGGGGTGGGCTGTGATGCGGTAGGTACGTGGCACGGTGTACCGAATACCCGTTAGGTATCTCGGGAACCCTGTTCACATCGTTCGGGGCCGTATGGGAAACCTCGGCCGGACTCCCTGCGGATGGAACCTGAATAGGCGATAAACCTGGACTGGAGGCTTAGGTGATTAGGTAGGTCGTGGCCGACACCCACGTTGGGCTTCCGCTTGAAGGTTGCCGAGTACATGTCGTGTAAACGACGGTAAGTGGTGAGAGCGTGTATGAAGGAGTACACCCCTGCAGGGTTAACATGATCTATTCGAATAGCCGCGTCCGCGGTAAAGGACTACTTGGTTGCCTATACAGTTCATAGACAAGTAAATGGAAACTACTAAAAGCCTCAAGATAAGTGTGAGTGCCAA
The DNA here is from genome assembly GCA_900231445.1 of Triticum turgidum subsp. durum. Lineage (NCBI taxonomy): Eukaryota > Viridiplantae > Streptophyta > Magnoliopsida > Poales > Poaceae > Triticum > Triticum turgidum. Next base: position 594,454,666 of record LT934124.1, on the reverse strand, counting down.
GGATGGCTCTTCCGTAGGAAGACGGAGGTGGATCCTCGATAGTGTATTGAAGTGGTGAGTAGTGGACTCGTGTGCGCAAAACCATTTCAAGTTGAAGTATCGTAGGATAGCCTAGCCAAGAGTCAAAGCTGGCTTGCTGCAATAACTCCACCAACCTTTCTTGATACTATGCATGTATGTAGGATCTGATGTAAGTCTTGCTGAGTACCTTTGTACTCATGTTGCTATAATCTACATTTTTACAGAAGACGCTGCAACCCCTTCTGATGGGTTCTATGTAGACGTTGACATCAACGAGTAGGCTAAAGACCCAGGTGGTGACCCTGAGCTTGTGATGGACCACGTAGTATAGCTAGGCTTTCCAAGCCTCTTTTATTTTACTAGTTGTCTGTACTCAGACAATGTACTTCCGCTGCTGGTTTGTATGACTGTATGACTTGTATGTTGGGTCGTGAGACCCGTACCTTTGTGTATGTTATGTATGGCTCCCTGAGCCTTAAATAAAGTACTTGTGTCGTAGAGTCATGTTGTGATGCTTCATTGTATTTGCACATATCGAGCATATTGTGTGTATGATTGAAATGCTTGGTATGTGTGGGATCTGACTACCTAGTTGTTTATCTTTAGTAGCCTCTCTTACCGGGAAATGTCTCCTAGTGTTACCGCTGAGCCATGGTAGCTTGCTACTGCTCTGGAACACTTAGGCTGGCCGGCATGTGTCCTTCTTCGTTCCTGTGTCTGTCCCTTCGGGGAAATGTCATGCATTGAGTACCGGAGTCCTGTTAGCCCGCTACAGCCCGGTTTACCGGAGTCCTGCTAGCCCAGTGCTACAGCCCGGACCCACTTGCTGATGACCGACACGTTCGAAGCTGGGTCATGGATGCCTGTCCCTGTAAGTCTGTGCCACTTTGGGTTTACAACTAGTCATGTCAGCCCGGGCTCCTTATCATATGGATGCTAGCGACACTATCATATACGTGAGCCAAAAGGCGCAAACGGTCCCGGGAAAAGGTAAGGCAACACCCGTGGGGATACCGTGCGTAAGGCCGCAAAGTGATATGAGGTGTTACAAGCTAGATCGATGTGACATCGAGTCGGGGTCCTGACACTTAGGTACGTGGCCGGGGATACCGGGCACCCGTTAGGTGTCACGGACCCCTGTACACATCGTTCGGGGCCGTATGGGAAACCTCGGCCGGACTCCCTGCGGATGGAACCTGGATAGGCGATAAACCTGGATTGGAGACTTAGGTGATTAGGTAGGTCGTGGCCGACACCCACGTTGGGCTTCCGCTTGAAGGTTGCCGAGTACATGTCGTGTAAATGACGGTAAGTGGTGAGAGCGTGTATGAAGAAGTACACCCCTGCAGGGTTATCATGATCTATTCGAATAGCCGCGTCCGCGGTAAAGGACTACTTGGTTGCCTATACAGTTCATAGACAAGTAAATGGAAACTACTAAAAGCCTCAAGATAAGTGTGAGTGCCGAGGATGGCTCTTCCGTAGGAAGACGGAGGCGGATCCTCGGTAGTGTATTGAAGTGGTGGGTAGTGGACTCGTGTGCGCAAAACCATTTCAAGTTGGAGTATCGTAGGATAGTCTAGCCAAGAGTCAAAGCTGGCTTGCTGCAATAACTCCACCAACCCTTCTTGACAATGTGCATGTATGTAGGATCTGATGTAAGTCTTGCTGAGTACCTTTGTACTCATGTTGCTGTAATTTACATTTTTCAGAAGACGCTGCAACCCCTTCTGATGGGTTCTACGTAGACGTTGACATCAACGAGTAGGCTAAAGGCCCAGGTGGTGATCCTGAGCTTATGAAGGACCACGTAGTATAGTTAGGCTTTCCAAGCCTCTTTTATTTTACTAGTTGTCTGTACTCAGACAAGTTACTTCCGCTGCTGGTTTGTATGACTGTATGACTTGAATGTTGGGTCGTGAGACCCGTACCTTTGTGTATGTTATGTATGGCTCTCTGAGCCTTAAATAAAGTACTTGTGTCGTAGAGTCATGTTGTGATGCTTCGTTGTATTTGCACATATCGAGCATATTGTGTGTATGATTGAAATGCTTGGTATGTGTGGGATCTGACTATCTAGTTGTTTATCTTTAGTAGCCTCTCTTACCGGGAAATGTCTCCTAGTGTTACCGCTGAGCCATGGTAGCTTGCTACTGCTCTGGAACACTTAGGCTGGCCGGCATGTGTCCTTCTTCGTTCCTGTGTCTGTCCCTTCGGGGAAATGTCATGCTTTGAGTACCGGAGTCCTGTTAGCCCGCTACAGCCCGGTTTACCGGAGTCCTGCTAGCCCAGTGCTACAGCCCGGACCCACTTGCTGATGACCGACACGTTCGAAGCTGGGTCATGGATGCCTGTCCCTGTAAGTCTGTGCCACTTTGGGTTTATGACTAGTCATGTCAGCCCGGGCTCTTTATCATATGGATGCTAGCGACACTATCATATACGTGAGCCAAAAGGCGCAAACGGTCCCGGGAAAAGGTAAGACGACACCCATGGGGATACCGTGCGTGAGGCCGCAAAGTGATATGAGGTGTTACCGGCTAGATCGATGTGACATCGAGTCGGGGTCCTGACAGCGTTGGTATCAGAGCCGGACTGCCTGTAGGTTCTCCAGGCCAAACTGGTCGATGTTGAGTCTAGAAATTCTTTAGTTATATGTAGGGGAATTGTTTGTGGGTTGGAACGTAAGGCTCTTTTTACTCCTCTATCTTATGACATTCTGATCTGAGTCAGTCCATTCTTTCACCGGGGATTAAGGAATTAGGATCTGTTCTCTCTATCAGGATCACGAGTTACTAATCAGTAGTACCTTATAAGTTTGATGGATACAAGCCTAGTTCAGTTCTACTACCACATTATGTTGTTAGAATGGATTCAAAACTTGATATGATGATGTTGAGTGTGTATGTAATCCTTGGTCAAATGTCTCAAAATCCTTCTTGAGCATTTACAGCTGTTATGCTGCCGAAATTTTGCTAGAAATTCTAATGCCCTTGCATTATGATTGTGCTTTCAGATGGCCACTCGCGACCTCAATCAAGTGGTTCGCCTGACTCGATGCCTAGATGTACCCGGCCATACTGCCAAGTTGGTCAGGGTAATGACTGAGGCTGGATACCGTTGGTATCCTGAGTACACGGTCGAAGAGCAATTCCGAGACTTTAATCAAAGCCAGTATCTCTGCACTGTCAGGATATTTCCATCTTATCCTGGATCCACCGAGCCTCTTCACTGCTCCTATGGACTCGGGGTTACTATTGAGATGGCTGTGCAGGACGCCGCCTACTCTATGATGACCATTATGCGAGTCAGATCTGGTCTATTTCGGGATTCTGATTTCCGATATATGCCAGGATCACTTCCGGGAGCACAAGGGTATCTCCAAGCTATCTATGCTGACCCCACCCAGGAGGATTCACGGACTCGCACCACTGCTGAGATGCTCGAGGATAAGGACCGTGAAAATCGGGCCTTGAGGTTAGAGCTCTTCAATACCCGTGCTGACCACTGGGCCACTTTGACTCGGTTCGCACCGGCGGTGCAAGCTGGATTTTCAGATATGCGCGATCTCTATCCTGTGAGATCTGCTCTGCCAGACGTGATGGGTTGGCGTGATGTAGGAGGCATCACCCCACCTCGTGGTCCCCGCAGGCCACCGTCTGTTGGTCCAAGGCCTCATCCTAGCCCCTATGGTCCACAAGCTCCGCGAGATCGTCTGTTTCCGGATGATCATGTTGAGCTTCCAGGCTATGGAGGTGACTTCTACGAGGACTACTACGGGTCGGTCTGAGTTAGTGATAGTATCACTAGTTCGCACTAGCTGTGTCGTCTATCATCCCGCGTGACTCGTGGGATATGACCTAGTTTGTACTCTTTCCGGAGGTGTAGAAAAATAATGTATAGGAGCTTGGGATGCCTCCGATGAGATGTAATCCTCTTTTCACCGTAATAGTACTTTGTTTGGTCTTGTACTAAACCCTGTATGGTGTGTATGACGATGGAATAAAAGAAGCAGTTTCTGTATTTACCATGTCATACGGATGGTTATCTTGCATTTCGAGTTACTCCTTACATTATGTATCCTATGTCGGAATTTTATCATCCTGACTAAATCATTGTCTTGTTTACCTAGGATGGTCAACACGCGCACTAACCCTGCTCCTCAAGAGCAGGCCGAAGGCAGTGAAGTCAGGGATGCAAATCTGCCTCATCCTCCTTCCCTAGCCGAGGTTATGATGGAAGCTGAGAGAAACAAGCGGGAGACCAACCGTTTGTTGGAGCGTATTGAACAGAACACAGCACACCATCAGAGGACTAACGTGGTGTCACTCAGTGATTTTATCAAATTACATCCACCCACGTTCCACCACTCCGTCGAGCCTCTCGACGCTGATGACTGGCTTCGTAGTATCGCTCACAAACTGCGTTCTGCGCTGGTAGCGGAGGCTGACAGGGTCACCTTTGCTGCATATCATCTTGAAGGCCCCGCCAGTCTATGGTGGGAGAATTATGGAGCTATGCGCCCAGCGGGCCATGTCACTACTTGGGCTGAGTTCAGCGAGGCTTTCCGTGAACATCACATTCCGGAGGGTCTCATGGACCGTAAACGTGAGGAATTCTGCAATTTCACCCAAGGCCGACTTTCTGTGGATGTTTATAGCAGGGAGTTTGGTAATCTCGCACGATATGCAACCGAGGAAGTTTCTACTGACGCCAAGAAACAAGCAAGGTTCCGTAAGGGACTTAGTCCTGAGCTTCGCCGCGACCTCCGTCTGCATGAGTGCACATCTTTTCAGAAACTTGTCAACAAAGCCATCAGTGCTGAAACTGGTCAGACTGACTATGACGCAACACGCAAGCATGGCCGTGATATGGGTTCCTCATCCGGTGCTGGTCCTCAGAAGCGCCGCGTGTGGGTGCCCAACACCGCCCTGCCACCCAGGTTCACACCGAGGCCATCCTTCCAGGCGCCTCGCCCCGTTCAACAGTCTGCACCGGCCAAGCCCTATGGGGGTCCAACTAACAATGCTCCTCCACGTACCAGTTCTGTGACTTGTTTCAAGTGTGGGGAATCTGGTCACTATATGCGTGAGTGTCCCCAGACCAACCCCAACCAGTCTGCTAAAGCTGTTGGCCGTGGCAAGCCGACAGGAAAAATATTCCACGCCAAGCCGGTCACCGCTTCACGTGGCCATGTCAACTGTATCTCTGCCGAAGAAGCTCAAGAGGATCCCAACGTCGTTCTCGGTACGCTTCTTGTTAATTGCCACCCGACATCTGTTCTTTTCGATACAGGAGCCTCTCATTCTTTTATATCTGAAAACTATGCTCGCTTGCATAACGTCGCATTCGGTGATATGCCAACCTCTATGGTAATTCAAACTCCGGGATCCAAATGGCAAACTTCTAGAGTAAGCCATGGAAATGAAATCCAAGTCGACAGACTTGTTTTTCTCGCATCTTTGATAGCCCTTAAATCTTCAGATATTAATATCATTTTGGGTATGGACTGGATGTCAGCTCATCAAGCCAAAATTGATTGCTTCTCTAGGACTGTTCAACTCACCCATCCTTCGGGGAAGATAGTCAATGTCTTGACCCGAATAGCCAAGCAACAATTATATTCTCTTAACGCCAGCCCTTTGCCAGACCTTGAGGACATTCCGGTAGTCCGTGACTTCCCGGATGTCTTTCCAGAGGAATTGCCAGGTGTTCCACCTGACAGGGATGTTGAGTTCGTAATAGACCTCATTCCAGGAACCGTTCCGATTGCTAGAAGACCTTATAAGATGGCACCCCTAGAACTAGCCGAGCTTAAGAAACAACTCGATGAGTCCTTGAAAAAGGGTTTCATCCGACCTAGCTCATCTCCGTGGGCTTGCCCCGTCCTATTCGTCAAGAAGAAGGATGGTACGGACCGGATGGTTGTAGATTACCGACCTGTCAATTTGGTCACAATCAAGAACAAATATCCGCTTCCCAGGATCAATGATCTGTATGATCAGCTCGCTGGATCCTCAATCTTCTCCAAGATGGATTTGAGGCTGGGCTACCATCAAATCAAAATCAGAAACGGGGACATTCCTAAAACGGCCTTTGTTACTCGTTATGGCCAATACGAGTACACCGTCATGTCCTTTGGTTTAACCAACGCTCCAGCCACTTTTTCTCGGTTAATGAACTCAATCTTCATGGAGTATTTGGATAAATTCATCGTAGTTTATCTTGATGATATACTCATCTACTCCAAGAACGAGGAAGAACATGCCGAACATTTAAGGCTAGTGTTGAAGAAACTACGAGAGCATCGCCTTTATGCCAAATTTTCTAAATGTGAATTCTGGCTGTCAGAAGTGACCTATCTGGGTCATGTAATATCTGGTAGAGGTATTGCTGTTAACCCTGAGCGAGTTCAAGCCGTCCTTAATTGGACTCCACCTGAATCGGTCAAGCAAGTTCGGAGTTTTCTAGGCTTAGCGAGCTATTGTCGTCGCTTTGTCGAGAACTTCTCCAAAGTTGCCAAACCCCTAACCGAACTCCTCAAGAAAGATAAGAAGTTCGAATGGACTCCACAATGTGAGCACAGCTTTCAGGAACTGAAAAGACGCCTGACCTCTGCTCCCGTACTGGTACCGCCAGACTTCTCCAAGGACTTTGTTATCTACTGCGACGCCTCGCGACAAGGACTAGGTTGCATTCTCATGCAAGATCGACACGTAATTGCTTACGCTTCACGACAATTGCACCCACATGAGGAGAATTATCCTACTCATGATCTAGAGCTTGCAGCCGTAGTCTATGCACTTAAGACCTGGCGACATTACCTCCTCGGTAATCGTTGCGAAATATTCACTGATCACCAAAGTCTGAAGTACATTTTCACCCAACCGGATTTGAATCTCAGGCAGAGACGTTGGGTTGAATTGATCACAGACTTCGACTTAGGAATAACCTACACCCCAGGGAAAGCCAACGTCATGGCTGATGCGCTAAGTCGTAAATCTTATTGTAACAACCTGATGTTACAACAAAGTCAACCGCTTCTCCATGAGGAATTTCGGAAGCTAAACCTTCACATTGTTCCTCAAGGTTTTCTTTCCACCTTGGTAGCAAAACCTACTCTTACGGATCAAATCATCGCTGCCCAAAGGCGAGATAAGGGAATATCTAAAATCAAAGAGAACATTGCTAGCGGAGGTGCTAGTTGTTTCTCCACAAATGATCATGGTGTTGTGTACTTTGAGAACCGTCTAGTGGTTCCCAAGAACCAGCATCTACGGCAGTTGATCCTTAAGGAGGCTCATGAATCTCCTCTCACTATTCATCCCGGTAGTACTAAGATGTATCAGGACCTACGCCAGAGGTTCTGGTGGACTAGGATGAAGAGAGAAATTGCTCAGTATATTGCTAACTGCGACGTCTGTCGTCGTGTAAAAGCAGAGCACCAACGGCCTGCTGGCACCCTTCAACCCTTAGCTATTCCTGAATGGAAATGGGATAAAATTGGTATGGATTTCATTACCGGTTTTCCCAGGACCAAGAGAGGGAATAATGCTATCTTCGTCGTTATCGATCGTCTTTCCAAAGTAGCTCATTTCTTACCTGTTCGTGAGAGTATAACCGCTAGTCAGCTGGCAGACTTATACATCTCCCGTATAGTGTCTCTTCATGGTGTTCCTTTGGAAATTAACTCGGATCGAGGAAGTCTTTTCACCTCTCGATTTTGGGAAAGTTTCCAAAATGCTATGGGAACCCGTCTCTCCTTTAGCACCGCTTTCCACCCTCAGTCGAGTGGTCAAGTGGAACGCGTCAACCAAATTCTAGAAGACATGCTTCGAGCCTCTGTTATCTCTTTCGGAATGGACTGGGAGAAGTGCCTTCCATTTGCCGAATTCGCCTACAACAACAGCTATCAATCTAGCTTGGGTAAAGCCCCTTTTGAAGTTCTCTATGGACGACGGTGTCGAACACCCCTTAACTGGTCAGAGACCGGGGAAAGACAATTCTTTGGCCCGGATATGATTCAGGAAGCAGAAGAACAAGTTCGTATCGTTCGTGAAAAGTTGAAAACAGCCCAATCTCGTCAAAAGAGTCAATATGACCGAAAACATAGGGCTATGACTTTCGAGGTTGACGAGAAGGCTTATCTTCGGGTCACCCCTCTGAAGGGAACCCATCGTTTCGGTATCAAAGGCAAATTGGCTCCTCGTTACATTGGACCTTTTCGCATTCTCGCCAAACGAGGAGAAGTTGCCTACCAGTTGGAACTACCTCCGCACCTCTCCAGAGTCCACGATGTCTTCCACGTTTCTCAACTCAGGCGTTGCTTCTCGGATCCTACCCGTGAAGTGGACCACGAAACGCTTGATCTTCAAGATAATCTTACATATCGAGAGTACCCCGTTCGTATCCTCGATCAAGCCGAACGTACCACCCGACGTCATAATATCAAGTTTCTCAAGGTTCAATGGTCGCACCATTCTGAGGATGAAGCAACTTGGGAAAGGGAGGATCGTCTTCGACTCGAGTATCCCGCCTTCTTCCCGGAGGAACCCAAATCTCGGGACGAGATTCTTTTGAGTGGGGGTGAGTTGTCACACCCTAGCTAGTCATGCATTAGAGTGTTGCATCATGTTTACTCTTTCATCAGAAACTTGAAATGGGGATCTGTGAAACCCTCAGAATCATTTTTGAAAATGATCCAAATAAAAATTTCTCCAAAAGGGTCCAAGAAAATACTCATGTTGCTCTCTGAAAATATTGGACAGAGATAAAAATCAAACCAATATTTTTAAGAGCTCATAGGTATTTATTTTGGGCATTTGGAATTAATGCATAATTATTTGCTTTGGAAATATATTATTTATATATATTGATATATGTCCAAATATTATGCCACTTATGAAGGAGCTCTGGAATAATATATCTAGCTCCTGCAAAAATTGGCATAAGGAAATAAAATGATTTAATATTTTATTTAAATCAAAACAAATGTCAGAAATTAGAAAACAGAAAATAATTAACAGGAGGAGCTTACCTGGGCTCCTCCACTGTGCGGCCCAGCCAGCTGGCTGGCCCAGCCAGCAGCCGGCCCAGCCCATCTCCCTCCTCTGTCGTCTTCGTCCCGACAGAGGGAGGGGAGTGTGGCCGGCGCGCGCGCGCGCCACCGCGCCACGCCACCTCTCTCCCTGCCTGCCTGCCCTCCCCTCCTCGCTTCATGCCCCGGACGACGCCACACCTCCCCCCTGCTCTCTCTCACTCTCCCTCGGTTCTTCCCTCCTCTCCCTTGCTCTCTCTCTCACACGGCCGAACACCACCGTCGCCGCCGTTCGCCATAGCAGCCATCTCCGGCCACCCCTCGCTCCCCCCAACCAGCTCAGAAGCTCCGCCACGACCCCCTCTTCCTCCCCACCGCTCCACGGTCCTCCAGAAGCCCTGCATCGCCGCCACGTCGCCGTTCCCCTCTTCGGGCTCCGACCATCGTCGCCGTCGAATTCGTCGTCTCCAGCGCGTCCCCGAGCCCGCTAACCATCCCTGCAGCTCCGCGGTGAGCCCCCGGATCGTTTCCCCCTTCTTCCCTGGTCTCTTTCGACCTCTAGGCCTTAGTCCCACCTTGGCCGAGAGCTCCACGCCGCCGGCGATGTCGCCGTCGTGGCCACGGTCACCGTAGCGCCCAACCGAGCACACTATCGTGCTTCACGCCTCACTAGGAGCACGCAGCACGCACCAACGCCTCCCCAAACCCCCTGCAACGCCGATTCCGACCGCACCCGAACTCCGGCGGCCGCAGCCGAGCTCGCCGCCGTCGACTCCGGCCACCCCAGGCCCAGCCACGACCACCGTCCGACGCGCCGTCGAGCTAGCTATCCAACGCACCTAGCCGCACGCCGTTTGGAGCACCACAGAGGAAACCCGAGGCCCCTGTACGCCGCGGACCTCGCCGGTGACTAACCGCCGGCGGGTTTGACTTGTCCGACCTGAGGTTTGACCCCCCCAGGGTCACTGACGCGTGGGCCCCATCGGCCAGGTGGTCAGTTAGTGCTAATTACCGTTAGTCAACCCCCCCTGACACTGACAGTGGGCCCCAGCGCCACTAATCCCTAATTAAGATTAATTTAAACCTGTTAAACCCCCCCTGTCACTGACATGTGGCCCCCACACGTCAGGTTTGACCCCAGCCAGCCGCAGTTGACCACTGACGTCATGCTGACGTCATGCTGGCGCAATAATTATAATTTCTGGATTTAATTTAAATCAGGAAATTCCAGAATATAATTTAAACTTCAAAAATTCATAACTTTTATTCTGTAACTCCAAATTGGACAAATTATATATGAAAAATGATCAGAAAAATCCAATCTATCCATCTGTACTATTTTCATGCATGACCAAACAAGTTAAATTAATGTTTTAAGCAGAACAAGGAAAAGCACTTTAAAAGGCCATGTTTGAGTTTGAAATTTGAATCTTTGATTCAAATTTGTTCAAACCCTTCTGGTTTTAGTTGCATTAGCCCAACACACTCATCTTGCCATGTCTCATGCATGCATCATATTGTTGCACATTGTTTGGTGATGTTTGCGTATCGATGTCCTTTGCGACAGGTTCTGCCCCCGAGGAGTACCGTGATTACCCTAACGAAGAATCATATCCGTGCATCGAACCATCAGGCAAGCAACCAACCATTTGATCATATCGATACAATCCCATGTTCTCGCCCCTGCTCTCTTTTACTGCATTAAGACAACGCGTTTCAAACTGCTGTGTGCTACGGTAGTTGAACCCATTTCCTCTGCATGACCTGTCATTGCCACAGTAACTAGATGAAACCCACTAGCATGTGTAGGAGTTGATTGAGCCCTGTGTATGTGTTGTTCCTACCTTGCTATGCCTGCTATGCTTAGAGTCGTGTCAGGTCTGGTTCATCTGGGTGATGGGCTAGAGTGAAATGATTATGTCGGTAATGAGAGTGGTGTGGTGAACACGATTTGGTAAAGGTATCGATGAGAGGCCATGTAGGAGTACATGGTGGGTTGTTTCATTGAAGCCGACCTTAAGCACTGAGATCTGTATGTGTGATTTAAGAATCAGCTACTACCATGCATTGGGCCCGAAACCAATGGACCCTCTCGGCTTCTTATTCACCCTAGTTCTCCGTCCAGGAGTTGCAAGTAGTTTCTGGTGTTTGTAGCCTACTGGAGGCCGTGGACAGCGCTGACCGTAGGGGTGGGCTGTGATGCGATAGGTACGTGGCCGGGTGTACCGAATACCCGTTAGGTATCTCGGGAACCCTGTTCACATCGTTCGGGGCCGTATGGGAAACCTCGGCCGGACTCCCTGCGGATGGAACCTGAATAGGCGATAAACCTGGACTGGAGGCTTAGGTGATTAGGTAGGTCGTGGCCGACACCCACGTTGGGCTTCCGCTTGAAGGTTGCCGAGTACATGTCGTGTAAACGACGGTAAGTGGTGGGAGCGTGTATGAAGAAGTACACCCCTGCAGGGTTAACATGATCTATTCGAATAGCCGCGTCCGCGGTAAAGGACTACTTGGTTGCCTATACAGTTCATAGACAAGTAAATGGAAACTACTAAAAGCCTCAAGATAAGTGTGAGTGCCGAGGATGGCTCTTCCGTAGGAAGACGGAGGTGGATCCTCGGTAGTGTATTGAAGTGGTGAGTAGTGGACTCGTGTGCGCAAAACCATTTCAAGTTGGGGTATCGTAGGATAGCCTAGCCAAGAGTCAAAGCTGGCTTGCTGCAATAACTCCACCAACCCTTCTTGATACTATGCATGTATGTAGGATCTGATGTAAGTCTTGCTGAGTACCTTTGTACTCATGTTGCTATAATCTACATTTTTACAGAAGACGCTGCAACCTCTTCTGATGGGTTCTATGTAGACGTTGACATCAACGAGTAGGCTAAAGACCCAGGTGGTGACCCTGAGCTTGTGATGGACCACGTAGTATAGCTAGGCTTTCCAAGCCTCTTTTATTTTACTAGTTGTCTGTACTCAGACAAGTTACTTCCGCTGCTGGCTTGTATGACTGTATGACTTGTATGTTGGGTCGTGAGACCCGTACCTTTGTGTATGTTATGTATGGCTCCCTGAGCCTTAAATAAAGTACTTGTGTCATAGAGTCATGTTGTGATGCTTCGTTGTATTTGCACATATCGAGCATATTGTGTGTATGATTGAAATGCTTGGTATGTGTGGGATCTGACTATCTAGTTGTTTATCTTTAGTAGCCTCTCTTACCGGGAAATGTCTCCTAGTGTTACCGCTGAGCCATGGTAGCTTGCTACTGCTCTGGAACACTTAGGCTGGCCGGCATGTGTCCTTCTTCGTTCCTGTGTCTGTCCCTTCGGGGAAATGTCACGCTTTGAGTACCGGAGTCCTGTTAGCCAGCTACAGCCCGGTTTACCGGAGTCCTGCTAGCCCAGTGCTACAGCCCGGACCCACTTGCTGATGACCGACACGTTCGAAGCTGGGTCATGGATGCCTGTCCCTGTAAGTCTGTGCCACTTTGGGTTTACGACTAGTCATGTCAGCCCGGGCTCTTTATCATATGGATGCTAGCGACACTATCATATACGTGAGCCAAAAGGCGCAAACGGTCCCGGGAAAAGGTAAGACGACACCCGTGGGGATACCGTGCGTGAGGCCGCAAAGTGATATGAGGTGTTACCAGCTAGATCGATGTGACATCGAGTCGGGGTCCTGACAGCGTAGTTGTCACACCCTAGCTAGTCATGCATTAGAGCGTTGGCATCAGAGCCGGACTGCCTATAGGTTCTCCAAGCCAAACTGGTCGATGTTGAGTCTAGAAATTCTTTAGTTATATGTAGGGGAATTGTTTGTGGGTTGGAACGTAAGGCTCTTTTTACTCCTTATACCTTATGACTTTCTGATCTGAGTCAGTCCATTCTTCCACCGGGGGTTAAGGAATTAGGATCTGTTCTCTCTATCAGGATCACGAGTTACTAATCAGTAGTACCTTATAAGTTTGATGGTTACCAGCTCCGGTGGTCTCCGCGGTCCGTTTGGTGGCCGAAATGACCAAAACCACTTCCGCCGCCGCGTCGGGCTCGCCGGCGACTAAACGCCGGCAGCCGACATTGACTTTGACCACGGGTGGGCCCTGGTTGACTCCCCTGAGTCAATGACAGGTGGGGCCCAGCCCTGTTAATTAAACAGGATTAGTTTTAATTAAGTTTTAATTAAAATAATCACCCTGACATGCGGGACCCACTGTCAGGTTTGACCCAGACCTGTTCCGTTGACCTGCTGACGTCACACTGACGTCAGGCTGACGCAGTAATTGATTTCTGGATTTAAATTAAATCAGGAAATTCCAGAATATTATTTAAACTTCAAAAATTCATAACTTTTATTCTGTAACTCCAAATTGGACAAATTATATATGAAAAATGATCAGAAAAATCCAATCTATCCATCTGTACTATTTTCATGCATGATCAAACAAGTTAAATTGATGTTTTAATCAGAACAAGAAAAGGCACTTTAGAAGGCCATAATTGAATTTGGAATTTGAATCTTTGATTCAAATTTGTTCAAACCCTTCTGGCTTTAGTTGCATTAGCCCAACACACTCATATTGCCATGTCTCATGCATGCATCATATTGTTGCACATTGTTTGGTGATGCTTGTGTATCGATGTCCTTTGCGGCAGGTTCTGTCCCCGAGGAGTACCGTGATTACCCTAACGAAGAACCGTATCCGTGCATCGAACCATCAGGCAAGCAACCAACCATTTGATCATATCGATACAATCCCATGTTCTCGCTCCTGCTCTCTTTTACTGCATTAAGACAACGCGATTCAAACTGCTGTGTGCTACGGTAGTTGAACCCATTTCCTCTGCATGACCTGTCATTGCCACAGTAACTAGATGAAACCCACTAGCATGTGTAGGAGTTGATTGAGCCATATGTATGTGTTGTTCCTACCTTGCTATGCCTGCTATGCTTAGAGTCGTGTCAGGTCTGGTTCATCTGGGTGATGTGCTAGAGTGAAATGATTATGTCGGTAATGAGAGTGGTGTGGTGAACACGATTTGGTAAAGGTATCGATGAGAGGCCATGTAGGAGTACATGGTGGGTTGTTTCATTGAAGCCGACCTTAAGCACTGAGATCTGTATGTGTGATTTAAGAATCAGCTACTACCATGCATTGGGCCCGAAACCAATGGACCCTCTCGACTTCTTATTCACCCTAGTTCTCCGTCCAGGAGTTGCAAGTAGTTTCTGGTGTTTGTAGCCTACTGGAGGCCGTGGACAGCGCTGACCGTAGGGGTGGGCTGTGATGCGGTAGGTACGTGGCACGGTGTACCGAATACCTGTTAGGTATCTCGGGAACCCTGTTCACATCGTTCGGGGCCGTATGGGAAACCTCGGCCGGACTCCCTGCGGATGGAACCTGAATAGGCGATAAACCTGGACTGGAGGCTTAGGTGATTAGGTAGGTCGTGGCCGACACCCACGTTGGGCTTCCGCTTGAAGGTTGCCGAGTACATGTCGTGTAAACGACGGTAAGTGGTGAGAGCGTGTATGAAGGAGTACACCCCTGCAGGGTTAACATGATCTATTCGAATAGCCGCGTCCGCGGTAAAGGACTACTTGGTTGCCTATACAGTTCATAGACAAGTAAATGGAAACTACTAAAAGCCTCAAGATAAGTGTGAGTGCCAAGGATGGCTCTTCCGTAGGAAGACGGAGGTGGATCCTCGGTAGTGTATTGAAGTGGTGAGTAGTGGACTCGTGTGCGCAAAACCATTTCAAGTTGAAGTATCGTAGGATAGCCTAGCCAAGAGTCAAAGCTGGTTTGCTGCAATAACTCCACCAACCTTTCTTGATACTATGCATGTATGTAGGATCTGATGTAAGTCTTGCTGAGTACCTTTGTACTCATGTTGCTATAATCTACATTTTTACAGAAGACGCTGCAACCCCTTCTGATGGGTTCTATGTAGACGTTGACATCAACGAGTAGGCTAAAGACCCAGGTGGTGACCCTGAGCTTGTGATGGACCACGTAGTATAGCTAGGCTTTCCAAGCCTCTTTTATTTTACTAGTTGTCTATACTCAGACAATGTACTTCCGCTGCTGGTTTGTATGACTGTATGACTTGTATGTTGGGTCGTGAGACCCGTACCTTTGTGTATGTTATGTATGGCTCCCTGAGCCTTAAATAAAGTACTTGTGTCGTAGAGTCATGTTGTGATGCTTCGTTGTATTTGCACATATCGAGCATATTGTGTGTATGATTGAAATGCTTGGTATGTGTGGGATCTGACTATCTAGTTGTTTATCTTTAGTAGCCTCTCTTACCGGGAAATGTCTCCTAGTGTTACCGCTGAGCCATGGTAGCTTGCTACTGCTCTGGAACACTTAGGCTGGCCGGCATGTGTCCTTCTTCGTTCCTGTGTCTGTCCCTTCGGGGAAATGTCACGCTTTGAGTACCGGAGTCCTGTTAGCCAGCTACAGCCCGGTTTACCGGAGTCCTGCTAGCCCAGTGCTACAGCCCGGACCCACTTGCTGATGACCGACACGTTCGAAGCTGGGTCATGGATGCCTGTCCCTGTAAGTCTGTGCCACTTTGGGTTTACGACTAGTCATGTCAGCCCGGGCTCTTTATCATATGGATGCTAGCGACACTATCATATACGTGAGCCAAAAGGCGCAAACGGTCCCGGGAAAAGGTAAGACGACACCCGTGGGGATACCGTGCGTGAGGCCGCAAAGTGATATGAGGTGTTACCAGCTAGATCGATGTGACATCGAGTCGGGGTCCTGACAGCGTAGTTGTCACACCCTAGCTAGTCATGCATTAGAGCGTTGGCATCAGAGCCGGACTGCCTATAGGTTCTCCAAGCCAAACTGGTCGATGTTGAGTCTAGAAATTCTTTAGTTATATGTAGGGGAATTGTTTGTGGGTTGGAACGTAAGGCTCTTTTTACTCCTTATACCTTATGACTTTCTGATCTGAGTCAGTCCATTCTTCCACCGGGGGTTAAGGAATTAGGATCTGTTCTCTCTATCAGGATCACGAGTTACTAATCAGTAGTACCTTATAAGTTTGATGGTTACCAGCTCCGGTGGTCTCCGCGGTCCGTTTGGTGGCCGAAATGACCAAAACCACTTCCGCCGCCGCGTCGGGCTCGCCGGCGACTAAACGCCGGCAGCCGACATTGACTTTGACCACGGGTGGGCCCTGGTTGACTCCCCTGAGTCAATGACAGGTGGGGCCCAGCCCTGTTAATTAAACAGGATTAGTTTTAATTAAGTTTTAATTAAAATAATCACCCTGACATGCGGGACCCACTGTCAGGTTTGACCCAGACCTGTTCCGTTGACCTGCTGACGTCACACTGACGTCAGGCTGACGCAGTAATTGATTTCTGGATTTAAATTAAATCAGGAAATTCCAGAATATTATTTAAACTTCAAAAATTCATAACTTTTATTCTGTAACTCCAAATTGGACAAATTATATATGAAAAATGATCAGAAAAATCCAATCTATCCATCTGTACTATTTTCATGCATGATCAAACAAGTTAAATTGATGTTTTAATCAGAACAAGAAAAGGCACTTTAAAAGGCCATAATTGAATTTGGAATTTGAATCTTTGATTCAAATTTGTTCAAACCCTTCTGGCTTTAGTTGCATTAGCCCAACACACTCATATTGCCATGTTTCATGCATGCATCATATTGTTGCACATTGTTTGGTGATGCTTGTGTATCGATGTCCTTTGCGACAGGTTCTGTCCCCGAGGAGTACCGTGATTACCCTAACGAAGAACCGTATCCGTGCATCGAACCATCAGGCAAGCAACCAACCATTTGATCATATCGATACAACCCCATGTTCTCGCCCCTGCTCTCTTTTACTGCATTAAGACAACGCGATTCAAACTGCTGTGTGCTACGGTAGTTGAACCCATTTCCTCTGCATGACCTGTCATTGCCACAGTAACTAGATGAAACCCACTAGCATGTGTAGGAGTTGATTGAGCCATATGTATGTGTTGTTCCTACCTTGCTATGCCTGCTATGCTTAGAGTCGTGTCAGGTCTGGTTCATCTGGGTGATGGGCTAGAGTGAAATGATTATGTCGGTAATGAGAGTGGTGTGGTGAACACGATTTGGTAAAGGTATCGATGAGAGGCCATGTAGGAGTACATGGTGGGTTGTTTCATTGAAGCCGACCTTAAGCCCTGAGATCTGTATATGTGATTAAAGATACAGCTACTACCATGCATTGGGCCCTGAAATATGACCCCGCTCGACTTCTTATTCACCCTAGCTCTCTGTCCAGGAGTTGCAAGTAGTTTCTGGTGTTTGTAGCCTACTGGAGGCCGTGGACAGCGCTGACCGTAGGGGTGGGCTGTGATGCGGTAGGTACGTGGCACGGTGTACCGAATACCCGTTAGGTATCTCGGGAACCCTGTTCACATCGTTCGGGGCCGTATGGGAAACCTCGGCCGGACTCCCTGCGGATGGAACCTGAATAGGCGATAAACCTGGACTAGAGACTTAAGTGTTTAGGTAGGTCGTGGTCTACACCCACGTCGGCTTTCGCTTGAAGTCTGCCGAGCACATGTCGTGTGCAGACGCTAAGTGGTGGAAACATGTATGAAGAAGTATAACATGATCTATTCGAATAGCCGCGTCCGCGGTAAAGGACTACTTGGTTGCCTATACAGTTCATAGACAAGTAAATGGAAACTACTAAAAGCCTCAAGATAAGTGTGAGTGCCGAGGATGGCTCTTCCGTAGGAAGACGGAGGTGGATCCTCGGTAGTGTATTGAAGTGGTGAGTAGTGGACTCGTGTGCGCAAAACCATTTCAAGTTGGAGTATCGTAGGATAGCCTAGCCAAGAGTCAAAGCTGGCTTGCTGCAATAACTCCACCAACCCTTCTTGATACTATGCATGTATGTAGGATCTGATGTAAGTCTTGCTGAGTACCTTTGTACTCATGTTGCTATAATCTACATTTTTACAGAAGACGCTGCAACCCCTTCTGATGGGTTCTATGTAGACGTTGACATCAACGAGTAGGCTAAAGACCCAGGTGGTGACCCTGAGCTTGTGAAGGACCACGTAGTATAGCTAGGCTTTCCAAGCCTCTTTTATTTTACTAGTTGTCTGTACTCAGACAAGTTACTTCCGCTGCTGGTTTGTATGACTGTATGACTTGTATGTTGGGTCGTGAGACCCGTACCTTTGTGTATGTTATGTATGGCTCCCTGAGCCTTAAATAAAGAACTTGTGTCGTAGAGTCATGTTGTGATGCTTCGTTGTATTTGCACATATCGAGCATATTGTGTGTATGATTGAAATGCTTGGTATGTGTGGGATCTGACTATCTAGTTGTTTATCTTTAGTAGCCTCTCTTACCGGGAAATGTCTCCTAGTGTTACCGCTGAGCCATGGTAGCTTGCTACTGCTCTGGAACACTTAGGCTGGCCGGCATGTGTCCTTCTTCGTTCCTGTGTCTGTCCCTTCGGGGAAATGTCACGCTTTGAGTACCGGAGTCCTGTTAGCCCGCTACAGCCTGGTTTACCGGAGTCCTGCTAGCCCAGTGCTACAGCCCGGACCCACTTGCTGATGACCGACACGTTCGAAGCTGGGTCATGGATGCCTGTCCCTGTAAGTCTGTGCCACTTTGGGTTTACGACTAGTCATGTCAGCCCGGGCTCTTTATCATATGGATGCTAGCGACACTATCATATACGTGAGCCAAAAGGCGCAAACGGTCCCGGGAAAAGGTAAGACGACACCCGTGGGGATACCGTGCGTGAGGCCGCAAAGTGATATGAGGTGTTACCGGCTAGATCGATGTGACATCGAGTCGGGGTCCTGACAGCAGCAGAAGAATAACATGGTGAAGATCCGAAGATCAAAAGAGAAAGGAAAAACTGCGGCCCTAATAGCTGTAGAGAGCTACACCCACCACAAACAACAAGACTACACAACTGAAGCACCTGTCCTAAGCAAACATCACCACCACATCTCGAACAACGCCGATCACCTCCGAAGACACAACAGCAGCTCCCACTACAACTTCCCTCGCCAATGCACCATCCACCTTGGAAGCAGGGGGTAGAAGGCGTGACTTGGTCGATCCCAGGAAGAGCTTCGTCTTGGACTCATCGATGATTTCGTACATTGCGCCTGGAGCTTCACCTTGAACAGCGGCGAGCACCGGAGGAGTGCCGCAAAGAGCTTCCAGGAAATGTCTCCAAACGTGATGCTCCCAATAAAGGAACGACGTCAAACATGCCGCCATCACGCCGATCCAACAACGGACCTAGGATTTCGCCCGGAGACAAACCACCATCTGAGCACGAGGAAGATGCCGACACACCTCAGGTGACGTCTCCAAGGAGGAAAATGACGCCCACAGGTGCCATCGCAACCGGCCTCTGGTCGTGTAGGACTTTCGTCCGTATCGCCGCACACCTTTGCTCGTGCCCACAGAAGCTCATCCATGCAGTCTCGCACCGCCACCGCCGCAGAACCTAGTCGTAGGAGCCATGGAGTCATGGTCCACCCTGCCCACGGCGAGCCTACAATGACCAAATCAGTCCCTGCATCCCGCATCTATCACGGCCGGAGCCGCCTGCTCCAGCATCACATGACCAACGCGCAGGGCCGGCGCGCGTCCAACACACCACGGATCTGGCCAGGTTTGTCCAGATCCAGCCGCCACACGCCAGAGAGGCGCCGCCCCGCTAGCCCGCGCCGAATCCGAGGCAACCACCAGCACGCCACCCTCGGATCTGGCCAGGCCCGGCCGCCACTCACCCGGAGGGGCAAGCCACGCCGGCCCCGTGACCGCGCGCGCTCCCTAGCCCCCCACGACGAGCGACCCACGCCTGGACCGCGGACCTCCACGCGCCCTCGCCTGGCCGGCCCCGTGACGTGGCAATTTTAGTCTCCAAACAAACAGCCCTGAATATTCGCAAAAAAACAAAAACAAAAAAAAACAAACCCGTAGTAGCGATCAACTCTGCAGAACTTTGCTGCTTGTTTTCCTTGTTTGTGAACTGTTGTTTCCAAGTTGTGAAGAATTCTAGAGTGTCACATTTTGTATTTGAGGGACTCTAGTGTCACGTTTTATATCTGTGTTCCTTCCACTGACTATTGCTCCACTTGTCCCTTATACCGCCTCCTTTGCTGATTTTGTGTGGAGCAGCCGCCCTCAGCCCCGAGCCAAGTTCTTCGCGAAGATGCTGGTGCAGTCCCGTATTGAGTCCAGGTCGGCTCTCTGAGAAAAAATATGTGCTGTCACCGGTTGAAGTGGCTTGCCCATCTGCGGTCCTGCGGAGGAGACTACCTTACACATCATGTTCGACTGCCGCTTCTGGTGGTCCTTCTAGGATGCAATGCAATAGGTGGAGGGCTGCCGGAAAACGCGGATGTCAAAAATCTGACCCAACTAGTAATGCTGACAGCGATCCCCCGGTGAAACGGCATCCACATCATGTTTGGAAGCACCGGAACATGGTGGTTTTTCCGGGCAAAATGACCTGTGGGCGCAATGAATTCATGAAATGAACTGGTTCTAAAACTATTTCACACGCCTGACCTTTTTTTGTAGCGCCCGACACGCCGGCGCCACACCCTACGGTGCAGCGCCCACCTCTGGGACGTTGCACACCTCTCCACCATGGCACCCTGGGCCCGCACCCAAGCAGTGCAGCGCCTCCGAGCTAGGCGCCACACATGTAATGTGCAGCGCCTAGCCCTTAGGCGCTGCATTGTGATTTAGATGCCAGCCGCCCGCTCCCCCTCCCCCACCCCACCCATTCATTCCAGGAGGGGTTACAGAACAGGCGCGGCGGCGGCTTCTTCCTCTCCCCTTCTCAATGCCCTCTCCCAAATCCTTCAGATCCGACGATTTGGTCTGTGGATTTCTTCACCAATCCATCCTAGAAGGTACTCTCCTCTGATCCCCTACTTTCTATCCATAGAAAATATGGTATTTTGAAGATTTGGGGAACCCTTGTTTCATTTGATTAGATTTGAATCTTGCATGTATTAGAATTTTGCATGTATTACAAGCCTTGTTTGTTTGATTTGTGGAACCCTAGTTTAGTTTATTTTATTGAAAAGATATGGTTGGATACATAGATTGACGTGTTATTTCTATGGAAAAGTTATTTGTATGAAGTAGGCCTAGTTTAGTTTATTTGTACTAAAATTATACTCGTATTGAGAAGAATGCTTTGAATACATATGCTTTGAATCTTGCATCTAGTAGGCCTACTTTAGTTTTTTTTGAATTGAAAAGATAATCATGTTGACAAGAATGCTTTGTTGAAATTGTTAGGCTGGTTTGGCTTCTCGATGATCACTGGGACCAGAAACACCGGTCGTACGCGTTGTCGGTGCACCAAGAGGTAATTAAGAATTTCGTGTTTATTTCAAAGACAAATGCCCCATATGTAATTTGCTGATTTGCTTGTTTGTAGGATCTTCAACCTCTGAAGCTTCGGTGTCATGGGGTCACCCTTTCGGGGATGCGGTATGATGAGCGATACACACCTTATGTAAGGGAGACATGACTCCTCACTTTCATTCAGTTGGTCAGACGGTCAACGCCACCCCTCAATGCTGCAGCAATCACTGCGCTTGTTGATCATTGGAGGCCGGAGACACACACGTTCCATCTTCGAACCGGGGAGATGACCGTGATGCTCCAGGATATTTCTATGATCATCGGGCTTCCTATCAAGGGTAATCCTCTATGTATGAGCACCGATTCTTATGGGTGGCGCGAGAAGATGCATGTCCTTATCGGTATGGTTCCTCCGGAGCCTCGGCAACCAGAAGGAGAAGACAAGAAGAAGGAAAGAGTCGCATCCGGTGCTCCTTATGCCTGGATTGCATGGAACTTTGCTGAATGCCCCGAGGAGGCTAATGAGGATGAGGTCAAGACATATGCTCGTGTGTACATGTGGTACGTTATATCCAGGACTATGTTTGCTGATGGCACATGCAAGAATGCTCCATGGATGTGACTGAAGGCGTTGACCGTCTTCGTTAGCAAATGGAGTTGGGGTTCGGCGACACTGGCTTACTTGTATAGACAGGTATAAAGTTGTTTCTTTTTCACTTTGTTTCTATATTATCAATGCAATCTTTTTGTTAATTCAACCATGTTTTTATTTTATGTGTAGTTGGATGAAGCCTCTTGTAGGAAATCAGGAGGTATTGGTGGTTGTATGCTCACACTTTCTATATGGAGCTGGGAGCGATTGCCGGTTGGACGACGAAGACCATGGAGTACGAGGATTGGAACAACCATGATGACCCACTACGGTACCCCACTTGGTCTTACAAGTGGGATGTGGTAAATGAGACGACGGATGATCCCTCGGTCATGTACAAGTTGTACAAGAGCGAGCTAGACACGATCACGGCTGAGCAGGTGACTCGACATTGTATAAGTGATTCTCATGCTTCTATCATAACTCATAATTAATTTAGCAATGTATGCTATGTTGCAGGTGGAATGGGAGCCGTATGGAAAAGGGGATAGTCTTGGTATCATTAGAGACTTTGTGTTGAATCCGATGTGCTTTAGGGATAGGGATCTTTGGCATATGCGATGCTCCAATTCTGGCCATAGTGATCCTTTGGAGGATGAGGATGTGGGTGTGGTCACCCAAGAGGTAAGAAAATAACATATAATCAATTAGTGATGAATTGCTAATTATATCCTAACAGACGGTCTTTCCCATATCTTTTGTTTTGTAATAGGCTGATGATGACATGATCTTGGGGACCTTTCAAGTTCGTTCAGCATACATGTTAAAGCCTAGGAAGGGAATCAATAAATACACACTCGGAGACTTCACCGAAAGAGGCAAGAGGATGGTCGGCACCTCGCGGATGGCAGCTTTGGATGACTATGTGGATGAGGTGGATGAGGAGTTGGAGCCGGAGCTGGAGTGGGTTCCTCTTCCTAGGAAGGCGAAATCAAAGAAGATAGCCAACATGAGGGGGAGGAGCCAAAAAGCGCTCAAGGAACTAATCTTCTTCATACTCTATTTGTTATGTAACTCGCCTAGTGGGCGTTTGTCAAACTTGTTATGTCATTGACCTTTAAGTGGTGGTAGCTCTAAGAAATGTTGAACTTGTTATGGTCACTCTAAGAAATGTCGTCTTTGTTCTAGTTAAAGTGCTATTGAAAATGTCATCATGATCATTACTGTTTATTCTGTGATGTAAGTATAAGTGCCTGAAAATGTGCCTTAACATGTGTATGAAAATAACCAAGTTTATGTGTTAAAAAAACACAAGTGCTTGTGTAGCGCCCAGCCAAGAGGCGCTACAATGTATAGTGCAACGTCCAGCTGGAAGGCGCTGCACTATACAGTGTGGCGCCCACAAGGTAGGCGCCACACCAACACTTTGCCATTTTTTGAGCTCCTAACTGGGTGTAAACATTCCAGAGAGCAACAACCAGATACAGCGTGGTGTAGCGCCTAGCTGGGAGGTGCCACACTCTATAGTGCAATGCAGGTGTTGCACTATAGAGTGTGGCGCCTCCCAGCTAGGCGCCACACCATGCTGTATCTGGCTGTAGCTTCTGTTCTTCTCTAGAATGTTACATCCAGTTCTTCTCTGGAATGTTACATCCAGACACAGCGTGGTGTGGCGCTTAGCAGAGAGGCGCCACACTCTATAGTGCAACACCTAGCTGGGAGGCGTTGCACTATACAGTGCGGCGCCTTCAGCTAGGCGCCACACCACGCTATATCTGGTTGTAGCTTCTGTTCTTCTCTGGAATGTTACAGCAAGATACAACGTGGTGGTGGCGCCTAGCTAGGAGGCGTCACACCCTATAGTGAAACGCCTCTGTCATAGGCTTTGCACTTGTACTTAGCTATTTTTTTGACAAATAGAGAAGTATGAAGGTAGCATATGAACACATAGTATGATGATTTAGAATAGGATTGATAGCAACACTGCTAGGAAAAGGCCTATAGATGGAATGGCCACTAATGGCGCACCAGACATGTGGTGCGCCACTACTATATAGCAGTGGCGCACCATGTGATGGTGCGCCACTAGTAATGATTTTTTTCCAAACATACTAATGGCGCACCAGTGCATAGTGCGCCATTACTACTTCTATCTTGTAATGGCGCACCAGCCGCACAGTGCGCCACTACTATTGTTTTTTTATTCTTTTTTTGCAAAACTACTAATGGCGCGCCGTGGCATAGGGCGTCACGCACTATGACACGGTGCGCCATTAGTGTATATATATATATATACATATATATTTGTTTTTTTTTTGCAAAACTACTAATGGCGCACCACCAGCAGGTGTGCCATTAGTAACCAGGGTAGTAACCAGGGTTACTAATGGCGCATTTGCAGGTGGTGCACCATTAGTAACCTGGGACCAACAAGATATTTTGGACAGCCACACCTAACCACTCACTTTCCCCACTTCATTGTCTCCACCTCCTCCTCCAAGTTTGTCTCGGCTGCCTCCTCCTCCTCACCTCATTTGCACTATAGATTCATCCAAATTAAGTTGTTAAATTACCTTTTATTGACAGGTAAGTAAGGGGGGAAGCTATCTTTATGTTGTTCTCCCTCCAACAACGTGCACATGCACTTTTTGTGGCCTAGCTAGATCTATGTATGTTTGTGGTGTTGCATATGTTTGTGGTGTTGCACATATGTTTGTGTTTGCAGGTACCGGTATTTGAAATGCGATAGTTGCCAATATTTTGCCGGAATCTTGATTCATTTCCGTTTCGGCGAGAATTTTGGCACTATGCATTCTTTTTGGTCCTATTTTTAGGGAAAGTCATGCCAAATTTTTCTTGGTTCTAAAATATCATTTTGCTCTACCCCGCAGGCGACCATGGTCCGCACGATGACCGAAGGCATCGTGAATAGGTTTTTGAGCTCCGTGAAGGCTGAGATGCTTCGAAAGAACGAGACGGAGATAAGATGTCCGTGTCGAAGATGCAAGCTGAAGATCCTTATTGCGGACCCGGATTCCGGGCAGGTGCGGGACCACCTGCTATTGCGTTGTTTAATGGATGGCTATCGGTGGCAAGGTGATGAAGATGACCATGAAGTCGTCCATGGGGGCCGGGCAAGAAATGAGGAAGGACAGCAAGACAACCACGGCGGCTCGGGCGGGCGAGAAGACGAAGAATCTCCAGGACATGATCACGACGGTGATGATGTACACAGTCATCATGAAGATGCAGGACATGATGATGAGGAAGATGCCGGAGCAGACGAAGGGCATGATCATGAAGATGAAGATGCCGGCGGAGCAGACGACGATGGACCATCGATGGGCTGGGTGCAGGACCCTCATATTCAAGAGCTGCTTCTCAAGCAAACATATAACGCAAGATCTACCGCCCGAGAGAAAGCCAAGCTGGATTAACTGGAGATAGACGCGGTTACTCCATTGTATGAAGGATGCAGGCCCGAGGATACCCGCCTGAAAGTAACGCTCATGGCTCTGGAGATGAAGGTAAAACACAAAATGACCGACGCATGCTTCAACGAGAACATAACATTCTGGCGCGAATGTCTTCCCAAGGGGAACAAGTGCCCGACCAGTTTCGAGGAGGCGAAGAAAATCGTGTGTCCTCTGGATTTACCGCACGTGAAATACCATGTGTGCATGAACAATTGCATCATTTGTCGGGACGAGCACGCGGAGTCTACCATATGTTCGGTGTGCGACGTCACTCGATACAAGAAGAGGAAGAAAGCTCCTCGAAAAGTGCTGTGGTATGATATGTCTCCAACGTATCTATAATTTTTGATTGCTCCATGCTACTTTATCTACTAGTTTGGACTATATTGGGCTTTATTTTCCACTTTTATATTATTTTTGGGACTAACCTATTAACCGGAGGCCCAACCCAGAATTGCTGTTTTTTGCCTATTTCAGTGTTTCGAAGAAACGGAATATCAAACGGAGTCCAAACGGAATGAAACCTTCAGGAACGTCATTTTCTCACCGAACGTGATCCAGGAGACTTGGACCCTACTCCAAGAAGTGCCAGAGGCGGTCACGAGGGTGGAGGGCATAACCCCCTAGGCGCACCCCTACCTCGTGGGCCCCCTGTTGCTCCACTGACGTACTCCTTCCTCCTATATATACCTACGTACCCCCGATAGATCAAAGGAGAGCCAAAAACCTAATTCCACCGCCGTAACCTTCTGTATCCACGAGATCCCATCTTGGAGCCTGTTCCGGAGCTCCGCCGGAGGGGGCATCCACCACGGAGGGCTTCTACATCAACACCATAGCCCCTCCGATAAAGTGTGAGTAGTTTACTTCAGACCTTTGGGTCCATAGCTAGTAGCTAGATGGCTTCTTCTCTCTTTTTGGATCTCAATACAATGTTCTCCCCCTCTCTTGTGGAGATCTATTCGATGTAATCTTCTTTTTGCGGTGTGTTTGTTGAGACCGGTGAATTGTGGGTTTATGATCCAGTATTATCTATGGAAATTATTTGAATCTTCTCTGAATTCTTTTATGTATGATTGAGTTATCTTTGCAAGTCTCTTCGAATTATCCTTTTTGGTTTGGCCAACTAGATTGGTAGTTCTTGCAATGGGAGAAGTGCTTAGCTTTGGGTTCAATCTTGCGGTGTCCGTACCCAGTGACAGAAAGGGTTGCAAGGCACGTATTGTATTGTTGCCATCGAGGATAACAAGATGGGGCTTTTATCATATTGCATGAATTTATCCCTCTACATCATGTCATCTTGCTTAAGGCGTTACTCTGTTTTTAACTTAATACTCTAGATGCATGCTGGATAGCGGTCAATGAGTGGAGTAATAGTAGTAGATGCAGAATCGTTTCGATCTACTTGTCTCGGACGTGATGCCTATATACATGATCATTACCTAGATATGCTCATAACTATGCTCAATTCTGTCAATTGCTCAACAGTAATTTGTTCACCCACCATAGAATATCTATGCTCTTGAGAGAAGCCACTAGTGAAACCTATGGCCCCCGGGTCTATTCTCATCATATCAATCTCTATCACTTTATTTACTTGCTTTGTTTTTACTTTGCCTTTTACTTTTCACTTTGCATCTATCTATCAAAAATACCAAAAATATTATTTATCAGATCTCACTCTCGTAAGTGATCTTGAAGGGATTGACAACCCCTAATCGCGTTGGTTGCGAGTAGCTATCGTTTTGTGTAGGTACGAGGGACTTGTGCGTGGTCTCCTACTGGATTGATACCTTGGTTCTCAAAAACTGAGGGAAATACTTATGCTACTTTGCTGCATCATCCTCTCCTCTTCGGGGAAATCCAACGCAGTGCTCAAGAGGTAGCAAGAAGAATTTTTGGCGCCGTTGCTGGGGAGGCTCATGCAAGCAAGTCAACAATACCAAGTACCCATCACAATCCCTATCTCTCGCATTACATTATTTGCCATTTGCCTCTCGTTTTCCTCTCCCCCACTTCACCCTTGCCGTTTTATTCGCCCTCTCTTTCCCAATCTCCTCCTCTCTTTCTCTTTTGCCTTTTTCTCATTTGCCTTTTTGTTTGCTTGTGTGTTGGATTACTTGTTTCCATGGCGCAAGATAATACCAAATTGTGTGACTTCTCGAATACTAATAATAATATTTTCCTTAGTACTCCGATTGCTCCTCTTAATAATGATGAGTCTTGTGAAATCAATACCGCTTTGCTGAATCTTGTTATGAAAGATCAATTCGCCGGCCTTCCTAGTGAAGATGCCGCTACTCATCTAAACAATTTCGTTGATTCGTGTGATATGCAAAAGAAGAAAGATACGGATAACAATATTGTCAAATTGAAGTTATTTCCGTTTTCACATAGAGATCGTGCTAAAGTTTGGTTTTCGTCTTTGCCTAAAAATAGTATTGATTCTTGGAACAAGTGCAAAAATGCTTTTATCTCTAAGTATTTTCCTCCCGCTAAGATCATCACTCTTAGGAACGATATTATGAATTTTAAACAACTTGATGATGAGCATGTTGCCCAATCTTGGGAAAGAATGAAATTGATGCTTCGCAATTGCCCCACTCATGGTTTGAATTTATGGATGATCATACAAATTTTTTATGCAGGATTGAATTTTGCTTCTAGAAATCTTTTAGGTTCGGCCGCGGGAGGCACGTTTATGGAAATTACATTAGGATATGCTACAAAATTACTTGATAATATTATGGCTAATTATTCTCAATGGCACACCGAAAGATCCTCTAGTAAAAAAGTGCATGCTATAGAAGAAATCAATGTTTTGAGTGAAAAGATGGATGAACTTATGAAGATGTTTGCTACTAAAAATACTCCTGTTGATCCCAATGATATGCCTTTATCTACTTTGATTGAGAATAATAATGAATCTATGGATGTGAATTTTGTTGGTAGGAATAGTTTTGGAAATAACGCGTATAGAGGGAATTTCAATCCTAGGCCTTATCCTAGTAATCCTTCTAATAATTATGGAAATTCCTACAACAACTCTTATGGAAATTTTAATAAGATGCCCTCTAAATTTGAGAGTAGTGTTAAAGAGTTTATGAATTCACAAAAGAATTTTAATGCTTTGCTTGAAGAGAAATTGCTTAAGGTTGATGATTTGGCTAGGAACGTTGATAGAATTTCTCTTGAAATTGATTCTTTAAAGCTTAGATTTATTCCTCCTAAACATGATATCAATGAGTCTATCAAAGCCATGAGAATTTCCATTGATGAGTGCAAAGAAAGAACCGCTAGGATGCGTGCTTCCAAAGATGCCTTTATTAAAGCGTGTTCTTCCAATACCTATGAAAATCAAGATGAAGATCTAAATGTTATTAATGTGTCCCCCATTAAATCTTTGTTTTGCAATATGAATCTTTATGAAACTAAATATGATCTTCCTTTACCTAGAAGGCATTCTAAGAATTCAGAGTTTCTAGATCTTGATGATGAAATTGATGAAAGTGGGATTGAAATAAATAAAAACCGAGATGTTGCTAAACCCACTATTTTGGATCTCAAGGAATTTAATTATAAAAATTGCTCTTTGATTGGTTGTATTTCCTTGTTGCAATCCGTGCTAGATTCTCCTCATGCTTATAGTCAAAATAAGGCCTTTACCGAACACATTGTTGATGCCTTGATGCAATCTTATGAAGAAAAACTTGAGTTGAAAGTTTCTATCCCTGGAAAACTCTATGATGAGTGGGAACCTACTATTAAAATTAAAATTAAAGATTATGAGTTTTATGCTTTGTGTGATTTGGGTGCTAGTGTCTCTACTATTCCCAAAACTTTGTGTGATTTGCTAGATTTCCGTGACTTTGATGATTGCTCTCTAAACTTGCATCTTGCGGATAGCCTATGGGAAGAATTAATGATGTTCTTATTATTGCAAATAGGAATTATGTGCCCGTAGATTTTATCGTTCTTGATATAGATTGCAATCCTTCATGTCCTATTATTCTTGGTAGACCTTTCCTTAGAACGATTGGTGCAATTATTGATATGAAGGAAGGGAATATTAGATTCCAATTTCCCTTAAAGAAGGGCATGGAACACTTCCCTAGAAAGAAAATAAAATTACCATATGAATCTATCATGAGAGCCACTTATGGATTGCCTACCAAAGATGGCAATACCTAGATCTATCCTTGCTTTTATGCCTAGCTAGGGGCGTTAAACGATAGCGCTTGTTGGGAGGCAACCCAATTTTATTTTTATTTTTGTTTTTTGCTTCTGTTTAGGAATAAATAATCCATCTAGCCTCTGTTTGGATGTGGTTTTGTCTTTTAATTAGTGTTTGTGCCAAGTAGAACCTATAGGATAACCTACGATGATAGTTGATTTGATTCTGCTGAAAAACAGAAACTTTGCGCTCACGAGAAAAAATTCAATAAATCACAGAAACGAGATTTTGCATTGATTCTTTTTGCTTCTGATCAATAAACAAATTTTCCAGTACGTCTAGTTTGGTAGAAGTTTTAGAGTTCCAGAAGTTTGCGTTAGTTACAGATTGCTACAGACTGTTCTGTTTTTGGCAGATTCCGTTTTACGAGTGTTGTTTGCTTATTTTGATGAATCTATGGCTAGTAAAATAGTTTATAATCCATAGAGAAGTTGGAATACAGTAGGTTTAACACAAATATAAATAAAGAATGAGTTCATTACTGTACCTTGAAGTAGTCTTTTGTTTTCTTTCTCTAACTGAGCTCACGCGATTTCTGTTGAGTTTTGTGTTGTGAAGTTTTCAAGTTTTGGGTGAATTCTTTTGATGGATTATGGAACAAGGAGTGGCAAGAGCCTAAGCTTGGGGATGCCCATGGCACCCCCAAGATAATCCAAGGACACCAAAAAGTCAAAGCTTGGGGATGCCCCGGAAGGCATCCCCTCTTTCGTCCACTTCCATCGACAATTTACTTGGAGCTATATTTTTATTCACCACATGATATGTGTTTTGCTTGGAGCGTCTTGTATTATTCATGTCTTTGCTTGTTAGTCTACCACAATTATACTTGATGCACACACCTTTTGAGAGAGCCATACATGAATTGGAATTTGTTAGAATACTCTATGTGCTTCACTTATATCTTTTGAGCTTGATAGTTTTTGCTCATAGTACTTCACTTATATTTTTTTGAGCGTGATAATTTTTGCTCTAGTGCTTCACTTATATCTTTTAGAGCACGGTGGTGGATTTGTTTTATAGAAACTATTGATCTCTCATGCTTCACTTAGATTATTTTGAGAGTCGTTAATAGCATGGTAATTTGCTTAATGTTAATATACTTGGTATTCAAGATATGTGAAACTTTCTTTTGAGTGAATTGAATACTAAGATAAGTTTGATGCTTGATAATTGTTTTGAGATATGGAGGTGATAATATCAAAGTCGTGCTAGTTGGGTGATTATGAATTTGAGAAATGCTTGTGTTGAAGTTTGCAAGTCCCATAGCATGCACGTATGGTTAAAATTGTGTAACAAATTCGAAACATAAAGTGTACCTGGCTTGTGCATCCTTATGAGTGGCGGTCGGGGACGAGCGATGGTATTTTCCTACCAATCTATCCCCCTAGGAGCATGCGTGTAGTACTTGATTTTTGATGACTTCTAAATCTTTGCAATAAGTATATGAGTTCTTTTCACTAATGTTGAGTCCATGGATTATACGCACTCTCACCTTTCTGCCTTTGCTAGCCTCTTCGGTACCGTGCATTGCCCTTTCTCACCTTGAGAGTTGGTGCAAACTTCGCTGGTGCATCCAAACCCCGTGATACGATACGCTCTATCACACATAAACCTCCTTATATCTTCCTCAAAACAGCCACCATACCTACCTATTATGGCATTTCCATAGCCATTCCGAAATATATTGCCATGCAACTTCCACCATCATCATCATGACATACATTACTTTTGTCATATTGCCATTGCATGATCATGTAGTTGACATCGTATTTGTGGCAAGGCCACCATGCATTATTTTTCATACATGTCACTCTTGATTCATTGCACCATCCCGGTACACAGCCGGAGGCATTCATATAGAGTCATATCTTGTTCTAAGTTTCGAGTTGTAATCCTTATGTTGTAATCAATAGAAGTGTGATGATCATCATTATTAGAGCATTGCCCAAAAAAAAGAGATAAAAAGAAGAAAGGCCAACAAAAAGGAAAGGCCCAAAAAAAAGAAAAAAAAGGCAATGCTACTATCTCTTTTTCCACACTTGTGCTTCAAAGTAGCACCTTGTTCTTCATGTAGTGAGTCTCATATATTGTGCTTCAAAGTAGCACCTTGTTCTTCATGTATTGAGTTTCATAAGTTGTCTTTTTATACCAGTGGGAATCTTTCATTATAGAACTTGGCTTGTATATTCCTATGATGGGCTTCCTCAAATGCCCTAGGTATTCATGAGCAAGCGAGTTGGATGCACACCCAATAGTTTTCTTTTGTTGAGCATTCATAGCTCTAGTGCATCCGTTGCATGGCAATCCCTACTCCTCATGTTGACATCAATTGATGGGCATCTCCATAGACCGTTGATTATCCTCGTCAATGTGAGACTTTCTCCTTTTTTGTCTTCTCCACACAATCCCCATCATCATATTCTATTCCACCCATAGTGCTAAATCCATGGCTCACGCTCATGTATTGCGTGAAGGCTGAAAAAGTTTGAGATTATTTAAGTATGAAACAATTGCTTGGCTAGTCATCAGGGGTATAGAAGTTGGAAACATCTTTGTGTGACGAAAATGAAGCATAGCCTAACTATATGATTTTGTAGGGATGAACTTTCTTTTGCCATGTTATTTTGAGAAGACATAATTGCTTTGATTAGTATGCTTGAAGTATTATTATTTTTTGTGTCAATATGAACTTTTGTCTTGAATCTTTCAGATCTGAATATTCATATCACAATTAAGAATATTTACATTGAAATTATGCCAAATATCACTCCGCATCAAAAATTCTTTTTTTTATCAATTACCTACTCGAGGACGAGCAGGAATTAAGCTTGGGGATGCCTGATACGTCTCCAACGTATCTATAATTTTTGATTGCTCCAAGCTACTTTATCTACTGTTTTGGACTATATTGGGCTTTATTTTCCACTTTTATATTATTTTTGGGACTAACCTATTAACTGGAGGCCCAGCCCAGAATTGCTATTTTTTTTGCCTATTTTAGTGTTTCGAAGAAACGGAATATCAAACGGAGTCCAAACAGAATGAAACCTTCGGGAACATGATTTTCTCACCGAACGTGGAGGGCGCCCCCCTGGGCGCGCCCCACTACCTCGTGGGCCCCCTGTTGCTCCACCGACGTACTCCTTCCTCCTATATATACCTACGTACCCCCGACAGATCAAAGGAGAGCCAAAAACCTAATTCCACCGCCGTAACCTTCTGTATCCACGAGATCCCATCTTGGGGCCTGTTCCGGAGCTCCGCCGGAGGGGCATCCACCACGAAGGGCTTCTACATCAACACCATAGCCCCTCCGATGAAGTGTGAGTAGTTTACTTCAGACCTTCGTGTCCATAACTAGTAGCTAGATGGCTTCTTCTCTCTTTTTGGATCTCAATACAATGTTCCCCCCTCTCTTGTGGAGATCTATTCGATGTAATCTTCTTTTTGCGGTGTGTTTGTTGAGACCGATTAATTGTGGGTTTATGATCCAGTATTATCTATGGAAAATATTTGAATCTTCTCTGAATTCTTTTATGTATGATTGACTTATCTTTGCAAGTCTCTTCGAATTATCCTTTTTGGTTTGGCCAACTAGATTGGTAGTTCTTGCAATGGGAGAAGTGCTTAGCTTTGGGTTCAATCTTGCGGTGTCCGTACCCAGTGACAGAAAGGGTTGCAAGGCACGTATTGTATTGTTGCCATCGAGGATAACAAGATGGGGTTTTTATCATATTGCATGAATTTATCCCTCTACATCATGTCATCTTGCTTAAGGCGTTACTCTGTTTTTAACTTAATACTCTAGATGCATGCTGGATAGCGGTCGATGAGTGGAGTAATAGTAGTAGATGCAGAATCGTTTCGATCTACTTGTCTTGGACGTGATGCCTATATACATGATCATTACCTATATATGCTCATAACTGTGCTCAATTCTGTCAATTGCTCAATAGTAATTTGTTCACCCACCGTAGAATATCTATGCTCTTGAGAGAAGCCACTAGTGAAACCTATGGCCCCTGGGTCTATTCTCATCATATCAATCTCTATCGCTTTATTTACTTGCTTTGTTTTTACTTTGCCTTTTACTTTTCACTTTGCATCTATCTATCAAAAATACCAAAAATATTATTTATCAGATCTCACTCTCGTAAGTGACCGTGAAGGGATTGACAACCCCTAATCGCGTTGGTTGCGAGTAGCTATCGTTTTGTTTAGGTACGAGGGACTTGTGCGTGGTCTCCTACTGGATTGATACCTTGGTTCTCAAAAACTGAGGGAAATACTTACACTACTCTGCTGCATCATCCTCTCCTCTTCGGGGAAATCCAACGCAGTGCTCAAGAGGTAGCATGGTACTTTCCGATCACTCCTCTTCTGCAGCGGTATTTCGCGGACCCTAAGGTAGCAAAGCTCCTGCGTTGGCACGCAGATAGGGAGGAGAAGAAGCCAGAAGATGACGCAAATGATCCAGAGAAAAATTAAAAAGACAATATGATGAGTCACCCTAGGGATGGGAGCCAGTGGTAAGCGTTGAACTTCGAACACACAGAATTTGGGAAGGATCCAAGGAACATCATGCTGGGCGCGAGCACCGATGGAGTCAATCCATTTGGCAGCCAGAGAAGCACACATAGCACCTGACCTGTGTTTGTGTGGATGTACAACCTTCCCCCTGGTTGTGCATGAAGAGGAAGTACATTCACATGAGTATGCTAATTGAAGGTCCAAAACAACAAGGGAACGACATCAATCTGTATCTGCGGCTGCTGAAAGAGGAGCTAGACACGCTGTGGAAAACACTAGCCAATACGTGGGACACTTCACAGAAAGAATATTTCCCTATGAGAGCCGCACTGCTCACAACGGTGTACGACTATCTCGGTTACGGATATGTCGCGGGGCAGGTGGTCCACGGATTTTCTGGATGCATTAGATGCATGTATGACACAACGTATCACCAGCTAGATAGAGATCCCGGGTCTTCGAAAATCGTGTTCATGGGACATCGAAGGTGGCTTCACGACGATGACCCGTGGAGGAAACGCAAGGATCTGTTCGATGGTGAAACCGAACCCCAAAGACGCCTGCGTACGAGGCACGGCGAGGAAATAGACGAGCTGTTGAAAAATTGGAAAGATTGCCCATTGCCGGGAAAGAAGCAAAAGGCGCCTGTCGGTGTCAAAACCGGCGGATCTCGGGTAGGGGGTCCCGAACTGTGCGTCTAGGCGGATGGTAACAGGAGACGAGGGACACGATGTTTTTACCCAGGTTCGGGCCCTCTTGATGGAGGTAAAACCCTACGTCCTGCTTGATTAATATTGATGGTGTGGGTTACAAGAGTAGATCTACCACGAGATCAAGGAGGCTAAACCCTAGAAGCTAGCCTATGGTATGATTGTTGTTCGTCCTATGGACTAAGGCCATCCGGTTTATATAGACACCGGAGAGGGCTAGGGTTACACAGAGTCGGTTACAAAGGTAGGAGATCTACATATCCGTATCGCCAAGCTTGCCTTCCACGCCAAGGAAAGTCCCATCCGGACACGGGACGAAGTCTTCAATCTTGTATCTTCATAGTCTTGGAGTCGGGCCGATGATGATAGTTCGGCTATCCGGACACCCCCTAGTCCGGGACTCCCTCAGTAGCCCCCGAATCAGGCTTCAATAACGACGAATCCGGCGCGTATGTTGTCTTCGGCGTTTGCAAGGCGGGTTCTTCTTCATGCTCCATGTGTTTGCCGGATAGTGTCCGGTTGCTTCATAAATGTTGCGCTCCTTGGCTTCCGCGCTCAATAATGGTCTTCTTCCACGCGTCGCACGAATGCGAAAAGCCAGGGTATTTTTATGTTTTACCCCCTAGCTGCGCAAATAAGCTGCCTATAAGAGAGGCGAGGATCCAGATCCAAATCACATCATCCTCCTTCCGCAAGCACTCATCGAGGCGCATCTGACACCAAACCCATTCCAACATGGACAGTCGACGCGGCTCCTCTTCTCGCGCTCCCAGCCCTAAGCCAGGAGATTGGAGGAGATGCTCAGTCCTGCACAGCGAGTTAGTGACGCTCCAAGCAGAGGGATATCTTCCCCCGGCCTTCATGGTTCCGGTTCGAGCCGGACTGGCCACCTACAAAGGTGGGAAGCAGGCGGAGAGCACCCCCAATCCCTCCAAAGGAGAGCGGGTGTGCTTCGTCTCCTACTTAATAAGGGGACTCGGATTTCCTATACATCCGTTTCTCCAGGGGCTCCTGGAGTTCTACGGACTCCAGCTTCATCACCTTACACCTGCCTCCATTTTGCACATCGCGGGCTTCGTAGCTCTATGTGAGCTGTTTTTGGGCATTGAGCCCCATTTTGCGCTGTGGAAGAGGCTGTTTTGCCTTGTACCCCGCTCTCACGAGGGGTCGATATATCAAGTGGGCAGAGCCGAAATATGGCGCATCGCCGAGACCGGATACCTGTCCGGGACCCCAAAGAAGACGTCCGAAGATTGGCCTTCGGAGTGGTTTTACATGGAGGACGCTCCGCTGCCGGATCCAGTCCGGATCGGCCTTCCGGAGTTCAGCAACGCTCCCCTGAAGAAACGCCTAAGTTGGCGCCCACGGAGCCCTCGACGAGAAGATGATAGTAGCGTCCATTACTTGATGGGCCGGATACGGCTGCTAGCCCATTCCGGATTAACCATGGTCGGAGTCATGGCCACATGCATTATGCGTGGGGTGCAGCTGCTCCAATATAGGGGCCACCCCATGTGGGACTTCAACGGAGATGACGACACCACCCGTCACGGCCGCAAGGGACCTGGCTCGGCCGACGATCTGGTGAAGATCCTGTCCGGCTTGTACAAGGGGGAGAAGG
Source organism: Triticum turgidum subsp. durum (assembly GCA_900231445.1). Classification (NCBI taxonomy): domain Eukaryota; kingdom Viridiplantae; phylum Streptophyta; class Magnoliopsida; order Poales; family Poaceae; genus Triticum; species Triticum turgidum. The sequence continues at coordinate 594,418,042 of LT934124.1, read as the reverse complement.
AGGACTTTCTCCGCACGAATCCTCTGAACGGATTTTCCATGAACAACCCTCGGAGCTGGGTAAGCAGTCGCATGCATATCTGAACCGTGCTGAGGGAGTCCCGGACTAGGGGGTGTCCGGATAGCCGAACTATCATCATCAGCCGGACTCCAAGACTATGAAGATACAAGATTGAAGACTTCGTCCCGTGTCCGGATGTGACTTTCCTTGGCGTGGAAGGCAAGCTTGGCGATACGGATATGTAGATCTCCTACCATTGTAACCGACTCTGTGTAACCCTAGCCCTCTCCGGTGTCTATATAAACCGGATGGCTTTAGTCCATAGGACGAACAACAATCATACCATAGGCTAGCTTCTAGGATTTAGCCTCCTTGATCTCGTGGTAGATCTACTCTTGTAACCCACATCATCAATATTAATCAAGCAGGGCGTAGGTTTTTACCTCCATCAAGAGGGCCCGAACCTGGGTAAAAACATCGTGTCCCTCGTCTCCTGTTACCATCCGCCTAGATGCACAGTTCGGGACCCCCTACCCGAGATCCGCCGGTTTTGGCACCGACATTGGTGCTTCCATTGAGAGTTGCTCTGTGTCGTCACCGATAGGCTCGATGGCTTCTTCGACCATCATCAACGACGCAGTCCAGGGTGAGACTTTTCTCCCCGGACAGATCTTCGTATTCGGCGGCTTTGCACTGCGGGCCAATTCGCTTGGCCATCTGGAGCAGATCGAAAGCTACGCCCCTGGCCGTCGGGTCAGATTTGGAAGTTTGAACTTCACGACTGACATCCGCGGGGACTTGATCCTCGATGGATTCGAGCCATAGCCGAGCGTGCTGCACTGTCATGTCGGGCATGATTTAGCTCTGCCGCCGGACAGTACCCTGGAGGCCGCACTCGAAACCACTCCGATCTTCAATTCGGAGCCAGCTCCGCAGATCGAGGATGGATGCCTAGACACCGCCTCGGGGGATGCAACCTCTACGGTGATAGAGACGAACACCGATCTTGTCCCCCATGAAGCTCGTGACTCCGAGGTGCCGGACTCCTTGCCAGACTCCGGGCCTCCCGCGCCCCCTCCAGTCGAATCCGATTGGGCACCGATCATGGAGTTCACCGGCGGACATCTTTCAACACTCACCTTTTGGCGACATCTTGAGTTCGCTAAAGTACCTCTCGTTATCAGGAGAAGCCTGGCCGGACTGCGGCCAGGACGGTTGGGATGCGGACGACAAAGAAATTCAGAGCCCACCCACCACCCACTTGGTAGCCACTGTCGACGATCTAACCGACATGCTAGATTACGACTCTGAGGACATCGACGGTATGGACGACGATGCCGGAGACGACCAAGAACCAGCGCCCACCGGGCACTGGAAAGCTACCTCTTCATACGACATATACATGGTGGATATCCCAAAGGATGGGAATGGCGAAGGAACAGCGGAGGATGACCCCTCCAAGAAACAGCCCAAGCGCCGGCGTCAGCGGCGCCGCTCTAAATCCCACCATAGCAAGAATGAGGATTCCGGCACCGGAGACAATAATACACCAGATAGCGCCGAAGACAACCCACTCCAGCAAGATCCAGCGCAGGAGGAGGGGGACGCCAGCCCTCATGAGAGAGCGGCCGAAGAAGAGGTAGAGGACTATATGCCTCCCTCCGGAGACGAGGCAAGCCTTGACGATGACGAATTCGTTGTGCCTGAGGATCCCGTCGAACAGGAGCGTTTCAAACGCAGGCTTATGGCCACGGCACACAGCCTCAAGAAAAAGCAGCAGCAGCTTAGAGCTGATCAAGATCTGCTAGCCAACAGATGGACCGAAGTCCTCGCGGCCGAAGAGCATGAACTCGAACGCCCCTCCAAAAGCTACCCCAAACGTAAGCTGCTCCCCCGATTAGAGGTGGAGGCATATGATCCCGCTTCACCAGGAGACAATACGGCTGATCGACCACCCCGTGGTCGTGACAGAGAGGCCTCAAGGCCCTTCACTAGAAAAGCACAAGGCCACAGGGGAACACTCCGGACCTGCGAGACATATTGGAGGATAAGGCAAGACAATCAAGATCGATCTATGGATCACGTGGGCGCCCCACGATACGTTACGATCACCATCACCCCGGACACAGTAAGTCCGGCCGGGCCGAACACAACAGACAAAGCTCTTTTGAGCTCCGTCACGATATCGCCCAGTACAGAGGCGCCGCACACCCACTTTGCTTCACAGATGAGGTAATGGATCATCAAATCCCAGAAGGATTTAAACCCGTCAATATTGAATCTTATGATGGCACAACAGACCCCACGGTCTGGATCGAGGACTATCTCCTCCACATCCACATGGCCCGCGGAGACGATCTCCACGCCATCAAATATCTCCCACTCAAACTTGAAGGACCAGCCCGACACTGGCTTAACAGCTTGCCAGCAGAGTCAATCGGGAGTTGGGAGGACCTGGAGGCCGCATTCCTCGATAACTTCCAAGGCACGTACGTGCGACCACCAGATGCAGATGACCTAAGCCACATAATTCAGCAGCCAGATGAATCGGCCAGACAATTCTGGACACGGTTCTTAACCAAGAAAAACCAAATTGTCGACTGTCCGGATGCCGAGGCCCTCGCGGCCTTCAAGCATAACATCCGCGACGAATGGCTTGCCCGACACCTGGGACAGGAAAAGCCGAAATCCATGGCAGCCCTTACATCACTCATGACCCGCTTCTGTGTGGGTGAGGATAGCTGGCTAGCACGCAGCAACGACCTCAACAAAAATTCTGGCAGTCCAGATATCGAGGACCGTAGTGGCAGGTCGCGTCGCAACAAAAAACAAATGCCACATTAACGGTGATAACAGTAAGGATACGGCAGTCAATGCCGGATTCAGAGGCTCTAAACCCGGTCAATGGAAAAAGCCATTCAAAAGAACAACTCAGGGTCCGTCCAATTTGGACCGAATTCTCGACCGCTTGTGCCAGATACATGGCACCCCTGAAAAGCCAGCTAACCACACCAATAGGGACTGTTGGGTGTTCAAGCAGGCAGGCAAGTTAATCGCCGAAAACAGTGACAAGGGGCTACATAGCAACGACGAGGAAGAGACCCGACCGCCGAACAATAGAGGACAGAAGGGTTTCCCCCCACAGGTGCGGATGGTGAACATGATATATGCCACGCACATACCCAAAAGGGAGCGGAAGCGTGCACTCAGGGATGTATACGTGATGGAGCCAGTTGCCCCGAAGTTCAATCCATGGTCCTCTTGCCCGATCACCTTTGACCGAAGGGACCACCCCACCAGCATTCGCCATGGTGGGTTCGCCGCATTGGTTCTAGACCCAATCGTCGATGGATTTCATCTCACCAGAGTCCTGATGGACGGCGGTAGCAGCCTAAACCTGCTTTATGAGGACACGGTGCGCAAAATGAGCATAGACCCCTCAAGGATTAAACCTACCAAGACGACCTTTAAAGGTGTCATACCATGTGTAGAAGCCAATTGTACAGGCTCAGTTACACTGGAAGTGGTCTTCGGATCCCCGGATAACTTCCGAAGCGAGGAGTTAATCTTCGACATAGTCCCGTTCCGCAGCGGCTATCATGCCTTGCTCGGACGTACCGCGTTCGCAAAGTTCAATGCGGTGCCGCACTACGCATACCTCAAGCTCAATATGCCAGGCCCTAGAGGAGTCATCACGGTCAACGGAAACACTGAACGCTCCCTCCGAACGGAGGAACATACAACGGCTCTCGTGGCAGAAGTACAAAGCATCCTTTTAAGGCAATTCTCGAGTCCGGCTGCCAAGTGGCCGGACACAGCTAAGCGGGCCCGGAGTAACCGACAACACGACCACCTGGCACGTTCCGAGCATGCGTAACAGTGCGGCCCCAACCCCAGCCCCTGTAAAACATTAAGACAAACCCTTCGCGTACTCCATTACGCTCTGAAGATACCATGGGCATGGGGCAAGGGGCTCGACCACGATAAGCCCAGACTGCGGCTCAACCGCACCAGGGGCTCTTAAGTGTGTCGTTTCTTTTTCTTTTCCTTTTATTTTTTACCTACAGGACTCCGTTCGTCAGAGGCCCTGTCCGGCAGCAGACATGCCGAGCCCACGATGCAACAGCCAGGGAAGGAGAAAGGCTACAACGAAAATCCAGGTGGTCTCCATCATGAGCATTAAATCTGTTTTATGCATTATTCCGTAGCCTACCCCTGGAGGGGGACATGTTAAACAGTCCCATCCCTTGCTTACCGCACCACTTGTATCGTCTTGCACTTACAACAGTTTTTATTGCATACAACAATGCAGCACATTTTTGCTTCTAATTGCATTTCTTTCTTACACATATGTTCATCTATGACATGTTGCATCCGTACGTTTTGGTACGGCTAAATACACCAGGGGCTTATGTTTCCCGCGTTATGGTGTGATAAGTCCGAACACCTTCACAAGTGCGGCACCCCGAACTTATAGCATTATATGCATCGGCTCCGAATCATGTTCTTGGGTCAATAGTTGGGTTTGCCTGGCTCCCATGTTTTGGTACCTTACGTTCCGTTTTATCGGCTAAGGTAGCACTGGGAGAACCACTGCGATTGCGCCCCAGTTGAGCTGGGTTAACGCCTCAGTGGAGAAAGCTAAAACTGACTATCATGATGAGGCGAGAGCTGGTCGCTGTCCGAGAGGTTCTTTGTGAGTCCCTAAAGACTTATGTCGCTTCGAGCGAGGAGCCGGATTTTGTCCGGCCAAGGCGTGGATAGCGCCCCAAATTCGGCCTTCCGAAAACTAGGGGCTTCGCCGAAATTTAAAATTATAGAATTCTATGGCTAAGTGAGAGTGTTCAAGCATTATAAGTCCGGTTGCCTTGTTCGTTGTGTCGAGCGCCGCCCTAGATGGACCCAAAAATGGGAACAAGAGCGCTCGAGTTTATCCCGAACACCCCAGCACTCGTGGCATGGGGGCTGAAGCCGACGACTTGCCATCTCTCAGATTTGATAAACAGCCGCAAGAAGGTAATATTTTAAATTAACAAGCATTGCTTAGCGCATATGAACCAAGTTTTCAGCGCGGAGGATAACAAAATGCAAGTCTACTCAAATATTACATCTTTGGAGCACTCACACGCAATAGTGCGGGCGCCCTTCAGCACACTCCTATAATACATCTCGGGCGTGCGATGCTCCTTGCCCTCTGGTGGGGGGTCCGTCATAAGCTTCTGGGCATCCATCTTGCCCTAGTGCACCTTTGCGCGGGCAAGGGCCCGACGCGCACCTTCAATACAGGCGGAGTGCTTGATGACTTCAACCCACGGGCACGCATCCACCAGCCGCCGCACCAGGCCGAAATAGCTCCCAGGCATGGCCTCCTTAGGCCACAGCCGAACTATGAGGCCCTTCATGGCCTGTTCGGCCGCCTTGTGGAGCTCGACCAGCTGCTTCAACTGGTCGCTAAGGGGCACCGGATGTTCGGCCTCAGCATACTGAGACCAGAAGACCTTCTCCATCGAGCTCCCCTTCTCGGCCCGATAGAATGCGGCAGCATCGGACACGCTGCGAGGAAGATCCGTGAACGCTCCTGGAGTGCTCCGAATTCGGGTAAGCGACAGGTAATTAACACTCACATGCTTACTTTGCATGAAAAATGCCTTACCCGCTGCTATTTTCTTCACCGCCTCTATCTCCTGCAGAGCCTTGTAGGCTTCGGCCTTAGCGGCTTTGGCACTCTCAAGAGCTGTTGCAAGCTCAGACTCTCGTGTCTTCGAGTCACGCTCCAGGCTCTCGTGTTTCTTCACGAGATCCTGGAGCTCTTGCTGTACCTCCGCCACCCGCGTCTCCTGTTGCTCTCGCTCGGTGCGCTCCACAGCCGCATTGCGTTCGGCCGCGGCCACCACCTCCTTCAAGGTCGCCACCTCGTTAGTGGCCCCTGCAATACCCCAGTTATCCTTGTCATTTTTCTTGCAACCAAATCCTTTTCTGTAAGGTACAATTTTCATAAGGTATTACTCACCTTCTTTTTCCTCGAGCTACTTCTTGGCATGGCCGAGCTCGTTCTCGGACCGCTTGAGGTTTTCCTTCAAAGTATTGACCTCCTCAGTCAGTGCGGCAGAGGTCAGCAACACAGCCTGCAATCCCATATTGACATATTTTCATGACTCCTGCGTATATCTTTTTAAAGATCCTCAGTCCGGCTTTTCTTTCCGAACACCAAATCAAGCATCAGGGGCTACTGTCTATGCGGTACCATTTTACATATATTGAAATTCTTACCTCAAAGCCTGTTAGAAGGCTGCTGCAGGCTTCGGTCAGCCCGCTCTTGGCGAGCTGAACCTTCTGAATCACCGCACTCATAACAGTGTGGTGTTCCTCTTCGATGGAGGCGCCGTTGAGCGCCTCCAGCAAATTAGCCGGCACCTCCGATTGGACGGAGGCAGCCGGCGTCGCGGTCTTGCCCTTCTTACGAAGGGGTCGCCCGCCGGACTCCGGAGCCACTATGGGTTCCGGGGCTGAGTCCGGTGCAAAGTCCGGGAGGTTGTCCTGCGACACCTCCGGGGCCCTCTGTGGGTCCCTTCCTGGGATCCCACCTCGGCATCGTCCACATCACGGGGGGTGGAGGCAGTCGGAAGAGAATCCATATCCGACGCCCCTAAGGACCCGCTCGACGAAGTGGGGAGATCATCCTTAGGCGGACTGCAGGCTTGTATGCGGCATTAGAAAGACATAACGTGGCGGAGAACGAAAACCTTGAAGTTATTCGGGAGTCCGGATACTTACGATCTCGCCAGAGGCTTGGCCCTTGGATGCCATTCCTCGTCGTCGTCACTGGCGTCGGTGGAACAGTCCAAGGGAAGAGTTTTTCCCCTCTTTGACCCTTCGACCTCCCTTGTTGGGGAGGCCTTCCTTTTCTTCCCTCCCCCTGCTGGGGGAGAGGCTTTCTTCTTCTCCTCCTCGCCTTGGTGGGAGGAGTCGGCCTCGGATTCATCGTCCGATAGCACCTGAAAACGGGAACTCTTCCGAGTCCCCGTGGCCTTTTTCTTGGCCTTCTTCTCCAGCACCACATGGGGTGCCGGAGCCAGCAGCCCCGTTAGGCGGGCGTCGGCTGGGTCCTCTGGTAATGGGGCCGGACAGATAGCCTGTGCGTCCTTCTTCCGCCAGTCCTATCAAAGGAAAGGGAGTTTAGATCCCGCATAGAGTCAAACTATGAATAACAAGCGTCCCGTAAAGGACAATATCACTTACCTTGTCAGCTGGACGCTGCGAGCTGAATCCGCGATCTTCGGTAGCGGATGCGGGAGCCTTGGCGCCCTTGAACAGCACCTTCCAGACCTCTTCGTACATAGTGTCGAAGAGCCCATTAAAAGTCTGGTGCTGCGCCGGATCGAACTCCCACATATTGAAGCCTCGTCGTTGGCACAGGAGAATCTGGCGGATGAGCATGACCTGGACTACGTTGACAAGCTTGAGCTTCTTGTCCACCAGCTTTTGACGCAGGCTTGGAGTCCGGTCAGCTCCTCCAAATCGCACCAAATCCGGTCGCTCTCTTTCCAGGAGGTGAGCCGTGTGGGGATGCCGGATCTGAATTCGGGGGCCGCTGCCCATTCGGGATCATGCGGCTCGGTGATGTAGAACCATCCCGATTGCCACCCCTTGATGGTTTCCACAAAGGTGTCCTCCAGCCACGTAACGTGGGACATCCTGCCCACCATGGCGCCTCCGCACTCCGCTTGGCTGCCCTTCACAAACTTCGGCTTGACACTGAAGCTCTTGAGCCACAAGCCGAAGTGGGGCTGGATGCAGAGGAAGGCCTCGCACACGACGATAAAGGCCGAGATGTTGAGAATAAAATTCGGGGCCAGATCATGGAAATGTAGGCCATAGTAGAACATGAGCCCCCGGACAAAGGGATGAAGTGGTAAGCCCAGTCCGCGGAGGAAATGGGGAAGGAATACTACCCTCTCATGGGGCCTGGTGGTGGGGATGAGCTCTCCCTCGTCGGGGAGCCGATGCGCGATGTCGCTGGACAAGTATCCGGCGCTGTGCAGCTTCTCGATATGCCCCTCCGTGACGGAGGAGGCCATCCATTTGCCTCCCACTCCGGACATATTTGGAGAAGGTTGAGGTGAGATGTGCGGGCTTGGGCGCTAGAGCTCGAGTTCGCAGAGATGGATAAGCCAAGGAGGAAGAAGGTGCGGGTAAAAAGGTTGGATCTTTATCCCCTTATATGGGCGGACAGAAACACGCGTCCCCACCGGCCTGGTAAAACTCGCTTATCTCCCAAGCGTCACAATCAATGGCGCGGTTGGGTTACCCACGTCCGTATTGATGGGAATCCCGGAATAAGGGGAACACGATCTTTGCTTCGACAAGACGTGCCAAGGAAACCGCCTCGCTAAACGCGCTGAGGTGGAACAATAAAAACAATTCGAGTAAAGGCTTGGAAGTGGTGTGACGTTACACCACAGAATACGTCAGCAGATTGATCTTGTGTAATATTGTTCTCTCTACGGTGTTACGTGGAATTTATTTTTGCAGAGCCGGACACTATCCTGGTGTTCAGGATCTTCTATAAATTATTCGGAGGAGGAACCCGCCTTGCAATGCCGAAGACAATATGCGCGTCGGACTCATCATCATTGAAGCCTGGTTCAGGGGCTACTGAGGGAGTCCCGGACTAGGGGGTGTCCGAATAGCCGAACTATCATCATCGGCCGGACTCCAAGACTATGAAGATACAAGATTGAAGACTTTGTCCCGTGTCCGGATGGGACTTTCCTTGGCGTGGAAGGCAAGCTTGGCGATACGGATATGTAGATCTCCTACCATTGTAACCAACTCTGTGTAACCCTAGCCCTCTCCGGTGTCTATATAAACCGGATGGCTTTAGTCCATAGGACAAACAACAATCATACCATAGGCTAGCTTCTAGGGTTTAGCCTCCTTGATCTCGTGGTAGATCTACTCTTGTAACCCACATCATCAATATTAATCAAGAAGGACGTAGGGTTTTACCTCGATCAAGAGGGCCCAAACCTGGGTAAAAACATCGTGTCCCTCGTCTCCTATTACCATCCGCCTAGACGCACAGTTCGGGACCCCCTACCCGAGATCTACTGGTTTTGACACCGACACGTGCCTTTAAAGGCAATTGTCTTATTGTATGATTTTGACATAGGAACTGAGTTGGGATGTGGAGGGCATAAAAAGCCCAGCCCCACAACCCGAAGACCCAGAAAGGTCCCTTGATCCGGCCTCCGAAGAGGATCCGGACTTAGCGGCGGAACTGATCGACGGGGTGTACCACCAGCTCAGCATAGATAATGCTTTAGTCGCCGTTATGGCTGACTACCCCGGTTTGTGTCCGGCTTCCCCGGTGAGTACGACCGAAGTCCTGGCGCCGTTAATTCTTTAATGCTTAGCTCTGACCACCGTGCACCAATGGTGTTCGACAGGAAGCGCCTTTACGACAGGAAGTCGAGCCCGCGGCGACCGGCCAACAAGGGTCAGTCCGGCCCAGCAGGCGGAAGAGGAGTGCGACGCGAACTGAAACGTCGCCACAACGGTACGGAGCACCGCTATTTTTTAAGGGAAGTATTCCCAGGAGGTATATTAATGCTCATAACTTTTCCAGAAAGAGCGCTCGCCGGACAGTGTCTGGAGAGGTTGCCAATCAAGCCTCCGCCATCCATGCTCCAACGCATGGCCCAGAAGGGGAGGCGAATACAAGGCATGAGTTGGACGCTCCTCCGACGGAGGATGCCGACAGGCTGTCCACCACCCGGTCTGAGGTGGAGAGCGCCATGAATCACAGGCGTCGCTGGACAGTTCTTCGTGACGCGTGTTTCTTCCCGGAGGCGTTAAATGCCTTCGATGCGGGAAACGCGCACCTCCGTGCCGCTCAAGATGGGTTAACTAGAGCCACGGAGCAGTATGTGAAAGACATACGTGTAAGTAATTTTAATAGATATATATGCCAGTAGCCCCCGAGACTTAAAATGGTTAAAATAACTGATTTAAGGATCAATGTTTATGCAGGATCTTACGGAGAAGAATACCCATCTGTCCCAGGAGCTCCAAGAGTGCAAGGCCCAACTTGAGGCCGCACTGGCCGCCACAGGGGGAGCCACAGAGACCCCCGCTGGTAAGACGTACTTTGAAAAGATAATGAATTAACAAAGTGCGGCGTGAATCTGACAATAATATTGCAGAGGGCGCCGGACTAGATCCAGACAAGCAACAGCTACTGCGTTAGCTAAAGGCTGGAGAGAGGGTGCTTATGAAGGTGCAGCAGGAGAGAAACAAGCTCCAAGATGCCCACACCCAGCTAGGAGAAGAGCTAAAAGGTGTTCGGGCCCAGCTGTCTGGCTCCTTGAAGGAGAATCAGTGACTTTGTCGCGGCATTTATAGTAAGTGCTTGAGCAAATTCCTTTGAAAAGAAGAATTCGGCGAGGAAGTCGTTTGACAGAAATATGTCTTTTAGGTGTGCTCACAGGTCGCCCTATGGAGGAAATGCCTGGGTCAACAGGTGACCAACTTCCCGAGCTGGTGCAATTGTTTGAACGTGTTCGGCAGGCGATGAGTGGCGTCGTTCAGGCTTTATGGCCATCCGTCTCCCTACCCGAGGGCCTTGGTGAGCTTGCTGAGAAGCTCCAGGGAGCACGGCGACGCCTCCGTTTGTGGAAGATATCGGCCTGCCGTCAAGGCGCCAAGGAGGCCTGGGCCATGGTGAAGACGCGCTACCCGAAGGCTGACCCAAACCACATGGCCGAGGTCGGACCTGCGGGGCCTGATGGGAAGGAGATCCCTGTGAGCTTGATGTATGGCCAAGTAGAACTGGCCGCGAAATATTCCCAACAGGACTGTAAATTAGACACCCTGTTAGATGGGATTGAGGAGGAGTACAATCAGTCGGTTTGACGATGTAATTTGAAATGACATGTAAGATGCCTTCTAGCCGGATTGTAGATCGTTTGTCTTTGCGGACCGTTTGGCTTCAACCTTGGGACCCAACAGTCCGGAGTGTGTCCGAATACCCCTACGCTTATAAAAGAACCGGGGCATGCATGGAGACAAGGCGTCGGGGTCATAATTGCTTTATCAGACAAGTGCCCAACTAGTTGTGTTATATTACATGGTTAGTAAGAAACATCTTCCAGGGAGAATAGTTCCATTAAGGGTTCCTTTCCCTGGGAGGCATGCCCTAAGGTGCAATGCCGGACTGCGAAAATAGCAGAAAAAGCATCTGGGGGCTTATAAATAAGTAAGTAATAAATCATCTTTCAAGTCACCGACCGAATATTCTCTTAAGAACGCTAGCTTTCGGCTTCACCCAGTCTGAGGTACACATCCGGCTGACCCGGCAGTAACAATCGCAGAGGTGCTCCCTTTACCTCCTAGCCGAACAATCGGGAACGTAGGGGTAAGCACAGGAGCCAGGCAACCCAGCTTGGCCAAAACTTAAGTCATATCAATGCATATAATGGTGAATAAAAGGTACATGCGGAAGTATGACACATGTATTGGGCGTGAAGCCCATATTAATAAGCTTCTGGTAAAGAAGCCCCCAGGTATAATGAGTGCTAGGAGCACATCAAGTGTGTGCGAACAAAGCGCAAATCAGCCTATAAAACGTATTGAAAAAAAGTGGGAAGAAGGAAGGGGACAAGAGACAGTAAAAAATATAAAAAGGTGGACGGGGGAGTGGGACGAACTCTGAGTCCGGTGTTTAGGCGTAGAATCTTCGAAGACGGGCTGCGTTCCATGGGTTCGGCTCGAGTCGGTTGTCAGATGCTTTACGTAGACGGTATGCTCCGCCGGGCAGGACTTGGTCGATGATGAAGGGACCTTCCCACTTGGGCTTAAGTTTGTCCTTTTTCTTGTCCGGCAGGCGTAGAACGAGTTCGCCGACATTGTAAGTTTTGGCCTGTACTTCTCTGCTTTGATATCTTTGAGCCTGCTGCTGATAGAATGCGGAACGAGCCTTTGCCATGTCCCGCTCCTCCTCTAAGGCGTCCAAACTGTCCTGCCGATCCAACTCGGCTTCTCTTTCTTTGTACATGCGCACACGAGGTGAGTCATGAATTATATCGCAAGGCAGAACTGCCTCTGTGCCATACACCATGAAAAATGGTGTGAATCCAGTAGTTCGGTTTGGCGTGGTCCGCAGCCCCCAGAGTATGGAGTCGAGATCCTCTACCCAGTGCGTGTTAGATTCCTTGAGGGACCGCACTAGTCTGGGTTTGATGCCGCTCATGATTAGACCATTTGCTCGCTCGACTTGACCGTTAGTTTGGGGGTGATAGACTGAAGCGTAATCGAGCTTGATGCCCATGTTTTTGCACCAGAGTTTAACCTCGTCGGCAGTGAAGTTCGTGCCATTATCAGTGATGATGCTGTGGGGGATGCCAAAACGGTGTACTACCCCGGATAGGAAGTCTATCACCGGTCCGGATTCTGCCGTTTTAACCGGCTTGGCCTCAATCCATTTGGTGAATTTGTCCACCATGACCAATAAGTATTTGCGCTTGTGGGTTCCCCCTTTAAGGGGTCCAACCATGTCAAGCCCCCAGACCGCGAACGGCCAGGTAATGGGTATAGTTTTGAGGGCGGTGGGTGGCATGTGGCTCTGATTAGCAAAGAGCTGGCAACCGACACATCGTTGGACTAAGTCCTGAGCATCTGCCCGGGCTGTCAGCCAATAAAATCCTGTACGGAAGGCCTTGCCTACAAGTGCCCGGGCTGCAGCGTGGTGCCCGCCGAGTCCGGCGTGAATTTCAGCCAGGAGATTCCGCCCCTCCTCTTCAGAGATACACCTTTGAAGGACTCCGGTTGTGCTTTTCTTATAAAGTTCTCCTCATGGACCTTGTAGGCTTTAGATCGCCGAACTATGCAGCGGGCCTCATTTTGGTCTTCAGGAAGTTCCTGCCGAATTAAGTAGGCTAGGAATGGTTCTGTCCACGGGGCGATTACTGCCATTATTTCGTGAGCTGAAGGTGTTATTTCATTGGCTGAGCCGCCGATTGTGTTAGAATGGTCTGAGTTCAGTTATGCAGCTGGCTCCGGATTGTTATTTCCGGACTCCTCTTCCCATGACACGGATGGCCTGAAGAGCCGTTCCAGGAAGATGTTTGGAGGGACGGCATCTCGTTTCGCGCCGATGCGTGCTAACACGTCTGCTGCCTGGTTATTATCCCGGGCTACATGGTGGAATTCGAGTCCTTCGAACCGAGCTGAAATTTTTAAGACGGCGTTGCGGTAAGCTGCCATTTTTGGATCTTTGGCATCAAAGTCTCCATTTACTTGGGATATTGCGAGGTTTGAATCCCCGCGCACCTCTAGGCGTTGAATGCCCATGGAGATTGCCATCCGGAGGCCATGTAGAAGGGCCTCGTATTCGGCTGCGTTATTGGAGTCCGTGTACATTATTTGAAGTATGTATTGGATTGTGTCTCCAGTTGGGGACGTCAGGACGACGCCAGCCCCCAAGCAAGCCAACATTTTGGATCCGTCGAAATGCATGATCCAATTGGAGTATGCGCCGTACTCTTTAGGGAGTTCGGCTTCGGTCCATTCGGCGACGAAGTCGGCCAGAACCTGCAACTTTATAGCTCGCCGTGGTTTATAGGTTATGTCAAATGGTAAGAGCTCAATAGCCCATTTTGCAATCCTGCCCGTTGCGTCGCGATTGTTTATAATATCGTTGAGAGGTACTTCGGAGGCCACCGTTATGGAACACTCTTGAAAGTAGTGTCGCAGCTTCCGGGATGCCATGAACACTGCATATGCTATCTTTTGATAACGCGGGTACTGGGACTTGCATGGAGTTAGAACAGTGGATACGTAGTACACTGGTTTTTGAAGAGGGAATCTGTGCCCTTCTGTCTCTCGCTCGACGACGAGTACCACGCTGACAACTTGATGTGTTGCTGCGATATATAATAACATAGGTTCACCCAGGTTGGGCGCGGCTAGGACCAGATTTGTTGCCAGTATGGCCTTTATTTCTTCGAGTCCGGCTGTGGCAGCATCCGTCCATTCAAAATGTTCGGTGCGCCGGAGGAGGCGGTAGAGGGGCAGAGCCTTTTCTCCCAAGCGGGAGATGAAGCGACTTAAGGCCGCTACGCATCCGGTTAGTTTTTGTATTTGCTTGAGGTCTTTTGGAATATCCAATTGTGACAGAGCTTGGATTTTGGCCGGGTTTGCTTCAATTCCTCTACCAGATACGATGAAGCCCAAGAGCTTTCCGGCTGGTACGCCGAAGACGCATTTTTCCGGATTGAGTTTAATGTCATATGCTCGGAGGTTGTCGAATGTCACCCTCAAGTCTTCTACTAGAGTTTCGACGTGTTTGGTCTTGACGACCACATCGTCTACGTATGCCTCTACTGTTTTGCCTATCTGGGTAGCCAGACATGTTTGAATCATGCGCTAATATGTTGCGCCGGCGTTTTTGAGTCCGAAGGGCATTGTGTTGAAGCAGAATGGCCCATATGGAGTAATGAATGCCGTTGCGGCCTAGTCCTTCTCTGCCATCTTGATTTGATGGTATCCGGAGTATGTGTCGAGGAAGCATAATGAATCGTGCCCTGCGGTAGCATCGATGATTTGGTCGATGCGAGGGAGGGGGAAAGGGTCCTTTGGACAGGCCTTGTTAAGGTCTTTAAAATCGACGCAGAGGCGCCAGGATTTTTCCTTTTTTGGTACCATTACTAGATTGGCTAGCCGGTCCGGATGTTTTATATCTCTGATGAATCCGGCTTCTAAGAGTTTGGCTAGCTCTTCTCCCATTGCCTGTCTTTTGGGTTCAGAAAATCGCCGGAGAGCTTGTTTGACCGGCTTGAATCCTTTTAGGATGTTTAGGCTGTGCTCTGCCAGCCTGCGTGGGATTCCTGGCATGTCTGAAGGGTGCCAGGCAAAAATTTCCCAATTTTCCCGAAGGAATTCTCGTAGTGCGGCTTCGATATCAGGACTTAATTGTGCCCCAATGGAGGCCGTCTTTGTGGGGTCCGTTGGATGGACCTGAAATTTGACTATTTCGTCTGCTGGTTTAAAAGAGGTGGACTTGGACCTCTTATCGAGTATCACATCGTCCCTATCCACCGTGGAGCGCAGCGTAGTTAGTTCCTCTGCCGCTAGGGCTTCGGACAATGCCTCTAGGGCCAGTGCGGCTGTCTTATTTTCAGCGCGGAGTGCTGTATCTGGATCACTGGCAAGAGTGATTATCCCATTGGGTCCGGGAATTTTAAGCTTCATGTACCCGTAGTGGGGTATAGCTTGGAAGATTGTGAATGCCTCTCGCCCTAACAAAGCGTGATATCCGCTGCCGAATGGGGCCACTTGGAACGTGACCTCCTCGGACCTGTAATTGTCCGGTGAGCCGAACACTACGTCTAGTGTGATTTTTCCTGTGCAGCGTACTTCTCGACTAGGGATTATCCCTCTGAAGGTTGTGCTGCTTCGCTTGATGCGGCTCCAGTCAATATCCATTTTTTGAAGGGTTTCCTCGTAGATGAGGTTTAATCCGCTGCCGCCATCCATGAGTACCTTGGTAAGGCGAAAGCCGTCCACTATCGGACTGAGGACCAATGCGGTTGGTGCTCTAGCTGTTCGGAATTTAGGTTCGTCGCTGGCGTTGAAGGTGATAGCCGTATCACTCCATGGATTTGCTGTTGCTACTTGGTAGACTTCGGCGAGGCCGCGGATTGTTCGTTTTCGCATGTTATTTGATGCGAAAGTCTCGAAGACTGTTAATACCGTATCGGTACTATTGGGCTATTTGCCCGGGGCTAAAAAGCCTTCGCCACTTTTGGCCACCTACCGTAGTATCCAACATGCTCGAAGGCTATGTGCTGGAGTGGCGCCCTCCGTACTATGGATTTTGCAGGGTCCGTTGAGCCAGCCCTCCAGTACGGATCCATGCCCTTTAGGGGGTCTTTGCTTTTTGGTTTTTAACCCAGGTGCTTGAGTATGGCGCACCCTTTTACTTCGGACTAGGGTTGTGGTCAAGGCCGGACTGTCCCAAAACCTAGTTTCGGTGTTCCTGGCACTCTCCACCGCACAGTATTTGTGTACGATAGTCGCTAGGTCGATGAAGCGTGTAACTTCGCGACGACTTATGGCGTTCATGATTCCCTTGTCCGTGCAATTGTTGCAGAAAATTGAAATCGCGCTTTCTTTGCAGCAGTCCTTTATCCTGTTCATAACCAGGAGGAATCTGGCCCAGTAATGATGTACTGTTTCATCGGGCTCTTGCCGTATTCGAGATAGATCGCTTATGTTTGGGTGGGCGTGTGGAATCAAGTTCAGAACCCCGCCGGATCTGAGGCTCAAAGGCCAAGAAGTTTCCGGATTTGGAAGCTTGACTTGCTGGACGCTTTCCGACGAATCTAGTCTGATGCCTGACTCTAAGTTCAGTATTTGATTAGCATCCGTCCCTTCGCAGGAATCTGGCTTGGAGGGATCGGGAATCCGGACATAGTTGGTTTTCAACGTAGAAGAAGGGTTGCCACATTGTTCCTCTACCACGACAACGTGGTGGGTGGCCTGAGGAGAGTTAATCTCTCTCAGATCGGGTTTAAGCCCAATCTGATCGTAGTCTGTAGCGACTCCCAGGGCGGCGATGCGATCCAAGAGCTCGTTTACAGAGGAGAGCTCAATCGGATCTAACTGCTCGGCGAATTCCGGGCTGACGTGAAGATCGCTTTTGATGACCTGAGAGGTCATCGTCGGAGCGGTGGCCAAACAGGCGGTCATAAGAAAACCACCTAGCCGGACAGTTTGGCCGGCGGCCAGAGCTCTCTTGATGACGGTGCCGTCTTTAAAGACGGGAGAAGGCATCCTTCCTGATCGCGACGGCACAGAGGAACTCTCAATGAAAGCACCAATGTCGGTGTCAAAAACCGGCGGATCTCGGGTAGGGGGTCCCAAACTGTGCGTCTAGGCGGATGGTAACAGGAGACGAGGGACACAATGTTTTTACCCAGGTTCGGGCCCTCTTGATGGAGGTAAAAACCTACGCCCTGCTTGATTAATATTGATGATGTGGGTTACAAGAGTAGATCTACCACGAGATCAAGGAGGCTAAACCCTATAAGCTAGCCTATGGTATGATTGTTGTTCGTCCTATCGACTAAGGCCATCCGGTTTATATAGACACCGGAGAGGGCTAGGGTTACACAGAGTCGGTTACAAAGGTAGGAGATCTACATATCTGTATCGCCAAGCTTGCCTTCCATGCCAAGGAAAGTCCCATCCGGACACGGGACGAAGTCTTCAATCTTGTATCTTCATAGTCTTGGAGTCCGGCCGATGATGATAGTTCGGCTATCCGGACACCCCCTAGTCTGGGACTCCCTCGGCGCCAAAGCCGGGAAAGAAGCGAAAGGCGCCATAGCCACTGCTGAAGGTATGGAAAACGAGGTCTGTTTTCTGGGACTTGCCATACTAGAAGATCCACCAGGTGCCTCACAACCTTGATGTCATGCATATCACGAAGAATGTGTGCAAGAGTCTGCTTGGTACCCTGCTGAATATGCCAGAGAGGACCAAAGATGGGCCGAAAGCAAGGGCAGACTTGAAATCAATGGGCATCAGGGAGGAGCTTCACGCTAATGATGATGATGATGAGGCGAAGCAGGACACGGAAAGTCGTCGCAAAGGCAAAAAGGCCAAGAAGACCGGAAATGACTACCCTCCCGCGTGCTTCACTCTAAATTAGGAGGAGATCGATCAGTTTTTCACCTGCCTCGTAGGAGTAAAACTTCCTTACAGTTACACGGGGAAGATAAGCAGATACCTAGACCCAGCGAAGTAGAAGTTCAGCGGGATGAAGTCTCACGACTGTCACGTGCTGATGACGCAGATACTTCCAGTTGCAATCCATGGGATCATGGACGCGCACGTCCGTGAAACGCTATTTGGCCTATGCAACTTTTTCGACGTCATCTCTCGGAAGTCGGTTGGCGTGAGGCAACTCAGAAGGCTACATGAAGAGATCGTGGTGATACTATGCGAGCTTGAGATGTACTTCCCACCCGCATTCTTCGATGTTATGGTGCATATGCTGGTCCATATCGTGGAGGATATCATCCAACTCGGGTCGACGTTCCTGCATGTCATGATGCCGTTCGAAAGGATGAATGGTGTCATCAAAGGATACGTTTGCAACATGTCACGTCCAGAGAGAAGCATAGCCAGGGGCTTTCTGACCGAAGAGTGCATCTCCTACTGCACGAATTATCTAGGCATCGATAACCCCGTTGGTCTTCCCATCAACAGGCACCTCGGCAGGCTCGCTGGATGGGGTTACTGTGAGGGTCGCCGCGAAATGCATGTCGACTTCGAGGGTTGACTCGCCGACTTTGAAAGAGCAAACCTAGTCGCTCTACAACACATAGACATGGTCAATCCTTGGGTGGTAGAGCACAAAACCTTTATTGAGAAGACGTACAATGACCGAGGCCAACAGAGGACGGACGGAGATATAATCAGAGAGCACAACTCATGTTTCACGCGTTGGTTCAAGCAGAAGCTTCTGTCGTACCCTTTACATGAGGATTCTTCTGCGGAAGAACAACTCATATTCGCCTTGTCACAGGGCGCCGAGCACAACCTGATGACATATGAGGCGTACGATATCAACGGCTACACATTCTACACCGAGGGAAAGGACATGAAGAGCGATGGTTATCAGAACTCCGGGGTAACGATGGAATCCTATACCGGTAACGACAAGGACAAATACTACGGAAGGATCGAGGAGATCTGGGAGCTGAGCTACACTGGAGAGAAGGTCCCGATGTTCCGTGTCAGATGGGCCAAGAGCGTCATAAAAGAAGACCGGTATTTCACCACCATGGTTATACCCGAAGCAAAATCCAAGACCGCGGGCGCAAACATCAATGCGAAAAATGAGCCATGGGTACTGGCTTCCCAAGTGGAGCAATGTTTCTTCATTACCGACCCGCCAAAGCCCAGTCGTGTTGTCGTGAGGAGAGGCAAAAGGAAGATCATCGGAATGGATGGAGTCGCCAATGAGCAAGACTTCAACAAGTACGGCGACCCGAAGATGGAACATGACGACGACGATGAAGTATCAGCATACACCACAAGAAGAAGCAGGACCACCCTACCTAAAGGACGTCCGTTCAAGAGAATAACTCCATTTACGAAAAATAAGGGCAAGAAGATTGTGAACAGATAGCTAGCTAAGATCGATTGTATTTAAATTGTAGCCTTCATTTGTCGATTGTATTTCATGGGCAGTTTAATTTTGAACTCATGAATATTTTTTAAATTTCATGGACACTCGATCTCGATCCCCCTCCATCTTGATTGCTATCCCACCTCGCCAGATCCGGTCCCCCTCACCGCCGAGCAACCCCCGCACCCTCTCCCCCACTCAACCGGCCGCCACCACCAACC
>LT934124.1:594384152-594398038 GCA_900231445.1 Triticum turgidum subsp. durum | reverse complement strand
GGCTGACGACATGGATTGCGGGCGGCCAACAGGGGCCTCCCCTAGTTCCCAGCTTCACGGCCATCAACTCGCACAACGCGCAGGCGACGCCATTGGTGTCTCAAGCGGCGCCATTGGTGTCTCTGGCGGAGGCGGTATTCGTGTCTCCGGCACCGGCACGGGCATTAGAGCTTAACACACCCGGGTGTACGCCGGCCGGCACCTCGTCAGCAAGCGGCCCCTCCGTCAGTTGCACGCCCGCCGTTGGCGGTGCCTCGACATTAGCCGAGCTCGACGGCATCACGGTAACTAAGCCTCTCGGCCGATGACTTCATCTCCTTGCCTTTGACCGGGCATCCCTAATGCCTTACATGTTTTTGCACGGCGCCGTCGACGTTCCTTGCACTCTCCTGCACTTCGTGGGCGGCGAGTTGGTCGATGTCGCCAAGGGAAGAATTGTTCAACCGGGCAACCCCGTGTTCCACGGTAATCCGATGCCACCCACAATGTATAGGGTTGAACTGGTTCGGGTGCTGCCAGGCTGCGACGAGCTGTTACCTCCGATTCGACCCACTGGGGCCGACGAAGAAGATGAGATGACCCTCAGCGCCAATCGCGCGAGGTTGAAGCACTCAAGGCACAAGTGGCGCAGATTCCGGAGATTATCCAAGAGCAAGTGCAATAACAACTGGGAACGACGCTCACCGCCATGGTGCCTACGTTGATTCAGGGGCTTACGACGTGGATTGCGGGCGGCCAATAGGGGCCTCCCTCGGTTCCCAGCTTCACGGCCAGCAACTCGCACAACGCGCACGCGGCGCCATTGGTGTCTCCGGCGGAGGCGGTAATCGTGTCTCCGGCGCCGGCACGGGCATTGGAGCTTAATGCACCCGGGTGTACACCGGCCGACACCTCGCCAGCAAGAGGCTGCTCCGTCAGTTGCACGCCCACCGCTGGCAGTGCCTCGACATTAGCCGAGCTCGACGACATCATGGTAACTAAGCCTCTCGGTCGATGACTTCATATCATTGCCTTTGACTATGCATCCCTGACGCCCTACATGTTTTCGCAGGGCGCCGCCGACGTTCCTTCCACTCTCATGCACTTCATGGGCGGAGAGTTGGTCGATGTCGCTAAGGGCAGAATCGTTCAACCGGGAAACCCCGTGTTCCACGGTAATCCGATGTCACCCACAGTGTATAGGGTTGAACTGGTTCGGGTGCTGCCAGGCTGCGATGAGCTGTTACCTCCGATTCGACCCGCTGGGGCCGACGAAGATGATGAGATGACCCTCAGTGCCTGCGTAAACTGGCCCCTGCTTTGGCCGAAGAGCCAAATTCGTTTGGGGGCGGGGGACACCACCCCACAGACAAGACCGCCAGTTGTGCCGGCGCCAACCCATGGCAAGAACGCCGCAACACTACCGCACATGCCAGACATCCTTATGGCACAGGATCCGGACATCCATATGGCACAGGATCCGAACGACGACGACGACAACGACGGTACATTTACCAACGTCGATAAGTACTTTGCCGAACATGGGTACGGTGACGAGTTCTGCGGGCCTCCTTCTCAAGAACCCAACCAAGACGACCGCGATCTAGCTGGTACGACGGAGAAATCCAATTGCAACAGGCGTCGTCTGGCGTTTAGTTCTCAAGAGACGCCTCCAGCTCCCGCCTTCACCGAGCCTTAGATAGCTAAGGTGCGAAATATTATCAGCCCCAACATGCTCAAGAAGGCAGTCTGTGAGCAGAACTCGGTCCCATTACAACAGATCAAGAAGAAGAGACGGAAACGAAAGACTAACAAGGGCGCCGGTGCGAGCCAGCCGGCACCAAGTACGATCCGTGCTCAGGATGGGTCACCTTCACCAAAGGATATCTCGAAGAGGGTGCATGTGGCGGGTAGGGCGATGCTACCGACAAATATGCTCAATGCTGCAACCGGTGCTATGCGGAGTCTGCATGACAGTGTTCTTTCTTTGGAGAAGCGGCGTCTCTCCTAGAATGATGTGGCATACCCGGTTTTCGTGGCCAAGGTGCCAGAGGGCAAGGGCTTTGTGGATGGCGCCATCGGGGGTACGATTGTCTTGCGGTTTGATGACATCTTTGCTATGTTTAACCTTCATCCGCTGCACTACACCTTCGTTTGGCTGTTTTCACCGAGTATGGAGATGCGGATCATTCGAGACAAGACCCCGGACATCGTGATAGTCGACCCCTTCTACATGCGTGCCAAGATCTTAGGCAGCACTAGGGACCGGCAAGTCGCGAGTTCACACCTCGAAGGCGTCATTCTGGCAAACCCAGATATGGATAACTTCCTCGTGCCCTACTTTCCTGAGTAAGTCATCCCCTCACCGCCCCGTAACATATGATTTCTTAGATTTCGATCGTTCTTTTTTTTCTAACATTTCGTGTTCTGTGTAGTGACACACATTGCACACTCATCCTCTTAAGCCCGAAATATTCCACGGCCACGTATTTCGACCCGAACCGTGACTCCAAGATAGACTACACAAATATCAAGAAAGTTCTTGATGATGCTCTCCTCGGCTACGCCACATCTTCAGGCACCTTTAAGAGGCCAGTTCGTAGGTACGGCAGGCACGTGTTCACCCACAATAAGAAGTACTCTTGCATCAAGCAGCCGCCTGGCGGTCAGAAGGATGCCTACTACGCCCTCCATCACATGAGGGCGATCGTACGGGACCATAATCACCTTCTGCTACCAAATAATGTCAAAGATTGGCCCGCAAGCTTGGCGGCAATCCAGGACGCGGACCTCCGACAAGAATTATTTCGCATCCAGTCGGAGTTTGCAGAAATCATCCATCAAGATGTCCTTCGTACCTCGGGGCAGTTCTACCTCAGAGATGAACCGTCCAACAGTGAGATAGACATAACGCTACAAATGTAGGCTGACAACGCCCGCGACTTCATGACCATCATGAAAGACGGCGGCTTCATCCACGCTCCGGTCCCATGAGTCGAGTCGAAAGTAGTGATGCTATTTGTAGTTCTGAAACATCGATTAGCTCATGTTGTAATTAAACTTTAATAAACTTGTATGTCTCTTTGGTTTGGACAGTCGTTCAACTTAGATGTAATCGATGCTATTTATTAGTAGGACCATGAATCGTGCTATTAATGTCTTTTTTTTCTCTTCCGATCCTTTTGTTGCATACTTATATATTGCTTATGTATTGTCTGTTGTTTGGCTTATGCATAGAGATGCCATCGTATGTCGTGTACAAGGGTAAGGTTCCCGGAGTCTACGACGACTGGGAGGAGTGTCGGAGACAGGTTCACCGTTTCAGCGGTAACAGTTACAAAAGGGTACACCACTCACTACACCACGCACCAAAATTCCCTACCGGTGTGTGTTGGGAAAACTCATTTATACTAACACACAATCGGTCGGAAAAACTTGTATCAGTCAGTAGGTCGGGAATACACAATTGTAGCGTCTAGCAGTCGGTCGGGAATGCTGGTATATTTCACGTCTGATGGTCGGTCGGGAATAGAAAGACTTCCATCGAACTAGCGGTCGGTAATTTTTCCCGACCAACTGTTGGTGGCTAATTGGGCCGATCATTCGCGCACGTGGGAACGTGAAACAGTTCGCGCCGAAATGAGCCCAGCCCACGAAAAACCCTATCTCCCCTTTTCCCCTTCACCCCTCAAATCCCCCAGATCTGGCACATAGTTTCTGCATCTGCCGCCGCCCCCGCTCGAGCTCTCCCTCCACCGCACACACTGCTCCCCACGCCAGCCACGTGCTCTCCAGCCGGCGGGGCCATCGCACCCTCTCTCCCTCCCGTCCGCCGCTGACCCCACTCCACACTGCCGCCGGTGGTACCCCGTACACCATACTGTCTGTGCGCCCTTCCCTTCACCATCGCTCACTGCACTGCCCTGCACGCACAGGTGGTCTTGTCGTTGCTGTCCAAACCCTGCCGGGAGCTTCCCTTTTCGTTCGCGCCCAAGCTCACCATCTCCTGGAGGTGCTGCCGGCCAAGAAGGTATGCTCCAAGATGCCTCTTCCAGATCCAACTAGGACAGTGGGTTGGTTTTAGTCCTTCTAATGCAAGGTCTTTATCCACCTCGTGTGTTAGCTATTTCACAGCAATACAACAATTTCTCTTCGGAAGAATTGTTTTTCCCCTCCACATGTTCCTGCTTATGTTATGTGTGGATTTTGAAAGCTAATTTACACGTACTATGTGCTTTGAGAAGAAAACAATGTAGTTGTTATGCATGAGCACACCTTCTGCATAGTGGTCAATTTGGTTGACCTTCGTTATCAAAATAAATTTGCTTAGTGTATTGTCATCATAAGTAACTAGCATAGTGCTTAAATTTGAAACATAGAACTTAGCTATAAATCTTAACTATGATGATACTTTGTGGAAAATGGCACATTTAGACTGATTTTAATGATATATTTATTGCTCTGAACCTTGGGTTGTCACCATAGTTTAGACTCTTGAATGTTGTTCTGGCTTTGAAAAGTGGGATCCGAGAGAATATATGAAAATGCTAATGATGTCCTGTGACAAGTTGAGATCATGTACAAGAACAATAATTATCTGTGTAGCAATAATACATTATAAGGCAAACCAAAACTTGAGATTCTGGTTCAGTTTCAGCTCTTGCCTCCGCCCATAAATTAAGATACGAATTCAGCGTGGCACCTTTAGTTCCTAGTTGTCATGATAACAGTACTGTACCTGACTTGCATAATCTCTTGCTATTCCTTGATGAGCAGCAACTTATGTTGAACTCGTATATTTTAGATTTTGCCTTTTCCTGTTATTTTGTGTGTGGACAATGTATGACACCACATGTATAACATTGTCGGTGAACATTTAAAGCAGTGCTTGGCAAAAGAAGGGGGCCAAACCTACTAACCAGCGGGATCCGAACGACATGTGGATTTCCAAAAGGTTTTTTCTTATACTGTTAGAAACTGTTTGATAATGATATAATGAATTCTTGCTAGACTTAATTGTTTCCTATGAAGTTCAATTCCTGGAACACCTATTTTGTTTCCTATGATCCACATGCGAGACATAGAAAGGGTTTGATTTTGATTTTTGTTTCAGTTTCAGAGTTCTATTCACATTTTGGATTTTCTAGTTTTTTTGTGTGTGGACAGTGTGTGAGGCATTTAAATTCACTATTAATCATGTGTGCAGGTGCAACTAGCATGGACAAATATTGGATGGATACACCTAGGTACAACACCCCATATGTTAAACATCTTAGATTAGATGTTAGTACTTGCTGAAATCTGATGTAACGCGTTGCATATGTACACTTGCATGTAGGCATACGGAGAAGTACTACAAGGGCTTGCCAGATTCTTACAATGCATTTAGTAAATGTTCAGTTGAGAATCAGGGATTCAATATTCTATATTATTCTTCTAAGGGTTTTTAGCATGTCAAATCGCATGGGTATTTTAGTTGGTACTTTCAGGTTTTGATATTACTCTATCACTAGAATTTCCTTTTGAACATTGCAATTAGCTTTTATCAAAGCATGGTAAGTATTAAGTACCTCCCAGGTAAACTGGAAGTACTAGAAGTATTGTAGTAGTAGTCAAGCAGGAACCAATTCCAATTGTATCCTGGGGATTTTCTACCTTATTCTAGCTCCAGTGAATAATGTTTGATGTGTCAGATAAAGAATAATGTTTGCTCTTTCCTCACACTGTCCTAAATTGGTTTGCTTACTAATGTTGCACATGTATTATGTTTCCATAGTTAATTTATTATTGGAAATTGGTGATGATCAGGTAAGGAAAGAAATCTTCAAGTCTCGGGTTTTTCTATAACCATTCCCCCATGGTGGTAAGCTCTCCCAGAAAATCATGATGTGACTCGGATCAGGTGTGCATTTTTTCCTTTTTCTACTGTAAAAAAAACTTTCCACTGAGCACACTAAAGTGTAGCACTCAATAAACAAACTTCATGATATTCTATTCGAATAAAGTAATCTGTGATGTTCTTGCAGTTTTGTCACGAGTGCCTTATATATGTGCACCATGGCCATAAGTACGAGCATCATGGATATGTGCATTGAGTCATCCAACGTGAGGAATAAGAGAGATAAAAGCGGGTCCACAATGAAAAGCGGTGTGGCAAGGCTTGCGTCTACTTCTAGTGGTTACCTATACTGAATGGAGTGCCTTCTTGAGTAGGTGTTTTGGTACTAGCTTGCCTTGTGAAGTAATAGCTGTTGTAAATGCTATGCTTTATCCATTTTTTATGGTACATTGTATTTATGAATGTAAGAATGTAATGGCAACTTCTTTACATTTTGCAGGAAAGACATGCAAGCGGAGGAGGAACCATGAAGCCGGCGGTTCAGGATATTTTGTGTAGTGGTGATTGAATCATTGGTGATGGTTTTTATCTATCATTTTGTAAACCCACATTGTGTTTGAGACAATGAACCATAATGTTTCCTCTAGTTAATTAGCTATATTAGCTTATGGGAAATTTTGGAAGTCATTATGTTGATAACGGATGAAGTATTTACATGTGAAATTAATTAATATGTGTTTCTATTGTCTGGTTATGGTTTATTATTGCTGGAGAACATGCACGTTATTGTTATGAAATGTCTTGATTGATATTTTCTTGGTAGTGCAAATGTAAGCTATGGGAGGGCTACTAGATGTTGGTTGGAAAAAAACCATGTCTGAAAGTCGTTTAGGTAAGCTAATGCCAGGGCCAACAAAAAGTTGGACGGGAAAACAAACCCCATCAGATAGTCGGTCGGGAAAAGCACATGGCATGCCCTATAGACTGTTTGTCGGGAATACAACCCCATCAGATAGTTGGTTGGGAAAGGCTCATGGCAATTCCCAATAGACTGTCGGTCGGGAAAGGCCCATGGTAGGTCCAACAGACTGTCGGTCGGGAAAGTTACACCATAGGTGACAAACAGTCGGTCGAGAAAGATATGTCGGCGGGGAAAGGCTTTTCCCGTCTGGACTTTCCCAACAGACATAGTCGGTCGGCAATAGTCTTTCCTGACCGACTATCTATCGGTGGAAGCTGTTTTCCCGTCCAACCTAGTTGTCAGGGATGTAGTGTTGTGGTGTAGTGACTAGGGCGGAGGCGGAATCTAGATACGCCCGCTATCTAGCGGGAGAGAGGAGGGAGCTTTGGAGGAACCGGATGAAGAACAATTTCATCGCGATGATGCTCATCGTGATGACCGCATCTCTCTTCTATGTGATGGTAGTTTAGATGATTGATATCGACTTGTAATGTGAAGACAAACTCGCTACTCGCCGTCTTCGAGACTTGTAATGTTCTATTTTCGTTCGGTCTTTTGTATTCGGAGACTAATATGATGAATTGCATTCGGAGACTAACCTTCTATTGTATTCAATGAATCTATTGTTGCTGTGTGGTGCTGTCTATATTCTGTCCAATAATATATTTTGTAACCTATGCAAAAATAAAAAACATAAAAAAACCTAATATTAATACTAATGGCGCATAACCCCACAGTGCGCCATTAGTATGCCAAAGGATACAAATGGCGCATCACCACACAGTGCGCCATTAGTATGCCAAAGGATACTAATGGCGCATCACACCACAGTGCGCCATTAGTATGCCAAAGCACATGGGTAAATATGCCCCCCTGGGAGGCATACTAATGGCGCATGTTGCTCTATACTAATGGCGCACGGCGTGGTGCGCCATTAGTATACCAGATACTAATGGCGCACCAGTGGTGTGCCATTAGTATATAATACTAGTGGCGTGGTACTAGTGGCGCACCAGTAGTGTGCCATTAGTAGGCAAAACTGGTGCGCCACTAGTAGGCCTTTTCCTAGTAGTGCAAGCAGACAACATATGCACAAAGTACTTGACGACACATAGTAGTTCATAACACATACTACTTCAACTTGAACAGTAGCTCATACAACCAAATCGAGGAGGGAATACATAGTACTTCACGACACATAGTACTTCATAATACATAGTAGTTCACGACACATAGTACTTGACAACCAAATTGAAGAGGAGTTCAAAAGACATAGTAGTTCATGACACATAGTAGTTCACACCCCACAATCCTTATGGAGATGACGTAGCTCTATTGCGTAGAGCAAGGCCCCTTTCCCTTCTTCTTCCTCTCGTCTTCCTCTTCCTCCTCCCTTTCCTTATGAGGTGAGCCTCCTTAACCACCCTCTCCATGAATATCTTGTTGTTCCTCTCCTCTTTTTCATCTACGAATGCCCAAAGTTTCATGGCTCTTTCTTCAAAATCCGCAAGACGCTTCTTTTGTGCGTCCTCACATTTCTTGTGCAACGCTAGTTCCCTAGCGCGACACTCAAAACTTGCTCTAATTCTTTCCTCCCTCTTCTTTTCGAGCTCCTCTTCCTTCTTCTTCTTTAGTGTTGCTTCGTCCTCCTCTCTCAGCTTCTTCGCAACCTTCTCCCACCATCCCGCCATCTCATCCTCACCATCCTCCTTCATTGTTGGCTTGTTGGGTTGAGAAGCCGCCATACCTACAAGGAGGGAAACAAAATAGTTAGTAATTAAAAACAAATGGAAGAACGTGTACATTACAACATGAAGACATGAAAAACAAGAACATATGAGACATTATAATTAGTATGCAACATACGGAAATTGTCCATCGAGGTATCCAAACGTTCCTATATAACAACCTTGCCCTTTGTAGGATTGAAAGTATGTCTAGAGGGGGGGGTGATTAGACTACTTGACCAAATAAAAATCTAGACTTTTCCTAATTTTAGTTCTTGGCAAATTTTAGCAACTTAGCACAAGTCAAGCAATCCACCTACACATGCAATTCTAAGAGTATAGCAGCAGAATGTAAAACAATTTCTTATGAAGGTAAAGGGGAGGAGTTTGAGAAGGCAAACACAATTGGAGACATGGATGTTTTTGTCGTGGTTCCGATAGGTGGTGCTATCGTACATCCATGTTGATGGAGACTTCAACCCACAAAGGGTAACGGCTGCGCGAGTCCATGGAGGGCTCCACCCACGAAGGGTCCACGAAGAAGCAACCTTGTCTATCCCACCATGGCCGTCGCCCATGAAGGACTTGCCTCACTAGGGTAGATCTTCACGAAGTAGGCGATCTCCTTGCCCTTACAAACTCCTTGGTTCAACTCCACAATCTTGTCGGAGGCTCCCAAGTGACATCTAGCCAATCTAGGAGACACCACTCTCCAAGAAGTAACAAATGGTGTGTTGATGATGAACTCCTTGCTCTTGTGCTTCAAATGATAGTCTCCCCAACACTCAACCCTCTCTCACAGGATTTGCATTTGGTGGAAAGAAGATTTGAGTGGAAAGCAACTTGGGGAAGGCTAGAGATCAAGATTCATATGGTAGGAATGGAATATCTTGGTCTCAACACATGAGTAGGTGGTTCTCTCTCAGAAAATGAATGCTAGAAGTGTAGGCACGTTCTGATGGCTCTCTCCACGAATGAAGAGTGGGTGGAGGGGTATATATAGCCTCCACACAAAATCTAACCGTTACACACAACTTACCAATCTCAGTGGGACCGAAACGTCAAACTCGGTCGGACCGATTTAGCAAATCATGTGACCGTTAGGATTTTCGATGGGACTGACATGTCAACTCGGTGGGACCGATATGGTTAGGGTTAGGGCATAACGTAATCTCGGTGAGACCGATTACTCAAACTCGGTGGGACCGATTTTGGTAATAAGCTAACCAGAGAGTTGGTCAGGCAAACTCGATGGGACTGATTCGCTCATCTCAGTGGGACCGAAACGTTACGAAAGGGAAACAGAGAGTTTGCATTGCAATCTCGGTGGGACCGATCGCTCATCGGTTGGACCGAAACGTTACGAAGGGAAACATAGAGATTACAATCCCATCTCGGTGATACTGAGATACCTATCGGTGAGACCAATTTGACTAGGGTTTGTGGCAATGGCTATGACATCTGAACTCGGTGGCGCCGGATAGAAAGAATCTATGGGGCCGAGTTGTACTTTTGGTTTGGGTCATATGTGGATATGAGAAAGTAGTTGAGGGCTTTGGAGTATATCACTAAGCACTTTGAGCAAGAAAGCCATTAAGCAACACCTCATCCCTCCTTGATAGTATTGGCTTTTCCTATAGACTCAATGTGATCTTGGATCACTAAAATAGAAAATGTAGAGTCTTGTGATTTGAGCTTGAGCCAATCCTTTTGTCCTTAGCATTTTGAGAAATCCACTTTTCTCATCCATGCCATGCCAATCATTGAGCTTTGCTGAAATATTTATCTTGAAATACCATTAGCTCAATGAGATATATGTTATTAGGAATTACCAAAATCACCCGGGGATAGTTGCACTTTCACCCTTGACCACCACCAAGGCTAAGACCATCACCACGACCAAAACCATCACCATGGCCAAGTCCACCACCAAGGACAAGACCATCACCACGACCAAGTCCACCACCACGAGCTCTACCACCACCATGGCCTAGACCACCACCACGAGCTCTAACACCACCACGACCTCTTGTAAGTCCTAGTTGCCTCCCTCTTGGTTGCCTAGATCCTCTTTGGCTACCATTTGGTTGCCTTGGCAGTTGTTGGCTACCACTTGGTTGGCTTGGCACTTGTTGGCTACCACTTGGTTGGCTTGGCACTTGTTGGCTAACACTTGGTTGGCTACCTTGTGTAGCTCCTTGTTGGCTTGTGCTTGCATCATTTTTCCTGGACCTTTTTCGTGGTTTTGTACATTTTGTTTTGTTGTGGCCATGACCTATGCATTCCCCACAAAGGGAGCTCTCACGAGGCTCTTGGAATTGGTCGTTGCCCGCTTCGCGGCGGCCACCATGACCCCAGCCGCCCATGTCTCCTCTAAGACGCTTTGTCTTATGCCTACCCCGTTTAACAACCTTCAACTCCGGATCCGGCCATAGTTGAACTCCATAGTACTCTGGCTATTGTGATTGGTCAATGTATGGGTGAAAGCGCGGAGCCCATGTTTTCTTAACCGTCTAGATTGAGAACTCCGACTCCCTCATGGTGAGGGGGTGATTGACATCCACATTGCTAACACGACCGGCGGTATAAAAGTGTGAGCATGGGAGATGAAGCAACAACGGCCTCCAGAAAGAGCAATGACACCGTGTTAAGAAGACCTTGAAAGCCCGACCTCCATGTTGGCAGCCATCGTTTGTGGTTCCTCCTGGCTCTTTCACTTCGTACTTCCACTCTTCGTTGTCATATAGTATAGCTTCTCCTGAGTCCGCCTTCCGCGATTGAAATTCCAACAATTCATCAACCCTGGGTGGAAACTTGTACTTGTACTTGCGCTTGTTCTCACCCACTATCTGTGCATCCGTTTCCATCGAGTACTTTAGAAAGTACACATTCATCTTGGCAAATGTGTATAGAACTATTGCCGTCATGGGTAATCCATGTGCACCTTTGAGCACCTTATTGAAGAATTCGGCCATATTGCTTGTCATTTGACCGTATCTCCGGCCATCTTCATCAAAAGCATGTGCGCACTTGTTCCAATGTTCAATGTGCCTATTGAGAAAGTCTTGACCTCCGGGAACAAGGTTTTTGTGTGCCAGCAATTTGTTGTACAAAGTGGCAAACCGTTTGTCAGAGAAAGCGAGACAACAATCTTGAAGATCATCGGCCAACTCCTTAAGGCCACATGCCCTATAGAAATTCGAACAAAAGTGTCTCATGCACCATCTATGGTGCAATGGAGCATGCCCAGGAATGTCAATCTCCATCGCATTAAGAATTCCTTGATGCCGATCCGATATGACACAAATTTCCCCTTCAGCGGGTAACATCTTCGTCCTCAAAAGACGCAAAAACCACTCCCAGTTGTCATTATTCTCCACCTCAACCAAAGCAAATGCCAACGGCAACACCCGGTTATTGGCATCACTTGCTATCGCAACCAACAAGGTCCCCTTATATTATCCGGTCAAGAACGTGCCACCAATGGCGATGACCGGCTTACAGTGTTCGAAAGCCCTCACGCATTGCTCGAACGCCCAAAATGCATGGCCAAATACTCGGACTTTCCTTCCATCATGATCCGTTGTTTTTCCCCATGAGGCTCGACCACATGAACCATGCCCAGGTTTGTGGCGGCCATGGCTGACAACAATCTAGGGATTTAGTTGTATGCTTCCTCCCAACTACCATACAACATCTTAAATGCGGCTTACTTCGCCTTCCATGCCTTCCCGTACTTCACCTTGTAATGAAAGATGGCTTTCACCAGGTCAATGATATGTTGGATGCTCATTGTTGGTAGTGTGGAAATTGAGTTGGAGAGCCTATAAGCGATGAACTCGGATGCGAGTTGTCTGTGGTCTTGGGACACAACCTTGCCATCCACCCTTTTGCCTCGGTACATGTGAGTTGCCACACAACTCACTACGTTCCAAGTGGGACCTCCTTTCCATGGTCTTGCACGCACAATCCACGGACATTTTTCATCATCTTCACATGCACATGCAACCGTGTAGCGCACTTTGACGTCCGAGTGCACCACTTGTGTGGACGATAATGCGTAACCGAGTAGCTGTCGAGCCACATCTTCAACTCCGACAAGGTTTGGAACTTAGACTCTTTAGCTTCCTGTTCTTGCCATCATTCAAATCATGGTGAGAGGTTGGCCTAACCCCAAGAGATATACCTTGGCCACCATCTACCACGGCTTCATCTGCGAGACTAACATCCTTGAACAATGTAGTCGATGATCCCGACCGAATAGCTTCTCGAAACCTTTGGCCTCCTTCGTCGTGAACCCCTCCTCATCAACTTGTTCATAGGGACCTTCGTCATCCGAATCCGATGCATAGCCACGGGAATAAGGGATGGAATGGTCCATTGTCTCTTGCAAATGATATTTGTCGAGATCACCCACATTGTTGTCATGGAGATCAACTTCATTGTCATCGTCCGCATACTCATCATTCTCCTCTTGCAAAGCTTCATTTTGATTTGTTTGGAAAAGGGCTCAATGTTGGCCTCACTTCTTGGGTCATATGAGGTTCCACAATTTCATCTCAGCTCAAGGGTGGGGGGCTACTAGCAACCAAAGGGGAGGGGTTCTGGTTCAAGTCCAAATGCAAACTTGAATCAACCTTCTTCATTGCAAATAACTCGAGAGCCTTGTCTAGTGATTCGGCCACCGTCTCCTTGTATGCAACCCAACGTTGCTCCGAGTTGACACGCATTTTCTTCCAACGGATGTGCATTCCAAAACCTACATTATGCCTTCCCTCCAACTCAACAATATCACTAGGGTCCATCCAATTCAAATATTTCCTCACTTGTTGCAAAAACTCTGCATATCTAGGACTATTATCAAACACCATGTCAACCTCATCCGGGTCCGGTTCAATATTGCCTTTCAAAAAGGCATCTTTGTCGCTATGATGAACAAACACACATGTTCTTCCCAACCCTATAAGCATTCGAACAACACAACGTAACATTTCTTCCATGAGTACTAATCCAAAGATTAACACAGAATAGAAACCCTAACATATATATGAAACAACAACCATAACCTTAACCCTAACCCTAGCACCAACATATATATGAAATAACAACCATAACCCTAACCATAACCCTAACCATAACACTAACCATAACTCTAACCATAACCCTAACATACTAACAAGCCTAATCATAGGAAATTGGCAAACAAGCATCTCACATATCTTTGCAAATCTCTAGATCCATACAAAACTAGGGTTTCCCCAAACTAGGAACAAATGAGCAATTTGTTAACATTACTTGGATCAAAAGAAGGGGATCGGAGAAGATTACCTTGAGGGATGGTTTGAGTTTGAAATCCATGGACAAAATCTTCAGATTTGTA
>LT934124.1:594250774-594374338 GCA_900231445.1 Triticum turgidum subsp. durum | reverse complement strand
CTCCCGCACCCCTGCCCCGCCTCGCGCACCTGCACCCCTGCCCTGCCCCGCCGGCGCCACCGCTGCCACCATGCCCCTCTGCCCGGCTCTGTTTTTTTATTAGTTTAATTTTTTTCATATATATATATATATAATGTATGTGTATGTATGTGGCTATATGTTTTTGTTCATATGTTGCTATATGTTTTTTTATTTTTATTAGTTTATTTTTTTTGTTCATATGTGATGTTTATGTGTATGTGGCTATAATGTATATGTGTATGTGATGTATGTGGCTAGAATTTCCTAAATATATATGTTAAAAATGGTTTTTTGTTCATAGAAAGTTTTTTGTTCATATATAGAAAGTTACAATTTTAGAAAAGTTTTATATATGCAAAAGTTACAATTTTAGAAAAAGAAGGATAGGAAAGAAGAAAATAAGTAGAGGAAAGAAAGAAGAAGAGGAGAGGAAAAGAAGAGGAGAAATAAATAAGAAGAAGAAAAAAGAAGAAAAAGAAGAGGAGAAGAAGAAAGGAATAGAGGAGAAGAAGAAAAAACAGAATTTTTTTCTATTTTTTCTTCTTGTCCTCTATTCCTTTCTTCTTCTCCTCTTTTTTTTCTTCTTTTTCTTCTTCTTCTTCTTCCTTCTTCCTTCTTCCTCTTTTCTTCCTTTTCCTTAATTATTTTCCTTTCTCGAAGGAGAAGAAGAAAAAGAAGAGGAGAAGAAGAAAGAAAGGAATAGAGGAGAAATAAATAAGAAGAACAAAAAAGAAGAAAAAGGAAGAGGAGAAGAAGAAAGGAATAGAGGAGAAGAAGAAAAAAATAGATTTTTTTCTATTTTTTCTTCTTCTCCTCTATTCCTTTGTTCTTCTCCTCTTTTTTCTTCTTCTTTTTTTTCGTCGATCTTCTCCTCTATTCCTCTCTTCTTCTCCTCTTTTTATTTCTTCTTGGTTTTCTTATGTTTTATCGGGTCTGTCACCGTCAGGCTGCTCGCCTACACCCTCGCCGCCCCCTCGAGATAACTTTGACATGAGGGGCGGTCGATATATATACCCCCTCTCGACCGTGATAACCTATACAACGACAGCACCCCCCTCGGCCCTCTCGCTCGACCAAAACTCTCGAGGCCACCCAAATTTACCAATTTAAAAGAGCGTTGTCATCGAGGCCACCCCAAACCCTTGAAGCGTTGTGTCGAGGCGACCCCAAACCCGAGAAAAGCAGCATCGAGGCCACTAACATGATTCCTTATTGTGATTAGCTAGCTAGTTCTACGTTTGCCACTAATATATATATATATATATATATATCCATCTGTACCATGTTTGAATAATAATTGAAATGTTGTAAATATTTGCAGAAACTATGGAGCACTCCCGAGACGAAGAAACAGAAGCGATGTTGGGGCACATAATCGCACAAGGAAGTGATGAAGTTGCGTCTTTTCTCAACGACACCGATGGTCAGGAAGGACTGGGTGAAGAAGAGGGCTATGTTCATGATCGCTTCGGCCCATTAATGCCGGTACAAGAATAGGGCTATGTTCATGATGGCTCCGGTGATCCAATGGAGGTACAAGAAGGAGACTGTGCTGACTGCTCCGGTGACCGAACCGAGTCCGGCCAGGTATATATATATATATATTAGTTAAGCCCGTGCTGACTAGTTAATTGATGCATCCATTGTTTTGGTATATGTACACATATTAATTACTCTCGTCTTTCTTATTTTTAATTTCTAGCCCTCTGAATCGAGCACAACTTCGGTAAGGAGACGAGGCCCGAAGAAAAAGTTGAGCTCGGATGAAAGGTTTGAGATCATAGAAATCGCGCCCGACGGCGAACCGATTGAACCCATTCGGACAAAGAACGCATTTTCTGCTCAGTGCGGGGTTCGTTAGGGACAAGATCCCGATCAGCATCCAGCAATGGTATAAGCCTAAGGAGGAAGACCCTGAGGTGTCTTATGTCAATGATATCCAGAAATAAGATCTTTGGACTCAGCTGAAGGCAAATTTCACCCTACCGCCAGAGGAGGATCTAGAGAAGCCAGTTAAAGAGCAATTAATCAAGTCTTGTGCTCTTAAGAAGATGGCAGCCCTATTCAAGAGGTGGAGGAAAGAGTTGAACAAGTTTGTCGACAAGAAAAAGACACCAGAATTCATCGGCAAATATGAGAAGATCAAAGATCACTGACCCGCATTTGTGGCCCACAAGACATCAGAAAAGAGTAAGAAGATGTCGGCGACAAACAAGCAAAATGCTGCGAAGAAGAAGCTTCACCATCGCACGGGGTCAGGTGGCTACCTCAAAGCCCGACCTAAGTGGCCCAAGGCTGAGAATGATCTGCTTGAAAAAGGGATCGAACCAGAGACAATGTACTGGCCATACCGTTGCCGGACTTGGTTCTTCGGGGCTGGCAGAACCTTGGACCCTGTATCAGGGAAGTGCCGTTGGACGGATGAGCAACTGCAAATACCAGTCAAGAACCTTCGACACTATATCAATGCAGCGCAGCAAGGGACGTTCGTTCCAGACAGGGAGAAGGACGAGCTCACAATGGCCCTCGGAAATCCTGAGCACCCTGGATGGACACGAGGCACGCCAGGCTCCATTCCGTGGAAGGTTGGTTTTTCGGACGCAGGGGGTTACAAAACCCACGAGAGGAGGAAGAAACTGGAGCAGGGCCAACTGCAGGCACTGCACGAAAGGGTAATGGAGCTAGAGGAACGAGAAGAGGAACAAGAAGCAGCAGATCGCAGCAAACGACCTGCCGAAGCTTCCCCCGAAGCTACCCCGCCATCTCAGCGGAGAAGCAGCGTGGCTTCCACCGAGCTGCTTCAGCTGGAGCATGTCTTGACGGCTCCTGCCAGCTATCCCGTGGATGCTATCACAGAGTCTCAAAATTGCTACTTTATGGCGCGATGGATGAATTTGAAGGTCAAGGCGGCTGTTGGCTCTGTTTATCATACTGGACCCGGAGCAACTTATCACTGCCAGCCGATTCCAGAAGAATATGCTAGGGTGATGGTGGATGAAATAATGGAGGGATTTGATGACCTCCTGCTTGACCACCCTACCGGTGAAGGGGAGACTAGGCTGGGTTCTGCTTTGAAGACTCCATGCTTATGGCGGAAGGAGCTCATCAACCTTTCGAACTGGACGCCTCCGCCTCCTCCTCCTCCTCCGGCAAGTCAGGGCACTCCGCCTCCTCCGCCTCCTCCTCCTCATACTCCGGCGAGTCAGGGCACTCCGCCTCCTCCACCGCCTCCTCCTCCGGCGAGTGACGATCAGGGCACGCGTGGCGGCACTCCGCCTCCTTCTCCGACGCGTGGCGGCACTCCGTCTCCTTCTCCTCTTGCGCCGGCGCTCCCGAGCAGCCAACAGCCTCCTCCTTCTCCGCCTCGCCAGCAAGGGCGGAAGAGACCCGCCACCGCCCCGGCTGCTCCGGCGCATCGTACTCCTTCTCCTCCGCCTCGTAAGCAAGCGCGGAAGAAGACAGACACCGCAACCGCTCCGTCTGCTCCGGCGTCTAGCAGCACAACCAGAGGCGGGAGGCAATACAAATACGGTCCACCTCTCAAGCCTCTAGAGAAGTTACCGTACGAGAGGACCGAGGAGAAAAACGATACGATCATGCGGACCCACGTGAAGGAGTTCTTTGAAGGGGTGAAAGAAAAGAGACATCCACCTCCGGAGGAGAAGGTAAATCCGGTGAAAGCAAAGCGCACTCTCGATGCCCTGAGGAAACCGGCAAAGTCTCCGCCAAGAACCAACTATGAGCGCATTACTGAACAGACATATCTCCAAGCGGAGCGGTCGGGAAGTACTGTCAGACATCTAAGGTCAAGAGAACGAGCAGCTGTGAAAAAAATTGACCAACTCGGCGAACAAGCAAACCAATCGTGCCCCCCGCTCAATGTGTCTAGCGACAACATCGTCGCTAATGCTCCGGGGACGGTGGCCGGTTATGGCAATCTTGAAGATTACCTGCCTGACGATCAACTTCCTGATCTCTTGGAGGTGGACGAACACAGATACGAGTACGGGAAGCCTCTCGTCAAAGATGAAAAATCTCTGACAACAATAATGCGAAGATTCCATAATTGGTACATAAAAACCTGCAGAGAGTCTGGGGGGACGAATGCTTTGTATCTGAATATTAAAGAGGAGCACAACCTCATTGCAACTGATCTGTTGACTGTTCCATTTGGTGAGTTCTTCGTGTTCTTCAATCAAAAGGCCCTTGATAAACTAATGGTCTTTTGCTACTGTCTGTAAGTATTATTTCTATCATTAAGTCTCTATATATAGCTCGGCTCTTTCATTGCATGTACTTATAATTAATTATCCTTAATATATTATGCAGATTGAAGATCGTCGAGTGCAAAAAACAAGAAATTTATGATATTGGGTTCATTAACACAAATATCATAGATGAATATCTGGTTAAAAAGGACGTCAAAGAGGCCGAGGACAACTTGCTACAATCGTTGATCAAAAATCAAAACAAAGATACCATACTCTTTCCTTACAATGGCAAGTGAGTGTTACTGTCATGTGCATATTCGGTTTCCCTTATTACTCGAGCGAGGTTATAGTAATGTAATTGATGAGTTATGCATGCGTGCACAAGTACCACTATGTTCTTCTGGAGATTAAGCTTGAGCGGGGACTAGTAACCGTCTTAGACTCGAGACGGAAAGATCCCGAAACCTATGCGGACATGACTGAATTGCTCAACAAGTAAGTTCAATCGATCATTATCGCACCATATCGGCAACTTTTTGTTCATTTCCTGATATCTCAAGTAATAATAATTATTTTCTTTGTCTTGCAGGGTTTGGAAACAGTTCACCGCAGAAGCTCTGGGACTGCTGAAAATAAGTACTACTGGCTAGCTAGTTGCGCGCATCTCCCATTGATTCTATAGCTATACTTGTTGGGTTTCGTAGTAATTTCAAAAATTTTCCTACGCACACGCAGGATCATGTGATGCATAGCAACGAGGGGAAGAGTATTGTCTACGTACCCTACGCAGACCGACTGCGGAAGCGATGACACGACGTGGAGGAAGTAGTCGTACGTCTTCACGATCCAACCGATCAAGCACCGAAACTACGGCACCTCCGAGTTCGAGCACACGTTCAGCTCGATGACGATCCCCGGACTCCGATCCAGCAAAGTGTCGGGGAAGAGTTCCGTCAGCACGACGGCGTGGTGACGATCTTGATGAACTACAGCAGCAGGGCTTCGCCTAAACTCCGCTACAGTATTATCGAGGAATATGGTGGCAGGGGGCACCGCACACGGCTAAGGAATCGATCACGTGGATCAACTTGTGTCAACTTGTGTGTTTAGAGGTGCCCCTGCCTCCGTATATAAAGGAGGAGAGGAGGGGAGGCTGGCCGGCCAAGGGGGGGAGGCGCAGGAGAGTCCTACTCCCTCTGGGAGTAGGATTCCCCCTCCAATCCTAGTCCAACTAGGATTCCTCGGAGGGGAAAAGAGGAGGAGGGGGCCGGCCACCTCTCCTAGTCCTAATAGGACTAGGGGAAGGGGGGGGGCGCAGCCCAACTAGGGCAGCCCCTTCTCTTTTCCACTAAGGCCCACTATGGCCCAAATAGCTCCCGGGGGGTTCCGGTAACCCTCCCGGTATTCCGGTAAAATCCCGATTTCACCCGGAACACTTCCGATATCCAAATATAGGCTTCCAATATATCAATCTTTACGTCTCGAACATTTCGAGACTCCTCGTCATGTCCGTGATGACATCCGGGACTCCGAACAACCTTCGGTACATCAAAATGCATAAACTCATAATATTACTGTCATCGTTACCTTAAGCGTGCGGACCCTACGGGTTCGAGAACAATGTAGACATGACCGAGACACGTCTCTGGTCAATAACCAATAGCGGGACCTGGATGCCCATATTGGCTCCTACATATTCTACGAAGATCTTTATCGGTCAGACCGCATAACAACATACGTTGTTCCCTTTGTCATCGGTATGTTACTTGCCCGAGATTCGATCGTCGGTATCCAATACCTAGTTCAATCTCGTTATCGGCAAGTCTCTTTACTCGTTCCGTAATACATCATCTCACAACTAACATATTAGTTGCAATGCTTGCAAGGCTTATGTGATGTGTATTACCGAGAGGGCCCAGAGATACCTCTCCATCAATCGGAGTGACAAATCCTAATCTCGAAATACGCCAACCCAACATCGACCATTGGAGACACCTGTAGTACTCCTTTATAATCACCCAGTTACGTTGTGACGTTTGGTAGTACCCAAAGTGTTCCTCCGGTAAACGGGAGTTGCATAATCTCATAGTCATAGGAACATGTATAAGTCATGAAGAAAGCAATAGCAACATACTAAACGATCGGGTGCTAAGCTAATGGAATGGGTCATGTCAATCAGATCATTCTACTAATGATGTGACTTCGTTAATCAAATAACAACTCATTGTTCATGGTTAGGAAACATAACCATCTTTGATTAACGAGCTAGTCAAGTAGAGGCATACTAGTGACACTCTGTTTGTCTATGTATTCACACATGTATTATGTTTCCGGTAAATACAATTCTAGCATGAATAATAAACATTTATCATGATTATAAGGAAATAAATAATAACTTTATTATTGCCTCTAGGGCATATTTCCTTCAGTCTCCCACTTGCACTAGAGTCAATAATCTAGATTACACTGTAATGATTCTAACACCCATGGAGCCTTGGTGCTGATCATGTTTTGCTCGTGGAAGAGGCTTAGTCAACGGGTCTGCAACATTCAGATCCGTATGTATCTTGCAAATCTCTATGTCTCCCACCTGGACTAGATCCCGGATGGAGTTGAAGCGTCTCTTGATGTGTTTGGTCCTTTTGTGAAATCTGGATTCCTTTGCTAAGGCAATTGCACCAGTATTGTCATAAAAGATTTTCATTGGACCCGATGCACTAGGTATTACACCTAGATTGGATATGAACTCCTTCATCCAGACTCCTTCATTTGCTGCTTCCGAAGCAGCTATGTATTCCGCTTCACATGTAGATCCCGCTACAACGCTTTGTTTAGAACTGCACCAACTGACAGCTCCACCGTTTAATGTAAACACGTATCCGGTTTGCGATTTAGAATCGTCCGGATCAGTGTCAAAGCTTGCATCAACGTAACCTTTTACGGTGAGCTCTTTGTCACCTCCATATACGAGAAACATATCCTTAGTCCTTTTCAGGTATTTCAGGATGTTCTTGACCGCTGTCCAGTGATCCACTCCTGGATTACTTTGGTACCTCCCTGCTAAACTTATAGCAAGGCACACATCAGGTCTGGTACACAGCATTGCATACATGATAGAGCCTATGGCAGATGCATAGGGAACATCTTTCATATTCTCTCTATCTTCTGCAGTGGTCGGGCATTGAGTCTTACTCAATTTCACACCTTGTAACACAGGCAAGAACCCTTTCTTCGCTTGATCCATTTTGAATTTCTTCAAAATTTTGTCAAGGTATGTGTTTTCTGAAAGTCCAATTAAGCGTTTTGATCTATCTCTATAGATCTTAATGCCTAATATGTAAGCAGCTTCACCGAGGTCTTTCATTGAAAAATTTTTATTCAAGTATCCCTTTATGCTATCCAGAAATTCTATATCATTTCCAATCAGTAATATGTCATCCACATATAATATCAGAAATGCTACAGAGCTCCCACTCACTTTCTTGTAAATATAGGCTTCTCCGAAAGTCTGTATAAAACCAAATGCTTTGATCACACTATCAAAACGTTTATTCCAACTCCGAGAGGCTTGCACCAGTCCATAAATGGATCGCTGGAGCTTGCACACTTTGTGAGCTCCCTTTGGATCGATAAAACCTTCTGGTTGCATCATATACAACTCTTCTTCCAGAAATCCATTCAGGAATGCAGTTTTGACATCCATCTGCCAAATTTCATAATCATAAAATGCGGCAATTGCTAACATGATTCGGACGGACTTAAGCATCGCTACGGGTGAGAAGGTCTCATCGTAGTCAATCCCTTGAACTTGTCGAAAACCTTTTGCGACAAGTCGAGCTTTGTAGACAGTAACATTACCATCAGCGTCAGTCTTCTTCTTAAAGATCCATTTATTCTCAATTGCTTGCCGATCATCAGGAAAGTCAACCAAAGTCCATACTTTGTTCTCATACATGGATCCCATCTCAGATTTCATGGCTTCAAGCCATTTTGCGGAATCTGGGCTCACCATCGCTTCTTCATAGTTCGTAGGTTCATCATGATCTAGTAGCATGACTTCCAGAACAGGATTTCCGTACTACTCTGGCGCGGATCTTACTCTGGTTGATCTACGTGGTTCAGTAGTATCTTGATCTGAAGTTTCATGATCATTATCATTGGCTTCCTCACTAACCGGTGTAGGTGTCACTGAAACAGTTTTCTGTGATGAACTACTCTCCAGTAAGGGAGCAGGTACAGTTACCTCGTCAAGTTCTACTTTCCTCCCACTCACTTCTTTCGAGAGAAACTCATTCTCCAGAAATGATCCATTCTTAGCAACGAATGTTTTGCCTTCGGATCTGTGATAGAAGGTGTACCCAACAGTTTCCTTTGGGTATCCTATGAATACACATTTCTCCGATTTGGGTTCGAGCTTATCAGGTTGAAGCTTTTTCACATAAGCATCGCAGCCCCAAACTTTAAGAAACGACAACTTTGGTTTCTTGCCAAACCATAGTTCATAAGGCGTCGTCTCAACGGATTTTGATGGTGCCCTATTTAACGTGAATGCGGCCGTCTCTAAAGCATAACCCCAAAATGATAGCGGTAAATCTGTAAGAGACATCATAGATCGCACCATATCTAGTAAAGTACGATTACGACGTTCGGACACACCATTGCGCTGTGGTGTTCCGGGTGGCGTGAGTTGTGAAACTATTCCACAGTTTTTCAAATGTACACCAAACTCGTAACTCAAATATTCTCCTCCACGATCAGATCGTAGAAACTTAATTTTCTTGTTACGATGATTTTCAACTTCACTCTGAAATTCTTTGAACTTCTCAAATGTTTCAGACTTATGCTTCATTAAGTAGATATATCCATATCTGCTCAAATCATCTGTGAAGGTGAGAAAATAACGATATCCGCCACGAGCCTCAATATTCATCGGACCACATACATCGGTATGTATGATTTCCAACAAATCTGTTGCTCTCTCCATAGTACCGGAGAACGGTGTTTTAGTCATCTTGCCCATGAGGCACGGTTCGCAAGTACCAAGTGATTCATAATCAAGTGGTTCCAAAAGTCCATTAGTATGGAGTTTCTTCATGCGTTTTACACCGATATGACCTAAACGACAGTGCCACAAATAAGTTGCACTTTCATTATCAACTCTGCATCTTTTGGTTTCAACATTATGAATATGTGTATTACTACTATCGAGATTTAGTAAGAATAGACCACTCTTCAAGGGTGCATGACCATAAAAGATATTACTCATATAAATAGAACAACCATTATTCTCTGATTTAAATGAATAACCGTCTCGCATTAAACAAGATCCAGATATAATGTTCATGCTCAACGCTGGCACCAAATAACAATTATTTAGGTCTAATATTAATCCCAAAGGTAGATGTAGAGGTAGCGTGCCGACCGCGATCACATCGACTTTGGAACCGTTTCCCACGCGCATCGTCACCTCGTCCTTAGCCAATCTTCGCTTAATCCGTAGCCCCTGTTTCGAGTTGCAAATATTAGCAACAGAACCAGTATCAAATACCCAGGTGCTACTGCGAGCATTGGTAAGGTACACATCAATAACATGTATATCACATATACCTTTGTTCACCTTGCCATCCTTCTTATCCGCCAAATACTTGGGGCAGTTCCGCTTCCAGTGACCAGTCTGCTTGCAGTAGAAGCACTCAGTTTCAGGCTTAGGTCTAGACTTGGGTTTCTTCTCTTGAGCAGCAACTGGCTTGCTGTTCTTCTTGAAGTTCCCTTTCTTCTTTCCTTTGCCCTTTTTCTTGAAACTAGTGGTTTTGTTAACCATCAACACTTGATGCTCCTTTTTGATTTCTACCTCCGCAGCTTTCAGCATTGCGAAGAGCTCGGGAATAGTCTTGTTCATCCCTTGCATATTATAGTTCATCACGAAGCTCTTGTAGCTTGGTGGCAGTGATTGGAGAATTCTGTCAATGACGCAATCATCCGGAAGATTAACTCCCAATTGAATCAAGTGATTATTATACCCAGACATTTTGAGTATATGCTCACTGACAGAATTGTTCTCCTCCATCTTGCAGCTATAGAACTTATTGGAGACTTCATA
Organism: Triticum turgidum subsp. durum; assembly: GCA_900231445.1. NCBI lineage: Eukaryota > Viridiplantae > Streptophyta > Magnoliopsida > Poales > Poaceae > Triticum > Triticum turgidum. The sequence continues at coordinate 594,364,006 of LT934124.1, read as the reverse complement.
TCTCTCAATTCGGGCATTTGCTTGAAATATTAACTTCAACTCCTGGAACATCTCATATGCTCCATGACGTTCAAAACGTCGTTGAAGTCCCGATTCTAAGCCGTAAAGCATGGCACACTGAACTATCGAGTAGTCATCAGCTTTGCTCTGCCAGACGTTCATAACATCTGGTGTTGCTCCAGCAGCAGGCCTGGCACCCAGCGGTGCTTCCAGGACGTAATTCTTCTGTGCAGCAATGAGGATAATCCTCAAGTTACGGACCCAGTCCGTGTAATTGCTACCATCATCTTTCAACTTTGCTTTCTCAAGGAACGCATTAAAATTCAACGGAACAACAGCACGAGCCATCTATCTACAATCAACATAAACAAGCAAGATACTTTAAGGGACTAAGTTCATGATAAATATTAAGTTCAATTAATCATATTACTAAAGAACTCCCACTTAGATAGACATCCCTCTAATCCTCTAAGTGATCACGTGATCCAAATCAACTAAACCATGTCCGATCATCACGTGAGATGGAGTAGTTTCATCGGTGAACATCATTATGTTGATCATATCTACTATATGATTCACGCTCGACCTTTCGGTCTCCGTGTTCCGAGGCCATATCTGCATATGCTAGGCTCGTCAAGTTTAACCTGAGTATTCTGCGTGCGCAACTGTTTTGCACCCGTTGTATTTGAACGTAGAGCCTATCACACCCGATCATCACGTGGTGTCTCAGCACGAAGAACTTTCGCAACGGTGCATACTCAGGGAGAACACTTCTTGATAATTTAGTGAGAGATCATCTTATAATGCTACCGTCAATCAAAGCAAGATAAGATGCATAAAAAGATAAACATCACATGCAATCAATATAAGTGATATGATATGGTCATCATCATCTTGTGCTTGTGATCTCCATCTCCGAAGCACCGTCATGATCACCATCGTCACCCGCGCGACACCTTGATCTCCATCGTAGCATCATTGTCGTCTCGCCAATCTTATGCTTCCACGACTATCACTACCGTTTAGTAATAAAGTAAAGCATTACATCGCAATTGCATTGCATACAATAAAGCGACAACCATATGGCTCCTGCCAGTTGCCGATAACTCGGTTACAAAACATGATCATCTCATACAATAAAATTCAGCATCATGCCTTGACCATATCACATCACAACATGCCCTGCAAAAACAAGTTAGACGTCCTCTACTTTGTTGTTGCATGTTTTACGTGGCTGCTACGGGCTTAAGTAAGAACCAATCTCACCTACGCATCAAAACCACAACGATAGTTTGTCAAATAGACTCCGTTTTAACCTTTGCAAGGACCGGGCGTAGCCATACTTGGTTCAACTAAAGTTGGAGAGGCAGTCGCCCGCAAGCCATCTCTGTGCAAAGCACGTCGAGGGAACCGGTCTCGCGTAAGCGTACGCGTAAGGTTGGTCCGGGTCGTCTCGTCCAACAATACCGCCGAACCAAAGTATGACATGCTGGTAGGCAGTATGACTTGTATCGTCCACAACTTACTTGTGTTCTACTCGTGCATATAACATCAACATCAATAACCTAGGCTCGGATGCCACTGTTGGGTTTCGTAGTAATTTCAAAAAATTTCCTACGCACACGCAGGATCATGTGATGCATAGCAACGAGGGGAAGAGTATTGTCTACGTACCCTACGCAGACCGACTGCGGAAGCGATGACACGACGTGGAGGAAGTAGTCGTACGTCTTCACGATCCAACCGATCAAGCACCGAAACTACGGCACCTCCGAGTTCGAGCACACGTTCAGCTCGATGACGATCCCCGGACTCCGATCCAGCAAAGTGTCGGGGAAGAGTTCCGTCAGCACGACAGCGTGGTGACGATCTTGATGAACTACAGCAGCAGGGCTTCGCCTAAACTCCGCTACAGTATTATCGAGGAATATGGTGGCAGGGGGCACCGCACACGGCTAAGGAATCGATCACGTGGATCAACTTGTGTCAACTTATGTGTTTAGAGGTGCCCCTGCCTCCGTATATAAAGGAGGAGAGGAGGGGAGGCTGGCCGGCCAAGGGGGGGAGGCGCAGGAGAGTCCTACTCCCTCTGGGAGTAGGATTCCCCCTCCAATCCTAGTCCAACTAGGATTCCTCGGAGGGGAAAAGAGGAGGAGGGGGCCGGCCACCTCTCCTAGTCCTAATAGGACTAGGGGAAGGGGGGGCGCGCAGCCCAACTAGGGCAGCCCCTTCTCTTTTCCACTAAGGCCCACTATGGCCCAAATAGCTCCCGGGGGGTTCCGGTAACCCTCCCGGTATTCCGGTAAAATCCCGATTTCACCCGGAACACTTCTGATATCCAAATATAGGCTTCCAATATATCAATCTTTACGTCTCGACCATTTCGAGACTCCTCGTCATGTCCGTGATCACATCCGGGACTCCGAACAACCTTCGGTACATCAAAATGCATAAACTCATAATATAACTGTCATCGTAACCTTAAGCGTGCGGACCCTACGGGTTCGAGAACAATGTAGACATGACCGAGACACATCTCTGGTCAATAACCAATAGCGGGACCTGGATGCCCATATTGGCTCCTACATATTCTACGAAGATCTTTATCGGTCAGACCGCATAACAACATACGTTGTTCCCTTTGTCATCGGTATGTTACTTGCCCGAGATTCGATCGTCGGTATCCAATACCTAGTTCAATCTCGTTATCGGCAAGTCTCTTTACTCGTTCCGTAATACATCATCTCACAACTAACATATTAGTTGTAATGCTTGCAAGGCTTATGTGATGTGTATTACCGAGAGGGCCCAGAGATACCTCTCCATCAATCGGAGTGACAAATCCTAATCTCGAAATACGCCAACCCAACATCGACCATTGGAGACACCTGTAGTACTCCTTTATAATCACCCAGTTACGTTGTGACGTTTGGTAGTACCCAAAGTGTTCCTCCGGTAAACGGGAGTTGCATAATCTCATAGTCATAGGAACATGTATAAGTCATGAAGAAAGCAATAGCAACATACTAAACGATCGGGTGCTAAGCTAATGGAATGGGTCATGTCAATCAGATCATTCTACTAATGATGTGACCTCGTTAATCAAATAACAACTCATTGTTCATGGTTAGGAAACATAACCATCTTTGATTAACGAGCTAGTCAAGTACAGGCATACTAGTGACACTCTGTTTGTCTATGTATTCACACATGTATTATGTTTCCGGTAAATACAATTCTAGCATGAATAATAAACATTTATCATGATTATAAGGAAATAAATAATAACTTTATTATTGCCTCTAGGGCATATTTCCTTCAATACTTTCATCAATGCCATTTATAATGCTTTATTATCAGTTTGATTGACCTCTATTTCTCGTAAAGTGCTTGTGGCAGGGACAAGGGAATGGTTTCTGTGGATACTACGTGTGCGAGTTCATCCACAACGCGACTTTGAAAAACAAGTGAGGCTACTCTCAAAGACAATATGAAGTGCGTAAGCAATAATATTCACAATTTCATTTTATTACACCATCATTTCTGTTGAGTTTCATTCATATATATATGTATTAATTAACCCCCTTCTTCAAATTAGACGCGGCAGATGTGGAATGAACTCCTAGAACCAGATCGCATGAAAGCAATTCAAGAGGAATTGGCGGGATTCTTTCTTGACCACGTCATCAATAAAGCCGGAGAATACCATGTGGAAGTTGATTTCAATTGCTAGAGGATTGTAATTAAGAGATCTTATACATATTGTACATGTATGTAGCCAGTAGCGTCAGATACATGATACGAAAACTTGTTGTTCGACCAATCTCTCGGAGAAGGAGAGGTCGATCGATCACTTCTCTCGGTATGCATGACGAACTTCTGTACTCAATGGTTCTCTCGATCACTTATGTATATAGTACGTAGCGTCGAACAAGCACGGACATAAGAGAGGACACTTCTCTCTATTAATTAGCTAGCTAACACAATATATGAAACACCTAAATTAACCCCCCAAAACCCCCAACCCCCCTCTTTTCAAAAAAAAACTCAGCCACTGGAATGCTGACGCGTGGATGCCTTTCGGTCCTGGTTGATGCCACCAACCGGGAGCAAAGACCCCCCCTGCCTGGGCTTGGCGCACCGGCCACGTGGAGGACCATCTGTCCCGGTTCGTGTTTGAACCGGGACTAAAGGGGGAAGGTATTAGTAACGACCCATTAGTCCCGGTTCATGAACCGGGACTAAAAGCGCTTACGAACCGGGACAAATGCCCTGTTTTCTACTAGTGCTGTGCCCCAGCGTGACTTTATGACTTGATTGTACTTTGTACTACTGTGTTGGATGCTTGGTCCTTGCTTTATAATAGGGAAACGCTTCTCATCATACGTCTGATGGAAGGAAATCGCCAGACCAATCGTTTTGTCGTTGATTATGTTTTATCCCACGGCCGTGATGTTGTAGCCAATTCCGGTGTGTGACCTTCCATAAATCTTCCCTAATTTCTCGCGCTGGTCCTCCACCATAGAATTAATCTGCTGCTTCCACCTTTTCTGTCAAAAAAAAAAAAAAACTGCTGCTTCCACCTCCCACAACCCCGCGTCCTCTTCCTCTAGGCCCGTCGCTCCCGTCTATTCCGCAATTTCGATCCCGATCACAGATACGCCATTCTCCATCGAGTCATCGACAAGCCCAGTTCCCTGCCGTTCTCAGCAGTACACTTCTTCCACCCTAATCCCAGGTAAAGATCTTGCCCAGATTATGCTCATTCATCGCCACGCTGCTGCGCCGTCCGATCTAGCACTCTGTGTTGGCCTTCAACAACCGCACACCAGGACAAGGGGAGGCTCACCAGCGGCGGCGAAGGTTGCTGCTGTAGGTTCCTGGATGTCTTCTTTCATCACAACGACAACAAGACCCTCGTTACTCTGTACGAAATCTTCCTTCATCTCTCATCTCTTCTGCTAGCTTATGGTTTCTTTATGTTCAGATCTTGTAGTTTAAATTCTATGCTCCCATCTAATATGGGTCAGGTTGAGATCATACTGATGATGGTAATTCTGAATTTTAGTTCATATGCTTCTCCTGTGTAAATAGTTGCTTCCATGGAAACTGCTTCTTCTTTTTGCTTTTTTGATGTAAACATTGCCTTGTAAGCATTCTAGAGATCTCCCCCATTTTTTTGTATTTATTCAACGGATTTTCCAACCTATGTTGCATGGTTATGTTCTCGGATTACAAGCAGCACATGGAAGGTAGCAAGGTATCTAACTCCTGTCGAGCTTGTACTGAGGTTGACCTCCCTGCTTTTTATCCTTATTTCTTGCATAGTTATCCATGGTTGTGAATTTATGCTTCAGCCATTGCTTGCCACTGTGCCCTTATTTTATTGTATATACATTCTGCTGCAACCAATATTTGTTTGTACTTCAATCAGTATTAGCGACTTCAACCACGATCCGTGTTGCTTCTTTACTGAACTTGTTGTACATACATTCCAGTGAACTTTTTTTTGTATATGTTTCCATGATAGTAAACTTTTACTTCAACCATTACCCATGTATGCTTCTTTTATTATATAGAAATTTTGGTCCAACCAATTCCATTGTGTTCTTCAACCATGGCTAGTGTGGCTTCTTTTACTGATATTGTTTTTAATAAAAAAATGGTAGGGAAGGCCCCTAATTTTTTTACTGATATTGTTATACATACATTTTGCTTCTTGCAGCAAAATATTAGTTTCAACAAATGCTAGTCTGTGCTTAATTGTTTGTCACTAATGTTTCTGTCGTACAGGCATTTTGTTCCTCTCGGTTTAGTCATGCTTCTTCATTTCCAGCACAATGGCCATCGAAATGCATCCTCTAGGCACCGTTGTTTGTGTTGGCGCCGCCTCTCCTCGGAGCGCCGCTTCTTCTTCCTCACACAACTCTCTCTTCCTCTTGGTTCTCTCAAGAACACACACCATGGAAGAAACCGAGAAAAACACACGCACACACACACACACACCAGGGAAGGAAGCCAACTAGCTTTGCCAAGAGGCTCTTCTCCTGGGTCACACAAGTGCTACATCTTTTCTGCCAGCCCTCACGGCTCCTTTTCTCATTAGCTTACAACACTTAAATAGAGGCACACACGTATTATACTACTGCTGATCTCCTCTCCACCAGCCGGCAGCTTAGGCCACGAGTAACAACCTCTTGGCAACGCCCCACGATTCGGCCGGCACTCTCCTTCCTAGCTGAATACTCGGTCCACATCTGAGCCTATCTAACAGCTATGGAGCTTGGTCAAGCAACGGTACACACGTACATCAATACATGCATGCACACGGTCACACCCATGCACACCCATGCACACAGATCACATGCTCATGCGTGGCTTATTCCTAACAGTTTGTTGGCGGTTGCCTTGTTGACGAAGAACTCGCGGCACATGTGGAGTTCACGCATGATTGGCTAGTTCAAAGCGCAGTGATGTCTCGCCCAATGATGTAAATAAAGTAATCATTGCGGATCTCACGCTTTGGTCTCACCGCCTTCGAAAGGCTGAGGACAAGTCCCATGCCGGCTTGTGGCGGGACTTCTTTTCCTCTCGCCTTCTCTAGTCTGTAAACTCTCTCTTCCTTTTTGAAATATATTCAGGTGGGGAGCCTTTCCCCCCACCGGTGACAGTTCAAAAAAAAAAAGCGCAGTGATGCTGGCTATGCAGAAGTGAAATTATTGTTGTTTAGGAATAAAAGTGTATATTGTTCTTATCGATTAAATTTGTGCGTGTGTGTATTCTTGTTATGCTTCTGTACAATTTTTTTTTGCAAACAGTAAATGTTTCCATCCAACGCAAATATTGTTTCTGCTACACCAAAATATATTTGCAGATCATTGAAACACTACCATATAGCATCGAAATAATGCTTTTGTCGATGCGAAAAATATTTCTAACAATACGGTCGATAAAATATGAATAAATTTGTTATCAGCACACCATAAAATGATGCTTCTATCGATAAAGAATGATGTTTCCATGTCACCTAAGCATGTTGGGCTGAAAAAAATGCATCTCGAATAATAATTATGTTCTTATATTTGTTTGTTGGAAGCAAATCAAAACTTACCAGTTTTTCTTAATAATAAAGGATGTTTGACGTGATGAATCTACCCTTTGTTGATGCACGCGTTCAATCTAGGAAGCAGTGAATTAGGAAGCATCGATAGTTGGCATCCAGAGCGGACGTATTTAGCGGAAGGATGGAAGCATCAATAGTTGGCATCTGGAGTGGATGTATTTAGCGGAAGGATGGAAGCAGTGAATTAGGAAGCATCAGTAGTTGGCATCTGGAGTGGACGTATTTAGCGGCAGGATTACAGGAGCAATTAATTAACGATTCAAATCAACAAACCATGTGTGGGCCATTAGCATATTGGACGGCTACGGTGCTTCTGATCCTAGGGTGCTCGACTAGTCTGATGGGAGCAAGGGATCAGTAGTCTGATCCCTAGCGCTGCCCTTTATAATATAAAGCGGGGGAAACCCTTTTTCTTAACTCGAATAACTCTTCGTACCTAATATTGTAATGATTCATGATCTCCATGCCATGGAATCTCTATTCATTAAAGATATTTGCAAGTTCAACCACCAGCTACTTATTTGCATAACGTCCCTTCCCTTCCCCATGTCTTTTTGAGATGTCAAATTTTCCGGCGTTGGAAGAACTAGCGATGGTAGATTTATTGTTCTTCTCTTTCACTTTTCCGCTAGCTTTCTCAGCACCCTAGGCATTGGATGTGAGTGATAGGTATCGGGAGAGAGGTAGGCAGGTAGCAGCAAGAATGCTTTCTCAGCTTGTTGTTCACTCGTACTCCACAATGTCCCGGTGGAGTCACTGCTGCTGTTCTCTGGTGGACAGAATCTCGACGACGACAACCATGGCGCCGCACAAGCAGGGATTCATGGAGGAGGATTGCACGATGCGGTGGCACGAGGTCTGAAGCAGCTGGATCTTCAATGACAGCGTCACCGGCGGGCACTAATAATTAACGAGTCCGTGCATATTGGCCTATATTGGCCTATAGATCGTTTCGTCGAGCTGTACCACATTGCATGTGAAGCATGACTAAATTGGGACGCCAAATTCACAGTTCCAAATTTTAAGCAGTAGAATACAAATTTAGCAGATACCGAAAATCAGCTCAAATGTTTGATACAAACCCAAGGATTAAAAACTGAAAGTGTACATATACATACACAAAAGAATTCGAGAATGGTTTTTCAGAACCAGGGTGCCTAGACACCCTATTATCTATACCGTCCGTCCAGAATATGGTGCATAGAGATCTGTGCCATGCACTGTAGGGACCGAATCAATTAGCAGGTATGCTACTTCATGAAGCGCACGAACACGAACTATTTTCTCTGACCTACTACCTCCGTCCGGGTTTATTGGTCCCTATTATATTTCGTGCCAAATTTTGACCATAGATTAAACTAAAAAATATTCACGCATGTCATGAAACATTATATTTTTGAAACTATGTTCAAATACGAATCCAATGAGATAATTTTTCTAGACATGCATTAATATTTTGTTAGTTAAATATTTAGTCAAAATTTGACACAAATTATAAAAAGGATCTATGAACCAGGACGGAGGTAGTAGCACTATAGCAGAGAGTTGACAATATATTCCAAGGAATCTGGGCCTAGTCTAGCCCTGCTCCTTCTAACCTGATTTCACCTTTCCAGAGATGCGTGAAGTGTACAGTATCACCACGAAAACGAATAGCTTTCTCTATTAAAACTGCTCTCTCTCTCTCTTCAGCTTTCTATCTGTTAAAACTGCTCCGTGGCCAAAAAGCTGAAGAGAGAGAGAGAGAGCAAGGATCACCGGGATAGTCGCTGGGCCAGCCCTCATGTGAATTGAAGGATGCGATATTGCAGCCAGACTGTCGCGTGCGTCGCTGCTCCAAACCCGACGAGTAGGCGAAACAACCCTAGGGTTCCTGATTCCACCGGGATCAAATTGCATGCCTGCCGGCCGGGGCCTGCTGCGTCGGTTCCCTCTGAGGTTCAGGTCATCAGCACGGCGGCCTCCCTCCGTGGGCACGCCAGGCACAGCCGCTGGGATGTCCATGACCAGAAGGTCTGACGAAGCATCAAGCATGGCGGACGGGCCCGCAGGGGCGGACGTAGCCGCAAGGGCGGACGGGGCCGCACGGGCGGACGGAGCCGCAACATATACGTGCCGTGGACGGCGTCCACGCACGGATATCAGCTTTGTCATATGCTTGGATAAGCATGCTGCTACTGTTAGGCTGGCCATGCTGCTGCTGTTAGGCTGACCATAGTGAGGGTAACATAAATAGTATCATGCACTTGAGATTCGTAAACATGCTTATGTGGCAGACAATTAAAGAAGAGAGAGATGGTTATAATGCTCCATCGTTTTCGGTTTATAGGGCTTATTTCAACTTTTTTGTTTTTCCAATTTAAAGGGCTCATCCCCATTTCATTTTTTAGTTTTTGAGGAGCATTAAATCTTTACATGCAAGAATTAAAAAGGAACACACCAATGCATGTAATGTTCGTACTCATCTAGTGGCCAAGCATGCATGCACTGCAATTAATCCAAATTAATACATGAGTTTAATTTGAGTAATTTTGTAAAGTACGAGATACATTTCTCCACTCACAAAATGCCTTGGTTGATGAGATTTCAGATTTGAGCCCTATAAACCGGAAAGGAGGGAGTAACATAGGTAGATACCGTAAATGTGATTCTACTATGTGTCATGCATGACAATAAATGAGACCGCTAGTAAAAGACAGGGCATACGTCCGGGCCAGATAAGCCCATTAGTCCCGGTTCGCTCACGAACTGGTTCCCATGGGCCCATTTGTCCCGGTTCGTGAGGCTAGGGGCCTGCCGGGCCTCGTGGGGCCATTGGTCCCGGTTTGTCTGGCCCCTTTGGTGCCGGTTGGTGGCACGAACCGGGACCAATGGGCCCTTCTCCTGGCCCACCACCACTGGTACCGGTTTCTGGCCTGAACCGGTACCAAAGAGTTGTCTTTCGGGCCGGGTGAGGCCACAAACCAGTACCACTCCAGCCAGGGGAGAGGGCTTTTGTGTAAAAGCAAAAAGCAAAAGGAATTTTCATAAAATAAATAAGAAAAGCAAAAAAAAAGGAAAATAAATAAGTAGAAAAAAATAAAATGAATAACTAGAAACAGAAAAAAGTTTAATAAATAAGTAGAAACAAAATAAACTTTAATAATGTAGAATAAATAAACTATAATAAAATAAATAAAAATAGCAACAACAGGTAGAGACAAAATAAAATAAATAAAGCAAAAAGAAAGAATTTTCATAAAATAAATAAAAGAAGCAAAAAAGAAAAGAAAATAAGTAAGTAGAAAAAAATAAACTTTAATAAATAAGTAAAAACAAAATAAACATTTATAAAAGCTATTGTATTATTGAAACTAAAATTATATAAAAATTTTGTTAGAAACTTTAATAGCACTAACAGAAACTAGTGATTCATACAAATATCAAAAACTAGTGATTCACACAAATTTAAACTATTCAAATTGGAAAACTAATGGCACTAACAGAAAGTTTGTAATTTTTATTACCTAAAAGCAAAAGGAACTAAAAAACAAAGTGAAAAACAAAAGAAAATAAATAATGCAAAGAACAGAAAAAAAACTGGGAAAAACAAAAAAATGCCACCTACTGGGGCACTACGGCCTGAATACGACTAAAAACTCTACCTTGGGCCAGGATTCAGGCCCACAGCAAGCCCAGTAGGCCCAACAGGCATAACATCGACAATTAGGCCCGTAAGCCTGCAATCGAGAGGAGCTCGAGAGGGGTGTGGCAGTGGGGCTTATATACCACTGCGCGCCCCTCTCAACTAGCGAGGTGAAACTAAACTTTTTGGCCACGGGCAGCACGAGTTTTGTTCCCGGTTGGTGGCACCAACCGGGACGAAAGGGGACCTTTGGTCCCGGTTTGTGCCACGAACCGATACCAATGGACCAATTTAGTCCCGGTTGGCGGCACCAACCGGGACCAAAGGCCCCTGCTTCTCGCCCTTTAGGCTGCTGAAAAGAGAAGTTAGGTCCCGGTTGGTGGCACCAACCGGGACTAAAAGGAGGGGATTGGTCTCGGTTGTTGCCACCAACCAGGACCAATGCTTTGTCTATATAAACAGCGCTTGCGAAATTTTTGTTTCAGTTCCTCATCCTTCCGCCACGCCCGTCGCCGCCTGATACATCTCCAATGTATCTATAATTTATGAAGCATTCATGCTATTTTATTATCTGTTTTGAATGATTATGGGCTTTATTATACACTTTTATATTACTTTTGGGACTAACCTACTAACCGGAGGCCCGGCCCATATTGCTGTTTTATTGCATGTTTCAGTATTTCGAAGAAAAGGAATATCAAACGGAGTCCAAACGGAATGAAACCTTCGGGAGCATGATTTTTGGAACGAACATGATCCGGGAGACTTGGAGTACAAGCCAGGAAAGCTTCAAGAAGGCCAGGAGATAGGAGGGCGCGCCCACCCCCCGGGCGCGCCCCTGTCTCCTGGGCCCCTCGAGGCTCCCCCGACCGACTTCTTTCGCCTATATAAGTCTGCGTACCCTAAAAACATCTGAGATGAAGATAGATCGGGAGTTCCGCCGCCGCAAGCCTCTGTAGCCACAAAAACCCTCTCGAGAGCTCGTTCCGGCACCCTACCGGAGGGGGAATCCATCACCGGTGGCCATCTTTATCATCCCGGCGCTCTCCATGACAAGGAGAGAGTAGGTCACCCTCAGGGCTGAGGGTATGTACCAGTAGCTATGTGTTTGATCTCTCTCTCTCTCTCTCTCTCTCTCTCTCTCGTGTTCTCTCTATGGCACGATCATTATGTATCGCGAGGTTTGCTATTATAGTTGGATCTTATGATGTTTCTCCCCCTATATTCTCTTGTAATGGATTGAGTTTTCCCTTTGAAGTTATCTTATCGGATTGAGTCTTTAAGGATTTGAGAACACTTGATGTATGTCTTGCCGTGTTTATCTGTGGTGACAATGGGATATCACGTGATCCACTTGATGTCTATTTTGATGATCAACTTGTGGGTTCCGCCCATGAACCTATGCATAGGGGTTGGCACACGTTTTTTTTTGACTCTCTATGCCTTGTTTCCTAGCATTGCAATACCGTTTATGCTCACTTTTATCATTAGTTACCTTGCTATTTTTATGTTTTCAGATTACAAAAACCTTTATCTACTATCCATATTGCACTTGTATCACTATCTCTTGGCCGAACTAGTGCACCTATACAATTTACCATTGTATTGGGTGTGTTGGGGACAAAAGAGACTCTTTGTTATTTGGTTGCAGGGTTGCTTGAGAGAGACCATCTTCATCCTATGCCTCCCATGGATTGATAAACCTTAGGTCATCCACTTGAGGGAAATTTGCTACTGTCCTACAAACCTGTGCACTTGCAGGCCCAACAACGTCTACAAGAAGAAGGTTGTGTAGTAGACATCAAGCTCTTTTCTGGCGCCGTTGCTGGGGAGGTGAGTGCTTGAAGGTATATCTTTAGATCTTGTAATCGAATCTTTTTGTTTCTTGTTTTATCACTAGTTTAGTTTATAAAAGAAAAACTACAAAAAAATGGATTTGAGTTTGTCTCATACGCTTCATCATTTTAATATCTTTCGTGAGTATGAGGGAAAGGAAAATTATTCTCAATTGCTAGAAGAAGAATGCATTAAAATGCTTGGTACTAGATCTTTGTATGATGAGCATGATTGCAATGTTGTTAGTATGAATTCCTTGAATATCCATGATGCTAATGATATGCAAAGCCTCAAGCTTGGGGAAACTATGTTTGATGAAGATGATATTTTTAATCCCCAAAGTTTTGATGAGAATATTTATTATGATGAAAGCATGCCTCCTATTTATGATGATTATATTGATGAAAGTGGATTTTGAGAGGCCATGACTTTATTTAGTGATGAATCCACTATTTCGGAAGAGGTTCCAATTGATTATGAGAACAAAGTTGCTATCTATGATGATTATTGTGATGACTTGTATGCTATTAGGAATAATGATAACCATGAAACTTGTCATCATGATTTTAGTTTTCAATTGGATTATGCCTCACATGATAAATATTTTGTTAAGTTTGCTCCCACTACTATTTGTGAAAAGAAATTTGCTTATGTGGAGAGTAGTAAATTTTCTATGCTTGTAGATCATGAAAAGAATGCTTTAGGTGCTGGTTATATTGTTGAATTCATTCATGATGCTACTGAAAATTATTATGAGGGAGGAACTTATGCTTGTAGGAATTGCAATAATATGAAGTTTCCTTCCTATGTGTTAAATTTTTTGAAGCAATGCTTGTCTTACCTTCCTATGCTAGTTGATTATTGTTTCCATAAGTTGTTTGCTCACAAAATCCCTATGCATAGGAAGTGGGTTAGACTTAAATGTGCTAGTATATGCTTCATGATGCTCCCTTTATGTTTCAATTCTTATCTTTTCTGTGAGCATCATTGCCATCATCATGCCTAGCTAGAAAGGCATTAAAGAAAAGCACTTGTTGGGAGACAACCCAATACTTATCCTTACTGTTTTTGTGTGTCCACATGATTATGCTACTGTAGTAATCATGTTTTATAGCTTTTGTTTCAATAAAGTGCCAAGTAAGACCTTTAGGATAGCTTACGGTGATAGTTGTGTTGATCCCGCTGAGAATCAGAAACTTTTGCATCCAGTAAATTAGTTTTGTTAATTTACAGAAACATGCTTCTGATCTGACTCTTTTTGAGCTGGATTGGTACACAAATTTCTTAGGACTTCCTAATTTGGTCGAATTTTTGGAGTTCCAGAAGTATACGTTTGATACATATTACTACAGACTGTTCTGTTTTTGACAGATTCTGTTTTCTATGTGTTGTTTGCTTATTTTGATGAATCTATGAGTAGTATCGGAGGGTACGAACCATACATAAGTTGGAGTATAGTAGATATTACACCAATATGAATTTAGAATGAGTTTATTACAGTACCTAAGTGGTCGTTTTATTTTCTTATACTAACGGAGCTTACAAGTTTTCTGTTGAGTTTTGTGTTGTGGAGTTTTCAAGTTTTGGGTAAAGATTCGATGCACTATAGAATAAGGAGTGGAAAGAGACTAAGCTTGGGGATGCCCAAGGCACCCAATGGTAATATTCAAGGACAACCAAGAGCCTAAGCTTGGGGATGCCCCGGATGGCATCCCCTCTTTCGTCTTCGTTCATCGGTAACTTTACTTGGAGCTATATTTTTATTCACCACATGATATGTGTTTTACTTGGAGTGTCATTTTCTCTTGTTATTATTTGCTTTCTGTTATTTAGAATAATATTTTTCATCTATATGTTCAATAAAAATGTCAAGGATAGCCTTTACCATGCTTATTTTGCTAGTATACATGTTGCTGTTTGAAAACAGAAAGTTTACCGCTGTTGTAAAAATTCCCTAGAAAAGTCAGAGCATTATATAATGTTGAAACTTTTTGTATAATGAGCTCTGATAAATATTCTACAGTTTAGTATTTTTCTCATAATTGTTGGAGTTAGGGAAGTATTGATACTCTTGCATTCTTTACAGATTGTGCTGTTTTGGCAGATTGCTGTTATGTTTGCATTGTTTGCATATGTTTGCTAGTTTAATGATTCTATTTGAGGATAGGAGTATTAAATATGCAGAGGCATTTAATATGAAATGTTGAATAATAATTTATTGATTTGTTACAGTAGAAAATGATAAGGTTTTGCTTTGGTTTATACTAACCTATCTCACGAGTTCTTGTTGAGTTTGGTGTGGATGAAGCTTTTGATAAAAAGAGAAACTTTGATATGAGAGGAATTAAGGGGACACAAAAGTTCAAGCTTGGGGATGCCCAATGCACCCTAAAATAATATTTCAAGAAGTCTCAAGCATCTAAGCTTGGGGATGCCCCGGTAGGCATCCCACCTTTCTTCTTCAACAACTATCGGTTAGTATCGGTTGAACCTAAGTTTTTGCTTCTTCACATGAGTTGTGCTATCCTTGCAATGTCATTTTATTTTGTTTTTCTTGCTGTTTGAATACAATACCAAGATCTTAAATTCTTAAATGAGAGAGAGTCTTCACATAGTTACATAATTATTTAGCTACTCATTGATCTTCATTTATATCTTTTTGGAGTAGTTTTTCATTTACTCGTGTGCTTCACTTACATCCTATAAGTAAATTGTTGAATGAGTTGATTGTCATAAATATGAAATTATATATATGTCTAATTTGCTTATCTCATGGGGAGTAATGACTTCACATCTAAAAAGTAGAGGTTGTAAATTTATTGAAGGTTAGCAAGCATTGTATTGGTCATTTGAACAATTCATGAAAGAATATTGAAGGAAGTGAGATTTCACATATAAATATACTATCTTAGACATCTTTTATAATTGTGAGCACTCATTAAGTATGACATGCTAAAGAGTTGATGTTGGACAAGGAAGACAACATAATGTGTTATGTTTTCTCACATCTCAGTTAAAGTATATTGTCATGGATCATTCAAACATGTTGAGCTTGCCTTTCCCCCTCATGCTAGCAAAATTCCTTGCACCAAGTAGAGATACTACTTGTGCTTCCAAATACCCTTAAACCCAGTTTTACCATGAGAGTCCACCATACCTACCTATGGATTGAGTAAGATCCTTCAAGTAAGTTGTCATCGGTGCAAGCAATAAAAACTGCTCTCTAAATATGTATGATCTATTAGTGCGAAGAAAAAAAGCTTTATACGAACTTGTTATGGAAGCAATAATAGCGACAGACTGCATAATAAAGGTCCATATACAAGTGGCAATATAGAGTGACCTTCTTTTGTATTAAGATTTTGTGCATCCAACCATAAAAGCGCATGACAACCTCTGCTTCCCTCTGCGATGGGCCTATCTTTTACTTTATGTCTTTTACTTTATGCAAGAATCAATGTGATCTTCACCTTTCCCTTTTTCATTTTATCCTTTGGCAAGCACCTTGTGTTGGAAAGATCCTGATATATATATCCAATCGGATGTAAGTTAGCATGAACTATTATTGTTGACATCACCCAAAGGTGAATACGTTGGGACGCAACACTATAAGCCCCTATCTTTCTCAGTATCAGATTGAAACTTCATAACCATAAGTATTGCGTGAGTGTTAGCAATTGTAGAAGACTATATGATAGTTGAGTACGTGGAGTTTGCTAAATTAAAGCTCTGACATAGACCCTTACTGAAAATAAGATGAATTACAATTGTTTGATTACTAAGAATGAAGTTTGCTAGTTTTCAAGAAAGTTTATGGTCTATGCTTTAACATGTGAATAGCTTGTTACTTGATCTTGAGAAGTTTTATGAGATGAACTACTGTTATGACATATAATCATGCTAGAAAAGGTGATTTATCATTGATCAAACTTGTGCACCTTCTAGCATTCACACTTCATAAATTCTTTCTTTTATTATTTACCTACTCGAGGACGAGTAGGAATTAAGCTTGGGGATGCTGATACGTCTCCAACGTATCTATAATTTATGAAGCATTCATGCTATTTTATTACCCGTTTTGAATAATTATGGGCTTTATTATACACTTTTATATTACTTGGGACTAACCTACTAACCGGAGGCCCGACCCATACTGCTGTTTTATTGCCTGTTTCAGTATTTTGAAGAAAAGGAATATCAAACGGAGTCCAAACGGAATGAAACCTTCGGGAGCATGATTTTTGGAACGAACATGATCCGGAAGACTTGGAGTATAAGCCAGGGAAGCTTCGAGGAGGCCAACAGATAGGAGGGCGTGCCCCCTGGGCGCGCCCCCTGTCTCCTGGGCCCCTCGAGGCTCCCCCGACCAACTTCTTTCGCCTATATAAGTCCACGTACCCTAAAAACATCGGAGACGAAGATAGATCGGCAGTTCCGCCGCCGCAGGCCTCTGTAGTCACCAAAAACCTCTCGGGAGCCCGTTCCGGCACCCTGCCGGAGGGGGAATCCATCACCGGTGGCCATCTTCATCATCCCAGCGCTCTCCATGACGAGGAGGGAGTAGTTCACCCTCGGGGTTGAGGGTATGTACCAGTAGCTATGTGTTCTCTCTCTCTCTCTCTCTCTCTCTCTCTCTCTCTCGTGTTCTCTCTATGGCATGATCTTGATGTATCACGAGCTTTGCTATTATAGTTGGATCTTATGATGTTTCTACCCCTCTACTCTCTTGTAATGGATTGAGTTTTCCCTTTGAAGTAATCTTATCGGATTGAGTCTTTAAGGATTTGAGAACACTTGATGTATGTCTTGCTGTGTTTATCTGTGGTGACAATGGGATATCACGTGATCCACTTGATGTATTGTTTGGTGATCAACTTGTGGGTTCCGCCCATGAACCTATGCATAGGGGTTGGCACACGTTTTCGTCTTGACTCTCCGGTAGAAACTTTGGGGCACTCTTTGAAGTACTTTGTGTTGGTTGGATAGATGAATTTGAGATTGTGTGATGCATATCATATAATCATGCCCACGGTTACTTGAGGTGACAATGGAGTATCTAGGTGACATTAGGGTTTTGATTGATTTGTGTCTTAAGGTGTTATTCTAGTACAAACACTTGAATAGATCGATCCGAAAGAATAACTTTGAGGTGGTTTCATACCCTACCATAATCTCTTCGTTTGTTCTCCACTATTAGTGGCTTTGGAGTGACTCTTTGTTGCATGTTGAGGGATTGTTATATGATCTATCTATGTTATTATTGTTGAGAGAACTTGCACTAGTAAAAGTATGAACCCTATGCCTTGTTTCCTAGCATTGCAATATCGTTTACGCTCACTTTTATCATTAGTTACCTTGCTATTTTTATATTTTCAGATTACAAAAACCTTTATCTATTATCCATATTGCACTTGTATCACTATCTCTTCGCCGAATTAGTGCACCTATACAATTTACCATTGTATTGGGTGTGTTGGGGACACAAGACACTCTTTGTTATTTGGTTGCAGGGTTGCTTGAAAGAGACCATTTTCATCCTACGTCTCCCACGGATTGATAAATCTTATGTAATCCACTTGAGGAAAATTTGCTACTGTCCTACAAACCTGTGCACTTGCAGGCCCAACAATGTCTACAAGAAGAAGGTTGTGTAGTAGACATCACCGCCGTCTACTGCCCCATCGCCCGCGCCCGTCGCCGTCGTCGCCCTGCCTCCGACGCCGTCCCGCGCCGCCCCGACCCCGTAGCCCGCGCCCGTCACCGACGCCGCCCTCTGCCCCGACCTCGCCGTCGCCGCCCTCCGCCACCCGGTGAGCCCTCCCTCTGTCGCGCGCCACCGCCCTCTGCTTGCCGCGCGCCACCAGCGCCGCCCCGGCCGGCCAGCTGCATTGATGTATAATTTTTTGTTCATTTATGTATGTATATGTATATATATGCAGATGTATGTATATGATCCATGGATATGTATGCATTGATGTATTTTTTTTGTTCATAGAACTTTTTTTTGTCAACTTTTGTCAATTTATTAGGAAGTGCTTAGTATATAGTTGAAATAGTTATTTAATAAACTACTTTATTTTATTATATAAGTAGTTTATTTTTAGTAAGTACTACTTTATTTTATTTATAGTAAGTGCTTAGTAGTTGAACTAGTTGATTTAATAACTACTTTACTTTATTATAGAAGTAGTTTATTTTTAGTAGGTACTACTTTATTTTATTTATAATAAGTGCTTAGTAGTTGAACTAATCGAACTATTTTATTTTTTAGTTCTTATTCCCGCATCGACGTCGACGATGCCTATCCCGCATCCTTGTCGTCGACTCGGCGGAGGAGGCCTTGATGAGAGGGGCCATGTCCGGGACTGGGCTCCGCCGGGCTGGTATTGGGAGGTGCTACCTTCCGGGGGGCGTAGGTTGGTGAGGAGCCAGTCCGTCGTTGACCCAATTCTTGTTTGGTGGCAGTTGCGTGGGCCAGTGATGATGCCGAGGCTTCCGGACAGCGCGGAAGTGGTACGTCACCGTGTCAGCGAGGAGGACGAGCACGTCCGTCGCTACATGGTTGCGTTGGAGGGCAGGTTCGACAATACCAGGCAGGTTCTTCAGGGACATCACTGGAGCTATGATCCTGTGATGGTTCCTTCTCTTTGGGTGTCCACCGCCCGCGCCGATACCCGTTGGGCGCTACGGTTCTAGCTGTATTAGCGATGCTATATGTATGATAGTATTCGAGGTGTATTAGTGATAATATTCGATGACGTACGGATGCAAGAGATGATGTAGTTTTGCTTATAATTAAATGCATGCTAATTTGAATACTACTTTATTTTACAATTTGGTTTTGCTAAAATTGGAGAGCACTATGCAAGGCGTATGCATTTGATTAGTTGATAGCTTATAGGGGTTTTGTTTTTGCAGAAATCTAGGAGCCCCCTCCATCATCCCCGCCGTCGTCCCCGTCACCGACCCCCTTCCGACCTTGGGGTGAGACTAGCCAAATCTCCATGTCAATAGGAGTCCCAAGTTGACTTTAAGTCTGTCGAGTCTCCACCATATATGAGAGGACGAAGAATTCCGACTCTTGTCGTGGGGGTAGCTTCTGCTTCATTTCTGTGTGCTAGAAAATTTGGTGTAATGCACTCGGGAACGAAAGGAGGAGCTATCATCACCGACGGTCGCAAATGTCAGAGAGGAATTAGTGAGGAAGAGTCTCCACCATATATATATGAGAGGACGAAGAATCCCGACTGTTGTCATGGGGGTAGCTTCTCCTTCATTCCAGTGTGCTAGACAATTTGGTGTAATGCACTCGTGAATGAAAGGAGGAGCTACCATCACCGACGATCGAATATGTACACCACGTGAGCTGAGAGTTTTCAAGAAAAGTCTCAATAGACCGATAGTCAACCTGTGATAAATAATAATGATCTAATTTAGGTTTTTTAGTATATATATTTAATTGTACAAGTTTAATATTTGAATTATGAACATAGGAAATGTCGTACTCGGACGACGAAAACAGCCCGGGGGAGTGCGACTGGTGCCACGACGACCGAGGTATGTGCGACAGGTTACTTGAGCTGGACGAAGATCGGCGCTTCAGCATTAAGCTCGAGGAGACCTTCGATGTTGAAACGGTATGCAATGATGACAAGTGTTTTTTTCGTAATTATAAGCACGACTTCAACTATTTCAACGTGTAGTTTTCATCTTTTCCAATTTGACTAGATTATCGCATGCTATGCAAGACCCTATGTCTTGGAGAGGATGGTTTTTGAAGACCATGAAAGTATGGAAACAAAGAAAATTCACCTAAGGACCCATCATGGTGTGGATTTTGAAGTAAAACTGCACAATTCTAAGAGTGTAACCCATTTTGGTTGCAAAAATTGGGAAGCACTTTGCAAGATGTATGGTTTTGATGAGAATATGCTTGTCACCATGGATCTTGGTGATCCTAAAATCGAGCAAGACAATATGGACATTTGGGTCCTTGTTGATACGCCTCCAATTCTACCACTATGTGAGTTTCTCAAACATAGTTATTAGCTAATTTATATTGTTTATTTCAAAATAGTTGACAACTTATTTCCATTGACAGCTTATTTTCATTCTTCAAAGAATGTGCGGAAGATGGTAGACAGAACCTACTACACCGAAGGCTCCGAATTAACTTATCAGGAGAAAAATCATCTAATCACATTTTGTACTGATATTAAGAATTACAATATCTATAATCAAACTCCTCAACATTATGGTCAATACATGTCACTAGTGCACGTGTTGAACTACGGTAACTACCATGGAGATATCCTGGTAAGATTTTTTACTGTTACGATGTCCGTGCATCTTTTGCATACTTCTAAAACTAGTACATCATTGCTAACTACGAAGTTATTACTATGTTTTTGAACAGATAATCCCGAATGATTGTGTGCCTCATCTGATGTATCAACATGGTCGCCTTGATGTTTTGAACATACAGCCAGGTCATTCTACGAATCTCAACTGTCCATACCGGATTTCTAAAATAAGCGGAGACATGACAATCAAAGAATGGAAAAATGCATGGACAGTCGTAAGGAGGTTCTTGGAAGCAAAAGGAAGCAAAATGCAAGAATGGGAGACAGGATGATCTCCATTCTCCATAATGGAGAGTCAGGGTCTATATTGTTTTATGCTATTTTAACTTAAAGAGGGTATTTAGGTCCTACCTAATACTGATGATCATGTCCTAAGAAAAATTAAGTAGGGTTGGTTCAATGACTATGAGGATGATGATCGTATGACTTGTTATTAATAACGAGTAGAAGTTGTATGATGATGATTAGTAGGACTTGTTATTATGATGATGCACGGTGCGAGCATGAAGAGTTATTATATATCAGTGGGTGAAATGAACATGGATTGGATGGAAGTGAAGGCAACATGCATGTGGTGCATGTCTAAAGTAGTACAATCCAAACTTGATCAAGTTAGGATTAGTATTACTTTCGACATGCACCACATGTTGCCTTCACTTCAATCTAAGCCATGTTTAGGCATAGCAGTAGCATTGGAAACCAAGCACGGAGATAAGAGAGAACACTTCTCTCTATTAGCTAGCTAATTAGCAACCTAAATTAACCCCCAAAACCCCTAAACCACACCCTTTCAAAAAAAAAATCCCAGCTCCTGCCAGCTGCTGACGTGTGGATGCCTTTTGTTCCCGGTTGGTGCCACAAACGGGGACCAAAGGCCCTCCTGCCTGGGCTCGCCGCAGCGGCCACGTGAAGGCACATCTGTCCCGGTTCATGTAAGAACCGGGACTAAAGGCCAAGGGCTTTAGTGACGACCCTTTAGCCCCGGATCCAAAACCGGGACAGATGGGCCTTACGAACCGGGACAAATGACCCATTTTCTACTAGTAGACCACCTATGATACTAATCTATGATACTATGCACTATAGAGGTACTAACATATGAATGTTACTAGTCTAAGTTATTCCCACTATGACCAGCCTTAATTGTCTGCGACACCACACTACGAAGCACGAATCTCAGCGGGCCACAACAGATAGGGATAAGGGGGTGTCGGGAATCCCGGGACCTGTCACACCTTTTCGATTTCAAGATCGGTGCTATAGGAATTTCAAGCTAGGTACTGCAGAAGAAATTCAGAACAAGTCCCTTACAATATATCGAGGAGCAAATTATTCGTGTCTCCAAGCTACACTACAATAGCAGAGACAGACGCAGTGCACTTATTCATTCATCATCACTAGAACATAAAAGCGCGCGTTGCCGCGCCCGTCTACTTTGACGAAAGAATTCTCTACCCATATATTCAGAGTTCATCGAGTAAGAGAAAGTCTTTTTTTTGCGAGGAAAGAGAAAGTCTTATCGGTCCACAATTGAACACTAAATGTTTTGTGGATTTAAGGGGAAATACCGAGAGACGGGAGACCAATGGAGGGTGGAAAAGTAAATGTTTATATCATTTTCCATAGTTTTTTTAAATAATAAAATCAGCATCAACACACCGAAATAATAAGTAGGAAGGTGTTTCTATCGAATAATAAAGTAAAAACCAATTATATTATACAAATATTTGTAATAACATACATATTAGTGTGTTCTACATGCATGCAAATTTGCATGGAGCACCGATCCCCCACCCCAAAAAAGCACCACAAATGTTATTTCATTATTTGGAAAAACATTTGCATGTAGTTATGACACATGAACAAGTTTGTTGCAAAAAATAAGGATGTTTTTTATTGTTCACTGTTTCCGTAATACTAACCAGGAAATTCAAGCAAACAAATTGCAAACTAATCACTTTACCGTGAATAGGCGCAATCGACCAATGCAAGGGTGTAATCAGACTTGACCAAAAAAAAAAAACAGCTGTGGACGGTCGCTGGGCTGGGAAATACCACCATTGGAAGCGCCTGGGCCGGGACACCTTTGCTCCCCTTGTTGGCCCAGTTCACCAGAAGGCAGTTGGATCAGTTTGTGGAGCAGCAGCCCTGTTAAGTTGGGCTGGCCATCTAGTGCGACGTGTGACAACAATAAATGGTGGCAGAAACGCTGTGCGGGATGACAGATGAATCAGGTACCTTCATGGGCATAATCGAACGGCCAAGGAATTTAAATGGTTGTGGATGCTCCTAACTAGCTCTGTTTTACTGTTTAGTAGTAATTTATCAAAATTGAAGTTTGTAAACACAAGCGAACATAACACTTGACCAAAGTATAATACTAGAACAAAGACGCAGCAAGACGAGCACACACACAACTCTTTGGAGGACACCCATGGCGCCAGACTTGTGCGCCCAGAACCTGCTCCATGGCCAAGTACTTACTGACCACCGAGGAGGGTGGAGCACCAAGTGAAGGGTGGACTCCTAAAGCTGCTTACCAACAAAGACGAGATGCTGCTGGTTGGGGTTTATGCCCTCCTTGTCCTGAATCTTGGCCTCCACATTGTCTATGGTGTCCGAGGACTCGACCTCTAGAGTGATGGTCCTGCTGTTGACGGTCTTGACTAAGATCTCTGTATGCCACCATAGAGGCGGAGAGCCAGGGAGGGTGGGACATTGCGTCAAAAAGATCTTAGAAATTTAATTTTCCAGAGGGCAGGCACAACACAAGAGACAATATGCTCAGAAAGCATTGGGACAGACTCGTATCACATAACTGATGCGATCTTTGCCCGGCTGCGGAAACCATGAACCACATCTTGCTGCGCTGCAGGCTAGCACAAGCCCTGTTTGACAGCACCTTGCATCATCCTGTTTGACAGCAAGAGACCTCATGGCCTCACAGCCGGCAATGACTCGTCATGGCACCAAGTGGAATGTCCTCTTCACAGCATGTGCAGTTACTCTTTGGAACGCCAGGAATGATCAGGTTTTCAATGGTGCTTCTTGGAATGAGAGGAAGCTATACAGCAACATCGCCGATCTCATCAGGCTTTGGAGCTTCCGAGCTAACGTGCAAGATAGAAATAGCTTTTCATTATGGGCAAATGCACTTGCTCCTAACTAGTTCTTGGAGAGATTGCCTCCCCCCCCCCACAACCCACCCCCAACTTCTTCTTTGTTTACTTCTTCAGGTCTGGTGATGGCCTGTCACACACAACGTGCGGCGTTAACATCACCTTCATGTAAATGACTACGGTCATCCGGGTACCTTTACCCGTTTTGAATGCATACGGTAGAAAGTGCTTTACCTTTTTATTAAAAAATAATAATTTCCAGAGGGCGAAAGTTTTTGAATTTTTTTGTGCACACGTACACATGTATACGATGTATGTGCAGAATTTCACAGCATTCTACTTTCACAAGTGGCGAGTAGGAAGCATACAAATACATGTTTTTAAATGGGCCCTTTACTTTTTTTTGGGCCAGATTTTTTTTCCGTACAACCAACAAATCATAACATTTTTAAACGAAATTTCACATGTTCGTGCCGAATACATATCTGTTTCCATGGATTTTTTTTCCAGATTTTTAACAAAATTCTAAATATGCATTTTGATTCTTTTAAATAACAAGCTCCCTTGAGCTCAGTCACCAAAAATCTGCACTAAAATATTATGGTCTATATAGGCCATGTGGTGCATGTCTTTTTGGACAAAAGGTTGATTTTAGGCTCAAGATGGAGAATCAACAGAATATAAAACACAATGAGCACACGCCCGACATCTGTATAGTTAGGATGCACATAGCCAACAATAACACACACACACAAAAACACGACATCAAATAGCCAAGTCATACAAGACCAAAGTTATGTGTAGGCGAGGAAAAAAGAAAACAAAAACACAAAGCAATCAAATCCATGCTTGACAAACTACATCAATGACCGTATTTGTACAAACCATCCCATGACATTACATGAATGACAAGGTTCTTTAACAACAACACCTTCAAAAAAGAAGCGACACTTAAGCTCCATCATCACCGGATCCTGCTAGAATCTAGGTTTTCACCCTGAAAAACTTTTACGAGCATATCCGAGCAAGACTTTGAACAAGGTAACGACGTAAAAACATCGTCATTGCAAGGTATAAATAATCAAATCGGGTCTGGCTTAGGCTTTCACCAGGAGCTTAATATCGGATGCTCGAGTAACACCACCATCGACGTCCTCATGTGATGTCGACACCACTTTTCCACGATCGCAACAGCTACATGCAGTGTGCCACCGCCACAGCTGCACATTCATCCCTCTATGTCCAGCCATCATCTATAATTTGCATCTCCCTGTTGAAGTCAACCACAATCACATGAGGACCTTGGCCATCGAAAGGTCTTCGAGAGCGTTCCTCCCTGCACTTTCATCTACCTGCAACTATATGGAAAGAGGAACCCTCAAGAAGATCTTTTGGTGGCCACCACAATCCACAGCAAGGCCGCCGCTGTAGAAATACCAACAATGGAGCACACCGCCGCGGATCACCACCACGCTAGAGAGAACTCTTCCATGGCTCATTGACCCAGGGAAGGACGTGACTAGAATATGAGCACACGGCCACCAGATCAACGCAGCGCCTCCCAACCGGAGCACTATGCTCGCATCAAGCACGCCCGCCACTGCGCCTCCCAACAAGCGTCGCTTCGGAGACGCCAGAGAGAATGCTCGATGCCATGTCGCGGGGATCCAAAGCCACTATCATTGTGATCCGTACCCACTCCAGCGGGTGCTACGTAGTGCTGCCATGCAACAAGCCGGAAGCCATCACATCGGAAATGCCACAAAGCACGCCCAATACCACGCTGTTAGGATCCATCGGCTGTTAACTGACTGGTCGTAGGTTCGAATCCTACATGGGTAAAATTCGATTCTCTCAATTCCTCGGCCGAGCCGATGTCGATGGCCCAGACCACCTTGTCGTCCGTGTGACAACATGCCTCGCTGGACTAATCGATCCCCAATGCTCCATGAGAGAAATAATTACTGCCGCCACCAGGCACCAATGAGCTTTGCTGGGTGGCGTTTGCCGGCGATGCCAGAGGAGGAGGAGTAGTAGGAGATGGCTAACGGCGTTGCTTGGGGTGCCCGCCCAAGCCGCTGTCTGGAGATGACGCGGGGCCATGATCCTATTTTTTTGGGCGGTTCAAAAGCCGAGTTCTGCACTCAGCTACTAGTCATATAGTGCATGTCTAACATGACTGACACTGCAATTAAATATCTCAATTCAGTGTGTTGTCATTTTTTGTACCACAGTTTTTGTGAGAGCCTGTTTGGTACTTGATATAAATTGTATATTTAGGGCCTGTTTGATAGTTGCCCACTACATGGGGAATTGTTGGTGCCTGTGGCTCCTTCTCCAACCACCTTGGAGCTTAGACAAGTGCCAACGGAGGTGCTAGATGGTGTGCCCATCTTGGACTTGGGTCTTGCAGAGGCTCGTGCGAGTTGCTGTGACGAGAATCTTTCCACCTTGCCTATGACTACACCCATCAGGTCGGTGATGCCTGTAGTTAAGGAGGTTGATGCGTCCGCTGTCTTGATGCGTGTTAGTGGCAGTTGCTTAGTTGATGAGAACTACACCAGAAACTACAATGAGTTCTACAATTTCTTTGACAAATGGGCGTTTGATCACCCTGTATCTAGCAAGACTATTACTGGCATGATGAAGGAGAAACCTGAGAAGAACATTGGGCAAGTGGTGTCTGTGGGTGATGAGGTTGATAGAGCAAGTGTGTCGACAACTAATTCTGAGGCTCTGTTTGCGAAAGAGATCTATGACTTGCTTGCTAGTTTGGAAGTGGCTAGCCCAGGATCTGGCAAGGAGATTGCTTGCATCCTAACAAACAAGGCTACAATGGGCAAAATCAAGAAGATGGAAAAAGCTCTTAGGAGCATAGGCAAGAAGTGTGGCGCCGTAGGAAAGGCGTCTGCCGCTGCTTAAATGGATGATCTCAAATGTCTTCGACCGTCCCCATGGTGGTGTCCGTTGTCTTCAATCGAGGTGTTCATGTTGGGTGTTCCATTGTGTTTTAAAAGTGTGAGTGTTTGTTGTGCATTGGTTATGTCTATTGGATCGGTCGTGCGGATGTGGTGTTCCATACTTTGTGAGTAGTTCGCATGTGGCGTATTTGTATAGGTTTTTGCCTGATTTTTCATAATTAACTGGACAATTCTCTTCTTCTTAATTAATCGATGAGATTTTGCCTCCGTTTCAAAAAAAAAAAATAGTTGCCCAGCTTTCAGATCCACCACAAACCCGTAGTGGATCTGGGCCGAACGTTCCAGCTCCCGGAAGCAGCTTCCTGTATCTAACGAGGTTGTACGTATAAAAAACTGTTGCAACGTTTTAGGTAATCCCAAAAAAGTGACACATACAGGCTACGAATGAATGTCACCGCCAACTTACTCGAGTGGCACATACCGGTTCGGTACCTTCTCTCTTGGTAGGTCTATTTTGCATCATTTTTTTTTTGCGGGAAATCTTTCGATCTATTCATCTTCAATCATGGCAGTACAACGAATATAAAAAATAATAAAAATTACATCTAGATTCTTAGACCACCTAGCGACGACTACAAACACTGAAGCGAGCCGAAGGCGCGCCACTGTCATCGCCCCTCCATCGTCAGAGTCGGACACAACTTGTTGTAGTAGACAGTCGGGAAGTCGTCGTGCTAAGGTCCCATAGGACCAGCGCACCAGAACAGCAGTCGCCGCAGATGAAGAATAACATAGATCGGAAGGATCCAATCCGAAGACACACGAACGTAGACAACCACCAACGAGATCCGAGCAGATCCACCAAAAATAGATTCGCCGGAGACACACCTCCACACGCCCACCAACGATGCTAGACGCACCACTGGAACGGGGGCTAGGCGGGGAGACCTTTATTCCATCTTCAGAAAGCCACCGCCGTTTCGTCTTCTTGAGCAGAACACAAACCCTAACAAAATTGAAAGAAACGACTAAAAACGAAGCCCTCCCGCCGGCCCTTGTCAGGATCCACCGCGCCTCCATGGTCCTAG
This sequence comes from Triticum turgidum subsp. durum, assembly GCA_900231445.1. Classification (NCBI taxonomy): domain Eukaryota; kingdom Viridiplantae; phylum Streptophyta; class Magnoliopsida; order Poales; family Poaceae; genus Triticum; species Triticum turgidum. Next base: position 594,335,931 of record LT934124.1, on the reverse strand, counting down.
GGCCACCGGAGACGAGGCGGACCTGCGTCGGAGCCGGCGAGAGGCAGAAACCCTAGCTGCTTTTTTTAGGAGGAGGAAGAGGCGGCGGATGTAGGGAGTCCGTCTGGAATTATCTATTTTGCATCATTATTTCTTACTATAATTTATCTTATTTCAATATATATTTCACATATCATGCCGTTCTAACGTATTTTCTCTCTTAAAATGCAAGGAATACAAAGATAGGGGATTGCAGGACTTTTAGAAATCTGAACCTAAAATGTAACAGAAGAGAAAGAAATTCTTCGGAGCTCAAAGAATACAACACATTAACGTGGCGCAAATGGCGCTAGCTCGCGTCCTCCACCTGTCCACTTTTACTGTGTCGAAGTTTACTGCATCGAACTAACAAAGAAAATATGGGTGCTTTTCCCCTCGCACCCAGCGTTTCCTATTCTCTGTTTTCCTCCTAGCTAGGTTGCAGCCGCCGCCGCCCGCGCTCATGGCCTCTCCTTCTTCCGCCCCGGGCTCCATCTCCTCCAACCCCGGCCCGGAGGAGCAGCAGCGGCCGACGGTGGTGGACAAGGTCGGCGCGTCACGGAAGCGGATACGGTGGCCGTCACGGGAAGAGCAACGCGAAGCCGGCGTGGCGGCTGGGCAATCTGGAGAACTGGTGGGCGGTGGTGCCCGATATGGGCGGGCGCGAGTTGGACGCGAAGTGACGGCATTGACAAGGACGCCATCGCAGATCTGCGACGGAGGTGCTCGAGGATGAGCTTCTTCTCGGGACACCATGGAGATCGTGAAGGTACGTCCCCACTCCCCCTCTCCCCTGTCTGGGTTTGCTAGGAGCGCGTCCGCTGCCCATGCCCGGCCTCACCGCCAGACCGCTTCTTGGCGGAGCTCCCACCATAGGCTTCCGTCTCCTCTGCCGTCCCAGGGTACGGTCACATTCATCCCCACCCAGGAGCGCTCTAATCCTCTCGACAACAACGCTCACCCTAGTTGCCGTTGGAGGTGCGGAAGCCGCTGTCCCATACCAAGGACGTGCAGGCATGTTTTTGATTATGATTGTGAAAGGCAGACAATTATGGTCTGCAATCCAAAATACCGAACATGTTCTGATTTTACTAGAAGATTGATGTGGGCATTCATGTTATTGATTTTTTTTGGAAATGCAAAGCTGAAGGCTGAATGTTTTTCCATTAACATTCTGCATGTGCTGCTATAGATTGGTCATACAGCTTGATGAAAGCCTCAACCATTGGATGCACAAAATTGTGGAGCTTAAGATTCCACGCCCTCGTTTCAATCTCCGAGGTTTTCTTAATGGTGAGCATTTTGCTTTTGTTTCTGTTGTTCTAATCTCTACCTCAAGGCGCAATAGTTCTTATTGTAGGCTTGGATTGTTCTCTCATTGTAGTCACTACTGTTGTTTAATATAATAATTGTCCTATATTTTCTCATGTAGGAGCGTTTGTTTAACACAAATAAGCCTTTTAAGTTGTTATATGGTAATATGGTGATAGGTTGGAAAGTTTGATCACCGAGGACTGGGGATTACTGTCACAGGCTATTATACCACTGGCTGGTGCCTCCAATGAAAGTTGTACATCCCTGTACAACCATATATCTGAGTTTGCTTGTTCATTCAGAAGATTGTATTATTTATTCAATTTCATGGTTCAACCTTTAATATACAGTTTTGGCTTAGTAGTTTGAGCTTCTGTTGTCCAACCGGATCATGATAGTCATCTAGAGCAGTAGCTGCATTTTATTTTATTATCTTTTGAGTCATTTTACAGTGCATCCGGACGATATGGACCGTCCGTCGGAGCGAATTCAATGGTCCAGATCCGATGCAATACGCTGATGTCACGTGTATTATATCAGACTCCGAGGGGCATTTTCGGGAGAAAAAATATTTCGAACTGATCTAATTTTCCCTCCCAAATATTTCGAGGGTATTCTCGGTACAAATTTCAGGGCTATTTTCGGTTCGATTTTTATCCTATTTGCTAGGGTTTATTCCTCACCGCCGCTAGGATTTTAATCCTCGCCGCCAGGATCTAGCCGCTCGTCGCGGCCCCTCCCTCCCTCTCTGCCGGCAGGATCTAGCCGCGCATCGCGGCCCCTCCCTCCCTCGTCGCTGGTAGGATCTAGCCGCGCATCGCAGCCCCTCCCTCCACCCCAATTCCCTCGCGATCTCGCACCACCTTTTCAACGAACACTAGAGAAGGCCCACTGCCCTCCCCGCGGCGGCCGCCGGCGAAGAGTCGGTGCCATCCTACCTCCTAGTCCTCCATGCGGGTGCCTATAGCCACAATGTTATAGGAAACCTCTTTCCCACACCCCAATTGGTTGTTTGCGTCCTCTACATATCATTTCTCAGCCATGGCTGCAGCTCTGATCTGGCCATGCATCTCGTCCGATGGCAAGGTGGTTGGGTATGGATCATGTTCTGCGGGACTAGATGAAGCTGGCCGCCGGCCTCGACGACCAGCCCCATTCGTCCAGCCCCGACTGCATGATCTACGAACGTTCAATCGTTGCATTCAACATGTATTCTTTCAATTTGGTTGATAGGTGAGATTTGGAGATCAATAGAGATGATAACCTATTAATTTTGGAATGTACTATAAACAATTCATAGCTTATGTTGCTCAATATTTATGATGCTCGCTTCTTCTTGTGCAATTGCTGCACTGGGATCAACAGACTTGGCATCTGCTTTATATGAAAAATTAAATTCACATGGGATATCCACCTTTTCAAGATTGCTGTTAATTCTTATTGTGATGTTTTAGCCTTGTTAAAGGGAGAGTAATGGTCCTCGCAAAAAGCAGAGAGAAAGGAATGAGCATTTTATTCTTCCAGATGTTGCATTTTTTGACTATATACTGCAAGGCAACAGCCTCACAGTCTTTTATTAAAGCCAAGAACCACAAGAGTTACACAGTTACAAAAGAACAAAAGGAGCAAGGTTAGGGAATAAAGGCTACTTACAAAGAGGAGTTAAGGTAAAGAAGCTATCCAAGATGTTAGACTATTTCTATATTTACACTTGATTCTATGAGCTAAAAGAGAAATATCATGGATAAAATTCCTCCTCCAGGATCTGAAAGTAGGCAACTCATTTCTGAAAATCATCCCGTTCCTTTGTGTCCAAATATTCCAAGTTGCCGTGAAGACTACCTCAGAAAAGAAAGGGTAGCCAAAGTCCTTCCTAGCATTACAAGCCATCTCAAAAGTAGTCTGGTTTGGGTGAACACTCCATGAGATGCCCAAGTAATTCCAGACACGTTGGCTGAAGTTGCAAACAAAGAAAATGTGGGCTCTATCTTCATGCAAATCTGATAGACACATGGCACACGTATCATCCTGAATAATCCAATGCCTTCGCTGCATCATGTCCCTAGTGTTTAGACGGTCCATCAAGAGAAGCCAACCAAACACTTTGATTTTGAGGGTGCAAGAACATTTCCAGATCCAGCCTATTAAGGGGTCAACCACAATGTCAGAAAAACAAGACAAATAATATGTTCTTGAATGATAAGCACCAGATTTTGAAGGCCATTTCCAGACATCGTTTTCCCCCTCATGAAGATTGATCAAGCGAATTAAAGCCTGAAGCTGATTGAATTCATAGAAGGCCTCAACTGATAGAGGCAGGTGGAAGTTGTCCGTTGGATCAGACAAGGCCATCACATCTTTGATGGTAAGCATGTCATCAATTACAAATGAGTGGAGCCTCGGGAATTGATGTTGCATGATAACCATAGAGTTATTCAGCTGCCAACGATCCAACCAAAACACTACCGTATCCCCCGACCATATGTAGCATTTCATTCTTCCGTGTTTAGTTATGTCCAACATTTGTTACATGCACACACTTGACAAGGTTAGTACAAGTAGTAATTTTTCCATTATTTTGCAGGGCTATGACAGAACATGCTATGTGATTCCGTGAGGTAGGATGGATGTACCATGGACACACCACTATGCTCCTGAAGGTGATCGCTTCAATTCAGTGTTGCAGCACCTGCAGAGGCCCCCTATGGTACGTGCTTTACTCTTGTTATCTTATGCTCTATTTTTTTGGCTTTGCGACCTGCCTACTAGACATAGCTGGGATTGCGTGTTGAATCAGGCAGTATTTTTGACTTCTGTTGTGAGGCTATGCTCATGCTCGTACCTTTTTCTCTCGTATGAAAATAGACATATCATAATCCATTATTCTTCTAGGGTTGTCCCAGGCACCATTACTGTCACATGGTACTAAAAAGCAAATATAGATTTCTATGAGATCCCGTAGAGACCAAATTTATTTCAAGAAAAATATAGTAACCAATATTATTGAAGTTTTACAACTTGACTCATGTGCAATGGAGTAAGAACACGGCTAGGAAACCTTCTTCGGGACTAAAACCCAACCACACCCTACTCTACCGCTTTATGGCCATGTGAACACTCCACACTGCTGGACTAACTGCTTGCATCTTCGTCGTCTTCAACCGCAGCTGCATCCGATAGCCTAGCATGGTACTGCTTGAACCTATTCCTGTATTTCATATTGTTATACGGTGAATTGACAAGCACAACAGGTAGTTCTTTTCTGAATTTCTCGATGTACGCCTGCATGCAAGGATATGTTAGTATCGTTCCTTTACCTTCAGAAAATGACATAATTTTAGGTGTTACTCTACGTACTTCGTCATATTGCTTACTTAGTTTTAGTCCCGTAAATAATTTGATGTTCTTCAACATGTACAGTGCACAACATGAACTACAACATTTTATGTTGTTAGAACAGCATTTCAGATATTAACAATCTAAAACAAAAACAAAAGCTAATATTTTTGACTGACGTTTCATTGGATTTTGGCACATTAATGTTCCGTACTATCCATTGCGTCACGTTAATGTCTTTCCATGCATTGCTTTCTATCCCATTGACTCGCCTCGCTGCTCTCATATGTGCTTCCATCCCACGTACCTGCAAGCCCAATGGGATGAGAAGTTTCCTACGACTAATACTTACATACAATGTCAAATCCTTTGTTATAATTAAATATGTTGAAATTCTCACCACGTTATGTACTTCTTTGGGTACCATACAGTGGAAAAGTGAATCAAGAACCTGAATCTCCTTCCTTCTGGGGTTTACGACCACAAGTAACCAGTGGACATTTTGGCTGCTCGTAGGTAGGAAAACCTGGATTGCACAAATAATTAGATCAACATGTATAGTAATAAAAAAATCTGTGCAAAGTCAAGTTAAAATACCATATCATGTTTCAGGTAGCTGGTGCCTTGTGTTGTTCCAGGAATGCCTGCCAAAGCATCCTCGTAGCACTCCTCTATCCTACCATCTCTTTCGAGCTTAGCAACGCCGGCCACCCTCTCAATGTAAACCAGTTGGTCATCCCTTGTGTCAATTGGGTCATCATGACGCATGAGCTAGATTGCAGCATCAACCACCTACAACAATAATCAAGTTAATTGTATTGTACAAAAATGAAACTTCATAAACTAATTTGTGAAATATCTTGCTTCGTCAACCAACCATACGGCTTCTTCAGATCCATCTTTTTCGGTGAGGCATTGCAAATGCTTCGGTAGCACGACAATGTCATCAACTAAGACCATTTGTTTTTCATGATTTGTACTGTTGATCAGTGACGCCATGAAATCCTGTCGAACCACATCTAACTGGTCCCTCATGGTTTCATTAACTTTTGACCTCTTTTTTAAATTGCTAGAGCCGATTTTCCTCTTAACCATTTGTAGACTCTGATGGAGTCTTGTTTTTCCTTTTTTTCTTCTCAGTATCGTACGAAGCATACTCGTCATTCTTAAATAATTGCAATACCACATTTTTCTTTTCACCCCATGATTTGGTGGCGTCAATTCAACCACACTTACTTATTGCTGCTTTCGAAAGGATTCATCATGGCTGTCATCATCTGCGAAGGCACGGGGCTCTTCGGGCTCTTGCGATCCCGTAGCCTTCACAGAGTGCTACTTACTCCATATGTTGAACAGAATTTGTCATACGAAATAAACCGCATGTTAGCCTTTAGCAGATTCTTGCTCAATTATAGGTAAAATGTGCATCACCTGGAATTCTTCAAGGCTTGTGGTGGCTTTGGAATGCATTTGCTTATCCAAACTAGCAGCATCCTGGATATCATCCACCTCTTTCAAAAGCTTATGAATACCACTGAGATCTTGTTTGAGTTTTCTTTCAGCTCTTTCTAATGCTTCATCCTGTACGTGCAAGATCACATGTTATTTCTGAAACGACAATAATTGTTTCATAATTAAGTTAACATGGATACGTCAAACTCTTCATCAAGGTTCTACATTGGGGGATCCATGTCATCATTGTTTATTCCCTGGTTACAATGGTGATTAGCAGCGACCTCCGTGACATCATTTTGTTTCCCCTAGTTAGAAGCCTGCTAAGCATTCTCAAAAGAGGCCTCCATTGGGTGTGAAGGTGCCCCGAGGTCAGAAAGATGTATCTCCTCCAGTCCTGGAAATATTCCGTCGCGTTTTGTCTTTAAAAAATACATGTTAGTCTGGGGTGTTTTCATAGTAAACTAATTTAGAAAAAACCTTGTACACGTAAATTTCCAATTATATATACTAATCTCATAATTCTAGGCTTACGTTCAATTCTTTGATGAGGTCCTCTGTGAGCTTGCCATTTGTAAGGGTACGCCTAAGGCACTCATCCATTTTCTTTTCAAGGGTGCACATCCTATCAACTTGTTGTGCACCAGCCTCCCGCACGAGGGAGGCAACTTCTTGCAAATCAGTCAATACACGTCCGACGAGTACCTTCATCTGAGACTTTGAAACAGTTAGAATCATATAACTTCATACTAGTTGCAATGTTACAATATATATTGGGTGCCTGATGTAACTCATTTACCTGAGCGCCAGTCTTCGGTTTGGCCAGCGTACCATCTCATGCTGTAATGAAAGGCCTCATCAGGTCCTCAACATACTGCAGTTTAGTGTCGTTAGTATGATTTAGAAAATATACATGTTACATAATCCAGGCAATGTGCTGACATTTTACCTCTCCAACTCCAAGATAATTATTTTGGATTATATTGTCAACCTTTTTTGCCTTCTCCTTGCTCCAGTTCTGGATTAGCGGCCTTAACCTTGATTCATACGAGATGCTAGAGTCGAATTGGTGCACTCTGAACTTCTCGTAGTACCATGTCTACATGACAACAAAAGCAGTTTACAAATATTCTCGTACATTATGTAATGTATGTTAGGTAAGTGATAATTGTACTACTACGAGTTACCTGCAACAGTGCTAGATTCCCATCCAGAATTGCCTCACCATTTACAAAATTCTTCACGCTATCCATAAGATAGTCAAGCGTTAGCTGTCCAAGATTTGTGCCCTTTATCGTCTCAACGTTTCTAACAATCCCAATATATTTGTTATCCACATACTCCTCTTTTGTTTGGCATACATATTTGCCTATGGTGTACAAGACAAATGGCTTGACAAAATTTGGTGTGCTGTCTCCTTTCATCTTGGCTAGCAATCCTTTGAAAGTTATTTTGATGTCATTACGGTCTTTCAGTTTCTTCCACAACTCCATATTATCATCAAGATTTGAAGGGACGTGCTTCTTCCCATGGCAGGGCATGCCTGTTATATGCGCTACATCTTCTAGTGTGATCCTACATGGTCTCCCGTTGATGATAAAGGTATCCTGCTCTGCATCATATGAATTAGCGACGGCCATGCATAGTACACGTCTGAATTTGATGCTAGGTGTCTTGAGAAGTCCACCCAGTCCTATCAACTGGATGTACATCCTTTGCTGCGTGTTTAATCCCTTTATGAACTCCTCATATGGCGGCAAAGAAGCATCCTGGGTTCAATGGATGTGCAAGTGTGATTAGATTTAGCATGGTATACAATTTAAACACTCATACAGATGAATACAACTTATATATACCAACATAAAAATTGTGCTCTAAGCTACTTCATGAGGTAATTTGTTTACAAGCAAGCTGAGTTCCATGAATGTGCAAATACTAGCATTAGATTCAGCTTGGTTACGTTTGAACGGTCATATAAGGTAATCTCCATTGCAAGGCGCTGATCTGAAATAAAATCAAGATTCGAAAATAAAAAACTATCCAACCGTGGTCTCCTCAACTCTAGGTGCTAATCATGGTTAGTAGTATGGAATTAAAACATGGGCCATCGATGCCTTCCATAACTCGCGCGGAAGGAAAAAAGAAGGCAAGCGCCCGCTGCCCTAATTGGCATCGACAAGACCAGAACCTAAGTTTTAGCCTGGAATTAATCAATGAACTGCCAATCTGGTAGGAAACAAATCCTAGCGCCCCTCCCCTAACACCCCCAACTTAATTTGTTTAAAAACATGTTGAGTTACATGAATATGCAAACAACGAGTGGGGTTGCAGCAAGAGATCATGGGATTAAGATCGTGGCACGAAAAATAGCAGCGGCTGCAGCAGGAGATTGTGGGGAGTTACCTGAGGATTCATGTTTGGCTCCGTCGTTCGGTCTTGCTGGATTCCTGGGTTTCTCCGTCCTTCGGTCTTGCTGCTTTGGGCAGAGCAGAAGGACGAACTATGATCTATGAGGTTTCAAAGGATCCCTATTTATAGGGATTGTAACAACTCGAGCATATATCCACGTATAGATTTCTTCGGTTGGAGGAAATCAAGGGAGGGGACCCACCTGGTTGAATATTAGGGGCGGCGTGGAGAGTTTAGCAAAGGTAAGTTATGGTGTAGACAAAACTAAGGTAAGTTCTGTAACAACACTTAGGTCTCCTGAGAATCACGATTGTCAAAAAGATATAGTTCCCATTTCTTTGAAAAACAGCCAAAAGAACTGGACCGCTTTTTTTGAGGGCAAGCATTTAGCTTTATTACGGCCACCAGCTCAGTGCTGAAAGCATCCGCGACATGATCAACGCGTCCGGCCCGCGCAGCCACCACCTCTCCTGTGTGATCCCGTGCAACCACACCCCATCCCCCTTGCATGCCATCTTCAATGAATGCCCCTTCCACATTGAATTTAATCATATCCTCTGGAGGAGGGGACCAGCGAGGCGCACTTGTTGGCAGGGAGGTTGTTTTGCAGAAACACCCCTGGTACTCTCTGGCCGTGCATGCAACCCTAGGAGCGAATTGCGTGTGATCCATCGGCTTGTTTCCCTCTCAGACTTTGTTGCACTGAGCCCACCATTGCCACCACATGATGATAACCAACATCCGGTCCTGAAGTCAACTAGGATTAACTGTTCACACGTGAAGTATTTGCCTCTTTCTTGTGAAGCCATTTTATTGCCCATCCATGCTCATACCTTTTTTCCTCGTATATGTGAGACCAAATTTTGTTGATAATACTGAATCATGTCTGGTGCTGATCCATGGTTTTCGCTTCGGTGAGATTTCGATGAAATAATTGAATTTCATTCATTTCAGCACTCACTGCAATATTTGCCTTTTGGCCAAAATATTTCAGCACTTGCTGAAATTTTTGTGGAACTTCTAACTAGCAATGTTAAAAAAATTCTGAAACTTCTAACGTGCGACATAATTGTTCTGAATCTTGTCCAGACTCCGATGAAACTTAAATATAAATTCAAGAATTAAGTTAACCTTCCTAAGCTTCAAATTCTTGTCAAAAGCAAATATATGTTTCAGCGTCTCCCACGCAGACCAAATATATTTCAAGAATAGTATTTGGAACCAGTACTGTGAAGTATTACAACTTGATTAATCCGCACTGGACTAAGAACATGGCTAGGAAACCTTCTTCGGGACTAAAACCAAACCACACCCTACTCTACCGCTTCATAACCAAATGTACACTCCAAATCTAAGAATGGACCATTGCTGGACTAAATGCTTGCATCTTCATGATCTTCAATCGCAACTGCATACGATTGGCTAGCATTGTACGTCTTCAGCCTTTTCATGGACTTAAATTTGTTGTAGGGCGAATTAATAAGTACAACAAGCAACTCTCTTCTATAATTGTCGATGTATGCCTGCATGGGAGGATATGTTAGTATCGTTCCATATGTTTACAAAATTGAGAGAATTTTAGGTGTTACTCTGTGTACTTGGTCATAATGCAGTCTAAGATCTTCTCCCGTAAAGAATTCAATGTTCTTCAGCATGTAGAGTGCACAAGAAGAACTATAACAATTAATTCTGTTAACAGCATTTCATGTATTAACAATGAAAAACATAACTAGAAGCTAATACTGTTGACTGACTTGTCATCTTGTCTTGGCACAGTCACATGCTTTACTGTCCATTGGGTCACATTAATGTCTTGCCATGCATGGCTTTGTGGTCCATTGATTCACAGCGATGCTCTCAGATGTGCTTCCACCCCACGTATCTGCCAAAGTCCATGGTATGAGAAGTTGCTCACGGTTCATGGCTAGGTATGATGCTAAATCCTATGTTATATTGAAAGCCGTTTAAAATCTCACCACGTGAACCAATTGTGTGTGTTCTAGGTATCCTAAAAGTGAATCAAGAATTTGAATCTCCCTCCTTCTGGGGTTTACAACCACAAGGAACTAGTGGGTGTTCACCATGTTCGTAGGCAGAAAAACCTGGACAGCAAAGATGATTACATCAACATGCATAATAATTAGAAAAAATGTGTTTATGTCATGGTGATGTGGTACCAGATCATGTCTGAGGTAGTTGTCTCCTTTTGTTGTTCCATGACTGCCCGCTAAAGCAGCCTCGTGGCAGTTCTCTACCTTACCATCTCTTTCGAGCATAGCGATGCCGACCACCCTCTCAATGTAAACCAGCTGCCCATCCCTTATGTCATTAGGATGATCATGACGCATGATCTGAATCACAGCATCAACCAACTAAAACAAAATTCAAGTTAATTGTGGCATTCAAAAAAAAATTCAAGTTAATTGTACTGTGCAAAAGAAAATTGATAAACTAATTTGGGCAAATATCTTACTTCGTCACCCAACCATTTGTCATCTTCGCCTACACCTGTCATGGTGAGGCATTGCAAATGCTTCTGTTGCAGAACAATGTCATCAATTACAACCAATTGTTTATCAAGATCTGAGGTGTTGATAATTTTGGCCACATAACTCTGTCGAAACTTGTCAAGGTTGGTCTCCAGTGTCAAAGCACCTGTGTCTGTATCTTTTAAATTGCTTGCACGATTTTTCCTCTTTGTATTCTTCGTGTCCTTGGAATCGTTGGTAGACTCCGATGGAGTCCTGTTTTTCTTTCTCTTCTTATCACTATCGTACAGAACAAAATCTTCATTGCACAATAATGAAGATGCCACTCTTTTCCGGCTGCTCACACGAGTTGGTAGCAGGGAATCAACCCCACTATCTTGTCGCTGCTTTGCTAAAGAATCATCATAGTTGTCCTCATCAACTGGGAAGACATGGGGCTCTTCCGGCTCCCTTATTCCCTTAGCCTTGGCAGACCGGTGGTTGCTTTTGATACCTGCCTCTGCACCCACCTCAATACTGACATCTTCATAATCTTGATTTCTTCTTTCTTCAGTCTTTCGCACATTCTCATTGTGCCTCAAATTCAGAGGATTATGTGATTCAAAATGAAGCACTTGTTAGCTTGCAATCTGCGCGAAATAAAAAAAACAAAACCAGTTAACTGTAAAATGTGCATCACCAGGAAAGCTTCAAGGCTTGTGGTGGCTTTGGAATGCTTTCGCGAATCCAAACTCGGAGCACCCTGCGATACATCCACCTCTTTATAAAGCTGTGAAACATTCTTGAGACTCTCCTTGCAAGCTGCAGCAACAGCTCTGTCTTCTTCATCCTGAACGTGGAAGATCATATGTTAGCTACGAATCTGCGTTAACTTAAAACAAAATCAGTTAGATGTGAAATGTGTATCACCATGAAAGCTTCAAGGCTAATCTTGGCTTTTGAATGCTTTCGCGATTGCAAACTAGGAGTAGGCTGCATATCTTCAGATACGTTCTTCTTGGGGGCATCCATGTAATCTTTTTGTATTCCCTTAGTAGAAATGCCTTTCGCAATGACCTCCGTGTCATCTTTTTGTTTTTGCTAGCGAGTAGTATTCTCTCCTGGGACCTCCATTGGTTCCACAGGTACTCCGAGGTCAGATAGCTGTATGTCCTCGACTCCTGGGCGATCAACATCAAATATTCCATAGCGGTGGTTCTTTAAAAAATGTGTTAGTGTGGAGAGTATTGATAGTAAAATTATTTATAGAAACTCACAATGGTATACTTACATTGAATTCTGTGATGAGGTCGTCCGTGCGTCTGCCGTTCGCAAGGGTACGCCTAAGGCACTCGTCCATTTTTTTTCAAGGGTGCACATCCTATCAAATTGTTGTGCACTGGCCTCCCGCACAATGGAGACAATTTCTTTCAAATCAGCCAATACACGGCCCATGAGTGCCTTATCCTGCAAATTACAAGCAGTTAGGAGCATATGACTTCGATTGTACTTGCAAAGTTACAATATATATTTGTGCGTGATGTTCATCATTTACCTGGCCGTCATTCTTTGGTTTGACCGGCGTCCCAACTGGTGGCGGATTGAAAGGCCGCAGCAGGTCATCGACATACTGCATGTTAGTGTCGTTAGTATCATTCAAAACATATGGTACATAATCCAGGCACACAGTACTAACACTTTACCTCTCCAACCCCTACATAATTTTTGTTGATTATGTTGTCAACCTTCTGTGCCTTCTTGTCACTCCAGTTTTGGATCAGCGGCCTTAACCTTGATGCATACGAGATGGTAGAGTCCAATTGGTGCACCCTCCACTTCTCGTAGTACCACGTCTGCATTACAACAAAAACAGCTTAGACAATTTTCAATAAAATTAAATGTATGGTATGTTAATAATGATTGTATTACCTGCAGCAGTGGTAGGTTGCCCTCCAGATTTGCTCCACCATTTACAAATTTACTGACGCTAGCCATAAGATGGTCAAGCGTAAGCTGTCCAAATTTGGTGCTCTTTATTGTCTCAACGTTTCTAACAATCCCAAGGTATCTGTTGTCCACATACTACAGTGTTGTCGGGCATACATATTTTCCTATGGCGTACAAGGCAAATGGCCTGACAAAATTAGGTCTGCTGTCGCCTTTCATCTTGGCTAGCAATCCTTTCAAAGTTACTTTTGTGTCACAGGGGTCTTTCAGTTCCTTCCACAACTCCAAAGTATCGTTGTGATTTGAAGAGACGTGATTCTTCCCCATGCAGGGCAGGCCTGTTAAAGTTTCAGGCGTCACGCTTACGAAAATAATTGCATACATGATCAGAATATCAATAGTTTATAGATAATCTCGAAAAAGGAATGTAGCAGTTCCATTGCAAGCATTCAAGAGCACATACTCCTTAGTTCTGATCAGATTAAAAAAGATCAATTAGTAAAAACCATGCAAAATTAAGGGGAATCACTAACAGTTTCAATCACTAGAGATTAAGAACTCATTTAGAAAGCCTATGCCAAAAAATTACGAATTTCCAAATTTTAAGGCATATAAACAGAGACGATAACCCTGATTTTATTGCACATCTAAGTCCTATGTGATTTTATGCTAAGATTCGTTCAAGCCTTTTTTTATCATTTTTTCTTTTCTTTCTAGACACACCCATCTCCCTTCGGCAAAATAGGGAAAATTATGGGATTGCATGCAGACTTGGGAAGGAGGGAGTATGCAGAATACAAGGATCTTGATTGTTACCAGAGGATTCTCTCAATGGCGACCTGCTCCATTGCCGTTTGCTTTCATATTTTGCTTTGCCAGCTTCTCCGACGTGCCCTTCTCTTTCGTCGGCTTCTCTGACATGCCCTTCTCATTCATCTCTTTCTTCGACTTGGTGAAGCGGTGCACAAAGAATACACCTATATAACCTTTCTTCATCACCAAAAGGTCATGTTAGGTTACGCTCATCTTTCTTCGTCAGATTAATTCCCTTTGTTATGACAGCTGATTCTAGAGGATTATGCTCTTTGTTTTGATCGCATGTCCCTGGCAGGTTGCAGCAGTACACCATAGGAATGTCTTCAGTCAAATCGAAGGAGACAAGGTCGCCTTCTCGCAGGTTGAAGTCTTCAACAAACCTGCACCAGTTTTCACCACCGGTGATCGCCCTTGAATTCCCTTTGTACACGCCAAAATCATACGTGCGGCTCTCTCTCGCTTGAAAAAGCAATGAACTAAGTTGGATGGCGCTGAACTGGTTCCATGCGTAGCATGGCACGATCTGTAGATGTAGAATTAAATTGCTATCTATTTCCTACATTTTATTAATCTTCAAAGTAGAGGGGAACAAACACAATACAAGTAAAAATTGACATGGTTATTTATACCCCAGCTGAAGTGTCCCCATCTAGCTTGATGGTAAATGTCAACCCATCAGCATCGGGACTGTTGCAGTCCTGTCGACAGGTTATGCACTAAACAAAATAAAATGAAGAAAAGCAAAGGATGAGAATTTAAGAAATGTGCTTATGAATGTTAACACATTAGGCAACAATCATACAGTATAATCAACAAAGGTACTGCGTCAGTAATCAACAATCATACACTCGAACTGCGCGGGTGGCTCGCCCTCCACTCCTCATAACCCCGCAACACAGCACGTGCCCACCACACCACAGCTTGTTCAGACATGTCCTTCTCTTGATCCTCGACCGGCAGCATGGGCTCACCCCGAGCGTTGACCTGCGGCATTGGCCCCTCCTCCTCTACAGCACAACTGAGGTAGTGTTTAGTTGACTTGCAATCCAGGACTACAAGTTAATGGCTGCCTTACATGTCAGAATTTCTTGATATATCATTTGTTTCCCTTTGGCCTTGCCAAACAACAACAATTCACTTTTATGGAAATTCATTTTGGGCCCAGACGTTTGCTCAAAAGTCCCTAGAATGAATTTGAGATTTTTTACACTTTCCACCTCATCTTTGATCAAGAATATAGTGTCATCATCATATTGTAGCATATTAATCCCCTTGTCTTCTCCTTTACTTAACACCCCTTTAACCAGATCATGCTTCAGAGCATTATTCATTAGAATGGCTAAGGCATCAGCAGCTATGTCAAACAGTAAAGGTGACATAGCATCTCCTTGCCTTCAACCTTTAAAAGTTTTAAAATATGGACCAATTTCATCATTCACTCTAACTCCAACATGCCCCCCTCTCATAGTTTCCATTACCCAGATTATTAGGAAATCCTTTCATTTTTAACATTTGAATCACACAGGGCCATTTTATTTTGTCATATGCCTTCTCAAAATTTACTTTGAATATTAGGGCATCTTCTTTATTCTTGTCGAACGAATTCAATGCCTCATGTACTATTACCACCCCCTCCATTATATATCTGCCCTTGATAAAGGCAGTTTGGGTTCTGGAGATCACAGGGGCCACACATTTAGCCAACCTATTCATCAGTACTTGAGTAATGATTTTAAAACTGAAATTTAAAAGAGAAATAGGTCTAAATTTCTGAGTTTGTTTAGCATCATTGGTTTTTGGGACCAAAGTGATATGGCATAATTAAGTCTGGCAATATTGATTTCCCCTTTTGCAAAACTGTCCAGTAGGGCTTTCAGATCCCACTTAACCACTTCCCAGAAATCTTGATAAAAATCAGCAGGGAACCAATCAGGGCCTGGGCTTTTGTTTCTTTTTATCCCAAGGAGAACCTGATGTATTTCAGTTAGGGAAAAAGGTGCCAAAAGTTCCTCTTTATCCTGTGTTACCCAACCAAAAGTTCCTCTTTATCCTGTGTTACCCAACCAAAAGTTCCTCTTTATAGTGTCAACAACATATTGTAGCATATTTATCCTGTGTTACCCAAAAGTTTCTTTTCATCAGCAGGGAACCCATCAATGCCAAAAAAATTCTAAGTTTTTAAAGAACTATTTGCTGATATTTGCTGCTATTGTGCTACACATCTGCACTTGCTCATTGTTATGAAAACCCTGGAATACCGAAGCCCTTGGAAAAAATTTACCGAGCAAGCTACCGATGTAGAAAACTTCCTTCAATCTCTGCATCGCCTTCCATCTAACCTCCGATTGAAAATCCTAACTATTTAGTCTCAAACTTTGAAAACCATATCCAACTCCCGAAACGGCAACACAACAAGGAACAAAGAAGTCGAAGATTACAAGTTAGGGTTTCTCACTTCACCTAGTCGCTGGTAGTCGCTAGGTGCTTGCTGGCGGCCTCCCAATCTCACTCCGCACTCTTCTGCTCCAACCGTCGAGAGCGGCGGCGGGGTCGCGACAGGGTGGTTTCTGGGGAGGGTGGGGATGAGGGGGGCGGGGGTGTGTGGGCAATGGGGGTGATGACACGGACCGACCCATGGGTCCAGTTAGTAAAGAAACAACCAAACAGGCCCACAGGCCGCTTACCTGTCATAAAGTAAAACCCTATGTTACTAATAAAAAAACACAAAGGAAAATCCTTTTGTCTAAAAAACAAAAACAAAGGAAAACCGTAAAAAATAGGGAAATCCTTTTTGGGTGAGTTCAACGTGAACGTGATGGTGAGAGGCTCAAGGAGGAGTTTTGTGCGTTTGCAACACCTTTGTTTTAGAGAAAAAATGCACCTTACAATGTCAAATTATAAAATCGTTATTAATAAGTGCTAAAAATTCCTTATTTATTAAAAATTGTTTCTTTCCAGAAAAAACAAACTTCAATAATGTGGGTAGGTAATTGAGTGGCCTTTCTCGCCCCACCCCCTCCATCCCTCGCATATTCGGGCCATTTACCGCATTTCTATGGTTGTAACCTCAAAAGTTCAAGATCTTACGCGGCCACATGAAATCATAGAAGGGAATGGGATGAGTGCCCCATGTTAAGCTCTTTGGTCCATATATGTGCCATATGTTACCAACCGGAGGCGTGGCATTGACGCATGCAATCTAGCGCTATGATGCCCGACTGCTCTCATTATAATCAATGCAAATTTATGATGGGCTAAAAATTCACGGGACCTGGCGTGGTGTCATCATAGAACCCCTAGAGGGTGTGGTAAAACATCGAGAGCGGCATGCATCGGCCCTCACATAGTCTGTGTGCAAATGGGCCCATATCGCAGGTCGGATCAAGCCATCGAGAGAGAATGTGTCTGGCCTGTGAAAGGAGTGCGGGGCATATATGGACCAAAGGGCGCTACTGTTATCCTGTTAGCAGAGCGCGGCAGGAACAAAACGCGCTAGTACTATAATTGCCACACTGTCAGGACCCCGACTCAATGCCACATTGATCTAGCATGTAACACCTCATATCACTTTGCGGCCTCACGCACGGTATTCCCACGGGTGTCGCCTTACCTTTGCCCGAGACCGTTTGCGCCTTTTGGCACACGTATATGATAGTGTCGCTAGCATCCATATGATAAGGAGCCCGGGCTGACATGGCTAGTCGTAAACCCAAAGTGGCACAAACCTACAGGGACAGGCATCCATGACCCAGCATCGAACGTGTTGGTCATCAGCGAGTGAATCCAGGCTATAGCACTGGGCTAGCAGGACTCCGGTGAACCAGGCTGTAGCGGGCTAACAGGACTCCGGTATTCATCGCATGACATTTTCCCGAGGGGACAGACACAGGAACGAAGAAGGACACATGCCGGCCAGCCTAAGTGTTCCGGAGCAGTAGCAAGCTACCATGGCTCAGTGGAATCACTAGGAGACATTTCCCGGTAAGAGAGGCTACTAAGGATAAACAACTAGATAGTCAGATCCCACACATACCAAGCATTTCAATAACATACACACAATATGCTCGATATGTGCAAATACAACATGGCAACACAACATGACTCTATAACTCAAGTATTCATTAGGCTCCGAGGAGCGAGATATTACAAACAGGGGTCGCATGACCCAACATTCAGAGCATACAAATCAAAGCACAAACGGAAGCTATCATGTCTGAGTACAGACATCTATAAATGAAAAAGGCTGAGAAGCATGACTATCTACCAGATCCTGCCGAGGGCACAAGATCGTAGCTGAGGTAACAAGCTAACGTCGAAGTCCACGCGAAACTACTAGTGAGACTGAATTCTCTCTGCAAAAACATAAAATAGGCAAACGTGAGTACAAATGTACCCAGCAAGACTTACATCAGAACTAACTACATATGCATCATTATCAACAAAGGGGATGGTGGGGTTTAACTGCACCAAGCCAGCTTGACTCGGTGGCTATCCTGAACTACGACTGCAAGTAACTCTTTTGAGGTGGCGCACACGAGTCCAGATATTCACCATATCAATACACCACTATGGATCCGCTCCCGTCTCCCTACGAGAACGCCATCCATATCACTCACGCTTATCTTGCGTATTTTAGAGTATCCACTTTCACTTGTCTATGAACTGATATAAGCAACCCAGAAGTCCTTTTCCGCGGACACGGCTATTCGAATAGATGATGTTAACCCTGCAGGGGTGTACTTCTTCACACACGCTCTCACCACTTACCGCCATTTACACGACATGTACTCGGCGACCTTCAAGCGGAAGCCCAACGTGGGTGTCGGCCACGGCCTACCTAAACACTCAAGTCTCTAGTCCAGGTTTATCGCCTATTCGGGTTCCATCCATGAGGAGATCCGGCCGGAGTTTCGCTCACAGCCCCAAACGATGTGTGCAGGGTTCCCAAGACACCAAACGGGCACTTGGTACACCGGGCCACGGTGTATCTACCGCATCACAGCCCACCCCTCCGGTCAGCGCTGCCCACGGCCTCCAACACATATCCTACAAACACCAGAAACTAGTTGCAACTCCTGGACAGAGAACAAGGGTGATTAAGAAGCCGAGAGGGTCCATTGGTTTCGGGCCCAATGCGTGGTAGTAGCTGAATCATGGATCACAAACACAGAACTCAGTTCCTGAGGACGGCTGCAATGAGACAACCCACCATGTACTCCTACATGGCCTCTCACCGCTACCTTTACCAAATCGTGTTCACACACTTAGCTCACACACAGTAGGCCGTGTTTACACACCTCCGATTCATCCCCGATGAATCAGACCTGACTCATCTCTAAGCAGTAGCAGGCATGACAAACAAGCATGAATGAGTAGGCACAACAGGGCTCAAACAAATCCTAATCATGCTAGTGGGTTTCATCTATTTACTGTGGCAATGACAGGTCATGCAGAGGATAAAGGGGTTCAGCTACCGCAGCAAGTAACAGATGAATCGTTGTTGTCCTAATGCAGTAAAAGAGAGCAGGAGCGAGAGAGTAGGATTGTATCAGAATGAACAAGGGGGGGTTTGCTTTCCTGGCACTTCTGAAGATAGCATTTAGTCTTCATCAGTGTCAACGATCACAACGTCGGTACAACGTCTATCGAGGGGAACAACACCGACAAACAGAAAAGAAACACGATCAATGCAATGCACAATATGATGCATGCTATGACATGGCAAAATGAGTGTGTTGGGCTAATGCAACTAGGAGCAAGTTAAATGAAGTTGGTTTGAACCCTAGGTTCAAATTCAAACTCCACATAAGGCATTTCAAATGCCATTTATTCAAATTGTTGTATACAGAAGATTTAAGTTGTTCAAACATGCATGAAAATGGTACAGATGGATAGATTGGATTTTTCTGATCATTTTTCATATATAATTTGTTTGATTTGGAGTCACGGTTGATTTTATATGATTTTTAGAAGTTTAGGCCATTTTCTGGATTTTCAGAATATTAATAATTCCAGTAATTCATTATTGCGTCAGCCTGACGTCAGTGTGACATCAGCAGGTCAACAAGTCACTGTCCAGTCAAACCTGACAGTGGGTCCCGCATGTCACTGTAATTAGCTTAATTAAATAAATTAATATTAGATTAACTCCTAATCTAGGTTTGACCAGGGGCAGGGCCCACATGGTCAAATGGGTCAACCTCACCGGCGACATGACGCCGGCGAGGCCCGAGACGGTGGCGCGGTCCGGAAACGCAGCACGGGCCGCGGTTCAGGGCGCGGATGGCACCGTTGGAACCCTGGGCCTCGTCCGCGTCGGCTGGTGCTAGAGTGGTCGCCGGAGACGACCTAAATCGACGGCGGTGTCCGCTTGCGCGGCGGCCGGAGTTCGGGCACCGACCGATTCGACGCTATGGTGCATTACGGGAGGAACTGGTGGTGGCTACGGGCTCCTGGCGATGTGCTGAGCACGGTGACGCGCTCAGGAATGAGCTGCGGTGGCTGTGGCCACGGCTACACCATGGCCGGCGGCGAGGAGCTCTCAGGTGTGGTGGAAACGGCGGCTATGGAGGGAAATAAAGCACGGGGAGAGAGGGGTTCGGCAGAGGAGCTCACGGCGAGGTCGATGAGTAGCTCAGCGGACTCGGAAAGGCGGCGAAGACGACGAATCGGACGGCAGCATCCGGCGGCCGTGGTCGGGGAAGAAGGCCACAGGCGTCGTCTTGGGGCCGTCCTGGCTCATGTAGCTCGGGGAGGAGGGAGAAGAGGTTGCAGCCGAGCCTCTGGGCTCAACGGCAGGGCGAGGGGTGGCCGGTGGTCACGGGGGTGCTCGTCGGCGTTCTCGGGCGGTCACGGCGATCGCGGGAGAGAGAGACAGAGGGGGAGATGAGGACGAGGGAGAGTGCGAGGGGGTTCCAGGGGGTGGCGTGGAGCTGCGGGAGACGTCCAGGGAGAGGAGGAGGCAGCCAGGCAGGGAGGAGGTGGCCGGCGTGTGGCCACGCGCGCCGGGCACGCGCCCCTGCCTACTGGCGCGTGGAGGAAGGCGACAGGGGGGGAAGCGGTGGTGGGCTGGGCCGTGCTGGGCTGGTTGGTGGCGCCAGGTAAGTGGCTGGAGGAGCTGGGCCGGGTAGGTTTCTCTCTCTCCTTTTCCTAATTATTTCAGTTTTCTATTATTCTATAAATTTTAGGGCTTTATTAAAAATACTCAGACACTTTCAAAAATCATGAAACTAATCATGGCTACTGTTTAGAATATATCCAACAGTAATCATTTTAGTTTATGAATATTTGAGCATTTCAAATATTTTACAGTATTCAAATGCCCAAATGAAAATACCATATGATTTAATTCAGAGCCCAAATATGTCATGGAAAAATGTGCATCACCTCTGGCTACTGTTTACAGTATTTACCATAATTGATGAACATTTTTGAAAGCCATTTGGACTTACTGAAAAATATTTTAGGTAAATCTAGTGAATTCCTTTAATGCTAGGGTTTAGGCAATCCCCATTTCAAGTTTCATTTTTATTTAGACATGATGCATGGATGCTTATGCAGAGTCAGGCAAGGGCTTAGCTAGGGCTGTGACAACTCACCCCTACTAAACAAAAATCTCGTCCCGAGATTCAAGCGTAGGGTAAGACGAAGGGAAAACGCCAACTAACATAATCTTCACGATCCAGGGTGCACTCCATAAGAGTGTTGATTCAAACACCATCTTTGACTCGAAGTCTTCCTCTGAGAACTCCAACTAACATGACAACGAGAGGAAAGGAAAGACCCTAAAAAAATTGTTCTTCTCGAAGGTCGAACAACTCAGCATTAACCCACGGAATGAGACATAGCAACATCTCTCGAGCTGAGAGACGAAGCACACATCCATAGGAATGGAGTGAAGCAGATGACGATGGTTCACTAGATAGACAACAATTTCACACCTAAGAGGGTGGGGAACGGTTGTCCATGTAGCGAGGAGTTGGGTTGCCATGATACCACAACGAGACACCTTAGGGACCGTGACTCGTAGATATATCCCCTTAAGTGGCAAAAAGAATTACCTTTGATTCAAATATCATTGAAACTCTTTAAACCAGCCTAAGGCAATTCTCGAGCGATCATTTGGAGGGGGTCGGTAGAATGGCATACTCGGACTTGGATGATGTGGATTACCTTGTTGAAGACAACGTAATGGATGAATTTGCTTACCACCGGAAATGGAAGAGACCCATGGTAGAATGGCACATTGGCGGTGCAAGCTGGGAACAAAATGCAAATGCTGGGAATGATTCTGGTAACTGGGGAAGAACCCAACAATAGAGAGTGAATTCACTGTTTGAAAAGGTCATAGCATTTCCGAGGAAACTGAGAGCACTATACAGTTAATGTCGATGATAACACCTAGCGCTTGTGCGTGCTCTCAAGAACTTGAGCATTTCCATAATCATCAAGATTTTACCAATATCCGTGTCAAGGATCCTGGCAACACAACTTGCTACCATGATGAATGATGATGGATGATGCAGATGCAAAGGAAGATAACACTTTCTCAGATTTCACCCTTGGCGGGGCCAAGGAAATAAAATCTGGATGATCGACCGAGAGACATTTGACACTCCGCTTCTAATGTTCTCCTTGATGTGCTAGCGTATCCCATTCCTTGAAATGGTCTGGTATCTAGAACATCAAGTAAAGGTCGGACTTCGGAAACACAAATATCATAAGGCATAACTAGGGAGTAAATCCTACGAAGTCCTTATGGGGAGGTGGCCAACTTCTTCAATCAAGATACTACAATAGTAGGTCTTCCGGCGGGGTGTGTAGGCCACGACATCCACTTTACCGGTTTCCGAGGGACCGATATTATAGTTCTTGGGAAATGTTCCAAACCATCATATCTGCCTGAGATTCAGATCTGGTTGGTGTCAGGATATTCCAGACTCATCGAGTCTAGGAAGAAAAACGAAAGTTTGCAACACAAATCGACGAGATGACGTTGCGAGATTCTCGGGGAATGAACTACGATAGTAAGCTCCAAAACATGAGCTGGTTCTGCTACAAACATGTGAACACGTTGTCCCAGACAAGCATGACCACAAAGTAGTCTTATAATAAAACACTATCGGGTTCAGGTGGGGAAACCATCAACAAGGATATCGAAGTCCTTGCATAAGGCATGCTCTTAAGAAGGAACTTCTTCTCCTTGAACAAATCAATCGGTGGCTTGGTGTGCTCGGGACACATATGGAATGAAGGTTGCAAGTCTCCAGACCACAGAATACTTCGCACGTATGCATGACTGACTTGGGATGATTCCAGAGGAAGCAAAACTAATTTTCTCAAATCCACGGCGGCAACTTGCATCAAATGCAAATGAACTGGAGGAAGTCACTTCTTACATCCGAACATATGCTTCATGAACTAGCATGAAGAAATGCTTTCAAAAGTTTCCAACACTAGCTTAATGTTCAACAAAATCATGGAGGAGAAAAAATGTTGCTGATGGGCTCAACAACAACTCATCAGAATTTCCATATCACTAGAATTCCGCCATTATGTGAACAAGGTGATAGTATTGGTCAGACCAAAGAATATAATGGTGTATGCTCGAGGAAAAACCACGAGTAAGACAACATTACGAACATCGTTGGTTCTGACTTGATTTGAGGATAGCCCACACCCAAATCAAAGGTTGGACAAGATGATAGGTCCATTTAACTGATCACGAGGGTCAGTCGATGAAATATCAACTTTCTTCAACACACACATACAAAGGATATCCCTTTGAAATGAACTAAGTCAGGTAAGCTTTTATCTTCCAACTCTCCAAGTTGTTGTTTGGCTTAACAAACTAGCTCAGGGTATCCAACACAGATTCTTGGAGAAAAAAGTGGTTTATTGGAAAACCAACTTGATCACGAGCTCAACATAACGGTCAGGGGACAACCTGGTGATACTTCCGAGAAGGAATTCGGAAAATCACGAACCACCGATATGTTACTAAGCTCGAGAACAATCTCGCTTTCCAGAGCAAGACGATATGATCAAATAAGCAAGGATTGGCACTATCCTAACTCATTGATCGGAGAGTGCACCAGAGATAAGGACTAGGTAGCACAATCAACCTTAGGGTGACGATTTGATAATCAACACGCTAAGAATGAGGTTATCGCCCATTTAACTACCAAGCAACGGAGTTACTAGCAATATTGATTTCACACACCACGATTCACTTGTCGGCATTCCGGTTACAATAACACAGGAACCGAGGAATGAACAATGATGGCAAGAAGTATCACTATACCAACAGTTCATAAGATGGTGTGCAGTTCCTATAATAATCCCGATATAAAAGATGGTAATACTCCAAGGTAGAACAGAACAAAAGCTGGATTAGCAATTTGATCTGCAGAACACAACTTCTTTGACCCAACCCTGGATATGGGTCAGGTTCTGGAGTTTGTTTCTCCTAGTCATTCCAGAATAGAATGGCTTGACGGACCACAAGAATAATAGGCATCGATAAACGAATGCACGCATACTCTTGACTATCAATTGATAGACGAGGGTCAGAATGCAACTAAAGAGAACAACTCAAAGGAATATATAATTTTCTGAGTTGTGGATGCATAGATTAGTATGTCGAGCGAGATCAACATTTCTTCCAGATAACCCATGCAGAGAGGTAGGACTGGCAGAGTCACGATTTATGAATGGAGATCTCCTCAAGAGTACTCTAATTGTGATCTTTTGATCCAATAAACATCTGCCATAAGCGGTTCATAGTATTTGGAAGAAGGAAATACCACGGACCTCGAGGACTATCGCAAGGTTACCATTAACCTAAAGGAACTAGCAAACACTATCAACATGAAGTAAGTAGAGTGAATCTCGGGTTCAAGAACCGAGGAATAGAATACCTACTCCTAAGTAGCACCACGAGATGCTTTCGAGAATGATGGCCAGAATCTTCACATTGGGAACACAAAACATTGCCAGATTACTAGGTGACTCCCTAAAACACCTAGGGTCATAATAATAGCTCCAACATATATGTCAAGGCAATAATTACCTCAACGCACCGGTTAGTGTGCTTATTCTGACCATAAAGGACATCGGGAACAGAAAGAAAGGATTTGCAAATGCATCAGACTATTTAGAAACCTGGGATGACTCGGACGGC
Source organism: Triticum turgidum subsp. durum (assembly GCA_900231445.1). Taxonomy (NCBI): domain Eukaryota; kingdom Viridiplantae; phylum Streptophyta; class Magnoliopsida; order Poales; family Poaceae; genus Triticum; species Triticum turgidum. The sequence continues at coordinate 594,310,989 of LT934124.1, read as the reverse complement.
ATAACGGCTGTAATTGCTCAGAAAAGATTTGAGACATTCACAAAAATGGTGGCATAACCACTCGGAAGCACAATATCAAGGTTTCGAGATCAACAGTTAACGTACGGAAGTAGTAGAAACTGAACAGAGGCTTAAGTCCAACAATTCTATAAGTCTACGGATTAGTAACACGTGATCCTGATAGAAAGAAGAGATAGCCTAGTTCTTAATCCCCGTAGAAGAGAAGATGATGACTCAGATCAGAAGGCCATGAGGTATAAGGAGTAAAAAGAGCCTTACGTTCCATCCCACAATCAATTCCCTTATATAACTAAAGAATTTCTAGACTCAACTTCGACCAGTTTGGCTTGGTAATCCTACAGGCAGTCAAGCTCTGATACCAACGCTGTCAGGACCCCGACTCAATGCCACATCGATCTAGCATGTAACACCTCATATCACTTTGCGGCCTCACGCACGGTATTCCCACCGGTGTCGCCTTACCTTTGCCCAGGACCGTTTGCGCCTTTTGCCACACGTATATGATAGTGTCTCTAGCATCCATATGATAAGGAGCCCGGGCTGACATGGCTAGTCATAAACCCAAAGTGGCACAAACCTACAGGGACAGGCATCCATGACCCAGCATCGAACGTGTCGGTCATCAGCGAGTGAATCCAGGCTGTAGCACTGGGCTAGCAGGACTCCGGTGAACCAGGCTGTAGCGGGCTAACAGGACTCCGGTATTCATCACGTGACATTTCCCCGAGGGGACAGACACAGGAACGAAGAAGGACACATGCCGGCTAGCCTAAGTGTTCCGGAGCAGTAGCAAGCTACCATGGCTCAGTGGAATCACTAGGAGACATTTCCCGGTAAGAGAGGCTACTAAGGATAAACAACTAGATAGTCAGATCCCACACATACCAAGCATTTCAATAACATACACACAATATGCTCGATATGTGCAAATACAACATGGCAACACAACATGACTCTATAACTCAAGTATTCATTAGGCTCCGAGGAGCGAGATATTACAAACAGGGGTCGCATGACCCAACATTCAGAGCATACAAATCAAAGCACAAACGGAAGCTATCATGTCTGAGTACAGACACCTATAAATGAAAAAGGCTGAGAAGCCTGACTATCTACCAGATCCTGCCGAGGGCACAAGATCGTAGCTGAGGTAACAAGCTAACGTCGAAGTCCACGCGAAACTACTAGTGAGACTGAAGTCTCTCTGCAAAAACATAAAATAGGCAAATGTGAGTACAAATGTACCCAGCAAGAGTTACATCAGAACTAACTACATATGCATCATTATCAACAAAGGGGATGGTGGGGTTTAACTGCAGCAAGCCAGCTTGACTCGGTGGCTATCCTGAACTACGACTGCAAGTAACTCTTTTGAGGTGGCGCACACGAGTCCACATATTCACCATATCAATACACCACTATGGACCCGCTCCCGTCTCCCTACGAGAACGACATCCATAGCACTCACGCTTATCTTGCGTATTTTAGAGTATCCACTTTCACTTGTCTATGAACTGATATAAGCAACCCAGAAGTCCTTTTCCGCGGACACGACTATTCGAATAGATGATGTTAACCCTGCAGGGGTGTACTTCTTCACACACGCTCTCACCACTTACCGCCGTTTACACGACATGTACTCGGCGACCTTCAAGCGGAAGCCCAACGTGGGTGTCTGCCACGGCCTACCTAAACACTCAAGTCTCTAGTCCAGGTTTATCGCCTATTCGGGTTCCATCCATGAGGAGATCCGGCCGGAGTTTCGCTCACAGCCCCAAACGATGTGTGCAGGGTTCCCGAGACACCAAACGGGCGCTCGGTACACCGGGCCACGGTGTATCTACCGCATCACAGCCCACCCCTCCAGTCAGCGCTGCCCACGGCCTCCAACACATATCCTACAAACACCAGAAACTAGTTGCAACTCCTGGACAGAGAACAAGGGTGATTAAGAAGCCGAGAGGGTCCATTGGTTTCGGGCCCAATGCGTGGTAGTAGCTGAATCATGGATCACAAACACAGAACTCAGTTCCTGAGGACGGCTGCAATGAGACAACCCACCATGTACTCCTACATGGCCTCTCACCGCTACCTTTACCAAATCGTGTTCACACACTTAGCTCACACACAGTAGGACGTGTTTACACACCTCCGATTCATCCCCGATGAATCAGACCTGACTCAACTCTAAGCAGTAGCAGGCATGACAAACAAGCTTGAATGAGTAGGCACAATAGGGCTCAAACAACTCCAACTCATGCTAGTGGGTTTCATCTATTTACTGTGGCAATGACAGGTCATGCAGAGGATAAAGGGGTTCAGCTACCGCAGCAAGTAACAGATGAATCGTTGTTGTCCTAATGCAGTAAAAGAGAGCAGGAGCGAGAGAGTAGGATTGTATCGGAATGAACAAGGGGGGGGGGGGTTTGCTTGCCTGGCACTTCTGAAGATAGCATTTAGTCTTCATCAGTGTCAACGATCACAACGTTGGTACAACGTCTATCGAGGGGAACATCACCGAAAAACAGAAAAGAAACACGATCAATGCAATGCACAATATGATGCATGCTATGACATGGCAAAATGAGTGTGTTGGGCTAATGCAACTAGGAGCAAGTTAAATGAAGTTGGTTTGAACCCTAGGTTCAAATTCAAACTCCACATAAGGCATTTCAAATGCCATTTATTCAAATTGTTGTATACAGAAGATTTAAGTTGTTCAAACATGCATGAAAATGGTACAGATGGATAGATTGGATTTTTCTGATCATTTTTCATATATAATTTGTTTGATTTCGAGTCACGGTTGATTTTATATGATTTTTAGAAGTTTAGGCCATTTTCTGGATTTTCAGAATATTAATAATTCCAGTAATTCATTATTGCATCAGCCTGACGTTAGTGTGACATCAGCAGGTCAACAGGTCACTGTCCAGTCAAATCTAACAGTGGGTCCCGCATGTCAGTGTAATTAGCTTAACTAAATAAATTAATATTAGATTAACTCCTAATCTAGGTTTGACCAGGGGCGGGGCCCACATGGTCAAATGGGTCAACCTCACCGGCGACATGACGCCGGCGAGGCCCGAGACGGCGGCGCGGTCCGAAAACGCAGCACGGGCCACGGTTCGGGGCACGGATGGCACCGTTGGAACCCTGGGCCTCGTCCGCGTCAGCTGGTGCTAGAGGGGTCGCCGGAGACGACCTAAATCGACGGCGGTGTCCGCTTCCGCGGCGGCCGGAGTTCGGGCACCGACCAATTCGACGCTATGGTGCATTACGGGAGGAACTGGTGGTGGCTACGGGCTCCTGGCGATGTGTTGAGCACGATGACGCGCTCGGGAACGAGCTGCGGTGGCTGTGGCCACGGCTACGCCATGGCCGGCGGCGAGGAGCTCTCAGGTGTGGTGGAAACGGCGGCTACGGAGGTAAATAAAGCACGGGGAGAGAGGGGTTCGGCAGAGGAGCTCACGGCGAGGTCGATGAGTAGCTCAGCGGACTCGGGAAGGCGGCGAAGACGACGAATCGGACGGCAAGCATTCGGCGGCCATGGTCGGGAAAGAAGGCCACAGGCGTCGTCTTGGGGCCATCCTGGCTCATGTAGCTCGGCAAGGAGGGAGAAGAGGTTGCGGCCGAGCCTCTGGGCTCAACGGCAGGGCGAGGGGTGGCCGGTGGTCACGGGGGTGCTCGTCGGCGTTCTCGGGCGGTCATGGCGATCGCGGGAGAGAGAGACAGAGGGGGAGATGAGGACGAGCGAGAGTGCGAGGGGGTTCCAGGGGGTGCTCGCGCCGGGCACGCGCCCCTGCCTACTGGCGCGAGGAGGAAGGCGACAGGGGGGGAAGCGGTGGTGGGCTGGGCCGTGCTGGGCTGGTTGGTGGCGCTAGGTAAGTGGCTGGAGGAGCTGGGCCGGGTAGGTTTCTCTCTCTCCTTTTCCTAATTATTTCAGTTTTCTATTATTCTGTAAATTTTAGGGCTTTATTAAAAATACTCAGACACTTTCAAAAATCATGAAACTAATCATGGCTACTGTTTAGAATATATCCAACAGTAAACATTTTAGTTTATGATTATTTGAGCATTTCAAATATTTTGTAGTATTCAAATGCCCAAATGAAAATACCATATGATTTAATTCAGAGCCCAAATATGTCATGGAAAAATGTGCATCACCTCTGGCTACTGTTTACAGTATTTACCATAATTGATGAACATTTTTGAAAGCCATTTGGACTTACTAGAAAATATTTTAGGTAAATCTAGTGAATTCCTTTAATGCTAGGGTTTAGGCAATCCCCATTTCAAGTTTCATTTTAATTTAGACATGATGCATGGATGCTTATGCAGAGTCAGGCAAGGGCTTAGCTAGGGCTGTGACACACACCGTGTCTGACGTGCTAGGTATAGTAGTAGCGCCCTTCTAAAAACCGCGCTAGTACTACGGATTTTAGCAGCATCGCGTTTTCTATCCGCACGCTACTGTTAAATCTATTTTCACCTAACCCCCCGCGCGGGCTTCCCTCTCCTCTACTTCCTCCCCCGATTCCCCACTCTCTCTTCTCCCCCTCGTCGCCTCCGCCAGAGACCCTGCCCTCACTCTCGCCGGAGGCCCTGCCCTCGCTCTCCGCCGGAGTCTGCCCCTCGACGTCGTTGCGCGCCTGTGCCTCCTGCTCCTCGACCTCGACCTTGTCGGAGCCCCTTCCCTCGCTCTCCGCCACCGTCTCCCTCGACCCGCCTCGCCGCCGTCTCCCCCGACCCCGCCTCGCCACCGTCTCCCCCGACCCCGCCTTGGTGCCGCCATCTCCCCCTACCCCATCTCTCTCCCCGCCCTCTGTAAGCACTCTCCCCTTCCCTCTTCTCTGCTCTCTGTTAGTATGAACCCTAGCTATTTAGTGCTAGTTAGTATGAACCCTAGGCTACTTTTAGTGCTAGTTAGTTAATTACAATTAGTATTAACCACATGAACACCTTGATTCTGGGTGGCATTTTAATCTTCCACATATACATGTGTGGATATTTGACACCATTTTCAATCAGGTGCCTGTAGAAGGATTTTACAGTATAAACTCCTTTTTTAGTCAAAGACCATTTTATTTCATCTTTATCCTCATTCAAAGTCACCGATCTACATGCTTCTTTAATATGTCCTCATAGCTCTCTAGCGTCTCCTAATAAAGTTCTTCTAAATTGCACATTATCTAGACCATTGTCAAAAACTTCTTTAACTGTTTTCTTTTTATCAAATCAAAGATCATACCTCTCCAAAAAAAAAGTTCACTTTTATGAAAATTGATCTTCAAACCAGACATTTGCTCAAACGGACACAAAATATATAAATTGTGTGCACTTTCTATATCATCTTGCAATAGGAAGATGGTATCATCTGCATATTGTAACATATTAACCCCATTTGGTATGTATTCATTTAGGACCCCCTTGACCAGCCCATTTTCCCTGGCTTTATCTAACATAATTGCTAGGGCATCAGCAGCCAGATCAAAATTCAGAGGGGATAAAGAGTCCCCCTGTCTCAAGCCCTTATGAGTGATAAAGTATTTTCCCAGATTCTCATTAACCTTGGCACAAACTTTCCCCCCTCTAACCATCTCCATGACCCAATCAATCCATTTATCTGGGAATCCCTTCATTTTCAACATTTGAAGAAGGAAGGACCATTTGATTTTGTCATAGGCCTTTTCAAAATCAATTTTCAGAAGCATAGCACTTTCTTTTTTCTTTTTATGTTGTTCAAAGCCTCATGAAGGATCAGAACTCCCTCCATAGATGAATATTTGCTTTTGCCTATTGAATGCATGCTAATTTGAGTCCTATAAGATAATTTGAAATGTATATCTTGTGTTGCTCAAATAGGATATGTGCTTGCCCAAGTGGTCGGTCATGTTTGCAGGTTACACCTCCAAGTGGCCTATGTTTTGCCGGAGTGTTGATTCATTTCTGTTCCGACAATTTTCAGGCGCTTGATATGTCCTATTTTAGCAAAGGTCATGCCGGACTTTTCCGTGAAGTTTGGCATGACTTGTGCCAGAATATGTAGGAAATATCGAGTGCCCGGGATTTGTGTGTTGACTATCCTGGTAGTTGTCTTCGATCGATTTTCAATTAATGTTTTAACTATGAACATAGGAAATGTCTGACGACGAAAAGGATTTCGGTATTTGCAAAGACTGCGAAGACGAGCGCAGCCTGTGCGACAGAATCTTCCTAGATGATGATAGGCGCTTCAACATCAAGCTGGACGAGAACTTCGAAGTGGATACAGTAAGTCATGACGACAAGTCTTTTTTCGTAATTAAGCATGACATCTGCTTCATTTGCTTCAAGTTATATTTCTTTTTACTATTCTACTAGCATATCCCCTGCCATGCAAGAGTTTTTGTATTGGATAAGATAGGTTTCAGTTCTATGACTACTATGGAGGTAAAGAGAGTTTATTTGAAGACCGAGCATGGTTATATTTTCCATGCAAAATTATACAACGAAGACGACTACACCTATTTTGGATGCAAAACATGGCGAGCACTATGCAAGACTTATGCATTTGAGCCTGATATGGTTATCACCTTTGATATTCGTCCGGAAGATGATATTAAAGGTAATACCGACATCTGGGTCAATGTGCAGATGTCTCCAGCTCTACCAAAATGTGAGTTTCTCAACCATATTTATGTATTTGATATTGTTTATTCAAAAATAGTTGACAACTAATTTCTAGTCACAGCTTATTTCCAATCAAGCAAACATGTCCGGCGCTTGGTAGACAGGACCTACTACTGTCCCGGGGCTGAACTAAACTGCGAGGAGATAAGTCATTATGTTTCATAGCTTGAGGATCTTCATACTGTCAAGACAAATTATTTTTCTGGACTTGCAAATCTTAGTACTCAAAACGTGCGACCAATAGTGTTTGTATTGAACTACCATCATTTGTATGTAGGAAAGATGGTAAGATTTTTACTATTTGTGCTTAGGGCATCTTTTGCATACATTAATTTTTAAGCTAAACTTCATTGCTAAGTGTGTTACTATACAATCTTCTTCAACAGGGACTCTCGCTGAATGTTGCGCCTCATTCGATCGAAACTAAAGGTCAGATGAGAATTTTTAGCTTACGACCAAGATATCCTATAATGCACTTTAGTGCATTCAGGACTTCTAATAGCGAGGAATGCTTAATAGTGAAAGATTGGAGCAAAATTCTAAACAATCGCAGAGAAGTACCAGGGGACAACAATCAGAAGAGCAGCCCACGATTAGGAGATAGGTTCATCTGCATGCTCCAACTTGATGAAGAACAAGTGCTACACATATTTTATGTTATTTACTTGAGAGAGAGCAGCAGGAGTGATAACTAGTGTTGGTGGTAATAACTCTGATGATTTTTATTAGCTAGTGTTGCTGGTGATTAGATAGCTACCGCAGCTAGTGTTGGTGGTGATTAGCTAGCTAGAATGTGTTTGAAGATGACGATGTGCTACACTATGACTATGATGATTAAATAACTACTGTTGATGTTATGACTAAGATGATGATTAAATAGCTTGTGCTGGCAGATTAGATTCAAGTGGAGGCAACATGTCGTGCACATCGAAAGTACTACGAGTCCAAACTAGATCAAGTTTGGTTTAGTAGTATACTTTTGACATGCACCACATATTGGCTCCAATTGAACCTAATTCACCTTCATTTGACACACTGTTATGGACATAATGATGTAAACCTCATAACTGGTATTGTACCAATAATTGTATGATGGCGTATAAATACACTAAAAAAATACTAGTGCTGAAATTCAAGATTTAGAAATTGATAACAAAATAAAAACGACAATTCAATTGTTTGTACAGCTGTACAACATGTTTTAAGGATAATGTGGGATATGACACGTTCACATGCATTTCGGCAACAAGTGCACTTTCCGAGGGGGGAAAACAGGTAGCCCCGTGCCTCCCACGATTTTTGTTCCATGTATTTCGCCAGAAATATTGGAGGAAAGAAGAAAAATGTATTTTCCCCTCAAAAAACGACTTGGGAAGAAAATCTGGAAAATCTGAAGTAACCATATTTAGCTACTCCGTGGAGGTTGTCCCCCGTGGGGAGATTCGATCTACCTCTCCTTGATTTTAGGGTGAGTTCAACGTGAACGTGATGGTGAGAGGCTGAAGAAGGAGTTTTGTGTGTTTACAACAACCTTTTGTTTTACAACTGTATAACAACAAAAGAATATGTGAAAAACAAAAAATAAAAAGGATATGCATACATGATGGGCTAGCCCAACCATCTAGAGGGACGCGTGGTCCAGCACGCGGGTGAGGTTCGCCTGGGACATCCCAACAAAATTTGGCCCAATGCTGAGACGCACCGGGCGCAACTGACAGGTGGTGGGAGTTTATTCCCACCTCGCCAAGCGAGACGCGCACGCACCTACATATATACGCGGCTTAGAGACCACTTGCATGAGCCTCTCTCACTGAAACAACACAGTCCCTATCCACTTCTGTGTATGCCCTGTGGGGCCTACTAGCATGAGAAATCAACATCCCACGGGCCTGCATCCTGGCCCATATGATTGGGTTTCTAGTCGTATGCAGGCCGTGGGGTTTGATATCTCCTGTTAGAAGGTGGGTTTTTTCTTTTCCAAATCACCCAAATTTTTTTACACAGTCGCATCCATGTAATAAACATGATTATCAAAGAAAATTCAGCAATAATGAAGTTTACACTATGCCCTTAAGGTAAAGTCAGAGGTGTCTACCTGAGTTTCACTGAGCCACTATAAATTATATGAAATTCTAAAAAAATGGAAAACTTTCAAATTCTGTCTATGTTAATGAAAAGATCATGTGTACAAAATTTCAGGTGATTTGGATGTGGTTGAAAAAACCACCTTGTTAGAAAAACTCGCTTAAGTGAGACCAAATGGTCCGTCTGTAATGAAGTGATTTTTTTGACCATCTCCAAAATAACCCCAAATTTGTTGTACAGGGTGCCATAAATGTAACAAACATGATATCCAAAAAAGACTCAAAATTTTTAGGTTTACACTGTCCCCTTATGAAACATTTCGTGGTAAGGCAAGTGAGGTAGCTCATGACCATACCCATGGCATACATTGTTCAAATGGCCTCAAACCATTCCCCTTTAGCCAAGTTGACCCACACCATCCATCCACCCTTGACCCCACCTCTGTTCGTTACTTCTCCAACGAGTCCCTCCCTCTGTAAGCCAAGCATGTCAAAGCGACACACGGCTACTCGTATTGCACACCGAGATTGGGCATCATGCACTAGTGCCAGCAAACATGTCCAACTGAGCATCTTTGCCCATCGTGGACACTACCGCATGGTCTAGATCGAGGTGGCTGGCGGTGCATGTTGTCGGCCTGGTTGGCTAAGGGTGCATGATATGGGTCAACATGAATTGTATTGCATCACATCTAGATTCCCCTGTTCGGTACCGGACGCCAGAGGCTCGGAGCAGCACGTGCATGGTACAAGAATCTGCACGGTCGCTGGCGGAGCTTGGATAAAACAAATTTGACCTAACTGAGATGGGGTCGGTGCATGCTGAAATTCAATATTTAGGAATTGTTAACAAAATAAAAATGACAATTCAATTGTTTGTACAGGTGGCACGTTCACATGCAATATCGCAACTAGTGCACTTTTGGAGGGAAAAAAAGGTGCAGTCGTTCCACCGTGCCTCCCATGATTTTTCTTCCATGTATTTCGCCACAGTATTGGAGGAAAAAAAAGAATGTGATTTTGCCTCAAAAAACGACTTGGGGAGAAATTCTCAACTAACCATATTTAGCTACTAGGCGGAGGTTGCCCCCCGCGGGGAGATTCGATCTACCTCTCCTTCATTTTAGGGTGAGTTCAACATGACCGTGATGGTGAGAGGCTCAATGTGGAGCTTTGTGTGTTTACAACACCTTTGTTTTAGGAAAAACTAAGCACCTTATAATGTGAAATTATAAAATCCTTATTAAAACATGCTTAAAATCCTTATTTTAAAAAACTTGTTTGTCTTGCCAGATAAAACAAACATAAAATTATGGGGATAGTTTATTATGTGGCCTTTCTCTCCCCCTCCCCCCTCCCATATTCGGGACATTTACCGCATTTCTAGGGCTGTAACATCGAAAGTTCAAGATCTACGGCGGCTACATGAAATCATAGCAATGATTGGAATGAAAAGCCCCATGTTAAGCTCTTTGATCCATATATGCACCTTATGCTACCAAAGGGAGGGGTGGCCTCGACGCCGTTCTCTAGGCTATGATGCTCATCAGTTGCCGTTATAATCCATTACAATTATCGAGGGGTCGAAAATTCACGGAACCTAGGGCAAGTGTAATCATACGACCCCTAGAGGGTGTGGTAAAACATCGAGAGTGGCATGCGTAGGCCCTCATATAGGCTGTGGGCAACTGGGGCCATATCCCATGCTGGATCAAGCCACAGAGTGGGAATGCGTCAGTCCTGTGAAGGGAGTGCGGGTCCCGTTCCTTCATTTGCCTCAAATGTCGTTACCGCGTGATGTTAGACCTAGTAACCAAGGTCCGTCCCGTGCATCGCACTCAGCTGGAACCACAACATGCATGCACACATGGCCACATATGAGTCTACACGATGGGGATGCATGGTTTGGGGGCTGGCACAAGTGTCGCGGGTCATGTGTCTAGGTGCTACTCCACTTGGGGTCTAAACAGCGGGGGTGCATGGGTTGGATCTAGCTACCGAGAGGTAACGCGTCCGATTTGTGCCTAGGCGGTGCATCACAGGGCCTGGTGTGGTCTCATCATATGACCCATGAAGGGTATGGTCAAACACCGAGAGGGGCATGCATAAACCCTCATGCGAGGTAAGTGTAAACGAGGCCATATCACATGTTGGATCTAGCCAATGGGAGGGAACAAGTCCGGCATGCGGACGGTGTGTGGGGCTCATTCCTTCACTTTCCTCAATATTCGGTGCTGCTTCATGTGGGCCCTAACCACAAAGGCCCGTCCCATGCATCACACTCACCTGGACCCACACCGTGCAAGCACACTTGGCCACGTAGACACACACCGATAAACCTTGACAATAGCTAGGGTTTTATAATTATCCATTCATTTTACCTAATCGGTACAACATAGCTAGCGATGAACAAAAAAGCTAGATGCAATGTCAAATTAAATGTGCCAACTGTCCCTTCTAGTAGTATTTGTTTTCAGTAGTTCTCCCTTCTAGTATTTAGTAGTACTGCGCAAAACAAAAAATTGTCCCTCCTTTTTTGCTGTTTTTTTAACACACTATTTTGGTGTTCGGTTTATGTTGCCACATTTGTGGACCGACATTGTGCACTTTTTCTTTTGCTTGGTTGGTTGATTGGTTGGTTCGGGCAAATTTCTGGATGTGCACGATGCCGTATACGTGCATGTTTCTACCTAAATTTCAAAAGTGATGAATTGTGCGTGGTCTTGACCTCTCTCTCCCAAACAAATTGAATTTTCACTCCACAAATCTCGCTCCCGCCTCCAGTGTTCAATCGCCTCTGCCTATCCACCCACGTCTTTGTCGCCGCCCACTACTCGCCGCCGCCAAAAAGCCCACATTCTTGCGGGCGAGGATGATCCTACCTGCCAGGGGAGGGGGGTGGCTGGTGCGCTCCGTGCGGCAGATGTGGACCCCATGAAGGAACTAGTCGACAAGGACGTCGTCGCCGCTGATTCGCAGCCGCAGCTGGTCCAACACAGCACCAACGAGGACGAATCGGTTAGTGTCTGCAGATATTAACCCTAAAATTTGCCTTCTCGAGGTTAACCCCAGAAATTGCTCTCTTGTTATTCCTTGCTATTCGTATAGACAATCGTAATTTTCTCCTTTTTTGATTAATCGTACGGTTATCAGTCCTAGGGTTCGCAAATTTAGATAAATGGATCATTTCTATTCCATTTTATGCCTGTCTTATATAACAAAAGTTTTAGGAAACCAATACAAAGAAAAAACAATCCATTTATGCCTGCCTTTGATATAATGTACAATTCGCTGGCATGAGATTGTCTTTCTTCTAATACCAGATTGCAGATTTGGAAGAATGGGAGAACTACCTACAGCTGAGGGAAGCTATCAGAAAGAAAATCTTCAAGTGGCTCATGGCTGCAAAGATTGTGTACCGGCGTAACGGTCGCTATAAATGCCCGTTATGCAGGAAAGAGAACTAGCATTCCAAAACCCCAACAATTGCAGCTTTCAGAAAGAGGTGGCATCTTAAGGCAAAACCTGCGGAGTTGGCCAACAAATTGGGGAGCGTGAAGACCTAAAAGCATATAGTCATGTTTGTTTTTTGTGTTCTATCGACACCAAATTTTAAAAAGATATGGGCCCACATGACAAGTATCAATCTTTATCTCCTTCGACGGTCAGTGCCACATTAGCCAACATGAACAAGTGTTGATCTCATTGGACTTACTACTGGCAAAATTCGGTGTCATTCTGAACCTGCTTCATGGGAGGCCTTTCGGGACGGGAAGGGTTTGTCTCGAAGCATGTTTTTGTCGACATCCTTGAAGTGGACCAACAACCTTGTACCAACATGACTAGCATCATTGCCAAGTTTCGTAGCTTTTTGACATTGTAAGGATTGTCTGGGGCTTTCACGTTGATAAATCATATAATACTTACGTTTTTTTTCTGCACCTGTTTTTTTTTTCTGCGCTCGAGGGTGGGCTGCCATGCATGCGTGTCGTTGGGCTGTGTAAAGAAGCCCACCCGTTGGACCGAGCAATGTCTGCCGCCGTTGCATGCGCCCGAGCGAGCCTATGTAGCATGCGGTTGCATGCATGCGTCCGCTTCAGCCCCGGTTGACCCGACCGACGGCACATAGGGCAGCACTTAAACTTCGCGTTTTGATTCACACTACAGTTTCCCACGCGTGTACACTCCCGATGCCGCGGTGGGTGGAAAATTTGTTCACATTTGACCCCATTACTGCCACGGTGGCCATTTAAGCCACCTACCATGTTCCTCTTCCTCTCACACCCTTCATCCATCTCCCATACTCTCCCACCTGCATTTTGCGCCTGTCCTTCTTCTTCTTCACCACAAACAGCCCCAAGAACCAGCCCGCCGTAGCCATGCAATACACCGGGCTAACCTACCGATTCCCCCCACCGTGCCGGAGATGCTCTACCCCGCCGGGGTGTACGTCGAGAGCACCCTTCGTGTGTGGGCGATTGCAATGTGGAGGGGCGCAAGGGGGTTCACCGACTTCTTCCTTGGGGCCGGCTATGGGCACCTCCCTCGGGGATCTCCAAGGATGTACCGAGTCGAGGAGGTCATCCACAACGGGGTTGTGGTTGCTATCCTTGCCCACTTCACCAACCCCTTCAACGCGTTCTACCTCCTCGGCCGCGTGTTCTGGTGTGGCTGCGAGTTCATAGCTTTCACCACCCATAACATCTTCATGGACTACAACAACATCTTCCCCACCGACGAGCGCATGCACACTCTGCCGTACCCCATCAACAACACTGTGGAGGAGCAGTGAAGGGCACCCGGAGGAGGAGCAAGGAGGAGCCTGGTGGAGAAGCGGCGGCCATCTATCTACCTATCTATCTTTTTTAGCTTAAAATCTATCTATCTATATTTGTCTTGGTGTTATTTAAGTTGTAAGCGTACTATTAATTCATGTTGTGGGCTTTGGTTGGCCCGAATTATCTATATTTATTATACGAAGTTTTATAGTGGTTGGGCTTTTTTGGAACCGTTTAAATCTCTGGCATTTTAGTCATAGGAAAAAATGTCTTGAAAAAAAGTCAGAGGAAGAAAACAATCACGCGCCGCCCCTCTCATCCAATGCAGAACCGCCGCCTTCATCGTCCTTCCCCTCACCCATCGCCATTAGAACCGCGACATCTCCTCCCTCTCCTTCTACTCCTTCTCGCGGCCGCAACTTTGCTCGTCTCCTCTTCCACATCCCACCCCCTTCTTCCATCCACGCAAGAACCTCGATGGAGGAGCAGATCACCGGCGGTGAGAACGCCAACTTCATGGAGATCGCCGGCAGTGACCAGGTCAAGATGGCCAGGTTGATGGAGATCCGTTCTTGGTTTAACAACATAAGGCACTTTAGCTGGACAGCAATGGCCAGTTTGAGGGAAATGACATCCAGGGAGAAGAAAAAGCTGTCCCCCCCGCCCGCACAACCGAGGCACGACACATCCTCCTGTGGGTGATGGAGCAGGCAAATTCATCCCGCCCGTGGGACAGGCGCATGTGGTGGGCGTTCAGATCCAAGGTAGAGCATCCACTGGATCAGGAACCCACGGTGCACGAGGTGCCATTGCAGATTGTGGAGCCTCCAACCGAGTCGGAGATGACTCCGAAGCACAAGAGGAGGAGGACAGTGGTCGCGACATCGCTTCCCCGCCGTTCTCCATGCTTCCCTCGCCGCTCCCCTCATCTGAACAACGGCGGTACCGTTGTTTAGAGTAAGCTTGCCCACACCTAATCTTAGTACTGCTCATGCTTACAGTTGTGGTGGTAGTGATTGTGTACATGCTTTTGGGGGCTGGATTATGATGTATATGAACCCTAGGCTAAATTTGTACTGTTGTAGTGGTAGTATTTGATGTTCACCTGCACTTCTACTCCAAATTTTTTTATGTGTCTTTCTATGATTAAGTGCTTGATACTATATTTGAACCTTTTTTTGAGTTGTTGATTCCTTTTTGGTAGAGCTACCCGCTCTTATGGAGATGCTCATGTTGTATGTCTTGTTCTCCATGATTTGTACTAGCATTCTGTGCAATTAGATGCCATGACAAGCCATGTAACTAGTAGAAAGCGGACCTTTAAAACTGCTTCGTAAGGGCCTTTAGTGCCGGTTCTACAACCGACACTAAAGGGTGGAGACTAAAGCCCCCCCCCCTTTAGTACCAGTTTGGCACGAACCACCACTAAAGGCCCACCACGTGGCGTGAGCTCGCGTCGTGGTATGTGGGACCTTTAGTACCGGTTGGTGTTACCAACCTAAACTAAGGATATATTTTTTTGAATTTTTTTTTGAAAATTTCGTAAAAAATTTTGATTTTTTTCGATTTTCACTTTTCTGAATTATTTGATGATTTAGTCTCTAATCACCCCTCTTAACTGCTCAACTGTGGATCATTCATTCCAAATCGTCTAACTTCCCGGCCGGTCACCCATCCTCTTGCTCCCCCGAGCTTGAGCACGCTTAACTTCGGAGTTCTATTTCCCCTACTTTCCAAGTCTGCACTTGTTGTTTTCCTCACAAATGTAAGCTGTCAATCCTATTAACCCTCAACAGTTTAGCTTGAGCATTAGGTCACATGTTGTACCGTTTGAGTTTGGAACTATTATTCTAAAAAACAGTTAGTAACACTAATATTTCTTGAATAAGTTTGACCATAGTTTGACCATAGTTTGACCAGATTTGATCATAGTTTGACTAGGTTTGACCAAAATTCAAAAATTTGAAATAATTATTTAGTAACACTAATATTCTTGAATAATTATGTAGCAACATTAATACTTCTTGAATAATTAGTTTGATCATAGTTTGACCACATTTAACCAAAATTTAAAAAAAACTGAAATTTGAGCATATTTTTTTTCCTTTTGGAATTTGAGGATTCTAAAAAATTGCAAACAGTTCGTAGGCTGCCAAAATCGGATGCGGATTTTCGTGCTGAATTTTTTGATATATTATATGTTTTTTTCCGACATCGTATGCAAAAGTTATAGCCGTTTTACATTTTCCCTACACTTTTTGCAAAACATGTCCAGATTTAAGTTTTTTAATTTTCCTACCTAGTAGATGTAGTAAGATAACTACATCTCAAAGAATTTTCTTTTTTTGAATTTTTTATCATTTTCTTTTGTATTTTTCAAAACTGAAATGGCGATACAGGGGGGGGGGTAGAGTTTGAAAATTGCCCTATAGTCCCGGTTAACCTTTAGTACCGGTTTGTGCCACGAACTAGTACTAAAGGTAATCGCGGGGCCCCGAACTGATGCCAGCTTGCCACCACCCCTTTAGTACTGGTTCGTGGCACGAACCGATACTAAAGGGTCAAAACGAACCGGCATTAATGCATATCCGTTCGAACCGGCACTAATGGTACCATTAGTACCTGGCCGAAATCGAACTTGGACTAATGTGTCTCACATTAGGTCCTTTTTGTACTAATGTAGCATATTTATTTATTGCCTCCAACATGCCATCATTTTACTCTGTGCATCTCAGCAAGTATAAATCTGTCAGCCATAAAACTTTACGAATTCGCTTGATGGTTCCCACTAAACTATAAACCTCCCCTTTTGTTTTCAAAGTAAGCCACTGACATCTGGGTCCCACGGCAGTCATGCACACACAAATGATCCCAGTCATGTGGCCCCTGGCCCACTGGTCATCCTCGATGGCTAGCCAGCATCAGTGTGCCTCTACCAATAACAACAGCCCTTTCTGTTTTAAAACTGTGCAACTTTGCTTGAAGGTTGCCACTAAAAATATAACTCCTATGGCCATGCTTCCTAAAAATTATTTGCATTATGTTGTCGATACTTTCATGCCATGCCTTTTGTTGCTATGACAAGTTTATGTTGCATGGTAAAATCTTGCTCTAAAGTGGCCATGTTAATATAATTGTTTGATGTTAAAAGTAAGTTGCACTTGTGAGCTTGGTTTTGTTTGCTTGTTGTAACCATCATGTCAACACTGTTTGTCATTATAACTCTTTCAGCATAAATGTAATTTTCACTAAGTCCTAACCTGTAACAGCAACTTTGCCATTCGTGTTTCACAGAAAAAAACTGGAGTTCACAAGGCTAGAGACCTGGAGTTGTGAGGCTAGGGGGCTGATGACGCTGCTGCTGGCTGATCCTTCTTCTTCCAGCTTTTATTCCTCCTTTTCTCTCTACTCGTTGGATTCCTGGGCTACATCCTTATGTGCTGTTAATGTATTAAGTTGATCCTTTGAATTTATTGTATTAGATTTAATGTGGAAGTACCTTAATCTCTATGAAAGAGATGTTGGTTCTATGACTGATAATTTCTAGGTGCATGCTTAAATTCAATATTTAGGGATTTTTTACGAATTCTTTGGATTGCTTACCACATGTGTCACGTGGTCAATATTTAGGGATTATTAACATATGAAAACAACAATTCAATCGCCTATGTAAATATGTACAACATAATTTTCAAGATAAATTGAAACATGACACGTGCACATGCAATTTGCCAACAAGTCCACTTGTAGTAGAAATAGACAGCATGTGCACGTATCCAACCGTGCCTCCTACGATTTTGTTCCATGCTTTTGTCGCCACATGTCTTTGGAAGTAAAAAAAATAAGGTTATTTTCTCATAATAAACCGTTTTGGAGAGAAATTTGCAACCAACCAAAAATATCTACTACGTGCAACTTGGCCCCCGTGGGGAGATTGGATCGACTCCTAGATTATAGGGTGAGGCCATCGTGATCGTGAGAGAAGAATTCTTTTTTTCGAGGGAAGATAGGAATTTTGTGTGGTTACAAAATGGACCTTATTGTAATTAAGGAAATTATTATTTAACAGAAACCTTGCTATTTTGTGGTGTGCGACATATGAGTCCACCCGGGGGGAATGGTTGGCTTGGGGGCCGGTGTAAGTGGTGTGGGTCTACTACGTAAGTTGTGCACCACGTGAGTCTAGACGGCGGGGGTGCACGGTTTGGATGTAGCTACCTTGAGGTAACGCATCCGGTTTGGCGCACCCCGTTAAACATTTTCAAAATCCTCAAAAACGTAACAGAAAAAAAGTTACGGGGGTTTTAAGATCTGGAGGCAAAAAAATTCAAAATTTTTCAAACTTACTAGTGGCGCACCGTTTGCTTGGTGCGCCACTAGTAACAGAAAAAAAATAGTTTCGAATTTTTTTATGGGATTTTTTTTCAAAATATGATACGTAATATGACCGAGAAGTTTGAAATATATTTTCAAAATTTCATCACACTCATGAACATCAAGAAAGTCCTAAACGTCAACAAGGTTTAATAGGATTGATATGCTGGATATATCAACAAGTGCCTGTGAAGTGAGCTGGTGCTGGGGGTGGATAGAACTCTGAAGTTAAGCATGCTTGGTCTGGAGTAGTGTGAGGATGGGTGACCTTTCGGGAAGTTTGACCACGGAGTGTGATTTGACCTGAGATTAAGCCATAGTGACCCGAGATTAAGAAAAAAATCAAAAAATAAAAAAAAATTGAAATTTTTTTTTTCAAAAAAATTGTTACTAATGGCACACTCCTATGTGGTGCGCCATTACTAAGTGAGATAGTAATGGCGCACCTCTAGGCATACTAATGGCGCACCAGTGGTGCGCCATTAGTAAAAAATTCTAATGGTGCGATGCTAGTGGCGCACCTGTAGTGCGCCATTAGTAGCAAAAATAGGTGCGCCACTAGCAGGCCTTTTTCTAGTAGTGTTCCCCCGCCCGATACCAGACAACGGGCATATAGCAGACGAATCCAAGCGGTCGCTGACGAAGCTTGGAAGTCATGTGTTATGTGCATGCTGAATTTCAATATTTAGGAATTATTAACATACGAAAACAATAATTTAAGCGTCTATGTAAAGGAGTACAACATAATTTTCAATAAAAAATGAAACATGACACGTGCACATGCAACTTGCCAACAAGTGCGCTTGTAGTACAAAAAGACAACATGTGCACGTATCCCACCATGCCTTCTACAATTTTTGTTCCATGTTTTTTCGCCATGTATCTTTGGAAGGAAAAACAAAAGAATGTGATTTTCCCATAAAAAACCATGATGGCGAGATGGTTGCAACCAACCAACATAGATAGTGCATGGAAGTTGTCCCCCGTGGGGAGATTGGATCGACCACTCCTAGATTATAGGGCGAGGCCATCGTGAACATGATCGTGAGAGGGTGAAGAAGGATTCGTTTTTTCGATGGAAATAAAGTAATTTTGTGGGTTTACAAAAAAGGAATGAACCCCTTTTTGAGGGACAAAAAATGCATGTTATAATGTGTAATTAATGAAATTATAATTTGACAGAAACCTTGCTATTTTCAAGCAATTCAAAACAACTTACTTGTTTTGGCAAAAAAATGTTGATAATGCGACAGTCCATTTTTTGGACACTTACGTGTAGTGGTGCATGTTGTGGAAATCGGGGTGGAAGTCTTGTGCTAAGCTATTTTGCGGGGTGCGGCATATGAGTCTACATGGGGAATGGTTGGCTTGGGGGCCGGTGTAAGTGGTGTGGGTCTACTGCGTAAGTGGTGCGCCACGTGAGTCTAGATGGCGGGGGTGCATGGTTTGGATCTAGCTACCTTGAGGTAATACATCCGGTTTGCGCACTGGGTGCGGGCCCGTTCCTCCGTTTTCATCGGTGCTTTCTCTCGGGTCAATGGAGAATAATCCAAACGTGCATGCTAGGTCCCGGCCTTTCTTGGGTCCCGCGTGCCATATTCGGGATAATTGCCGCACTTCTAGGGTAGTATCGTCAGGAATTCATGATCTATACCGCGGCCACATGAAATCATAGCAGGGAATGGGGTAACTATTGGGACCCCGACTCATAAGTCGAGATCACCAAATGCACGTGTACAGTGATCCCAGAGATCAATGCTCACTGAACACACAGAAGCTGAATAACAAGAGTCTTACATCCATATATACCATTTTACACAAGTAGCACCATTATGGTCAAGTCTTGAGTGTATCATCGCAGTGGAAATATTCAATAACAACTTGGACCCATGCCATCTGCCTTAACCCTATAGGCATTCTGACTAGGAAGCGTCCTAGCTCACATGATCGTCACCAAAATCTCTTCTTCATATACCTGCTCTTTCAAGCCTGGCCAATTAAATAGCCAGAGACAAGCCAGTGAGTACGTTTGAATGTACTCACAAGCAACCCAAGAGAGATAACAAACTAATTATGCAAGGCTCTGCTGCTGAATTGGCATTTTTGCAGAAAGATAGTTTTTCTCATGCAAGTATGATCAAAATTTATCAAGGACATGAATGTGTCTACAACAAGTATCAGGAGGTTACATACATCAACATCGAGAAAGAGTTATAAACAACTCATGCTCAAGCTCATCGTGACTTCCTCACGAGTCGCATCATCAATATCACCAAACTGTGTTGTTTTTCAAAAACATATGGACGTAGCCCAAGAGTGCTTACCCAACTGTCCTTGACCGTGGACACGGCTATTCGAATAGTTTTACACTCTGCAGAGGTTGCACACTTTACCCACAAGATCCGGGGAACTTCCATGTCATCCATGACCCGCGAAACCTCAAGTACCCGGGGTAAGCACCCGATCACTATCTTTCCCTAGACGACACTAACAAGGAGTCCACTCGTTGTTCCATATCCTCACGATGTACATTATACGAGACTCACTCGAGATCGTAACATCCGAGAGGGGACACAACGGTGTATCCGGTGCCCTGTGAAAACAGTCAGGGCCGCCCTACATGGCATGACCCCGTCCCGAGAGAGAGCACCAACTGTCCCCCATCACTAGTAATGCGGGCTCCAAGCTAGTATCGACCTAGGTAATCAATAATGCCCTTTCCCATATAAGGGTAGAGTGGTTGCGCATGTAAGGTTGGAATAACGGTCACAACTTAAATTAATCCGTTTTTGAAAGCAACACACACACTTGCCTCGGTACACCACTTCGTCATCAAGTGGTTACCCATCTCATTATCTCCCTCGGGCATAAGTGGCACCCGACGGGTTTTCGAAAAGTCTTTTGAAAGTACTTTGCCTCCATCACCATGCATATTCTCGTCCCATTTGCGTAGCCACTACTATAGCATCCTATCTACTCCCACCAGCATAACCCTCATAGGATGGTAGGGTCATGCATAATGCAAGTATCAACAAGGAAGTAACGAAGGCAACCCAACAAAGTGGTTACCACCTCATCGTGATTCCATTGCAATAACAATATGGTGCTATATGACATGCATAAAAAAAGGGTTTCATAGACATGGTCAAAGGGCTGCTTGCCTGGTTCATCAGAGTCTTGAAATCTTCTGGTCCTTCTCCAAATACTCCATCTACTTCATCAACTAACGCCGGAAACAATCACAATAAGCAACACAACAAGGCAAAATAAAAGTGCTGTAGAAATATGGATTTGACTTTTATGGGACATGTCTGGCTATATGAATAATAACCAGAGTGGTTTCATTGGAATTGGATCAGTGGTTGGGTTGGTCATACGCGAGCAGCGCATCGCCCGCAGCGGATGGCGGTGATGGTGAGGGTGGGACACGACGCTGCAGCCGTAGAGAGGAAGAAATGGGGCTCGGGAGATGTCCTTGGGGAGGTTGGTGATGCTCTGGTGGAATCTAAAGGGAAGGGGAGAGGCCACAGAGCGGGAATTTAGGAGGAGGCCGACGACATGGCTCGGGCCCTGTTGGGCTATGGAGGGCGAGGGGAGAGGAGTGAGCCGGTCGGGATGACGTGCAGGAGGGAGAGAGAGCCATCGAAAGCCAAAGAGGGCTCGGGGTGGGCTTTAAGGGAAGCGGGCGAGGTGCACTATGAGCTCATGCACTGGCGAGGCTGTTGCCGTTGCTGCAAGCCACAGGGCTCGCAGCGAGGTTTCGGGGTGCTCGTGGGGTCGGTCCAGGGCGAGGGGAGTGAAAAGAGAGAGAGCAGGGGGCCATGGGCACCGCGCGTGTGAGCGTGCTTACTGGTGCACTCGAGCGGCCGGCGTGCATGCGAGCTAGGGCAAGAGGAGGGATAAGGAGGAGGGGGACAGGGGTGTGGCGTGTTGCGTACGTCGAGAAGCATCGACTGGCGCGCGGGGGAGGCTCGAGGTGGCCGGAGGCGCTTGGCAGGGGGCAGCTACAGTGCGGGAGCGCATTGTAGCATGCTCCAGAGCATGCCTTTGGCTGCCATGGCATTGTTTAAGGGGCAAGGGCGTGCCTACTCATGTCTGGTAGTCCTAGGGAGAAGTAAACAAGTGGGGAGGGGCATTGGATGCCCTGGAGATCCACTGGAGTGAGGAGGGATGTGAGAAAGGAGAAGAATGATTTTGTCTAGGAGGGTAAATGGGGATGTTTCACCCTTCAATCATTGAGTTGAGGCCAGGGAAGAGTTACTGGAGGTGCAAGGGGACTCTGAGGGGCTGTGGTAAAAAGTTGGGGTCATGGAGAAAAGTGGAAGTGGTCAAAACAGGGGTTTTAGTAAAATGGCAGAAGGTGTTTGATGCTTGTTTGTTTAAGCAAATGAACTCCATCTGGAATGAGACTCAACAGGGTGAAATGGCACATATAATTAGGGCGTTCCACCAATTTGGAGCTTATTTGGGCAAAGTTGCCAATGCAACTTTTGTAAACCCCAGAAATGAACTTGTGTAGATCTAGTTGAGCAAATCACTTCCCCTTGATGCACCACTTGGTTTAGTAGCCTCATTTGGTCATGTGAACATCCTACAAAAGTTGGGGTCAAGGAGAGAAAGTTGGTAGTGCAAAGTTGTTCAAATTTGATTCTGGTCAGAGAGGGTTTTGGGGCATTTTGGTGAACCAAAATGACCTGGATTGACATGAGGCTTTGCAACGTGATCGCAATATGCATTTGTGACTTGCTGGATTTTCCTTGGATCTTTATGCACATATTTCCTGTAGTAATATTTCAAACCCTTAAAATGGGAAGAAATGGTTTTGGGAGGTTTTGTCCAATATTTTGAACATGACCATGTGTTGAAACTCTTATATATGGTAAATATATGCCCACTGAGTTTCCATAAATTTTGTCAAATATTTTTGAAGCAATAAAATAATTTTTCCCTATTAAAGACCATTTCTAGCCTTAAGAAAAAGCTTTTAACTAAAATAGGAAAATAACTTTTAAAATTATATTTTTGTGGTTTCTGGGTATCCTATATCTGAGTCAAATATATTTTTAGAAAGATTTTTACTGCCCTTAATTAAGTACTTGCAGTGCAAACCTCAATTCAGTGGTTTTTGAAAAGAAACTATTTTTTTGAAAATAGTATTTGGCCAAATTATTTTTGCAAGAAATTATTTTTATGTCCTATACACATGGCATGATCATTGGGAAAGGTTTTTGGATCAAGGAGAAGGAGTATAAGAGTTGGAGGATTTATTTTACTTTTAGAGCACTTGCAAACAACCGACAAAAACCAATCAAGGCAAGGTCCAACGCACTCAAAAGTTTTTGTCAAACCACACTTTATCATCATTGTTAGCTTAAGTGTAGTGCCATGAAAATCAGGGTGTGACAGACCTACCCCCCTTACAAGAATCTCGTCCCCGAGATTCCCAAACTAGGCGTGGAAAGGGATACCGAAACTTGGATCTTGGGTTGTCTTCAAGTCCTCATGTTGCTTCTGCTTCCGTGTAGTTCTCCATTGAGCTTGAAGTACTTGATGGTGTGGCTTCGTGTATGACGCTCTTCTTGAGCCAGGTTGCTAATGGGTAGCTCGCGGTAGGTTAGTTTGGGCTAGGGGTCGATGGCTCGGTGGTCAATGTCCTCGTAGAGATCGGGCAAGTTAGGAAGTTGGAAACACTTCCGGGGTTGTGATGCATGGAAAGCGTTGTGCACATCAGGTAACTCCGGTGGCAACTCCAGCTGGTAACTGTCTTCTCTTCGTCTCGTAGTGATCTCAGAGGGGGTTGTTAAATCTTGGAGTGATCTCGAAGGGGGCCGATGAATCTTGGTGTGGGTCTCCTTGTCATGGAAATGCTTGGTTCCTTAGAGAGGAGTGGCTTGTAGATACACCTAGTCTTCAACGCAGAGGTTTACTTCTTGACGACAGTGGTTGGTATAGTTCTTCCTCCTTGGCATGGCGGTCTTCAAATGTTTCCTAACCAGCTGAACGATTCTTCTTCCATCTTCAGTTAGACGAGTAGGTCACCAAGTAAAAGTGACAACCAACGTGACCAAGTACTCCATGAAGTTTCTGTTCATGGGGTACATAAGGTAGGCTGGGGCATTGGTGGTGGTAACGGTTGAGTGTGGGACAAGGTGTTCTCGACCTAGAGTCAGGACCCCAAGGTCATGATCCAACCGGGTTGTGGCTTGGTAGGGCTTAAGGGTTTCAAGGATTCTAGGGTGCGAGTGAATGCTTATCATCTCATCCTTAAGCATAGTTTCTGAGATGCCAATAGTTCTACCTAGTCTTCACATCATATTACTAAAAGAATCATCTCGTGTAGGTCAACTCCAGTCATCACTCATGTTATTCATATCCTCAAGGCTCCTGAGAGGAGGTCTGACAAAATCATACATGTCTACTATCCCCAAACTCATGTGTGTGGCTACCCCTAAAAATCCATGGGTAGAGCATACAAGCTTCCAAGCTGGAATAAAATAGGACAATCCATGTGCTCATCCTATTCTTCCAAGATCCATGCTAGTGCATCTCTATCTTAAGGAAACACGTCGTATGCCACTCCAAAATCTTGTTTCCTTTTCTATGAATCAACTCCAACAACCCATTAACTTCCATTAATCACTACATAATCCATTAATTCTACAAATCCAACGCCTATGCTGGTGTTCCACATGATCTCCTAAAGTCCTTATAATCCCCAATACTTGAAAGGGCTGCCTTACTATAGTCAGTCCACCAATTCCCGTTATTGTGATCTAGTAATACTCCAAGGTCAAGCTCACAAAGATGCGTAAATAAACTCCGACAATTAGTCCAATCTCCTCGTTTATGGTCCACCGAGAAACATGGTATCATGATCAAGATCATCAGTCTAAATCCAATTTACTCCGAACCATGTAAAATTACTCTGCATCCATACTCCACTAGGGTAACCTATTTAATCCAAATCTCATGTCCCGCAAGAGTTTCCACACTTTCCCCCAAGTCATTATTGTAATATCAACTATCTCCTATCAATATCCCCTGGCTAAGACAAATCCATATTCCTCCAAGAATTCCAGCTTGCGATCATAATTTGTCCTACTAAATCCAGTTTACTCAAGGGTAATGAAAGCTATTCTAATCCATAATCATGATCCCACCAAGTTCATCTACCAACATGGTAGCCCTATAATCTACCAAAGAGTCTCAAATAATTCCTCAAGGTCACTGATATAAACTCATCAAGTCATTTATCCTATGTTCAAATATCCCCAAATTGGTCTTTCCTATGGCATCGTCAGTTCTAGTTCTACCTTAGGATGACAATGAGCTCGCTCACTACGTCCACTAGTTCCATAATGAGCCTAGTCTTGTGCAAGGTTACAGAGGCATAACTGGTTCTCTTGTGAGTCCGTAGGTTAAGCTCATGGTTAAGGTTTTGAGCTGGGGTATCTCGTGAAGTCCTCCAGGGTCTAGGGATAGGGTTCTAGTCTTGAGGTGTAAACATACGGGGTTGTACTTGGTCGAGGAGGTTGTAGCAAAAAGTCTTCGGTGCTTTTTGGTCGCCGAGGTGGAATCCTTGGTGCATATTGTCTTGCTTGTCTTCAGTTGAGGAAAGAGATGACAGGGAAAAGTAGCATAGAGGAGGGGAATGCCTAAAGGGGGTTCTAAAGTGCAAGTGCAAACAAACAGGTGCAAAAAGGGCCAAATAGAAGAAGCAAGGTAAGGAAGGTGATATAGTCTCATACTTGTCGCCTAGGGCAAAAGTGCGACCTATATCAAAACACAAAAAAATAAAAAGAAGCAACACAGAGTCATGGTTCTATTCGAACCATCATACGGACTCAACTGTGCATAGGGGGTACACGACTCATCCTACCCTAGGGGTTCTCGGACTAAGTAGTCGTGCTTTACTTCGTGCCTCATGCAGTGTTTTGGGTTTTCCTCTGGTGTTGCTACGTCTCTTGTAGTTGTTTGATGAAACGATCCGAGTTGATCCTGAAGATTCTTCAACAACTTCTCGCCTATTGAACTGATGGGGTGAAGGTGGCTCCTCGTAGCTGGAGTTGACTTGGTCTCCTCTTGTCTTCTTATTCATGACGATCCTTTTTGCATTCTAAGGCATCAGCGGTTCCAGGTGGCAATCCTTTATGCAATGACATTAACAAGGCATAGTAGAGGTACAATCTGTCGGGCACATGGTTGACAATATCGTCACCGAGAGCGGGGGATGAAGAGAACCGTTTTCCTGCTCACTATAGTGAGGCGGACCAAATGGCGAGGTTCTCATCCACCGGTGGTTGCCGATACAACAACGATAATGACAGTGTTACTCTATTAGCGATGTATATCATGATCTTGCATATGCTATGCGCTGGTCATCGTAGGCCAAGGTTTCATAATCCTGGGGCAATTTCAAAGGTGTCACCATCCTCTGGGTCTTCATGTCCTCATTCCTCGAGGACGTACCTTCTGTTGGTATCATCTTGCTGTGGTGTTGCCAGTCTTGTGTTCAGAAGAGGTGGGTGAGTGTCTGGCAAGGCGTCTTCCTTCTAGATTATCCACGAGGATTACAAGGAATCCCATGGTCAGGGGCATAAGGATTCTAACGACCATTAAATTAGAAGGGGAAGAGGAAAGTATATTTTAGTTTTCGAAAAACTCAGAAGGGGAAGAAAAGTATATATAGTTTTGAAAATTAGTAATAGTTTTGAAAATAGCTTTACCCTAACTAACGACCACGCTAACTAAGGCTTCCTACAGTCAGGATGGCTCTGATACCAGCTCTGTGGGGACCCCGACTCATAAGTCGAGATCACTGAATGCACGTGTACAGTGATCCCAGAGATCAATGCTCACTGAACACACAGAAGCTGAATAACAAGAGTCTTACATCCATACATACCGTCTTACACAAGTAGGACAATTATGGTCAAGTCTTGAGTGTATCATCGCAGCGGGAATCTTCATTAACAACTTGGACCCATGCCATCTGTCTTAAACCTACAGGCATTCTGACTGGGAAGCATCCTAGCTCACACGGTCGTCACCAAAATCTCTTCTTCATATACCTGCTCTTTCAAGCCTGGCCAAGTAAATAGCCAGGGACAAGCCAGTGAGTACGTTTGAATGTACTCGCAAGCAACCCAAGAGTGATAACACAATAATTATGCAAGGATCTGCTGCTGAATTGGCATTTTTGCGGAAAGCTAGTTTTTCTCATGCAAGTATGATCAACATTTATCAAGGACATGAATGTGTCTGCAACAAGTATCAGGAGGTTACAGACATCAACATCAAGAAAGAGTTATAAACAACTCATGCTCAAGCTCATCATGACTTCCTCACGAGTCGCATCATCAATATCACCAAACTATGTTGTTTTTCAGAAACATATGGACCTAGCCGAAGAGCGGTTACCCAACTGTCCTTGACCGTGGACACGGCTATTCGAATAGTTTTACACTCTACAGAGGTTGCACACTTTACCCACAAGATCCGGGGAACTTCCGTGTCATCCACGACCCGCGATACCTCAAGTACCCGGGGTAAGCACCCGATCACTATCTTTCCCTAGACAACACTAACAAGGAGTCCACTCATTGTTCCATATCCTCACGATGTACATCATACGAGACTCACTCGAGATCGTAACATCCGAGAGGGGACACAATGGTGTATCCATTGCCCTGTGAAAACAGTCATGGCCGCCCAACCTGGCACGACCCCATCCCGAGAGAGAGCACCAACTCTCCCCCGTCACTGGTAATGCGGGCTCCAAGCTAGTATCGTCCTAGGTAATCAACAATGCCCTTTCCCATATAAGGGTAGAGTGGTTGCGCATGTAAGGTTGGAATAACGGTCGCAACTTAAGCCAATCCATTTTTTTAAAGCAACACACACACTTGCCTCGGTACACCACTTCTTCATCAAGTGGTTACCCATCTCATTATCTCCCTCGGACATAAGTGGCACCCGACGGGTTTTCGAAAAGTATTTTGAAAGTACTCTGCCTCCATCACCATGCATATTCCCATCCCATTTGCATAGCCACTACTATAGCATCCTATCTACTCCCACCAGCATAACCCTCATAGGATGCTAGGGTCATGCATAATGCAAGTATCAACAAGGAAGTAACAGAGGCAACCCATCAAAGTGGTTACCACCTCATCATGATTCCGTTGCAATAACAATATGGTGCTATATGACATGCATAAAAAAAGGGTTTCATAGACATGGTCAAAGGGCTGCTTGCCTGGTTCATCAGAGTCTTGAAATCTTCTGGTCCTTCTCCAAATACTCCGTCTACTTCATCAACTAACGCCGGAAACAATCACAATAAGCAACACAACAAGGCAAAATAAAAGTTCTCTAAAAATATTGATTTGACTTTTATGGGACATCTCTGGTTATATGAAGAATAACCAGAGTGGTTTCATTGGAATTGGATCAGTGGTTATTTCTGAACATTTCAATATGATGGAATCAAGGGGTTTATGGATTTGCAAGAAGTGTACAGAAATATATTTTTGAAAAATGAGCAAAGGCACCCATTTAACAAACCATGATTTTAGAAGCATCTAGGAGTTGGTTTCACTGGATTTGGAGTTCAATTGAATTTCCTATGAATTTGCAAAGTTGAAAAATATGAAGAAATGGCTCATTATATTGTGTGGCACATAAAGTATTAAGAAAAATGTTCATAAACTAAGTTATGAACTTAGAAGCATCTGGAAATTTGAATCATGGCATTTGGATCAAATTTGATCTCTTTGTGATTTTCCAAAGTCCATCACTTAAATAAGGAAATGGGGTTTTGTGAAATATGTGTGAAAGAAAGTATTCTGGAAAAATGTGTAAGTTACTCCTTGAGGTAGAGAATGATTTATGAGGTCACTAGGAATTTGAATCATCAAATTTGGAGGTAATATGAATATTTGGGAGATTTTACAAGTTTCTGTAAAAAGAACAAGGAAAGAAACACACAAGGGCTTTACCCTTAAGAGGCGCACAGGGAAAGGTTTAGCAGCAGGACACCACTGGGCCAGCCCAGCGGCTCGGCCGCACGCGCGCAGGGGCCATGTCGGAGGCGGCTTCCCGGGAATACGCCTTCACGCGGGGGAGGCGGTAACGGCGAAAGCCGTCTCCACTTAAATGGGCGGGCCCGCCCATGGGTCGCTGACGCGCGGGCCCCAGAGGCAGGTCGCCTTCAACCTCCCACACGGCGCGACGAGAAACATAGGAGGCGAGGCCGAGCAGCACCGGCGCTCTCCCCGGCGGCACCGGCCACCTCCGTCGATGCCCAGCACACCGGCGTGCTCAGTAGAGCGTGCCGCATCCGTCGAGGTGCGCCACAATCGCTGGGGTGGTCGTACGCGGGCAGCGCATCACCCGTGGCGGACAGCGACGATGGTGAGGGTGGGACACGATGCTGCAGCCGCGGAGAGGAAGAAATGGGGCTCGGGAGATGTCCTTGGGGAGGTTGGTTATGCTCTCGTGGAATCTAAAGGGGAGGGGAGAGGCCATAGAGCGCGAATTTAGGAGGAGGCCGACGACATGGCTCTGGCCCTGGAGGGCTATGGAGGGCGTGGGGAGAGGAGTGAGCCAGTCGGGATGACGCGCAGGAGGGAGAGAAAGCCATCGGAAGCCAAAGAGGGCTCGGGGTGGCCTTTAAGGGAAGCGGGCGAGGTGCATTGTGAGCTCATGTGCCGGCGAGGCTGTTGCCGTCGCTGCAAGCCACGGGGGCTCGCATCGAGGTTTCGGGGGTTCTCGTGGGGTCGGTCCAGGGCGAGGGGAGTGAAAAGAGAGAGAGCAGGGGGCCAGGGGCACCGCGCGTGTGAGCGTGCTTACTGGTGCACTCGGGCGGCCGGCGCGCTTGCGAGCTGGGGCAAGAGGAGGGATAAGGAGGAGGGGGACAGGGGTGTGGCGTGTTGCGGACGTCGAGGAGCATCGACTGGCGCGCGGGGGAGGCTCGAGGTGGCCGGAGGCGCTTGGCAGGGGGCGGCTACAGTGCGGGAGCGCACCGTAGCACGCTCCAGAGCGTGCCTTTCGCTGCCATGGCATTGTTTAAGGGGCAAGGGTGTGCCTACTCATGTCTGGTAGCGCTAGGGAGAAGTAAACAAGTGGGGACGGGCATTGGATGCCCTAGAGATCCACTGGAGTGAGGAGGGTGGTGAGAAAGGAGAAGAATGCTGTTGTCCAGGAGGGTGCATGGGGATGTTTCACCCTTCAATCAATGAGTTGAGGCCAGGGAAGAGTTACTGGAGGTGCAAGGGGACTCTGAGGGGCTGTGGTAAAAAGTTGAGGTCATGGAGAAAAGTGAAAGTGGTCAAAACAGGGGTTTTAGTAAAATGGCAGAAGGTGTTTGATGCTTGTTTGGTTAAGCAAATGAACTCCATCTGGCATGAGACTCAACAGGGTGAAATGGCACATATAATTAGGGCGTTCCACCAATTTGGAGCTTATTTGGGCAAAGTTGCCAATGCAACTTTTGTAAACCCCAGAAATTAGCAGAAATGAACTTGTGTAGATCTAGTTTAGCAAATCACTTCCCCTTGATGCACCACTTGGTTTAGTAGCCTCATTTGGTCATGTGAACTTGCTCACAAAAGTTGGGGTCAAGGAGAGAAAGTTGGTAGTGCAAAGTTGTTCAAATTTGATTCTGGCCAGAGAGGGTTTTGGGGCATTTTGGTGAACCAAAATGACCTGGATTGACATGAGCCTTTTCAAGGTGATCACAATATGCATTTGTGACTTGCTGGATTTTCCTTGGATTTTTATGAAAATATTTCCTGTAGAAATATTTCAATCCCTTGAAATGGGCAGAAATGGTTTTGGGAGGTTTTGTCCAATATTTTGAACATGACCACGTGTTGAAACTCTTATATATGGTAAATATATGCCCACTGAGTTTCCCTAAATTTTGTGAAATATTATTGAAGCAATAAAATATTTTTTTCCCTATTAAGGACCATTTCTAGCCTTAAGAAAAAGCTTTTAAATAAAATAGGAAAATAACTTTTAAAATTATATTTTTGTGGTTTCTGGGTATCCTATATCTAATAGGAGGCAAATATATTTTTGGAAAGATTTTTACTGCCCTTAATTAAGTACTTGCAGTGCAAACCTCAATTTAGGGGTTTTTGAAAAAACTAATTTCTTGAAAATACTATTTGGCCAAATTATTTTTGCCAGAAATTATTTTTATGTCCTATACACATGGCATGATCATTGGGAAAGGTTTTTGGATCAAGGAGAAGGAGTATAAGAGTTGGAGGATTTATTTTACTTTTAGAGCACTTGCAAAGAACAGACAAAAACCAATCAAGGCAAGGTCCAACACACTCAAAAGTTTTTGTCAAACCACACTTTATCATGATTGTTAGATTAAGTGTAGTGCCATGAAAATCAGGGTGTGACAGTAACAATCACATGCTAAGCTCTTTGGTCCATATATATGGGCCATGTGCCACCAAAGAGAAGGGCCGCCTCTGAGCCATTGTCCATTGAGAGGAAACAAGTCTGGCCTATGAACGGTGTGCGGGGCCAGCCCCTTCATCTGCTTCAGAACTCTGTGCTGCAAGATGTGGACCCTAGCAACCAAGGCTCGTCCCATGCACCGCACGCCAACTGGACCCACACCATGCATGCACGCGTGGCCAATTAGACACTCACTGGTCAACCTTGACAATGTACACAAGACGCATGCGCACTCATTAGCCATCTAGCCCCCAGCCATGCACACCTAGCCAACTTCACTCAAACCGTCCACCGTTTGCCAGGTTCACCCACACCGTCCATCCATTATTGACCCCACCTCGGTTCGTTGGACCTCCAACACGAGTCCCTTCCCTTGGCATGCCAGGTATGTCAAAGCAACACGCGACTACACATATTGCACACCGAGATACGACGTCATTCACTAGTGCCAGCAAGCCTGTGCACCTGAGCATCTCTACCCATGGTGGACACTAGCGCATGGTTAGGATCAAGAAGCCTAGCGGCACATGATGTCGGCCAGATAGGTTGGGGGTGCATGACATGGGTCCAGATGAAACGCATGGCATCGCATGGATCCACATTCCCCCGCCCAATACCAGACAACGGGCATATACCAGACGAATCCAAGCAGTCGCTGACGAAGCTTGGAAGCCATGTGTTATGTGCATGCTGAATTTCAATATTTAGGAATTATTAACGTACAAAAACAATAATTCAAGCGTCTATGTAAAGGTGTACAACATAATTTTCAATAAAAAAATGAAACATGACACGTGCACATGCAACTTGCCAACAAGTGCACTTGTACTACAAAAAGACAACATGTGCACGTATCCCACCATGCCTTCTACAATTTTTGTTCCATGTTTTTTTGCCACATAACTTTGGAAGGAAAAACAAAAGAATGTGATTTTCCCATAAAAAACGTGATGGCGAGATGGTTGCAACCAACCAAGATAGATAGTGCATGGAAGTTGCCCCCCGCTGGGAGATTGGATCGACCACTCCTAGATTATAGGGTGAGGCCACCGTGAACGTGAACGTGATCGTGAGAGGGTCAAGAAGGATCCGTTTTTTTGAGGGAAAGGAAGTAATTTTCTGGGTTTACAAAAAAGGAATGCACCCGTTTTTGAGGGACAAAAAAATGCACGTTATAATGTGTAATTAATGAAATTATAATTTAACAGAAACATTGCTATTTTCAAGCAATTTAAAAACAACATACTTGTTTTGGCAAAAAAATGTTGATAATGCGATAGTCCATTTTTTGGACACTTACGTGTAGTGGTGCATGTTGTGCAAATCGGGGTGGAAGTCTTGTGCTAAGCTATTTTGCGGGGTGCGGCATATGAGTCTACATGGGGGATGGTTGGCTTGGGGGCCGGAGTAAGTGATGTGGGTCTAGTGTCTAAGTGGTGCACCACGTGGGTCTAGACGGCGGGGGTGCATGATTTGGATCTAGCTACCTTGAGGTAACACATCCGATTTGCGCGCTGGGTGCGGGCCCGTTCCTCCATTTTCATTGGTGCTTTCTCTCGGCTCAACGGAGAACAATCCAAAAGCGCATGCAAGGTCCCGACCTTTCTCGGAGCCTGCGCTTGCCATGTTCGGGACATTTTCCGCATTTCTAGGGCATTATCCTCGGAAATTCAGGATCTATACCGCGGCCACATGAAATCACAGCAGGGATTGGGGGTGACAGTTCCATGCTAAGCTCTGGTCCATATATGTGCCATGTGCGACCAATTGGCCGGGCCGCATCAGAGCCATTGTTGAGGGCAAAAAATGTCGGGTCTCGTCGGCCGCCGCTATAATCTGTGCAAATTCATGAGGGATCCAAATTTCTTGGGACCTTTCGCGGTGTGGGTGTGGTCGAACATCGAGAGTGGCACGCATAAGCCTTCACATAGGTTGTGTGTAAACGAGACCAAAACGCATCGCGGAGCTAGCCATCGAGAGGGAACAAGTCCTGCTTGTGGACGAAGACTGGGGCCCGCCCCTTCATCTTCTTCAGAACTCTGTGCCGCAAGTTGTGGGCCCTACCCACCAAGGCACATCCCGTGCACCACACACAAACTGGACCCACACCATGCATGCACGCATCGCCACGTAGACAACCACCATTCAACCTTGACAATGTACAGATGACGCATGCGCACTCATTAGCCATCTAGCCCCCCAGCCATGCAAACCTAGCCACCTAAACTCAAACCATGCATCGTTAGCCAGGTTGACCCACACCATACATCCAACATTGACCCCACCGTGGTTCATTGGACCTTCGACGAGTCCCTTCGGTATGGAAGGCACACCAAAGAGACACGCGGCTACACATATTACACACCGAGATCCGACATCATTCACTAGTGTTAGCAAACCTGTCCACATGAGAATCTCTGTGCATGGTGGACACTAGCTCGTTGTTTGGATCGAGAAGGCTAGCGGCGCATATTTTGGCCCGGTTGGCTCGAGGTGCATTTTATGGGTGCAGAGAAAACACATGGCATCGCGTGGATCAACAATCCCCTCCTCGATACCGGACATCGGATATATGGCAGACGAATCCGCGCGGTTGATGACGAAGTTTTGTCACACCCATTTGCCATTCCATTGTTTGCAAAGGTTTACAACATATTTTAGGACAAATATAAAACATGAAACATGCAGATGAACAAGCCTACAAATTCAGTTGTCCCACTGTATGATTTTGTTCTATGTAATGAGGGAGCAGTTGCATTGCACAATTTTTTGAAGGGAAGTTGCATTACTCCTAAATCATGGCTGTGCACGATCGGGCTATTCATTTAAGTGAGAAATGAGAAGCTGTGTTTTGACGTGCCAAGACGTGGTGGTGTGAACAACGCACGGGGTGGTGTGAGCGTGGCAACAACTCCTTTTGACTGCTCAGGACCAAATCGGCGGCTCCGCTTCCCCATAGCATTTATCTCATCGCCACCCCCCTCTTCCCGTCCTCTTCTCCATCCACAAATCCAGAAAGAGGTTTTTCTCCTCCCATGCCTCACCACTCACCTGCCCATCCCACCATTGCTCCCTTCCCGCTGCTGCACCTCCGCCGTCAAGATGCCCAAGCGGACCATGGGTGGGTGGGCCGATGCCAGGGCCGATGCCATGGCGCACGAAGCATCCAAGCGCCGTGTGAAGCCGCACATGGAGAAACCCCTCCCCGCCGGCGAGGGGTCCAGCCGGCAGCAGGGCGGCCTTGATGTCGTCGACCACGTCTAGGCTCCGATTTATGTTTTGATGATCAACTTGTCGGTTCCTCCCATGAACCTATGCATAGGGGTTGGCACACGTTTTCGTTTTGACTCTCTGGTAGAAACTTTGGGGCACTCTTTGAAGTACTTTGTGTTGGTTGGATAGATGAATTTGAGATTGTGTGATGCATATCGTATAATCATGCCCAGGGATACTTGAGGTGACAATGGAGTATCTAGGTGACATTAAGGTTTTGGTTGATTTGTGTCTTAAGGTGTTATTCTAGTACGAACTCTTGAATAGATCGATCCGAAAGAATAACTTTGAGGTGGTTTCGTACCCTACCATAATCTCTTCATTTCTTCTCCGCTATTAGTGGCTTTGGAGTGACTCTTTTTTGCATGTTGCGGGATTGTTATATGATATATCTATGTTATTATTGTTGAGAGAACTTCCACTAGTGAAAGTATGAACCCTATGCCTTATTTCCTAGCATTGCAATACCGTTTACGCTCACTTTTATCATTAGTTACCTTGCTGTTTTTATATTTTCAGCTTACAAAAACCTTTATCTACTATCCATATTGCACTTGTATCACTATCTCTTCGCCGAACTAGTGCACCTATACAATTTACCATTGTATTGGGTGTGTTGAGGACACAAGAGACTCTTTGTTATTTGGTTGCATGATTGCTTGAGAGAGACCATCTTCATCCTATGCCTCCCACGGATTGATAAACCTTAGGTCATCCACTTGAGGGAAATTTGCTACTGTCCTACAAACCTGTGCACTTGCAGGCCCAACAACGTCTACAAGAAGAAGGTTGTGTAGTAGACATCAAGCTCTTTTCTGGCGCCGTTGCTGGGGAGGT
The DNA here is from genome assembly GCA_900231445.1 of Triticum turgidum subsp. durum. Classification (NCBI taxonomy): domain Eukaryota; kingdom Viridiplantae; phylum Streptophyta; class Magnoliopsida; order Poales; family Poaceae; genus Triticum; species Triticum turgidum. Next base: position 594,275,465 of record LT934124.1, on the reverse strand, counting down.
GAGTGCTTGAACGTATATCTTTAGATCTTGCAATCGAATCTTTTTGTTTCGTGTTTTATCATTAGTTTAGTTTATAAAAGGAAAACTACAAAAAAAATGGATTCGAGTTTGTCTCATACGCTTCATCCTTTTAATATCTTTCGTGAGTATGACGGAAAGGAAAATAGTTCTGAATTGCTAGAAGAAGAATGCATTAAAATGCTTGGTACTAGATCTTTGTATGATGAGCATGATTGTAATGTTGTTAGTATGAATTCCTTGAATATCCATGATGCTAATGATATGCAAAGCCACAAGCTTGGGGAAGCTATGTTTGATGAAGATGATATTTTTAGTCCCCCAAGTTTTGATGAGAATATTTATTATGATGAAATCATGCCTCCTATTTATGATGATTATATTAGTGAAAGTGGATTTGGAGAGGTCATGACTTTATTTAGTGATGAATCCACTATTTCGCAAGAGGTTCCAATTGATTATGAGAACAAAGTTGCTATCTATGATGATTATTGTGATGACTTGTATGCTATTAGGAATAATGATAACAATGGAACTTGTCATCATGATTTTAGTTTTCAATTGGATTATGCCTCACATGATAAATATTTTGTTAAGTTTGCTCCCACTACTATTCGTGAGAAGAAATTTGCTTATGTGGAGAGTAGTAAATTTTCTATGCTTGTAGATCATGAAAAGAATGCTTTAGGTGCTGGTTATATTGTTGAAATCATTCATGATGCTACTAAAAATTATTATGAGGGAGGAACTTATGCATGTAGGAATTGCAATAATATCAAGTTTCCTTCCTATGTGTTGAAATTTTTGAAGCTATGCTTGTTTTACCTTCCTATGCTAATTGATTATTGTTCCCATAAGTTGTTTGCTCACAAAATCCCTATGCATAGGAAGTGGGTTAGACTTAAATGTGCTAGTCATATGCTTCATGATGCTCCCGTTATGTTTCAATTCTTATCTTTTATGTTAGCATCATTGCCATCATCATGCCTAGCTAGAAAGGCATTAAAGAAAAGTGCTTGTTGGGAGACAACCCAATACTTATCCTTACTGTTTTTGTGTGTCCACATGATTATGCTACTGTAGTAATCATGTTTTATAGCTTTTGTTTCAATAAATGGCCAAGTAAGACCTTTAGGATAGCTTACGGTGATAGTTGTGTTGATCCCGCTGAGAATCAGAAACTTTTGCACCCAGTAAATTAGTTTTGTTAATTCAAACGTGCTCTTGCATTCTTCACAGTGTAGTATTTTTATCATAATTTTTGGAGTTAGGGAAGTATTGATACTCTTGCATTCTTTACAGACTGTGCTGTTTTGGCAGATTGTTGTTATCTTTGCATTGTTTGCATATGTTTGCTTGTTTAATGATTCTATTTGAGGATAGGAGTATTAAATATGCATAGGCATTTAGTATGCAATGTTGAATAATAATTTTAGTGATTTGTTACACTAGAAAACGATAAGGTTTTGTTTTGGTTTATACTAACCTATCTCACGAGTTCTTGTTGAGTTTGGTGTGGATGAAGCTTTCGATAAAAGAGAAACTATGATATGAGAGGAATTAAGGGGACACAAAAGTTCAAGATTGGGGATGCCCCGCCCTAAGATAATATTTCAAGAAGTCTCAAGAATCTAAGCTTGGGGATGCCCCGGTAGGCATCCCACCTTTCTTCTTCAACAACTATCGGTTAGTATCGATTGAACCTAAGTTTTTGCTTCTTCACATGAGTTGTGCTATCCTTGCAATGCCATTTTATTTTGTTTTTCTTGCTGTTTGAATACAATACCAAGATCTTAAATTCTTAAATGAGAAAGAGTCTTCACATAGTTACGTAATTATTTAGCTACTCATTGATCTTCATTTATATCTCTTTGGAGTAGTTTTTCATTTACTCGTGTGCTTCACTTACATCCTATGAGTAAATTGTTGAATGAGTAGATTGTCATAAATCTGATATTATATATGTATCATTTGCTTATCTCATGGGGAGTAATGACTTCACATCTAAAAAGTAGAGGTGGTAAATTTGAAGGTTAGCAAGCATTGTATTGGTCATTTGAACAATTCATGAAAGAATATTGAAGGAAGAGAGATTTCACATATAAAAATACTATCTTAGACATCTTTTATAATTGTGAGCACTCATTAAGTATGACATGCTAAAGAGTTGATGTTGGACAAGGAAGACAACGTAATGGGTTATGTTTTCTCACATCTCAGTTAAAGTATATTTTCATGGATCATTCAAATATGTCGAGCTTGCCTTTCCCCCTCATGCTAGCCAAATTCCTTGCACCAAGTAGAGATACTACTTGTGCTTCCAAATACCCTTACACCCAGTTTTGCCATGAGAGTCCACCATACCTACCTATGGATTGAGTAAGATCCTTCAAGTAAGTTGTCATCAGTGCAAGCAATAAAAATTGCTCTCTAAATATGTATGATCTATTAGTGTGAAGAAAAAAAAGCTTTATACGATCTTGTTATGGAAGCAATAATAGCGACGGACTGCATAATAAAGGTCCACATACAAGTGGCAACATAAAGTGACGTTCTTTTGCATTAAGATTTTGTGCATCCAGCCATAAAAATGCATGACAACCTCTACTTCCCTCTGCGAAGGGCCTATCTTTTACTTTATGTCTTTTACTTTATGCAAGAGTCAATGTGATCTTCACCTTTCCCTTTTTCATTTTATCCTTTGGCAAGCACCTTGTGTTGGAAAGATCCTGATATATATATATATATATATATCCAATTGGATGTAAGTTAGCATGAACTGTTATTGTTGACATCACCCAAAGGTGAATACGCTGGGAAGCAACACTATAAGCCCCTATATTTCTCAGTGTCAGATTGAAACTTCATAACCATAAGTATTGCGTGAGTGTTAGCAATTGTAGAACACTATATGATAGTTGAGTATGTGGAGTTTGCTAAATCAAAGCTCTGACATAGACCCTTCCTGAAAATAAGATGAATTGCAATTGTTTGATGACTAAGAATGAAGTTTGCTAGTTTTCAAGAAAGTTTATGGTCTATGCTTTAACATGTGAATAGCTTGTTACTTGATCTTGAGAAGTTTTATGAGATGAACTACTGTTATGACATATAATCATGCTAGAAAAGGTGATTGAAATTATCATTGATCAAACTTGTGCACCTTCTAGCATTCACACTTCATAAATTCTTTCTTTTATTATTTACCAACTCGAGGACGAGTAGGAATTAAGCTTGGGGATGCTGATACGTCTCCAATGTATCTATAATTTATGAAGCATTCTGTAGGACCTTGAAGTATGTCTAGAGGGGGGGTGATTAGACTACTTGACCAAATAAAAAGTTAACCTTTTCCCAATTTTAGACTTTGGCAGATTTTAGCTATCTTTGGACAAGTCAAGCAATCATCACACAATTCAAGCAAGCATGCAAAGAGTATATAGGCAGCGGAAATTAAAGCATGCAACTTGCAAGAAAGTAATGGGAAGGGTTTGGAGGATTCAAACGCAATTGGAGACACGGATGTTTTTGGCCTGGTTCCGATAGGTGGTGCTATCGTACATCCACGTTGATGGCGACTTCAACCCACGAAGGTTAACGGTTGCGCGAGTCCACGGAGGGCTCCACCCACGAAGGGTCCACAAAGAAGCAACCTTGTCTATCCCACCATGGCCGTCGCCCACGAAGGACTTGCCTCACTAACGGTATATCTTCACGAAGTAGGTGATCTCCTTGCCCTTACAAACTCCTTGGTTCAACTCCACAATCTTGTCGGAGGCTCCCAAGTGACACCTAGCCAATCTAGGAGACACCACTCTCCAAGAAGTAACAAATGGTGCGTTGATGATGAACTCCTTGCTCTTGTGCTTCAAATGATAGTCTCCCCAACACTCAACTCTCTCTCATAGGATTTGGATCTGGTGGAAAGAAGATTTGAGTGTAAAGCAACTTGGGGAAGGCTAGAGATCAAGATTCATATTGTAGGAATGGAATATCTTGGCCTCAACACATGAGTAGGTAGTTCTCTCCCAGAAATAGTAAGTTGGAAGTGTAGGTTTGTTCTGATGGCTCTCTCCACGAATGAAGAGGAGGTGGAGGGGTATATATAGCCTCCACACATAATCTAACCATTACACACAATTTACCAAACTCAGTGGGACTGAATCAACAAACTCGGTCGGACCGATTTAGTAAACCTAGTGACCGTTAGTGATTTCGGTGGGACCGACATGCAACTCGGTAGAACCGATATGGTTAGGGTTAGGGCATAACGTAATATCGGAAAGACCGATTACACAAACTCAGTGAGACCGATTTTGGTAATTAGCTAACCAGAGAGTTGGTCAGGTAAACTCGGTGGGACCGATTCGCTCTTTTCGGTCAGACCGAAATGTTACGAAAGGGAAACAGAGAGTTTACATTGCAATCTCGGTGGGACCGATCGCTCACTTCGGTTAGACCGAAACGTTACGAAGGGAAGCAGAGAGATTACAATCCCATCTCAGTGAGACCAAGATCGCTATCGGTGAGACCAATTTGCCTAGGGTTTGTGGCAGTGGCTATAACATTTGAACTCGGTGGCGCCGGATAGAAAGAATCGGTGTGACCGATTTTGACTTTAGGTTTAGGTCATATGAGGATGTGAGAAAGTAGTTGTGGGTATTTGGAGCATATCACTAAGCACTTGAAGCAAGAGGCTCATTAAGCAACACCTCATCCCTCCTTGATAGTATTGGCTTTTCCTATAACTCAATGTGATCTTGGATCACTAAAATGTAAAAAGAAGAGTCTTGAGCTTTTGAGCTTGAGCCAATCCTTTGTCCTTGATATTTTGAGGGATCCACTTTCATCATCCATGCCATGCCATTCATTGAGCTTTCCTGAAATAATAGTCTTGGAATAGCATTAGCTCAATGAGCTATATGTTGTTATGAATTACCAAAACCACCTAGGGATAGTTGCACTTTCACATTCATGCTATTTTATTATTTGTTTTGAATAATTACGGGCTTTATTATACACTTTTATATTACTTTTGGGACTAACCTACTAACCGGAGGCCCAACCCATACTGTTGTTTTATTGCCTGTTTCAGTATTTCGAAGAAAAGGAATATCAAACGGAGTCCAAACGGAATGAAACCTTCGGGAACGTGATTTTTGGAACGAACATGATCCGGAAGACTTGGAGTATAAGCCATGGAAGCTTCGAGGAGGCCAAGATATAGGAGGGCGCGCATATTGCCTCCACTTGAACCTAATCCACCTTCATTTGACACACTGTTATGGACATAATGATGTAAACCTCATAATTGGTATTGTACCAATATTTGTACGACGGCGCATAAATACACTAAAAATAAAAAAATAAAAAAATAATACTAGTAGCGATGGAGAGAAAACACGCTGCCAGTAGTTACATTAGCAGTAGCGTGAGAGTGAACAAACGCTGCAGCTATTTGTCCAAGCAGTACCGTGTGTGGGCACGCGTTATTGCTAAGAAATAGCTGTAGCGCCTTATTAGTAGCGCGCCTACCCGCGCTACTAGCGAGCACAAAACTAGCGCTACTGCTAGGGTTTTCCCTAGTAGTGTCTGGGTGCGCCCCCTGTCTCCTGGGCCCCTCGAGGCTCCCCCGACCAACTTCTTTTGCCTATATAAGTCCACGTACCCTAAAAACATCGGAGACAAAGATAGATCGGGAGTTCCATCGCCACAAGCCTCTGTAGTCACCAAAAACCTCTCGGGAGCCCGTTCCGGCACCCTGCTGGAGGGGGAATCCATCAACGGTGGCCATCTTCATCATCCCGGCGCTCTCCATGATGAGGAGGGAGTAGTTCACCCTAGGGGCTGAGGGTATGTACAAGTAGCTATGTGTTTGATCTCTCTCTCTCTCTCTCTCTCTCTCGTGTTCTCTCTATGGCACGATCTTGATGTATCGCGAGCTTTGCTATTATAATTGGATCTTATGATGTTTCTCCCCCTCTACTCTCTTGTAATGGATTGAGTTTTCCCTTTGAAGTGATCTTATCGGATTGAGTCTTTAAGGATTTGAGAACACTTGATGTATGTCTTGCCGTGTTTATCTGTGGTGACAATGGGATATCACGTGATCCACTTGATGTATGTTTTGGTGATCAACTTGTGGGTTCCGCCCATGACCCTATGCATAGGTGTTGTCACACGTTTTCGTCTTGACTCTCCGGTAGAAACTTTGGGGCACTATTTGAAGTACTTTCTCTTGGTTGGATACATGTATTTGAGATTGTGTGATGCATATCGTATAATCATGCCCACGGATACTTGAGGTGACAATGGAGTATCTAGGTGACATTAGGGTTTTGATTGATTTGTGTCTTAAGGTGTTATTCTAGTATGGAATCTTGAATAGATCGATCCGAAAGAATAACTTTGAGGTGGTTTCGTACCCTACCATAATCTCTTTGTTTGTTCTCCACTATTAGTGGCTTTGGAGTGACTCTTTGTTGCATGTTGAGGGATTGTTATATGATCTATCTATGTTATTATTGTTGAGAGAACTTGCACTAGTAAAAGTATGAAATACCCTATGACTTGTTTCCTAGCATTGCAATACCGTTTACGCTCACTTTTATCATTAGTTACCTTGCTGTTTTTATATTTTCAGATTGCAATACCGTCTACTATCCATATTGCACTTGTATCACTATCTCTTCGCCGAACTAGTGCACCTATACAACTTACCATTGCATTGGGTGTGTTGGGAACACAAGAGACTCTTTGTTATTTGGTTGCAGGGTTGCTTGAGAGAGACCATCTTCATCCTACGCCCCCCACGGATTGATAAACCTTAGGTCATCCACTTGAGGGAAATTTGCTACTGTCCTACAAACCTGTGCACTTGCAGGCCCAACAACGTCTACAAGAAGAAGGTTGTGTAGTAGACATCACCGCGGTCCACTGCCCCATCGCCCGCGCCCGTCGCCATCGTCGCCTGCCTCCTACACTGTCCCGCGCCGCCCCGACCCCGTCGCCCGCGCCCGTCACCGACGCCGCCCTCTGCCCCGACCTCGCCGTCACCGCCCTCCGCCACCCGGTGAGCCCTCCCTCTGCCGCCCTCTGCCATGCTCTGCTGCGCGCCACCGCCCTCTGCTTGCCGCGCGCCGCCACTGCCGCCCCGGCCGGCTAGCTGCATTGATGTATACTTTGTTTTTCATTTATGTATGTATGTGTATATATATGCAGATGTATGTATATGATCCATGGATATGTATGCATTGATGTATGATTTTTTTTTCATAGAACTTTTTTGGTCAACATTTGTCAATTTATTAGGAAGTGCTTAGTATATAGTTGAAATAGTTGATTTAATAAACTACTTTATTTTATTTTATAAGTAGTTTATTTTTAGTAAGTACTACTTTATTTTATTTATAGTAAGTGCTTAGTAGTTGAACTAGTTGATTTCATAAAAGTACTTTATTTTATTATAGAAGTAGTTTATTTTTAGTAGGTACTACTTTATTTTATTTATAGTAAGTGCTTAGTAGTTGAACTAGTTGATTTTACTATAGAAGTAGTTTATTCTTAGCAAGAAAACTAATAGAACTAGTTTATTTTTTTAGTTCTTATTCCCGCATCGACGTCGACGATGCCTATCCCGCATCCTTGTCGTCGACTCGGCGGAGAAGGCCTTGATCAGAGGGGCCATGTCCGGGACTGGGCTCCGCCGAGCTAGTATTGGGAGGTGCTACCTTCCGGGGGCGTAGGTTGGTGAGGAGCCAGTCCGTCGTTGACCCGATCCTTGTTTGGTGGCGGTCGCATGGGCCAGTGACGGTGCCGAGGCTTCCGGACACGACGGAAGTGGTACGTCACCGTGTCAGTGAGGAGGACGAGCACGTCCGTCGCTACATGGTTGCGTTGGAGGGAAGGTTCGACAATACCATGCAGGTTCTTCAGGGACCTCACTGGAGCTATGATCCTGTGATGGTTCCTTCTCTTTGGATGTCCACCGCCCGCGCCGATACCCGTTGGGCGCTACGGTTCTAGCTGTATTAGCGATGCTATATGTATGATAGTTCCTTCTCTTTGGGTGTCCACCGCCCGCGCCGATACCCGTTGGGCGCTACGGTTCTAGCTGTATTAGCGATGCTATATGTATGATAGTATTCGAGGTGTATTAGTGATAATATTGGACGATGTACGGACGCAAGAGATGATGTAGTTTTGCTTATAATTAAATGCATGCTAATTTGAATACTACTTTATTTTACGATTTGGTTTTGCTAAAATTGGAGAGCACTATGCAAGGCGTATGCATTTGATTAGTTGATAGCTTATAGGGTTTTTGTTTTTGCAGAAATCTAGGAGCCCCCTCCATCATCACCGCCGTCGTCCCCGTCACTGACCCCCCTCCGACCTCGAGGTGAGACTAGCCAAATCTCCATGTCAATAGGAGTCCCGAGTTGACTTTAAGTCTGTCGAGTCTCCACCATATATGAGAGGACGAAGAATCCCGACTCTTGTCATGGGGGTAGCTTGTGCTTCGTTCCCGTGTGCTAGACAATTTGGTGTAATGCACTCGGAAACGAAAGGAGGAGCTATCATCACCGACAGTCGCAAATGTCAGAGAGGAATCAGTGAGGAAGAGTCTCCACCATATATATATGAGAGGACGAAGAATCACGACTGTTGTCGTGGGGGTAGCTTCTCCTTCATTCCAGTGTGCTAGACAATTTGGTGTAATGCACTCGGGAATGAAAGGAAGAGCTACCATCACCGACGGTCGCATATGTACACCACGTGAGCTGAGAGTTTTCAGGAAAAGTCTCGATAGACCGATAGTCAACCCGTGATGAATAATAATGATCTAATTTAGGTTTTTTAGTACATATATTTAATTGTACAAGTTTAATATTTGAATTATGAGCATAGGAAATGTCGTACTCGGACAACGAAAACAGCCCGGGGGAGTGCGACTAGTGCCACGACGACCAAGGTATGTGCGACAGGTTCCTTGAGCTGGACGAAGATCGGCACTTCAACATTAAGCTCGAGGAAACCTTCGATGTTGAAACGGTATGCAATGACGACAAGTGTTTTTTTCGTAATTATAAGCACGACTTCAACTATTTCAACGTGTAGTTTTCATCGTTTCCAATTTGACTAGATTATCCCATGCTATGCAAGACGCTATGTCTTGGAGAGGATGGGTTTTGAAGACCATGAAAGTATGGAAACAAAGAAAATTCACCTAAGGACCCATCATGGTGTGGATTTTGAAGTAAAGCTGCACAATTCTGAGAGTGTAACCCACTTTGGTTGCAAAAATTGAGAAGCACTTTGCAAGATGTATGGTTTTGATGAGGGTATGCTTGTCACCATGGATCTTGGTGATCCTAAAATCAAGCAAGACAATATGGACATTTGGGTCCTTGTTGATACATCTCCAATTCTACCGCTATATGAGTTTCTCAAACATAGTTATTAGCTAATTTATATTGTTTATTTCAAAATAGTTGACAACTTATTTCCATTGATAACTTATTTTCATTCTTCAAAGAATGTGCGGAAGATGGTAGACAGAACCTACTACACCGAAGGCTCCGAATTAACTTATCAGGAGAAAAATGATCAAATCACATTTTGTACTGATCTTAAGAATTACAATATCTACAATCAAACTCCTCAACATTATGGTCAATACGTGTCACTAGTGCACGTGTTGAACTACGGTAACTACCATGGAGATACCCTGGTAAGATTTTTTACTATTATGATGTCCGTGCATCTTTTGCATACTTCTAAAACTAGTACATCATTGCTAACTACGAAGTTATTACTATGTTTTTCAACAGATAATCCCGAATGATTGTGTGCCTCATCTGATGTGTCAGCATGGCCGCCTTGATGTTTTGAACATACAGCCAGGTCATCCTACTAATCTCAACTGTTCACACCGGATTTCTAAAAGAAGTGGAGACATGACAATCAAAGAATGGAAAAAATGCATGGATAGTCGTAAGGAGGTTCTTGGAAGCAAAAGGAAGCGAAACGCAAGAATGGGAGACAGGATGATCTCCATTCTCCATAATGGAGAGTCAGGGTCTATATTGTTTTATGCTATTTTACCTTAAAGAGGGTATTTAGGTCCTACCTAATACTGATGATCATGTGCTAAGAACAATTAAATAGGGTTGGTTCGATGACTATGAGGATGATGATCGTATGACTTGTTATTAATAATGAGTAGAAGTTGTATGATGATGATTAGTAGGACCTATTATTATGATGATGCACGGTGCGAGCATGAAGGGTTATTATATATCAGTGGGTGAAATGAACATGGATTGGATTGAAGTGAAGGCAACATGCATGTGGTGCATGTCTAAAGTATTACAATCCAAACTTGATCAAGTTAGGATTAGTATTACTTTCGACATGCACCACATGTTGCCTTCAGTTCAATCTAAGCCATGTTTAGGCATAGCAGTAGCGTTGGAAACCAAGCACGGAGATAAGAGAGAACACTTCTCTCTATTAGCTAGCTAATTAGCAACCTAAATTAACCCTCAAAACCCCTAAACCACATCCTTTCAAAAAAAAACCCAGCTCCTGCCAGCTGCTGACGTGTGGATGCCTTTTGGTCCCGGTTGGTGCCACAAACGGGGACCAAAGGCCCTCCTGCCTGGGCTCGCCGCAGCGGCCACGTGGAGGCACATCTATCCCGGTTCATGTAATAACCGGGACTAAAGGCCAAGGGCTTTAATGACGACCCTTTAGCCCCGGATCCAAAACCGAGACAGATGGGCCTTACGAACCGGGACAAATGACCCATTTTGTACTAGTAGACCACCTATGATACTAATGTATGATACTATGCACTACAGATGTAATAACATAGACTAGTAACATATGAATATTACTAGTCTAAGTTATTCCCACTATGACCAGCCTTAATTGTCTGTGGCACCACACTAAGAAGCACAAATCTCAGCGGGCCACAACAGATAGGGATAAGGGGGTGTCGGGAATCCCGGGACCTGTCACACCTTTTCGATTTCAAGATCGGTGCTATAGGAATTTCAAGCTAGGTACTGCAGAAGAAATTCAGAACAAGTCCCTTACAATATATCGAGGAGCAAATTATTCGTGTCTCCAAGCTACACTACAATAGCAGAGACAGGAGCAGTGCACTTATTCATTCATCATCATTTATCAAAATTGAAGTTTGTAAACACAAGCGAACATAACACTTGACCAAAGTATAATACTAGAACAAAGACGCAGCAAGACGAGCACACACACAACTCTTTGGAGGACACCCATGGCGCCAGACTTGTGCGCCCAGAACCTGCTCCATGGCCAAGTACTTACTGACCACCGAGGAGGGTGGAGCACCAAGTGAAGGGTGGACTCCTAAAGCTGCTTACCAACAAAGACGAGATACTGCTGGTTGGGGGGTATGCCGTCCTTGTCCTGAATCTTGGCCTCCACATTGTCTATGGTGTCCGAGGACTCGGCCTCTAGGGTGATGGTCCTGCTGTTGACGGTCTTGACTAAGATCTCTGTATACCACCATAGAGGCGGAGAGCCAGGGAGGGTGGGACATTGCGTCAAAAAGAACTTAGAAATTCAATTTTCCAGAGGGCGAAAGTTTTCGAATTTTTTTGTGCACACGTACACATGTATACGACGTATGTGCAGAATTTCACAGCATTATAGTTTCACAAGTGGCGTGTACATGCCATGCAAAAAAAAATCGATGCAAAAAAAAATACATGTTTTTAAATGGGCCCTTTACTTTTTTTTGGGCCAGATTTTTTTTTCGTACAACCAACAAATCATAACATTTTTAAAGGAAATTTCACATGTTCGTGCCGGATACAGATCTGTTTCCATGGATTTTTTTTCATCAGATTTTTAACAAAATTCTAAATATGCATTTTGATTCTTTTAAATAACAAGCTCCCTTTAGCTGAGTAACCAAAAATCTGCACTAAAATATTATGGTCTATATAGACCATGTGGTGCATGTCTTTTTGGACAAAAGGTGGATTTTAGGCTCAAGATGGAGAATCAACAGAATATAAAACACAATGAGCACACGCCCGACATCTGTACAGTTAGGATGCACATAGCCAACAATAACACACACACAAAAACACGACATCAAATAGCCAAGTCATACAAGACCAAAGCTATGTGTAGGCGAGGAAAAAAGAAAACAAAAACACAAAGCAATCAAATCCATGCTCGACAAACTACATCAATGACCGTATTTGTACAAACCATCCCATGACATCACATGAATGACAAGGTTCTTTAACAACAACACCTTCAGAAAAGAAGCGACACTTAAGCTCCATCGTCACCGGATCCAGCCAGAATCTAGGTTTTCACCCTGAAAAACTTTTACGAGCATATCCGAGCAAGACTTTGAACAAGGTAACGACATAAAAACATCGTCATTGCAAGGTATATATAATCAAATCGGGTTTGGCTTAGGCTTTCACCAGGAGCTTAATATCGGATGCTCGAGTAACACCACCATCGACGTCCTCATGAGATGTCGACACCACTTTTCCGCGATCGCAGCAGCTACATGCAGCGTGCCACCGCCACAGCTACACATTCATACCTCTATGTCCAGCCATCATCTATAATTTGCATCTCCCTGTTGAAGTCAACCAGAATCACATGAGGACCTTGCCCATCGAATGGACTTCGAGAGCGTTCCTCCCTGCACTTTCATCTACCTGCAACTATATGCAAAGAGGAACCCTCAAGAAGATCTTTCGGTTGGCACCACAATCGGCAGCAAGGCCGCCGTTGTAGAAATACCAACAAGGAGCACACCGCCGCCGATCACCAACACGCTATATAGAACTCTTCCATGGCTCATTGACCCAGGGAAGGACGTGACTAGAATATGAGCGCACGGCCGCCAGATCAACGCAGCGCCTCCCGACCGGAGCACTATGCTTGCATCAAGTACGCCCGCCACTGCGCCCCCCCAACAAGTGTCGCTTCGGAGACGCCAGAGAGAACGCCCGGTGCCATGCCGCGGGGGTCCAAAGCCACTATCATTGTGATCCGTACCCACTCCAGCAGGTGCTACGTAGTGCTGCCATGCAACAAGCCGGAAGCCATCGCATCAGAAACGCCACAAAGCACGCCCAATACCACGCTGTCAGGATCCATCGGCTGTTAACTGACTGGTCCTAGGTTCGAATCTTACATGGGTAAAATTCAATTCTCTCAATTCCTCGGCCGAGCCGATGTCGATGGCCCAGACCACCTTGTCGTCCGTGTGACAACATGCCTCGCTGGACTAATCGATCCCCAATGCTCCATGAGAGAAATAATTACTGCCGCCACTAGGCACCAATGAGCTTTGCTGGGTGGCGTTTGCCGGCGATGACAGAGGAGGAGGAGGAGGAGGAGTAGGAGATGGCTAACGGCGTTGCTTGGGGTGCCCGCCCGAGCCGCTAACTGGAGATGACGCGGGGCCATGATCCTATTTTTTTGGGCGGTTCAAAAGCCGAGGTCTGCACTCAGCTACTAGTCATATAGTGCATGTCTAACATGACTGACACTGCAATTAAATATCTCAATTCAGTGTGTTGTCATTTTTTTACCAGTTTTTGTGAGAGCCTGTTTGGTACTTGATATAAATTGTATATTTAGGGCCTGTTTGATAGTTGCCCACTACTTGGGGAATTGTTGCTGCCTGTGACTCCTGCTCCAACCACCTTGGAGCTTAGACAAGTGCCAACGGAGGTGCTGGATGGTGTGCCCATCTTGGAATTGGGTCTTGCAGAGGCTCGTGCGAGTTGCTGTGATGAGAATCTTTCCACCTTGCCTATGACTAGACCCATCAGGTCGGTGATGCCTGAAGTTAAGGAGGTTGATGCGGCCGCTGTCTTGATGCGTGTTAGTGGCAGTTGCTTAGTTGATGAGAACTACACCAGAAACTACAATGAGTTCTACAATTTCTTTGACAAATGGGCGTCTGATCACCCTGTATCTAGCAAGACTATTACTGGCATGATGAAGGAGAAACCTGAGAAGAACATTGGGCAAGTGGTGTCTGTGGGTGATGAGGTTGATAGAGCAAGTGTGTCGACAACTAATTCTGAGACTCTGTTTGCGAAAGAGATCTATGACTTGCTTGCTAGTTTGGAAGTGGCTAGCCCAGGATCTGGCAAGGAGATTGCTTGCATCCTAACAAACAAAGCTACAACGGGCAAAATCAAGATGGAAAAAGCTCTTAGGAGCATAGGTAAGAAGTGTGGCGCCGTAGGAAAGGCGTATGCCGCTGCTTAAATGGATGATCTCAAATGTCTTCGACCGTCCCCATGGTGGTGTCCGTTGTCTTCAATCGAGGTGTTCATATTGGGTGTTCCAGTGTGTTTTAAAAGTGCGAGGGTTTGTTGTGCATTGGTTATGTCTATTGGATCGATCGTGCGAATGTGGTGTTCCATACTTTGTGAGTAGTTCGCATGTGGCGTATTTGTATTGGTTTTTTTCCTGATTTTCCATAATTAACTGGGCAATTCTCTTCTTCTTAATTAATCGACGAGGCAAAACTTTTGTCTCTGTTTTGAAAAAAAATAGTTGCCCAGCTTTCAGATCCACCACAAACCCGTAGTGGATCTGGGCCGAACGTTCCAGCTCCCGGAAGCTAGCTTCCTGTATCTAACGAGGTTGTACGTATAAAAAACTGTTGCAACGTTTTAGGTAATCCCAAAAAAGTGACACATACAGGTTACGAATGAATGTCACCGCCAACTTACTTGAGTGGCACATACCGGTTCGGTACCTTCTCTCTTGGTAGGTCTATTTTCCATCATTATTTCTTACTATAATTTATCTTATTTGAATATATATTTCACATATCATGCAGTTCTAATGTATTTTCTCTCTTAAAATGCAAGGAATACAAAGATAGGGGATTGCAGGACTTTTAGAAATCTGAACCTAAAATGTAACAGAAGAGAAAGAAATTCTTCAGAGCTCAAAGAATACAACACATTAACGTGGCGCAAATGGTGCTAGCTCGCGTCCTCCACCTGTCCACTTTTACTGTGTCGAAGTTTACTGCATCGAGCTAACAAAGAAAATATGAGTGCTTTTCCCCTTGCACCCAGCGTTTCCTATTCTCTGTTTTCCTCCTAGCTAGGTTGCAGCCGCCGCCGCCCGCGCTCATGGCCTCTCCTTCTTCCGCCCCGGGCTCCATCTCCTCCAACCCCTGCCTGTGCTCCGTCCCTTCCTCCTCGGAGGAGCAGCAGCGGCCGACGGTGGTGGACAAGGTCGGCGCGTCACGGAAGCGGATACGGTGGCCGTCACGAGCAGAGCAACGCGAAGCCGGCGTGGCGGCTGGGCTATCTGGAGAACTGGTGGGCGGTGGTGCCCGTTATGGGCGGGCGCGAGTTGGACGCGAAGTGACGGCGTTGACAAGGACGCCATCGCAGATCTGCGACGGAGGTGATCGAGGATGAGCTTCTTTTCGGGACACCATGGAGATCATGAAGGTACGTCCCCACTCCCCCTCTCCCATGTCTGGGTTGGCTAGGAGCGCGTCCGCTGCCCATGCCCGGCCTCACCGCCAGACCGCTTCTTGGCGGAGCTCGCTCCATAGGGCTCCGTCTCCTCTGCCGTCCCAGGGTACGGTCACATTCATCCCCACCCAGGAGCGCTCTAATCCGCTCGACAACAACGCTCACCCTAGTTGCCGTTGGAGGTGCGGAAGCCGCTGTCCCATACCAAGGACGTGCAGGCATGTTTTTGATTATGATTGTGAAAGGCAGACAATTATGGTCTGCAATCCAAAATACCGAACATGTTCTGATTTTACTAGAAGATTGATGTGGGCATTCATGTTATTGATTTTTTTTGGAAATGCAAAGCTGAAGGCTGAATGTTTTTCCATTAACATTCTGCATGTGCTGCTATAGATTGGTCATACAGCTTGATGAAAGCCTCAACCATTGGATGCACAAAATTGTGGAGCTTAAGATTCCCCGCCCTCGTTTCAATCTCCGAGGTTTTCTTAATGGTGAGCATTTTGCTTTTGTTTCTGTTGTTCTAATCTCTACCTCAAGGCGCAATAGTTCTTATTGTAGGCTTGGATTGTTCTCTCATTGTAGTCACTACTGTTGTTTAATATAATAATTGTCCTATATTTTCTCATGCAGGAGCGTTTGTTTAACACAAATAAGCCTTTTAAGTTGTTATATGGTAATATGGTGATAGATTGGAAAGTTTGATCACCGAGGACTGGGGATTACTGTCACAGGCTATTATACCACTTGCTGGTGCCTCCAATGAAAGTTGTACATACCTGTATAACCATATATCTGAGTTTGCTTGTTCATTCAGAAGATTGTATTATTTATGCAATTTCATGGTTCAACCTTTAATATACAGTTTTGGCTCGGTAGTTTGAGCTTCTGTTGTGCAACCGGATCATGATACTCATCTAGAGCAGTAGCTGCATTTTATTTTATTATCTTTTGAGTCATTTTACAGTGCATCCGGACGATATGGACCGTCCGTCGGAGCGAATTCGACGGTCCAGATCCGATGCAATACGCTGATGTCACGTGTATGATATCAGACCCCGAGGGGCATTTTCGGGAGAAAAAATATTTCGAACTGATCTAATTTTCCCTCCCAAATATTTCAAGGGTATTCTCGGTACAAATTTCAGGGCTATTTTCTGTTCGATTTTTATCTTGTTTGCTAGGGTTTATTCCTCACCGCCTCTAGGGTTTTAATCCTCGCCGGCAGGATCTAGCCGCTCGTCGTGGCCCTTCCCTCCCTCGCCACCGGCAAGATCTAACTGCGCGTCACGCCCCCTCCCTCCCTCGTCGCCGGCAGGATCTAGCCGCGCGTCGCGGCCCTGCCCTTCCTCCATCCCAATTCCCTCGTGATCTCGCACCACCTTTTCAACGAACACTAGAGAAGGCCCACTGCCCTCCCCGCGGCGGCCGCGGCGAAGAGTCGGCGCCATTAGTGCCACGCCATTAGTATATTTTACTAATGGCGCACCGCTGTTGCGCCATTAGTATTTGGTATAGTAATGGCGGACCTCAGATGCGCCATTAGTATATACAACAGTGCGCCATTAGTATGCCTCCCAGGGGGTCATGTATACCCAGGTGCTTTGGCATACTAATGGCGCACAACAACACGATGCGCCATTAGTAACTTCGACATACTAATGGCGCACTGTTTAATGATGCGCCATTAGTATCCTTTGGCATACTAATGGCGCACTGTGATGTGATGCGCCATTAGTATGAATATTAGGTTTTTTTTTTAATTTTCTGTTTTTTGCACAGGTTACAAAATATGTAATTGGACAAAATATAGACAGCACACATCAACAACAGATTCATCGAATGCAATAGAAGATTAGTCTTTGAATACAATTCATCATATTAGTCTCTGAATACAATTCATCATATTAGTCTCCGAATTGAAAAGACCGAACAAAGATAGAACATTATATTACAAGTCTCGAGACCGCGAGTAGCTAGTTTGTCTTCACATTACAAGTCGATATCGATCATCTAAACTAACATCACATAGAGAGAGTTGCGGTCATCACGATGAGCATCATCACGATGAAACTCGTCTTCATCCGGTTCCTCCAACGCTCCCTCCCCTCTCCCGCTAGATAGCGGGCGTATCTAGATTCGGCCTCGGCCCTAGTAGTGTACCCTTTGTAACTGTTACCGCTGAATCGGTGAACCTGTCTCCGACAATCCTCCCAGTCGTCGTAGACTCCGGGAACCTTACCCTTGTAGACGACATACGACGGCATCGCTATGCAGTAGCCAAACGAAACGTTAGTACCAATTCACAGACAATACATAAGCAATATATAAGTATGCAACAGAACGATCGGAAGAGAAAAGCAAGACATTAATAGCATTGATTACATCTAAGTTGAACGACTCTCGAAACCAAAGAGACATACTACAAGTTCATTAAAGTTTAATTACAACATGAGCCAATCAATGTTTCAGAACTAGACACAACATCACTGCTTTCAACTCGACTCAAGGGACCGGAGCGTGGATGAAGCCGCCGTCTATCGTGGGAGTCATGAAAGAACGGGCGTTGTCAGCCAGCATTTGTAGCATTGTGTCGATGTCACTGTTGGACGGTTGATTTCTGAGGTAGAACTGCCCCGAGGTACGAAGGACATCTTGATGGATGATTTCCGCAAACTCCGACTGGATGCGAAAGAATTCTTGTCTGATGTCTGCGTCCTGGATTGCCGACACGCTCGCGGCCCAATCTTTGAGTTTACTCGGTAGCAGAAGTTGATGATGGTCCCGTACGATCGCCCGCATGTGATGGATGGCGTAGTAGGCACCCTTCTGACCGCCAGGCGGCTGCTTGACGCAGCAGAACATCGTATTGTGGGAGAACACGTGCTTGTCATACTTACGAATAGGCCTGGTGAAGGTGCCTCAAGATTTGGCGTAGCCGGGGAGAACATCATCAATAACCTTCTTGACATTTGTGTAGTCTACGTTCGACTGACGGTCTGGGTCGAAATACGTGGCCATGGAATATTTGGGGCTTACGAGGATGAGCGTGCAATGTGTGTCACTGCAGAAAACACGGAATGTTAAAAGAGAAACGATCGAAATCTAAGAATTCATATGTTACGGGCTGGTTGAGGGGAGGATTTACTCGGGAAAGTAAGGCACGAGGAAGTTATCCTTATCTTGGTTTGCCAGAATGACGCCTTCGAGGTAAGAACTCGCGACTTGCCGGTCCCCAGCGCTGCCCAAGATCTTGGCACACATGTAGAAGGGGTCGACTATCACGATATCCGGGGTCTTGTCGCGAATGATCCGCATCTCCATACTCAGCGAAAATAGCCGAACGAAGGTGTAGTGCAGCGGATGAAGGTTCAACATAGCGTGGATGTCATCAAACCGCAGGACGATCGTACGCCCGATGGAGTTATCCACAAAGCCCTTGCCCTCTGGCACCTTGGCCGCGAAAACCGGGTATGCCACATCCTTCTCTCTGAGACGCCGCTTCTCCAAAGAAAGAACACTATCATGCAGACTCTGCATAGCACCAGTTGCAGCATTGAGCATATTTGTCGGTAGCATCGCCCTACCCGCCACATGCACCATCCTCAAGATATCCTTAGGTGAAGGTGGCCCGTCCTGAGCACGGATCGTACTCGGTGCCGGCTGGCTCGCACCCTTGTCAGTCTTTCTTTTGCGTGCCTTCTTCTTCTCCTGTAATGGGACCGAGTTCTGCTCACAGACCGCCTTCTTGAATGTGTTGGGGCTGATAATATTTCGCACCTCGCCTATCTGAGGCTCGGTGAAGTCGGCAGCTGGAGGCGTCTCCTGAGAGCTGAACGGCAGACGACGCCTGTTGAAACTTGGCTTCTCCGCGGTACCAGCTAGATCGCGCACGTCTTTTGTTGGGATGGGTTCTTGAGAAGGAGGCTCCATGAAGTCGCCATCATACCCATGTTCGGCAAAGTACTGATCGACGTTGCCAAATGTATCGTCGTCGTCGTCGTTCTGATCCTGTGCCATATGCATGTTTGGATCCAGTGGCATAGGGATGTCCGGCACCATTGCGGCGGTCTTGCAATGGGGCCGACTTGGCGCCGGCACGACTGGCGGTGTTGTCTTTGGGGTGGTGTCCCCCGCCCCCAAACGAATCTGGCTCTTCGGCCAAAGCAGGGGCCAGCTCAGGCAGGCGCTGAGGGTCATCACGTCATCATCGTCGGCCCCGACGGGTCGAATCGGAGGTAACAACTCGTTGCAGCCTGGCAGCACCCGAACCAGTTCAACCCTAAACAAGTTGGGTGGCATCTGGGTACCGTGGAACAAGGGGTTGCCCGGTTGAACAATTTTGCCCTTGGCGACATCGACCAACTCGTTGTTCACGAAGTGCAGGAGAGTGCACGGAACGTCGGCGGCGCCCTGTGAAAACATGTAGGGCGTCAGGGATGCCCAGTCAAAGGCAAGGAGATGGAGTCCTCGGCCGAGAGAGGCTTAATTAGTTACCATGATGATGGCGTCGAGCTCGGCTAATGTCGAGGCACCACCAACGGCGGGCGTGCAGTTGACGGAGGGGCCGCTTGCTGCAGAGGTGCCGGCCGGCGTACACCCGGTTGCATTAAGCTCCCGTGCCGGTGTCGGAGACACCAATGGCCCCGCCATCGCATTCTGCGAGTTGCTGGCCGTGAAGCTAGGAATCGGGGGCGGCCCCTGTTGGCCGCCCGCAATCCACGCACTCAACCCCTCGATCAAGGTAGGCACAATGGCGGTGATCGTCGCTCCGAGTTGTTGTTGCACATGCTCTTGGACAATCTCCGGAATCCGCGCCACCTGTTCCTTGAGTTCTTGAACCTCGTGCGCCTGGCTTTCCGAGCTAGTCTTTTTCTCCTTCCGCACACCAGCGGTATAGTATGACCCCCATTTTGTGGACAAGCCTTTGCCGGCCACATGACCAGCTGACGTCGGCTTACTGAGCTTATCCTTGTTCTTCATTACATTCAATTCCCTATTTAGAGTGGTGTCCCAAGGGTTGCTCTTAGTCAATCCCGCGCTACTGCTTTCAGTCGCCTGCGGAAGGAATGTGAACCATTTAGAAATTTGGCTTCATTAATTAGAATGCAACCATATGGAGCTAATTATGCGGGGTGTATTCCTTACCAGAACAAGCTCAAGCGCCCTGGTCTTCGGATCCGTGGTAAGCTCCTTTGTTATCGGGTCCTCCTTGCACCGGGCCCTGACATAGTTCCTGGTCTGCTTGTTACCGCTGTATTTCTCGAAGCGGGGCGGTAGGCCTTGCTCGGCACGCTCCGCGTCCTCCTTGTCCCATATAGGCTCCGCCACTCTGTAACCGCCGGGACCGAGTTTGTGTTCCCCTAATTTCAGTTCCCGCATTTCTTTCCCCCACTAACTTGATTGGGAGTTTGCAGTGCTCGAGCAATTGATCTTGAAGTCGTTGTAGTCATCTTCGGTGATCGAAGGATTTTTCTCCTTGATCTTATCATAACTCTCACCTTTCTCGATCATTCTCTTCACATTGCTTTTCCAAGTAGACAGGGCCTTGCTCATCTTCGTGAGGGCAACATTGTTCACTTTATTCCCTTTGAGGCTTGTGTTTTCAAAATCAGCGGGGAACTTGTATCGTTCATGCAGCTTCGTGAAGAGGAGGTTGCACAAATTCCCTTGGTCAGGATGCCTCAGGTTCTCGGTGTTGATCGAGACGGTGCTCCGGAGAATGCAACCAAGCTGAAGCGAGTACCCCTTGACTATTCGTTCGGGCGCCGTTGGATTCCCGTCGGAGTCCACTTCAGTAACTTCCTCCTTGAGGGTGCGGAGCACGGTCGGGCGCCGGTCCTTCCGTTGCCTCTTCGGTTGGCTGCCATATGTGCATGCGCCGCCATCATCAGTGGTGGCATCCTCGGCGGCACCATCAGTGGTTGCATCAGTGGGGTCATCCTCGGCGGTACCATCAGTGGTCTCAGGATCGGTCGGGAAGGCGGCGTCCTCATACAAGTGAGGTTGTTCCTCCATCTCCTAGGACAGCTTCCAGAATGCCTTGCCGCCCGAACCCCCGGCCTCATCGTTGTTGGCCATGTTTCTCTCTAAATAGGAACAAAGTTTGGTCAAAAAGTTGGTTATTGTCAAGGAACAAGATCATGGTCTCATCATTTAGGGTTTGTCGACACCGAGGCATCCTAAAAGCTAAGCTTTTATCATTGAGGGTTTTTCGACGCCGAGGCACCCTAAAAGCCTAAGCTTTCATCATTAGTCACAAGTACCCCGGCCCATCCATTAGTCACAAGTACCCCATATGTCCTATTTTTAGCAAAGTCATGCTAAAATTCACGGAAAATTTCAGCATGACCTTTGCTGAAAATAGGACATATGGAGTACCCGAATTTGTTGGAATGGAAGTTAATCGACATTCCAGCAAACTCAAGGGCCTCTCGAGTGGACAAGGCAAAAAAGGCCTCCATCACAACATGGAAAATACATTGGCATGTGAAGAGGTGAAACAATATATGCATCTCCAAGCAGTATCATTCAACATTTTGGAGAAACCACTACAAGAAATACTGGATCAGATACAAGAAGAATGTGAGAAAATGCAGACAAATACTAACAGATTGAGGTGTTTAACTTGTGGTGCTCTCTGTGCTATTAACATTTCAAGTCAAAACCTTTTCTGGTTAGTAAGTGTTTCTTGAGCATATGTATGTAGTAAGTGTTTCTGCTCTTAGTGTTTCAGAACACATATTTTAGCTACCTAGTACCAGTGCTATTACCCAGCAGTTAATTAGCTTTTGCTTTTGCTTTTCAGTGCCAAATTCTAGCTAGTACCAGCAAATTAACATCTAGCAGCAATCATTTTCAAATATATATACACTGGACATTTTAATATTAACCTAAGGAAAAATGAATAGTTAGGTTAATTAACCACTGTTAGTTATTCAGTCTGAAATTTTGTCCTAGCAGTAGTAGCAGTTTTTTTCTTCTTCATTAACTGTACTAGCAGTTTTTTTCTTCTTCATTAACTGTATTAGCTATTTACTAGCAGTATTAGCACTTGGATCATATGCTAACACTACATTGATACATCATCATGCTGGGTAATATTAAACCCAAGCAACTTTATAATCAACCCAAGATACATCAACTACTGCACTGTCCTGCCTAATAAAAACAGTCATGCCAGCATATAGTATATAAATCTGAATTTGTGTTTACAAGAAGAGGGCCCATTGCAATGTAAGCCTGAGAACACAACTCACCTCAAGTGCAGGATATAGTAGACACCTACTTCTTCAGTCAAGTGTAGTGAAAGACCATTTGCAGAACCTGTTTAGTCAGAGTTGAACATTAGAATCCATACTATGCTCTACTCTGCTTGTAAAGGAACACCTGCTAGCTAGCTGCTGTCGAGTTGCCAGCATTTGTCGTCAGTGAAAAAAAATGAAGAAGAAAAAAGGCATGCATGCACTGGTTTGCCAAAACAGAGCACTTTAGTCCTCTGTTTTTGCTAACTGCTACACATACCCCCAAATGAGCCACCACAACATCTAAAAGCTAACAATTGTTTTTGCTTATATAATCAGACTTTTTGTGCTAAAAAAACCATAGAACAACTGCTCCAAATTTCTAAATAAACTACCATTTCATTTTATTCAATAATGAACTGTACTCTTTATGGGTTTTTTAGTTAAATGCAGAAAATCCAAAGTTAATTCCGCCGGGCTTTTCTATGTTTTTTATACATAACTGCTAAAACCCTAGGAGTTAACTTCTCGGCGAGGTTTCAAGAAACAAAGAAGGACAGTATTTCTCCTGGCTTTTACAAGCCATATCTGGCAGAAGTGACTATGCTTGGCATCACCTCCCAGCTCAAGGTTGTGCAGGTGCAACCTTGGTTGGTTTAATAAGTAAAATATTGAAATGTCATCAGTTTCTTAACATAAATTATGTGTTGTCACAGTGATTAAAAACAAGAATGACAAGTTAGTTTGGTTTATTGGTTTTGAACCTAAGGAAGACCAACATCCATATTAATCTACAGACAAGAAAAAGACACTAGTTTGCTGGAGATGACAAATTTTGGGTTCAATTGGTTGACCACATTTTACTTGTGTAAAAGAAAAAATCACCATTTGGCATGTAGGCATATAGTCTATGAATCCAGTGATTTGTAGGAAGAATAGCAAGTGAAAGAAGATTGATTACATTTTAAAATCATAATCAGAAGAAAAAGAATGGGGAAAGGGGAAGACAGACCTGACGGGATCTGGCGAGGGTGCGCCGAAGTTGATGCGGGCGGCGAGGGCAAGGAAGGTGCGTGCCTCGGCGTCGGTGCGGTACAGCGACCCGTTGAGGGGCCGGAGCTCGAGGGTCGAGATGAAGGGCTGGCCGGTGGTGGCGTTGGAGAGGCAGACGGAGACGGTGGAGGACTGGGCCAGCACGACGGCCTCCCTTGTGACGAGGCGGGCACCGTCATAGACGACGACGGGGGACCAACGGGTGGCGCCGAGGTAGAGGTCGAACTCCGGGAAGGCGTCGTCACCGTCGAATCCGGCGTAGAGGAAGGTGGCGTGGATGAGGTAGCGCGCGCGGGTGGCGACGGGGAGCGCGTAGCAGTGCTTGGCGCCGTCGGACGGGAAGGCGCCGAGGTGTCGAGGCGGCGTCGGGGCGGCGTCGAGGCGGCGGGGCAGCGGCGTCGGGAGAGGAGAGGGGAAGGGGATCGAGGGCGAGGGCGGGGGAGAGAGAGGGGATAGGTTTGGGCCGGGGAGGAAGTATGGATGGGGGCGGCACAATACGAATGGCGCACCACCCCTTGGTGCGCCATAAGTACGTCCATACTAATGGCGCACCTCACCCTGGTGCGCCATTAGTATTTTTTTATTTCTGCTCGAGCCAACAGGTTATCTTCCACCTGACCTGATCCACATCAAGTTCCCTCTACTAGCTCGACTGGTCAGTAGCTAGTTCTCGCACCAAGAGGTCTTGGGTTCGATTCCCAGGCTCCACAATTTTTTTATGCATTTAAAATGCTGTTTGATACTTATTTGTGTTTAAATATGTTCAAACTTGTTTAAATCATAACAGTAATATTTTTTGTGTTTAAATATTTTTTGTGATACTTATTTGTGTTT
>LT934124.1:594211489-594246204 GCA_900231445.1 Triticum turgidum subsp. durum | reverse complement strand
GTGCGCCATTAGTAGTTTTGCAAAAAAAGTAATAAAAAGATAATAAAAAAACAACATTAGTGGCGCACTTTCCGACCGGTGCGCCATTACTAGTTACAACTAGTAATGGCGCACTGAGTCCTGATGCGCCATTAGTATGTTTGGACAGGCGCACTAGTTCAATTTTTTTTGATACTAATGGCGCACCTTGGGCCAGGTGCGCCATTAGTAGTTTCAACTCTAATGGCGTATCAGAAGGTGGTGCGCCATTAGTATATACTAATGGCGCACCGCTTGTCTGGTGCGCCATTAATGTCAATCCCATCTATAGCCCTTTTTCTAGTAGTGTACATATCATTTCTCAGCCATGGCTGCAGCTCTGATCTTGCCATGCATCTCATCCGATGGCAAGGTGGTTGGGTATGGATCATGTTCTGCGGGACTAGAGAAGCCGGCCGCCGGCCTCGACGGCCAGCCCCATTCGTCCAGCCCCGACTGCATGATCTACGAATGTTCAATCGTTGCATTCAACATGTATTCTTTCAATTTGGTTGATAGGTGAGATTTGGAGATCAATAGAGATGATAAGCTATTAATTTTGAAATGTACTACTACCTCTCTCTCAGTTTACAGGGCGTGCGCGTACCCCTAGGTCGTCTATTTAACCAACCTAATACAAGTCATATATTACAAAAAATATACCAATATAAACTTGAGATGTTCTATTTTCAAAAGATATAATTTTTGTGCTATATAGTTTATATTAGGGTGGTCAAATTGGCAATCAAATTGACGGAAGGAGTATAAACAATTCATAGCTTATGTTGCTCAATATTTATGATGCTCGCTTCTTCTTGTGCAATCGCTGGATTGGGATCAACAGACTTGGCATGTGCTTTATAAGAAAAATTAGATTCACATGGGATATCCACCTTTTCAAGATTGTTGTTAATTCTTATTGTGATGTTTTAGCCTTGTTAAAGGGAGAGTAATGGTCCTCGCAAAAAGCAGAGAGAAAGGAATGAGCATTTGATTCTTCCATATGTTGCATTTCATTCTTCCGTGTTTAGTTATGTCCAACATTTGTTACATGCACACACTTGACAAGGTTAGTACAAGTAGTAATTTTTCCTTTGTTTTGCAGGGCTATGACAGAACATGCTATGTGATTCCGTGAGGTAGGATGGATGTACCATGGCCACACCACTGTGCTCCTGAAGGTGATCGCTTCAATTCAGCATTACAGCACCTGCAGAGGCCCCCTATGGTACATGCTTTACTCTTGTTATCCTATGCTCTATTTGTTGGCTTTGCGGCCTGCCTATGAGACATAGCTGGGATTGCGTGTTGAGTCAGGCAGTATTTTTGACTTCTGTTGTGAGGCTATGCTAATGCTCGTACCTTTTTCCCTCGTATGAAAATAGACATATCATAATCCATTATTCTTCTAGGGTTACGCCAGGCACCGTTACTGTCACATGGTACTAAAAAGCAAATATAGATTTCTACGAGATCCCGTAGAGACCAAATTTATTTCAAGCAAAATATAGTAACCAATATTATTGAAGTTTTACAACTTGACTCATGTGCAATGGAGTAAGAACAAGGCTAGGAAACCTTCTTCGGGACTAAAACCCAACCACACCCCACTCTATCGCTTTATGGCCAGGTGAACACTCCACACTACTGGACTAACTGCTTGCATCTTTGTCGTCTTCAACCGCAGCTGCATCCGATAGCCTAGCATGGTACTGCTTGAACCTATTCCTGTATTTCATTTTGTTGTAGGGTGAATCGACAAGCACAACAGGTAGCTCTTTTCTGAATTTCGCGATGTACGCCTGCATGCAAGGATATGTTAGTATCGTTCCTTTACCTTCAGAAAATGACATAATTTTAGGTGTTACTCTACGTACTTCGTCATATTGCTTACTCAGTTTTAGTCCCTAAATAATTCGATGTTCTTCAGCATGTACAGTGCACAACATGAACTGCAACATTTTATGTTGTTAGATCAGCATTTCAGATATTGACAATCTAAAACAAAAACAAAAGCTAATATTTTTGACTGACGTTTCATCGGATTTTGGCACGTTAATGTTCCGTACTGCCAATGCGTCACGTTAATGTCTTCCCACGCATTGCTTTCTATCGCATTGACCCGCCTCGCTGCTCTCAGATGTGCTTCCATCCCACGTACCTGCAAGCCCAATGGGATGAGAAGTTGCCTACGACTAATACTTACATACGATGTCAAATCCTTTGTTATAATTAAATACGTTGAAATTCTCACCATGTTATGTACTTCTTTGGGTACCATACAGTGGAAAAGTGAATCAAGAACCTGAATCTCCTTCCTTCTGGGGTTCACGACCACAAGTAACCAGTGGACGTTTTGGCTATTCGTAGGTAGGAAAACCTGGATTGCACAAATAATTAGATCAACATGTATAGTAATAAAAAAATCTATTCAAAGTCAAGTTAAAATACCATATCATGTTTCAGGTAGCTGGTGCCTTGTGTTGTTCTAGGAATGTCTGCCAAAGCGTCCTCGTAGCACTCCTCTATCCTACCATCTCTTTCGATCTTAGCAACGCCGGCTACCCTCTCAATGTAAACCAGCTGGTCGTCCCTTGTGTCAATTGGGTCATCATGACGCATGAGCTGGATCGCAACATCAACAACCTACAACAATAATCAAGTTAATTGTATTGTACAAAAATGAAACTGCATAAACTAATTTTTGAAATATCTTACTTCGTCACCCAACCATACGGCTTCTTCGGATCCATCTTTTTGGGTGAGGCATTGCAAATGCTTCGGTAGCACGACAATGTCATCAACTAAGACCATTTGTTTTTCATGATTTGTACTGTTGATCAGTGATGCCACGAAATCCTGTCGAACCACATCTACCTGGTCCCTCAGGGTTTCATTAACTTCTGACCTCTTTTTTAAGTTGCTAGAGCCGATTTTCCTCTTTTTATTATTCGTGTCCTCGGAACCATTTGTAGACTCTGATGGAGTCTTGTTTTTCCTTTTTTTCTTCTCAGTATCGTACGAAGCATACTCGTCATTCTTAAATAATTGCAATACCATATTTTTCTTTTCGCCCCCATGATTTGGTGGCATCGATTCAACCACACTTACTTCTTGCTGCTTTCGAAAGGATTCAGTATGGCTGTCATCATCTGCGAAGGCACGGGGCTCTTCGGGCTCTCGCGATCCCATAGCCTTCACAGAGTGCTGCTTACTCCATATGTTGAACGGAATCTGTCATACGAAATAAACCGCATGTTAGCCTTTAGCAGATTCTTGCTCAATTATAGGTAAAATGTGCATCACCTGGACTTCTTCTAGGCTTGTGGTGGCTTTGGAATGCATTTTCTTATACAAACTAGGAGCACCCTGGATATCATCCACCTCTGTCAAAAGCTTATGAATACCACTGAGATCTTGTTTGAGTTTTCTTTCAGCTCTTTCTAATGCTTCATCCTGTACGTGCAAGATCACATGTTATTTCTGTAATGACAGTGATTGTTTCATAATTAAGTTAACATGCATACGTCAAACTCTTCATCAAGGTTCTTCATTGGGGGATCCATGTCATCATTTTTTATTCCCTGGTTACAATGGTGCTTAGCACCGACCTCCGTGACATCATTTTGTTTCCCCTGGTTAGAAGCCTGCTCAGCATTCTCAACAAAGGCCTCCATTGGGTGTGAAGGTGCCCCGAGGTCAGAAATATGTATGCCCTCCAGTCTTGGAAATATTCCGTCGCGTTTTGTCGTTAAAAAATACATGTTAGTCTGGGGTGTTTTCATAGTAAACTAATTTAGAAAAAACCTTGTACATGTAAATTTCCAATTATATATACTAATCTCATAATTCTAGGCTTACGTTCAATTCTTTGATGAGGTCCTCTGTGAGCTTGCCATTTGTAAGGGTACGTGTCGGTGTCAAAACCGGCGGATCTCGGGTAGGGGGTCCCGAACTGTGCGTCTAGGCGGATGGTAACAGGAGACAAGGGACACGATATTTTACCCAGGTTCGGGCCCCCTTGATGGAGGTAAAACCCTACGTCCTGCTTGATTGATATTGATATTGTGGATGTTTCCAAGAGTGGATCTACCACGAGATCAAGGAGGCTAAACCCTAGAAGCTAGCCTATGTTATGATTGTAATGGTTGTTGTTGTGTCCTATGGACTAGAGCCATCCAGCTTATATAGACACCAGAGAGGGCTAGGGTTACATAGAGTCGGTTACAATAGTAGGAGATCTACGTATCCGTATCGCCAAGCTTGCCTTCCACGCCAAGGAAAGTCCCATCCGGACACAGGACAAAGTCTTCAATCTTGTATCTCCATATTCTTGGAGTCCGGTCGATGATGGTGATAGTCTGGCCGATGATAGTTCGGCCGACGATGGTAGTCCGGCTATCCGGACACCCCCTAATCCGGGACTCCCTCAGTAGCCCCCGTACCAGGCTTCAATGACGATAAGTCCAGCGTGTGTGTAGTCTTCGGCGTTGCAAGGCGGGTTCTCCTTCAAGTTCTACGTACCTGCCGAACAGTGTCCGGCTTCCTCATCAATGTTGCGTGTCTTGGCTTCCACGCCCAATAATGTCCTTCCTCCACCCGTCGCGCGAATGCGAAAAGCCAGGGTGTATTTTATGTTTTACCCCCTAGTTGTGCGAATAATCTGCCTATAAGGGAGGCATGAATCCAGATCGAAATCGCCATCTTTCTCCCGCAAATACTCATCGGAGCGCTTTCGACCAAGAATCCATTCCATCATGGACCGTCAATGCGGCTCCTCTTCTCGCGCTCCCAGCCCTTTGCTAGGAGATTGGAGGAGATGCTCTGCTCCGCACAACGAGCTGGTGAAGCTCCAAGCGGGGGGATATCTCCCTCCGGCCTTTATGGTTCCGTTCAAGCCGGGCTGGCCACCTACAAAGGTGGGAAGCAAGCGGAGGTTACCCCAAGTCCCAACAAAGGGGAGCGGGTATGCTTCGTCCCCTATCTGATAAGCGGGCTCGGATTTCCTGTACATCCATTCCTCCGCGGGCTCCTGGAGTTCTATGGACTCCAGCTTCATCACCTCACGCCCGCCTCAATCCTGCACATTGCGGGTTACGTAGCTCTTTGTGAGCTATTCCTGGGCGTCGAGCCCCATTTCACGCTGTGGAAGAGGTTGTTCTGCCTTGTACCCCGCTCTCACGAGGGGTCCATATATCAAGTGGGTGGCGCCGAAATATGGCGTATTGCCGGGACCGGATATCCATCCGGAACCCCTAAGAAGGCGTCCGAAGACTGGCCTTCAGGATGGTTTTATATAGAAGACGCTCCGCTGCCGGACCCTGTTCGGATCGGCCTCCCGGAGTTCAGCAATGCTCCTCTGAAGAAACGCCTTAGTTGGCATCCGCGGAGCTCCCAACTGGAGGAAGACAAGAGCGTCCATTATTTGATGGGCCGAATAAGGTTACTGGCCCATTCCGGGTTGACCATGATTGGAGTCATGGCAACATGCATTATGCGGGGGGTGCAGCCACTACAGTACAGGGGCCACCCCATGTGGGATTTCAACAGGGAGGACGATGCCACCCGTCATGGCCGTAAAGGGCCGGATTCGGTCGAAGACCTGGTGACAATCCTGTCCGGCCTGTATAAGGGGGAGAAGGAGGATTTCCTTCGGATGAACCCGTTAAATGGGTTCTCCATGAATAATCCCCGGCCTTGGGTAAGCGAACACTCTGCATGCCCGACCCATGCTTTTTGAAACTTAAGTTTCTTATATTGTGTTCTTCTTTCGACGCAGGAACTGCGCCGGATCGTGGAGGACATGCTAAGTCCAGCTCCGCAACCCAAGGATCCAGAGAGATCCCGGGATCCGGCCTCCGAAGAGGATCCGGACATAAAGGTGGAGCTAATCGACGGGGTGTTCCACCAGCTCAGCATGGACAATGCCTTAGTCAACATCACGACGGACTATCCCGGACTATATCCGGCTTCCCAGGTGATTGCGACCGAAGTCCTGACACCGTCATTCCTTCCTTGCTTATTTCTGACCACCGTATATGATGGCGCCGTGCAGGAGGCGCCCCTAGGGCGAGAAGCTGAGCCCGCGATGGCTGACCAACAAAGGCCAGTCTGCACTAGTAGGCGGAAGAGGAGCGCGGCGCGGACTGAAACGTCGCTGCAAAGGTGTAGCTCACAGTTCATTATTTAGAGCAACGTTCCTAGGAAGCGTTTGAGTGGTCATGACTTTTGTAGGGAAAAAAGCGCCCACCGGACTGCGGGCGTGAAGGTTGCCAATCTCACCTCTACCAGCCAGGTTCCAGCACCTGGTCTGGAGGGGGAGGCGTGCGCAAGGCGCGAGCCGGACGTTCCTCCGACGGAGGATGCCGACAGACTGTCCGCCACCAAGTCTGAGGTGGAGAGTGCCATGAATCACAGGCGCCGCCGGACAGTATTTCGTGACGCGTGCTTCTCCCCCGAGGCGTTGAATGCCTTTAACGCGGGGGACGCGCACCTTCGTGCTGCTCAAGATGGTTTTACCAGAGCCATGGAGCAGTATGTAAAAGACATAAGGGTAAGAGAATTTAATAGTTGTATATGCCAGTAGCCCCCGAGACTTAAAGTAGTTATATTAACTGATTTAAGGATCATATGAAACGTAGGATCTTACCGAGAAGAATACCCAACTGTCTCAAGAGCTGCAGGAGTGCAAGGCCCAACTTGAGGCCGCACTCTCTGGCGCAGGAGGAAACACAGGGACCTCTCCTGGTAACGCATTATTTTAGAAAGATAAGTAGCGTTTGGCCTTTTGCGCAAGTCTAAAAAACGACGTTGCAGGTGCTGCCGGACAAGATCCGGACATGCAAGAACTTCTGCGCCAACTGAAGGCCGGCGAGAGGGTGCTGCATAAGGTGCAGCATGAAAGGAACAAGCTCCAGGATGCCCATGCCCAGCTTAGAGAAGAGCTGAAAGGCGTTTGGGCCGAGCTGTCGGGCTCCGTTAAGGAGAATCAGCGGCTTCGTCGCGGCATCTATAGTAAGTGCTTGAGCGAACTCCTTTGAAAAGAAGAGTTCGGCGAGGAAGTCGATTTGACAGAATATGTCTGCAGGTATGCTCACAGGTCGCCCTATGGAGGAGATGCCCGTATCAACGGGTGATCAACTTCCCGAATTATTGCAACTGATCGAACGAGTTCGGCAGGCAATGAGCGGCGTCATCCAGGCTTTATGGCCAGCCTTCTCCTTACCTGAGGGTCTTGGGGAGCTTGCGGAGAAGCTTCAGGGAGTGCGGCAGCGCTTCCATTTATGGAAGATTTCGGCCTGCCGCCAAGGTGCCAGGGAGGCCTGGGCCATGGTAAAGACGCGGTACAAGAAGGCGGATCCCAACCACATGGCCGAAGTCGGACCTGTGGGGCCCGATGGGAAGGAGATCCCTGTGAGTTTAGTATACGGCCAAGTAGAGTTGGCCGCTAAATTTTCCCAACAGGACTGTAAATTAGACAACCTGTTAGAGGGGATTGAGGAAGAATACAATCAGTCGATTTGACAATGTTTTATAAAATGACATATAAAATGCCTTCTAGCCGGATTGCAGATCGTTTGTCTTTGCCGACCTTTTCGCTTCGACCTCGGGACCCTAGAGTCCGGAGTGTGCCCGAATACCTTCTCGGTTATGAAACAACCGGGGTATGCATGGAGACCAGGCATAGGGGTCATTAGTGCTTTATCAGACAAGTGCCAACTAGTTATGTTATATTACATGGGTAGTAAGAAACATCTTCCAGGGAGAATAGTTCCGTTAAGGGTTCCTTTCCTCTGGGGGTGGCATGCCCTAAAGTGCATGTCCGGACTGCGAAAAAAAGCAAAAAAACATCTGGGGGCAGATAAATAAGTGGATAAAAAACCATCTTTTAAGTCACCGACCGAATATTCCCTTAAGAACGCTAGCTTTCGGCTTCACCCAGTCTGAGGTACACATCCGGCTGACCCGGCAGTAACAATCGCAGAGGTGCTCCCTTTACCTCCTAGCCGAACAATCGGGAACGTAGGGGTAAGCGTAGGAGCCAGGCAACCCAGCTTGGCCAAAACTTAAGTCATATCAATGCATATAATGGTGAATAAAAGGTACATGTGGAGGCTTGACACATGTGCTGGGCATGAGGCCCTTATAATTAAGCTTCTGGTAAAGAAGCCCCCAGGTATAATGAGTGCGGATAGCACATCAATTGCGCGCGAACTATGCGCAAGTAGGCCTTTTAAGGCTTTGATGAATAGGGTTGAGAAGAAAAAGATAAACAAAAGGCAGCTGAAGTAAAAAAAAGATTTTTGGGCGGGGGGAAAGGGACGAACTCTTAGTCCGGCGCTAGGCATAGAATCTTCGGAGGCGGGCTGTGTTCCATGGGTTCGGCTCGAGTCGGTTATCCAACGCATTTCGTAGATGGTACGCTCCACCGGTCAAGACTTTATCGATGATGAAGGGGCCTTCCCATTTGGGCTTGAGCTTGTCCTTTTTCTTGTCCGGCAGGCGTAGAACCAGTTCGCCAACGTTGTAAGTCTTGGCCCGTACTTCTCTGCTTTGGTATCTTCGAGCCTGCTGCTGATAAAACGCGGAACGAGCCTTGGCAATGTCGCGTTCTTCCTCCAACGCGTCCAAGCTATCCTGCCGATCCAACTCGGCTTCTCTTTCTTCGTACATGCGCACTCGAGGTGAGTCATGAATTATGTCGCAGGGCAAAACTGCTTCTGCGCCGTATACCATAAAAAATGGTGTGAATCCGATAGTACGGTTAGGCGTTGTCCGCAGCCCCCAGAGTACGGAGTCGAGCTCCTCTACCCAGTGCGTGTCAGATTTCGTAAGGGACCGCACTAGTCTGGGTTTGATGCCGCTCATTATTAGACGATTTGCTCATTCCACTTGACCGTTGGTTTGAGGATGATAGACTGAAGCGTAATCGAGCTTGATGCCCCTATTTTTGCACCATGATTTAACCTCATCGGCCGTGAAGTTCGTGCCGTTATCGGTGATGATGCTGTGGGGGACACCATAACGGTGTACTACCCCAGATATAAAGTCTATCACTGGTCCGGACTCTGCCGTTTTAACTGGCTTGGCCTCTATCCATTTGGTGAATTTATCCACCATGACCAATAGGTACCTTTGCTTGTGGGTTCCCCCTTTAAGTGGTCCAACCATGTCAAGCCCCCAGACCGCGAACGGCCAGGTAATGGGTATAGTTTTGAGGGCGGTGGGTGGCATGTGGCTTTGATTAGCAAAGAGCTGACAACCGACGCATCTTCGGACTAAGTCCTGAGCATCTGCCCGGGCCGTCGGCCAATAAAATCCTGTACGGAATGCCTTTCCTACAAGGGCCCGGGTTGCGGCGTGGTGTCCGCCTATTCCAGCGTGAATTTCAGCCAGAAGGTCTCGCCCTTCCTCTTCGGAGATACACCTTTGAAGGACTCCGGTTGTGCTTTTCTTATAGAGTTCTCCCTCATGGACCTTGTAGGCTTTAGATCGCCGGACTATGCAGCGGGCCTCATTATGGTCTTCGGGGAGTTCCTGCCTAAGCAAGTAGGCTAGGAACGGCTCTGTCCAATGTGGCGATTACTGCCATTATGTCGTGAGCTGAGGGTGTTGTTTTGTCGGCTGGATCGCCGGTTATGTCAGATTGTTCTGCGGCTGTCTCCGGTTTGTTATTTCCGGACTCCTCTTCCCATAGTACGGATGGCTTGAACAGCCGTTCCAGGAAGATATTTGGAGGGACATCGTCACGTTTTGCGCCGATGCGTGCCAATATGTCGGCCGCTTGGTTATTATCTCTGGCTACATGGTGGAATTCAAGTCCTTCGAACCGAGCTGACATTTTAAGGACGACGTTGCGATAGGCTGCCATTTTTGGATCCTTGGCGTCAAAGTCTCCATTTACTTGGGATATTGCGAGGTTTGAGTCCCCGCGCACCTCTAGGCGTTGGGTGCCCATGGAGATTGCCATCCGGAGGCCATGTAAGAGGGCCTCGTATTCGGCTGCTTTGTTGGAGTCCGTGTACATTATATGGAGTACGTATTGGACTCTGTCCCCGGTTGGGGACGTTAGTACGATGCCAGCCCCCAATCCGGCCAACATTTTGGAGCCGTCGAAATGCATAATCCAATTGGAGTATGCGCCGTACTCTTTAGGGAGTTCGGCTTCAGTCCACTCAGCGACAAAGTCAGCCAAAACTTGTGACTTTATAGCTCACCGAGGTTTGTAAGTTATGTCGAATGGTAGGAGCTCAATGGCCCATTTTGCAATCCTGCCCGTTGCGTCGCGGTTATTTATAATGTCATTTAGGGGTACTTCGGAGGCCACTGTTATCGAACACTCT
Organism: Triticum turgidum subsp. durum; assembly: GCA_900231445.1. Classification (NCBI taxonomy): domain Eukaryota; kingdom Viridiplantae; phylum Streptophyta; class Magnoliopsida; order Poales; family Poaceae; genus Triticum; species Triticum turgidum. The sequence goes on along the minus strand of LT934124.1, from coordinate 594,235,843 downwards.
TGAAAGTAGTGTCGGAGCTTCCGGGATGCCATGAACACCGCATACGCTATCTTTTGATAGTGCGGGTAACGGGACTTGCAGGGGGTTAAAACAGTGGATAAGTAGTACACTGGTTTTTAAAGAGGGAATTTATGCCCTTCTGTCTCTCGTTCTGCGACGAGCACCGCGCTTACTACTTGATGTGTTGCCGCGATGTATAACAACATAGGTTCGCCCAGGTTGGGCGCAGCCAGGACCGGATTCGTTGCCAATATGGCCTTTATTTCTTCGAGTTCGGCAGTGGAAGCATCCGTCCACTCGAAGTGTTCGTTGTGCCTAAGGAGGCGATAGAGGGGCAATGCCTTTTCTCCTAGGCGGGAGATAAAGCGGCTGAGAGCCGCCACGCATCCAGTCAATTTCTGGATCTGTTTGAGGTTTTTTGGAATATCCAACTGTGATAGGGCTCGGATCTTGGCCGGATTTGCTTCAATTCCTCTACCGGATACAATGAAGCCCAAGAGGTTTCCGGCTGGTACGCCGAAAACGCATTTTTCCGGATTCAGCTTGATGTCATACGCTCGGAGGTTGTCGAATGTGACCCTCAAGTCGTCTACTAGAGTTTTGATGTGTTTGGTTTTGACGACTATGTCGTGTACGTATGCCTCTACTGTTTTGCCGATCTGGGTAGCCAGACATGTCTGAATCATGCGCTGATATGTTGCACCGGCGTTTTTACGTCCGAAGGGCATCGTTTCGAAGCAGAATGGTCCATATGGAGTAATGAACGCCGTTGCGGCTTGATCCGCTTCAGCCATCTTGATTTGATGACAGCCAAATTATGCGTCCAGGAAGCACAATGAATCGTGCTCTGCAGTGGCATCGATGATTTGGTCGATGCGGGGGAGGGGGAAGGGATCCTTTGGGCAGGCTTTATTTAGGTCTTTGAAATCGACACATAGGTGCCAGGATCTGTCCTTCTTTGGTACCATTACCAGGTTTGCTAGCCAATCTGGGTGTTTGATATCTCTGATGAATCCGGCTTCCAATAGTTTGGCTAGTTCTTCTCCCATTGCCTGTCTTTTGGGTTTGGAAAATCGTCGAAGAGCCTGTTTAACTGGCTTGAACCCTTTTAGGATGTTTAGGCTATGCTCTGCCAGCCTGCGAGGGATTCCTGGCATATCTGAAGGATGCCAGGCGAAAATGTCCCAATTTTCCCGAAGGAATTCTCGCAGCGCGGCGTCTACATCAGGGTTCAACTGTGCCCCGATGGAGGCCGTCTTTGTCGGGTCCGTTGGGTGGACCTGGAATTTTATAATTTCGTCCGCTGGTTTAAAGGAGGTGGATTTGGATCTCTTATCGAGTATCACGTCGTCTCTGTGCACCGTAGCGCGCAGCGCGGTGAGTTCCTCTGCCACTAGGGTTTCGGATAGTGCCTCCAGGGCTAATGCGGCTATTTTGTTTTCGGCGCGGAGTTCTATGTCCGGATCACTAATGAGAGTGATTATCCCGCTGGGCCCAGGCATTTTGAGCTTCATGTACCCGTAATGGGGTACGGCTTGGAAAATCGTGAATGCCTCTCGTCCTAATATAGCGTGGTATCCGCTGCTGAGCGGGGCCACTTGGAACATGATTTCTTCGGACCTGTAATTGTCCGGCGAGCCAAACACCACATCGAGTGTGATTTTTCCGGTGCAGCGTGATTCCCGGCTAGGGATTATTCCTCTGAAGGTTGTGCTGCTTCGCTCAATGCGGCTCCAGTCTATTTCCATTTTTTGAAGAGTTTCCTCGTAAATGAGGATCAATCCGCTGCCACCATCCATGAGTACGTTGGTAAGTCGAAAGCCCTCCACTATTGGACTGAGGACCAATGCGGCTGGTGCTCGGGCTATTTGGAATTTAGGTTCGTCTCTGGCGTTGAAGGTGATGGCTGCGTCGGTCCAAGGATTTGTTGTTTCTACTTGGTAGACTTCGGCAAGGCTGTGGATCGTTCGTTTCCGCATATTGTTTGATGCGAAAGTCTCGAAGATGGTTGATACCGTACCAGTATTGTTGGTGTGGTTTCGCGGGGCTAGAAGCTCCTCGCGACTTTTGGCCACCTGCCGTAATATCCAAGATGCACGAAGGCTATGTGTCGGGGTGGCGCCCTTGGTACTGTGAATTGTACAGGGTTTGCTGAGCCATCCCTCCAGTACGGTTCCGTTCCCTTTAGGGGGCTTCTGTTTTCTGGTTCTTGTATTTGTTGCCTGAGTGTAATGCACCCTTTTGTTGTGGACTGGGGCTATGTTTAGGGCCGGATTATCCCAAAACCTATCTTTGGTTTTCTGGAAACTTTCTATGGCACAGTACTTTCGCACTATGGATGCCAAGTCGGCGAAACGCGTGATTTCGCGATGGCTGACGGCATTCAAGATTCCCCTGTCCATGCAATTGTTGCAAAAGATCGAGATTGCGTTTTTCTCTCGGCAGTCCTTTATCCGGTCCATGACCAGGAGGAATCTGGCCCAGTAATGATGTACTGTTTCGGCTGGCTCTTGCCGGATTAGAGATAGATCGCATATATCTGGACGGGCGGGCCTAACTGAGTCCGGGACCCTGCCCATCTCGAGGCTCAAGGGCCGAGAAGTTTCCGAATTTGGAAGCGTGGAAAGTTGAACGTTGTCCAACGAGTCCGGTCCGATGCCTGACTTTATGTTCAGTGCTTGTTCGGAATCCGCTCCTCCGCTGGAATCCGGCATGGAGGGTTCGGTAGCCCGGACACGACTAGTTTTCAATATGGGAGAAGTCCGCTGCGATGTTCCTCTACCACCGTGACGTGGTGGGTAACCTGGGGAGAGTTAATCTCTCTCAGATCGGTTTTAAGCCCGATCCGATTGTAGTCCGTAGCGACTCCCAGGGCGGCGATCTGATCCAAGAGTTCGTTTACAGACGAGAGCTCTGTTGGATCTAACTGCTCGGCGAATTCTGAGTTGACGTGAAGATTGCTCTCGATAACACGAGAGGTCATCGTTGAAGCGGTGGCCGGACAGGCGGTCATAAGAAAACCTCCTAGCCGAATAGTTTGGCCGACGGCCAGGGCTCCATCGGCGAAGATGCCGTCCTTGAAGACGGGAAGAGGCATCCTTCCTATCGGTGACGGCACAGAGGACCTCTCAATGAAACACTACTAGAAAAACCCCTACTAATGGCACACCTAGTATGGCCATTAATGGCGCATCTGTGGTGCGCCATTAATAGCACGCCATTAGTAATTTTTACTAATGGTGCACCACCTGGTGCGCCATTAGTATCTGGTATACTAATGGCGCACCGCGGGTGCGCCATTAGTATAGGCCAGGATGCGCCATTAGTATGCCTCCCAGGGGCCATGTATATCCAGGTGCTTTGCCATACTAATGGCGCACCACCACTGGATGCGCCATTAGTAACCGCGGCATACTAATGGCGCACTACCCAGTGATGCGCCATTAGTATGCACTGTCATACTAATGGCGCACTGTCATGTGATGCGCCATTAGTATGAATATTAGGTTTTTTTTTGTTTTTTATTTTCTGTTTTTTGCACAGTTTACAAAATGTATAATTTGACAAAATATAGACAGCACACATCAACAACAGATTCATCGAATACAATAGAAGATTAGTCTTTGAATACAATTCCTCATATTAGTCTCCGAATACAATTCATCATATTAGTCTCCGAATTGAAAAGACCAAACAAAGATAGGACATTATATTACAAGACTCGAGACCGCGGGGGGATCGGGCACAATACTAATGGCGCACCTCACCGTGGTGCGCCATTAGTATATCCATACTAATGGCGCACCTCACCGTGGTGCGCCATTAGTATTTTTTTTATTTCAACTCGAGCCAACAGGTTATGTACCACCAGAACTTATCCACATCAAGTCCCCTCTACTAGCTCGACTGGTCAGCAGCCAGTTCTCACACCAGGAGGTCCTGGGTTTGACTCCCAGGCTCCACAAATTTTTTTTAGCATTTAAAAAGCTGTTTGATACTTATTTGTGTTTAAATATGTTCAAACTTGTTTAAATAATAGCAGTAATATTTTTTTATAAGACAGTAGCATTTAAAAAGCTGTTTGATACTTATTTTTTTATAAGACGGTGCGCGGGGTGCGGGGGGTCGGCGGCGGCGGTTGAGTAGGGGAATCGAGGGTGCGGGAGGTCGACGGCGGCGGCCGTGGACTGGGGGGTGCTCGGCGGCGAGGGGGACCGGATCTGGCGAGGTGGGATAGCGATCGAGATGGAGGGGGATTGAGATCGAGTGTCCATGAAATTTAAAAATATTCATGATAGTTCAAAAAGTACCCATGAAATACAATCGAGAAATGAAGGCTATGATTTAAATACAATCGATCTTAGCTAGCTATCTGTTCACAATCTTCTTGCCCTTCTTTTTCGCAAATGGAGTTCTTCTGTGGAACGGACGTCCTTTAGGTAGGGTGGTCCTGCTTCTTCTTGTGGTGTATGCTGCTACTTCATCATCGTCGTCATGTTCGATCCTCGGGTCGCCGTACTTGTCGAAGTCTTGCTCATTGGCTACTCCATCCATTCCGATGATCTTCCTTTTGCCTCTCCTCACGACAACACGACTGGGCTTTGGCGGGTCGGTAATGAAGAAGCATTGGTCCACTTGGGAAGCCAGTACCCATGGCTCATTTTTCGCGGTGACGTTTGCACCCGCGGTCTTGGATTTGGCTTCGGGTATAACCATGGTGGTGAAATACCGGTCTTCTTTTATGACGTTCTTGGCCCATCTGACACGGAACATCGGGACCTTCTCTCCAGCGTAGCTCAGCTCTGGATCTCCTCGATCCTTCCGTAGTATCTGTCCTTGTCGTTACCGGTGTAGGATTCCATCGTTACCCCGAAGTTTTGATAACCATCGCTCTTCATGTCCTTGGCCTCGGTGTAGAATGTGTAGCCGTTGATATCGTACGCCTCATAGGTCATCAGGTTGTGCTCGGCGCCCTGTGACAAGGCGAATATGAGTTGTTCTTCCGCGGAAGAATCCTCATGTAAAGGGTACGACAGAAGCTTCTGCTTGAACCAACGCGTGAAACATGAGTTGTGCTCTTTGAGTATATCTCCGTCCGTCCTCTGTTGGCCTCGGTCATTGTACGTCTTCTTAATAAAGGTTTTGTGCTCTACCACCCAAGGATCGACCACGTCTATGTGTTGTAGCGCGACTAGGTTTGCTCTTTCAAAGTCGGCGAGTCGACCCTTGAAGTCGACATGCATTTCGCGGCGACCCTCACGGTGACCCCATCCAGCGAGCCTGCCGAGGTGCCTGTTGACGGGCAGACCAACGGGGTTCTCGATGCCTAGATAATTCGTGTAGTAGGAGATGCACTATTCGGTCAGAAAGCCCCTGGCTATGCTTCCTTCTGGACGTGACATGTTGCGAACGTATCCTTTGATGACACCATTCATCCTTTCGAACGGCATCATGCTGTGCAGGAACGTCGGCCCGAGTTGGATGATATCCTCCACTATATGGACCAGCAGATGCACCATAACCTCGAAGAATGCGGGCGGGAAGTACATCTCAAGCTCGCATAGTATCACCATGATCTCTTCCTGTAGCCTTATGAGTTGCCTCACGCCAATCGACTTCCGAGAGATGACGTCGAAGAAGTTGCATAGGCCAAATAGCGTTTCACGGACGTGCGCGTCCATGATCCCACGGATTGCAACTGGAAGTATCTGCGTCATCATCACGTGACAGTCGTGAGACTTCATCCCGCTGAACTTCTGCTTCGCTGGGTCTAGGTATCTGCTTATCTTCCCCGCGTAACCGTAAGGAAGTTTTACTCCTAGGAGGCAGGTGAAAAACTGCTCGATCTCCTCCTGACTTAGAGTGAAGCACGCGGGAGGGTAGTCATTTCCGGTCTTCTTGGCCTTTTTGCCTTTGCGACGACTTTCTGTGTCCTGCTTCGCCTCATCATCATCATCATCATCATCATCATATATATAGCGTGAAGCTCCTGCCTGATGCCCATTGATTTGAAGTCTGCCCTTGCTTTCGACCCATCTTTGGTCCTCTCTGGCATGTTGAGCAGGGTACCAAGCAGACTCTCGCACACGTTCTTCGTGATATGCATGACATCAAGGCTGTGAGGCACACGGTGGATCTTCCAGTACGGCAACTCCCAGAAAACAGACCTCGTTTTCCATACCTTCAGCAGCGGCTCTGGCGCCTTTCGCTTCTTTCCCAGCTCTGGCGCCTTTTGCTTCTTTCCCGGCAGTGGGCAGTCTTTCCAATTTTTCAACAGCTTGTCTATTTCCTCGCCGCTCCTCGTACACGGGCGTTTTCGGGGTTCGGTTTCACCATCGAACAGATCCTCGCGTTTCCTCCACGGGTCATCGTCGCGAAGCCACCTTCGATGTCCCATGAACACGGTTTTCGAAGACCCGGGATCTCTATCTAGCTGGCGATACGTTGTGTCATCCATTCACCTTACGCATCCAGAAAATCCGTGGACTACCTGCCCCGCAAGATATCCGTAACCGAGATAGTCGTGCACCGTCGTGAGCAGTGCGGCTCTCATAGGGAAATATTCTTTCTCTGCGGCGTCCCACGTATTGGCTGGCGTTTTCCACAGCGTGTCAAGCTCCTCTTTCAGCAGCCCCAGATACAGATTGATGTCGTTCCCTGGTTGTTTCGGCCCTTCAATTAGCATACTCATGTGAATGTACTTCCTCTTCATGCACAACCAGGGGGGAAGGTTGTACATCCACACAAACACAGGCCAGGTGCTATGTGTGCTTCTCTGGCTGCCAAACGAATTGACTCCATCGGTGCTCGCGCCCAGCACGATGTTCCTTGGATCGTTCCCAAATTCTGGGTATTCGAAGTTCAACGCTTGCCACTGGCTCACATCCTTAGGGTGACTCAGCATCTTGTCTTTTTATCTATCTCCGGATCATTTGCGTCATCTTCTTGCTTCTTCTCCTCCCTATCCGCGTGCCAACGCAGGAGCTTTGCTACCTTAGGATCCGCGAAATACCGCTGCAGACGAGGAGTGATCGGAAAGTACCACACCACTTTTCGAGGAGCTTTCTTCCTCTTCTTGTATCGAGTGACACCGCACACCGGACATATGGTAGACTCCGCGTGCTCGTCCCGATAAATGATGCAATTGTTCATGCACACATGGTATTTCACGTGCGGTAAATCCAGAGGACACACGATTTTCTTTGCCTCCTCCAAACTGGTCGGGCACTTGTTCCCCTTGGGAAGATGTTCGTGCCAGAATGACATGTTCTCGTCGAAGCATGCATCGGTCATTTTGTGTTTTACCTTCATCTCCAGAGCCATGAGCGTTACTTTCAGGCGGGTATCCTCGGGCCTGCATCCTTCATACAATGGAGTAACCGCGTCTAACTCAAGTTGATCCATCTTGGCTTTCTCTCGGCCAGCAGCTCTTGCCTTATCCGTCTGCTTGAGAAGCAGCTCTTGAATATGAGGGTCCTGCACCCAGCCCATCGATGGTCCAGCGTCGTCTGCTCCGCCGGCATCATCATCATGTCCTGCATCTTCTACATGATGACTGTGTACAGCATCACCGTCGTGATCATCTCCTGGGGATTCTTCGTCTTCTCGCCCCCCCGAGCCGCGGTGGTTGTCTTGCTGCCCTTCCTCATTTCTTGCCCGGCCCCCATGGACGACTTCGTAGTCATCTTCATCACCTTGCCACCGATAGCCATCCATGAAACCACGCAAGAGCAGGTGGTCCCGCACCTGCCCGGAATCCGGGTCCGCAATAAGGCTATTCAGCTTGCATCTTCGACACGGACATCTTATCTCCGTCTCGTTCATTTGAAGCATCTCGGCCTTCGCGGACCTCAAAAACCTATTCACGATGCCTTCGGTCATCGTGCGGACCATGGTCGCCTGCGGGGTAGAGCAAAACGATATTTTAGAACCAAGAAAAAATTTGGCATGACTTTCCCTAAAAATAGGACCAAAAAGAATGCTTAATGCCAAAATTCTCGCCGAAACAGACATGAATCAACATTCCGGCAAAATATTGGCAACTATCGCATTTCAAATACCGGTACACCTCCAAACACAAACACATATGCAACACCACAAACATATGCAACACCACAAACATACATAGATCTAGCTAGGCCATAAAAAGTGCATGTGCACATTGTTGTACGGGGAACAACATAAATATAGCTTCCCCCCTTACTTACCTAGCAAAACAAGGTAACTTAACCACTTAATTTGAATGAATCTATGGTGGAAATGAGGTGAAAAAGAGGAGGCACCCGAGACAACGAGGAGGCGGTGGAGAGAATGAAGTGGGGAGAAAGTGAGTGTGGGAGGAGAGGCTGTCCAAAATATCTTGTTGCTGCCCACTTACTAATGGCGCACCAGCAACAAATGCGCCATTAGTAATCCAGGTTACTAATGGCGCACCCCCTGGTGGTGCGCCATTAGTAGTTTTGCAACAAAAAAACACACTAATGGCGCACTCTGCCACGGTGCGCCATTAGTAATTTGAACTAGTAATGGCGCACCGCGTGCGAGTGCGCCATTAGTACTTTTCCAAAAAAAGGAATAAAAACAATAATAAAAAAAATAACATTAGTGGCGCACCTTCTGGCTGGTGCGCCATTACTAGTTACAACTAGTAATGGCACACCACCAGTGGATGCGCCATTAGTATGTTTGGACAGGCGCACTAGTTCAAAAAAAAATTGGTACTAATGGCGCACCGTGGGCAGGGTGCGCCATTAGTAGTTTCAACACTAATGGCGCATCAGAAGGTGGTGCGCCATTAGTATATACTAATGGCGCACCACATGTCTGGTGCGCCATTAGTGTCAATTCCATCTATAGCCCTTTTCCTAGTAGTGAAAGCATCAATGTCGGTGTCAAAACCGGCGGATCTCGGGTAGGGGGTCCCGAACTGTGCGTCTAGGCGGATGGTAACAGGAGACAAGGCACACGATGTTTTACCCAGGTTCGGGCCCTCTTGATGGAGGTAAAACCCTACGTCCTGCTTGATTGATATTGATATTGTGGATGTTTACAAGAGTGGATCTACCACGAGATCAAGGAGGCTAAACCCTAGAAGCTAGCCTATGGTATGATTGTAATGGTTGTTGTTGTGTCCTACGGACTAGAGCCATCCGGTTTATATAGACACCGGAGAGGGCTAGGGTTACATAGAGTCGGTTACAATAGTAGGAGATCTACGTATCCGTATCGCCAAGCTTGCCTTCCACGCCAAGGAAAGTCCCATCCGGACATGGGACGAAGTATTCAATCTTGTATCTTCATAGTCTTGGAGTCCGGTCGATGATGATGATAGTCCGGCCGATGATAGTTCGGTCGACGATGGTAGTCCGGCTATCCGGACTCCCCCTAATCCGGGACTCCCTCAGTACGCCTAAGGCACTCATCCATTTTCTTTTCAAGGGTGCACATCCTATCAACTTGTTGTGCACCAGCCTCCCACACGAGGGAGGCAACTTCTTGCAAATCAGTCAATACACGTCCAACGAGTACCTTCATCTGAGACTTTGAAACAGTTAGAACCATATAACTTCATACTAGTTGCAATGTTACAATATATATTGGGTGCCTGATGTAACTCATTTACCTAAGCGCCAATCTTTGGTTTTGCCAGCGTACCATCTCGTGCTGGAATGAAAGGCCTCATCAGGTCCTCAACATACTGCAATTTAGTGTCGTTAGTATGATTTAGAAAATATACATGTTACATAATCCAGGCAATGTGATGACATTTTACCTCTCCAACTCCCAGATAATTATTCTGGATTATATTATCAACCTTTTTTGCCTTCTCCTCGCTCCAGTTCTGGATCAGCGGCCTTAACCTTGATTCATACGAGATGCTAGAGTCGAATTGGTGCACTCTGAACTTCTCGTAGTACCATGTCTGCATGACAACAAAAGCAGTTTACAAATACTCTCGTACATTATGTAATGTATGTTAGGTAAGTGATAATTGTACTACTACGAGTTACCTACAGCAGTGCTAGATCCCCCTTTAGAATTGCCTCACCATTTAAAAAATTCTTCACGCTATCCATAAGATAGTAAAGCGTTAGCTGTCCAAGATTTGTGCCCTTTATCGTCTCAACGTTTCTAACAATCCCAATATATTTGTTATCCACATACTCCTCTTTTGTTCGGCATACATATTTGCCTATGGTGTACAAGACAAATGGTCTGACAAAATTTGGTGTGCTGTCGCCTTTCATCTTGGCTAGCAATCCTTTGAAAGTTATTTTGATGTCATTACGGTCTTTCAGTTTCTTCCACAACTCCATATTATCATCAAGATTTGAAGGGACATGCTTCTTCCCATGGCTGGCATATGCCTGTTATATGCGCTACATCTTCTAGTGTGACCCTACATGGTCTCCAGTTGATGATAAAGGCATCCTGCTCTACATCATATGAATTTGCGATGGCCATGCACAGTACACGTCTGAATTTGATGCTAGGTGTCATGAGAAGTCCACCCAGTCCTATCAACTGGATGTACATCCTTTGCTGCGTGATTAATCCCTTTATGAACTCCTCATATGGCGGCAAAGAAGCATCCTTGGTTCAATGGATGTGCAAGTGCGATTAGATTCAGCATGGTATACAATTTAAACACTCATACAGACGAATACAACTTATCTATACCAACATAAAAATTGTGCTCTATGCTACTTCATGAGGTAATTTGTTTACAACCAAGCTGAGTTCGATGAATGTGCAAATACTAGCATTAGATTCATCTTGGTTACGTTTGAACGGTCATATAAGGTAATCTCCATTGCAAGGCGCTGATCTGAAATAAAATCAAGATTCGAAAATAAAAAACTATCCAACCGTGGTCTCCTCAACTCTAGGCGCTAATCATGGTAGGTAGTATGCAATTAAAACATGGGCCATCGATGCCTCCATAACTTGTGCGGAAGGAAAAAAGAAGGCAAGCGCCCGCTGCCCTAATTGGCATCGACAAGACCAGAACCTAAGATTTAGCCTGGAATTAATCAATGAACTGCCAATCTGGTAGGAAACAAATCCTAGCGCCCTCCCCTAACACCCCCAACTTAATTTGTTTAAAAACATGCTGAGTTCCATGAATATGCAAACAACGAGTGGGGTTGCAGCAAGAGATCATGGGATTAATATCGTGGCACGAAAAATAGCAGCGGCTGCAGCAGGAGATCGTGGGGAGTTACCTGAGGATTCATGTTTGGCTCCGTCGTTTGGTCTTGCTGGATTCCTGGGTTTCTCCGTCCTTCGGTCTTGCTGCTTTGGGCGGCGAAGAAGGATGAACTATGATCTATGAGGTTTCAAAGTTTCCCTATTTATAGGGATCGTAACAACCCGGGCATATATCCACGTATAGATTTCTTCGGTTGGAGGAAATCAAGGGAGGGGACCCACCTGGTTGAATATTAGGGCAGCATGGAGAGTTTAGCAAAGGTAAGTTATGGTGTAAACAAAACTAAGGTAAGTTGCGTAACAACACTTAGGTCTCCTGAGAATCACGATCGTCAAAAAGATATAGTTACCATTTCTTTGAAAAACAGCCAAAAGAACTGGACCGCTTTTTTTTTAGGGCAAGCATTTAGCTTTATTACGGCCACCAGCTCAGTGCTGAAAGCATCCGCGACATGATCAACGCGTCCAGCCCGCGCAGCCACCACCTCTCCTGTGTGATCCCGCGCAACCACGCCCCATCCCGCTTACATGCCATCTTCAATGAATGCCCCGTCCACATTGAATTTAATCATATCCTCTAGAGGACGGGACCAGTGAGGCGCGCTTGTTGGCGGGGAGGTTGTTTTGCAGAAACACCCCTGGTACTCTCCGGCCGTGCATGCAACCCTAGCAGCGAATTGCGTGTGATCCGTCGTCTTGTCTCCCTCTCGGACTTTGTTGTGCTCAGCCCACCATTGCCACCACATGATGATAACCAACATCCTGTCCTAAAGTCAACTAGGATTAACTGTTCACACGTGATGTATTTTCCTCTCTCTTGTGAAGCTATTTTATTGCCTATCCGTGCTCATACCTTTTTTCCTCGTATATGTGAGACCAATTTTGGTTGATAATACTGAATCATGTCTAGTGCTGATCCATGGTTTTCGCTTCGGTGAGATTTCGATGAAATAACTGAATTTCATTCATTTTAGCACTAACTACAATATTTGCCTTTCGGCCAAAATATTTCAGCCTCACCGAATTTCGGCCAAAATATTTCAGCACTCGCTAAATTTTTTCTGGAACTTCTAACTAGCGATGTTAAAAAAATTCTGAAACTTCTAACGTGCGATGTAATTGTTCTGAATCTTGTCCAGAGTCCGACGAAACTTAAATATAAATTTAAGAATTCATTTAACCTTCCTAAGCTTCAAATTCTTGTGAAAACAAAATATATGTTTGAGCGTCTCCCATGCAGACCAAATTTATTTCAAGAATAGTATTTGGAACCAGTACTATGAAGTATTACAACTTGATTAATCTGCACTGGACTAAGAACATGGCTAGGAAACCTTCTTTGAGACTAAAACCAAACCACACCTACTCTACCGCTTCATAACCAAATGTACACTCCATATCTAAGAATGGACCATTGCTGGACTAAATGCTTGCATCTTCATGATCTTCAATCGCAGTTGCATCCGATTGGCTAGCATTGTACGTCTTCAGCCTTTTCATGAACTTCAATTTGTTGTAGGGCGAATTAAGAAGGACAATAGGCAGCTCTCTTCTATAATTGTCGATGTATGTCTGCATGGGAGGATATGTTAGTATTGTTCCATATGTTTACAAAATTGAGAGAATTTTAGGTGTTACTTTGCGTACTTGGTCATAATGCAGTCTAAGATCTTCTCCCGTAAAGAATTCGATGTTCTTCAGCATGTAGAGTGCACAAGAAGAGCTACAACAATTAATTATGTTAGCAGCATTTCATGTATTAACAATGAAAAACATAATTAGAAGCTAATACTTTTGACTGACTTGTCATCTTGTCTTGGCACAGGCACATGCTTTACTGTCCATTGGGTCATGTTAATGTCTTGCCATGCATGGCTTTGTGGTCCATTGATTCGCAGCGATGCTCTCAGATGTGCTTCCACCCCACGTATCTGCCAAAGTCCATGGTATGAGAAGTTGCTCACAGTTCATGGCCAGGTATGATGCTAAATCCTGTGTTATATTGAAAGACGTTTAAAATCTCACCACGTGAACCACTTGTGTGCGTTCTAGGTAGCCTAAAAGTGAATTAAGAATTTGAATCTCCCTCCTTCTGGGGTTTACTACCTCAAGGAACCAGTGGGTGTTCGCCATGTTCGTAGGCGGAAAAACACTGGACAACAAAGATGATTACATCAACATGCATAATAATTAGAAAAAAAATGTGTTTATGTCATGGTGATATGGTACCAGATCATGTCTGAGGTAGTTGTCTCCTTTTGTTGTTCCAGGACTGCCCGCCAAAGCGGCCTCGTGGCAGTTCTCTACGTTACCATCTCTTTGGAGCATAGCGACGCCGGCCACCCTCTCAATGTAAACCAGCTGCCCATCCCTTATGTCATTAGGATGATCATGATGCATGATCTGAATCACACCATCAACCAACTAAAACAAAATTCAAGTTAACTGTGGCATTCAAAAAAAAATTCAAGTTAATTGTACTGTGCAAAAGAAAATTGATAAACTAATTTGGGTAAATTTCTTACTTCGTCACCCAACCATTTGTCATCTTCGCCTACATCTGTCATGGTGAGGCATTGCAAATGCTTCTGTTGCAGAACAATGTCATCAACTACCACCAATTGTTTATCAAGATCTGAGGTGTTGATAATTTCAGCCACATAACTCTGTCGAAACTTGTCAAGGTTGGTCTCCAGCGTCGAAGCACCTATGTTTGTATCTTTTAAATTGCTTGCACGATTTTTCCTCTTTGTATTCTTCGTGTCCTTGGAATCGTTGGTAGACTCTGATGCAGTCCTGTTTTTCTTTCTCTTCTTATCACTATCGTACAGAACAAAATCTTCATTGCTCAATAATGAAGATGCCACTATTTTTTGGCTGCTCGCACGAGTTGGTAGTAGGGAATCAACCCCACTATCTTGTCGCTGCTTTGCTAAAGAATCATCATAGTTGTCCTCATCAACTAGGAAGACATGGGGCTCTTCCGGATCCCTTATTCCCTTAGCCTTGGTAGACCGGTGGTTGCTTTTGGTACTTGCCTCTGCACCCACCTCAATACTGACATCTTCATCATCTTGATTTCTTCTTTCTTCAGTCTTTCGCACATTCTCATTGTGCCTCATATTCATAGGATCCTGTGATTCGAAATGAAGCACTTGTTAGCTTGCAATCTGCGCGAAATAAAAAAACAAAACCAGTTAACTATAAAATGTGCATCACCAGGAAAGCTTCAAGGCTTGTGGTGGCTTTGGAATGCTTTCGCGAATCCAAACTCGGAGCACCCTGCGATACATCTACCTCTTTATAAAGCTGTGAAACATTCTTGAGACTCTCCTTGCAAGCTGCAGCAACAGCTCTGTCTTCTTCATCCTGAACGTGGAAGATCATATGTTAGCTACGAATCTGCGTTAACTTAAAACAAAATCAGTTACATGTGAAATGTGTATCACCATGAAAGCTTCAAGGCTAATCTTGGCTTTTGAATGCTTTCGCGATTGCAAACTAGGAGTAGGCTGCAAATCTTCAGATACGTTCTTCTTGGGGGCATCCATGTAATCTTTTTGTATTCCCTTAGCAGAAATGCCTTTGGTAATGACCTCCGTGTCATCTTTTTGTTTTTGCTGGCGAGTAGTATTCTCTCCTGGGACCTCCATTGGGTCCGCAGGTACTCCTAGGTCAGATAGCTGTATGTCCTCGACTCCTGGGCGATCAACATCAAATATTCCATAGGGGTGGTTCTTTAAAAAAATGTGTTAGTGTGGACAGTATTGATAGTAAAATTATTTATAGAAACTCACAATGGTATATTTACATTGAATTATGTGATGAGGTCGTCCGTGCATCTGCCGTTCGCAAGGGTACGTCTAAGGCACTCGTCCATATTTTTTCAAGGGTGCACATCCTATCAAATTGTTGTGCACTGGCCTCCCGCACAATGGAGACAACTTCTTTCAGATCAGCCAATACACGGCCCATGAGTGCCTTATCCTGCAAATTACAAGCAGTTAGGAGCATATGACTTCGATTGTACTTGCAAAGTTACAATATATATTTGTGCGTGATGTTCATCATTTACCTGGCTGCCATTCTTTGGTTTGACTGGCGTCCCAACTGGTGGCGGATTGAAAGGCCGCAGCAGGTCATCGACATACTGCATGTTAGTGTCGTTAGTATCATTCAAAACATATGGTACATAATCCAGGCACACAGTACTAACACTTTACCTCTCCAACCCCTATATATTTTTTTTGATTATGTTGTCAACCTTCTGTGCCTTCTTGTCACTCCAGTTTTGGATCAGCGGCCTTAACCTTGATGCATACGAGATGGTAGAGTCCAATCGGTGCACCCTCCACTTCTCGTTGTACCACGTCTGCATTACAACAAAAACAGCTTAGACAAGTTTCAATAAAATTAAATGTATGGTATGTTAATAATGATTGTATTACCTGCAGCAGTGGTAGGTTGCCCTCCAGATTTGCTCCACCATTTACAAATTTCCTGACACTAGCCATAAGATGGTCAAGCGTAAGCTGTCCAAAATTGGTGCTCTTTATTGTCTCAACGTTTCTAACAATCCCAAGGTATCTGTTGTCCACATACTACAGTGTTGTCGGGCATACATATTTGCCTATGGCGTACAAGACAAATGGCCTGACAAAATTAGGTGTGCTGTCGCCTTTCATCTTGGCCAGCAATCCTTTCAAAGTTACTTTTGTGTCACTAGGGTCTTTTATTTCCTACCACAACTCCAAAGTATCGTTGTGATTTGAAGAGACGTGATTCTTTCCCATGCAGGGAAGACTTGTTATATGCTCCACATCTTTTAGTGTGATCCTACGTGGTCTCCCATTAATTATAAAGGCATCCTGCTCTGTATCATATGAATAAGCGATGGCCTAGCACAGTAGACATCTCATTCTCATGCCAGGAGTCTTGAGAAGTTCACCTAGTCCAATCAACTTGATGTACGTCAGTTGCTGTGTGTTTAAATCTTTTATGAACTTCTCGTATTGCAGCAAAGAAGCAACCTGAGTTCCCTGAATGTACAAATAGCGTGATTAGATTCTGTATGGTATTCATTTAAACACGCATAGAACCGACTAATATATGCCAATATCAAAATTGTGATCTACATTACTACATGAAATCATAGAGCTTCTGGGCCATATAATGGACACCAGACATAGAAAAACAAGCTATCTCTGTCGGCAAATTGACTGATAATAGTATTGATTTTTAGTAGAAAGAGCAGACTTTGGTCTATGTACACTACTAAAGTTTAAGGCGTCACGCTTACGAAAATAATTGCATACATGATCAGAAGATCAATAGTTTATAGATAATCTCGAAAAAGGAATGTAGCAGTTCCATTGCAAGCATTCAAGAGCACATACTCCTTACTTACGATCAGATTAAAAAAGATCAATTAGTAAAGACCAAGCAAAATTAGGGGAAATCACCAACAGTTTCAATCACTGGAGATTAAGAACTCATTTAGAAAGCCTATGCCAAAAAATTAGCAATTTCCAAATTTTAAGGCATATAAACAGAGATGATAACCCTGATTTTATTGCACATCTAAGTCCTATGTGATTTTATGCTAAGACCCGTGCAAGCCTTTATTTGTCATGTTTTCTTTTCTTTCTAGACACACCCATCTCCCTTCGGTAAAATAGGGAAAATTATGGGATTACATGCAGACTTGGGAAGGAGGGAGTATGCAGAATACATGGATCTCAATCGTTACCGGAGGATTCTCTTGATGGTGACCGGCTCCATTGCCGTTCACTTTCGTCTTTTGCTTCGCCAGCTTCTCCGACGTGCCCTTCTCTTTCGTCGGCTTCTCTGACATGCCCTTCTCATTCATCTCAGGATTCGCCAACGCAGGCTTCGAAGATGACGGCTCCGTCGGTTTCACCGACCTGGGAGCTACTTTGGGCGGTGTGGGGTGGTAATTCGGTGTAGTCATGGAAGGCTAGGTATGGGAGGCATGGGGTGGGAGGCATGGGGTGGAGTATTTATAGGGGATTTGGGATCTCACGAAGAAGTAGTTTTAGATCACATAATGTTTTTTGGGCTTTCTGACTAGACAGGCTTTATTAGGTAACCACGTCCAAATAGGAATCCCTTTAAATTAGGATGGAGAGAGATAACTGAAGAGATTTTATAGAGAATATCTTACCTGCCCACGTTGAAATCAGGGAGGCATAGAGATTAGAGGGGAGATCTCTTTAGGCCCACCTGAAAATTAGGGGGCAGAAAGATTAGAATCATGGGGGGGAGAGAGATTGGGATCAAGCGTTGCCACGCTCGCTCGTCAAAGAGCGTTTCCGGTTGTTGTTTTTTAGGAAGTTTTTTTTGCTTTTGAGAATTTTTTTATATCTCAACCATGAAGCGTTTGGGATTCTTGTGCTTTCTTATACAGGCATATTACAATGGGATGAGCCAATTTTAAATGAGAACATAAGAAAGAAAGCGAGGACTCCAACAGGCGGGAGGACTCCAACAGGCGGGACGAGCCCCGTCCCAATTATTTAGGATGGGCATGCGCGAGGGAGCTTCGTCCTCACTGCCACGACTCTCCAAAAACGGTTCCTCCGCCTCTGCGTCCTCTTGATTCCCTCTTCCTATGCGTCGCCCACTCTCCCAACAATCTGGCTTCTGGAACGGTGAGTTCTCCTTCCTGTCAATTTTGTTAGTAGTTCTCCTGTAGCAGCACATACGATGGCCTTCTTCTTGTCAATTTCTTGTTCTCCCGTTTCTTTATTTTGTGTGCATAGATTCAACTGCCTTCAACATGTAGTCGTTGCTTTATGAGAATTTTGCACACAGATTCATCTACATGCAACATCTAGTCCGTTGTCTTGTCAATTTATTGTTTTTCTCCTGCTTCTTTAGTTTGTACACATAGATTCATCTGCATGGGCGATGAACAATTCGTAAATACATGTTTATTGTTGATTGTTGATGCAGTTGTTTAGATAAATATTTCAAGAGCGTAAATTTTGATTGTTAATTCGCATATACTCCCTCTACAAGGAAATATAACAAATTTTGGCTCACTACTTTAGTGATTTCTTTATATAGGCAGTACATGTTTAGTTTAAATTGTTCACGCACTTGTTTACACAAACTTTCAATAGTGCCAGAATTACTATACTATCTTTCATCTTGGCTTATTGTTATCATGTTATTATCATGATTCATGTCTTATACTGGTTTCATCAATTACAGTCCTTCGGCATGGCGTTCGTGAAAGATTATGCTATCAGGGCAGATGGAAATACCGTAATTTTGTGAAGTACACGAACAAGCCTAGCAGTGTTGAGTACTGCATTCACAGATTCAAATACTGGCTGCAGAACGACAACAAGAAGATAGTTGCACTGGATGTGGAGTTCACCTGGCCTCGTGATCCAACACAGACGGCTGCCGTGGTCCAGTTATGCGTTGGCATCTATGTCCTCATGTACCACATAAGCGTTGCTGATGAGCACTACGGCCTGCTTGCCGCCTTCCTGCTCGACGAGGAGTACACCTTTGTTGGGGTGGACATCAACAATGATGAGAAAAAACTCAAGTGTGTTGGTCTGGTGGTACGAAACTTTGTGGATATCCAGAATTTGTGGAGAGTGCCTGATCCAGTGACGATTAAGCAGAAGTATGGCTTGTCTAACTACGCTGGTTCCATCATCCACCACAGCTACAACAAGATGAAGGATGCTATCACAGAAGATGACCACCATATATGGGCAGAAGCGCCCTTGCCCTTGAAGAACATCTATTATGCTTCCAGGGACGCGTATGCCACCTACAATGTATACATGCGGCTGGTGAACTACCAAAAGAGGTTCGAGAGTCTGTGTCAGCACCTCGCCAAACAATCTAGGCAGTCGAGGAAGTCCGGAAGGAAGAATGAATCAAACTAAAATGTTTCTTCTATTTATCTAGCTGATAGTCTGTAAATTTTACTATACTGCTAGTAAGTCGTAAGTTCAAATTTCCTACAAGTTGAATCATCCTTTATTCTAGCTGTCTTGCCTAATTTGATCCGCGTTCAAGAGATATTATACTTAAGACGTTTATTTTGTTTCGGTTTCGCTAGCTATGATACTGAATGCGATAGCCATTTTTACCAAAATATTATTTCAGACTTATAATGAATATTGTTCTCAATTGGGTTTGAATAGAGAAAATTTATTTTTTAATTGCATAGAGAAAGTTCATATTTTTTAATCAAAAGAAGGGTCGCCCCCCTGATTTTCCATTAACAGAAACCACATGGTCTTTGAAGCCCCTGATACAAACTACAGATAGAAACTAAAGTAATCAACTAGCAGCACAAATCATACATGGTAGAAAACCCAGCCAGACTTAACATCAAGGTCCAAAAAATAAGACTACGACAAAGGACAGAAAATATAGCCGAGAGATGCGCATGCGACACCGCAGTACCCTGTGACTCCACACTTGCGATGAACTGTACAATTCACCTGCTACATGCTCTAGCCTGCGCATATAGACCATCAGCACCTCGTTGTTTATCGCCTTCATCTACAATATAGACCGTCCCATGATCAACAACAAATTCGCTAAACAAGAATCATAAGATCACTTACCATTTATTTTGTAATCTCACATTGTTCCTGCATTACCAAAGAGTGAAGAACACAAATGATGCTCTTCCCACATGTCCAATGCAAACACTCATAGGTAGTTCTACCATCTTAACTCTATGATTTAAATTATTAATAAAAACCCCTTAAAGATTAAATTTGCATTACCATCGTTCATGATTATAGCCAGGGAAACAACAGCCAAAGCAACCACCTGTGTAAGCCCTATTTTGAGTCCTGAATAGGACCCAATCCTAGCATTTACTCTAACTGCAACATGTCCTCCTCTCATAGTCATCATCACCCAAGACAGAATGAAGACGTAACCCCATAGATGCATAACTGATATCAACATTGTTTTCGCACCATACCTAGTGTAAAGGACACTCTTGCATTGTCGTGCTACTTTTGTGACTCCTCGGTCAGCATGTTCATAACCACCTCGATCTGAAGATCTTCATGGGTGGTGGTCTTTAAATCGAAAAGAACAGCTTTATGAACCTTGAGCTCTTCACTGTCAACAAAATCACTCCATCCCTTGCCGAAGATGATGCGGCCATCATCACACTTGTGGTACTTGACCGGCATGAAACTGTCCTTGCACAGCCGAATGCCAGCAAGCCCATCTCCCGGTATCTCCCGGTATGCACCATCATAGGAAGAAAAATTAACAAATATGTGAAGGAGCAGTAAACAAAAGGATCTTCGGCTACATCTACATATATTACATAAGGATCTTCAATTATGGGAAACAAAAGGATATGCAAAAACACACATTAGTGTATTCACTGGTTTCAGCTACAATAGCATATCATTAATCTTTCTCTCAATGAAAAAACAAAGAAAATTGCATAGAAAATAAAATATACTAGTACACCAAAATCATACCATCGTCTTTCCTGCTATGTTCGACTTGGTGAAGCGGTGGACAAAGAATACACCTATATAACCTTTCTTCATCACCAAAAGGTCATTTTAATTCCCTTTCCTGCTATGCTCTTTGTTTTGATCGCATGTCCTTGGCAGGTTGCAGCAGTACACCATAGGAATGTCTTTAGTCAAATCGAAGGAGACAAGGTCGCCTTCTCGCAGGTCAAAGTCTTCAAAAAACCCGCACCACTTTTCACCACCGATGATCGCCCTTGAATTCCCTTTGTACACGCCAAAATCATACATGCGGCTCCCTCTTGCTTGAAAAAGCAACGAACTGTCTGGGATGGCGTTGAACTGGTGACATGCGTAGCATGGCACGATCTGTAGATGTAGAATTAAATTGCTATCTATTTCCTACATTTTGTTAATCTTCAAAGTAGAGGGGAACAAACACAATACAAGTAAAAATTGACATGGTTATTTATACCACAGCTGAAGTGTCCCCATCTAGCCTGATGGTAAATGTCAACCCATCAGCATCGGGACTGTTGAAGTCCTGTCGACAGGTTATGTACTAAACAAAATAAAATGAAGAAAAGCAAAGGATGATAATTTAAGAAATGGGCTTATGAATGTAAACACACTAGGAAACAATCATACAGTATAATCAACAAAGGTACTGCATCAGTAATCAATAATCATACACTTGAACTGCGCGGGTGGCTCGCCCTCCACTCCTCATAACCCCGCAACACAGCGCGTGCCCGCCGCACCACAACTTGTTCAGACATGTCCTTCTCTTGATCCTCGACCGGCAGCATGGGCTCACCCCGTGCGTTGACGTGCGGCATTGGCCCCTCCTCCTCTACAGCACAACTGAGGTAGTGTTTAGTTGACTTGCAATCTAGGACTACAAGTTAATGGCTGCCTTACATGTCAGAATTTCTTGATATATCATTTGTTTCTCTTTGGCCTTGTCAAACAACAACAATTCACTTTTATGGAAATTTGTTTGAGCCCAGACATTTACTCAAAAGTCCCTAGAATGAATTTGAGATTTTTTACACTTTCCACCTCATCTTTGATCAAGAATATAGTGTCATCATCATATTAATCCCCTTGTCTTCTCCTTTACTTAACACCCCTTTTACCAGATCATGCCTCGGAGCATTATTCACTAGAATGGCTAAGGCATCAGCAGCTATGTCAAACAGTAAAGGTGACATAGCATCTCCTTGCCTTAAACCTTCAAAAGTTTTAAAATATGGACCAATTTCATCATTCACTCTAACTCCAAGATGCCCCCCTCTTATAGTTTCCATTACCCAGTCACACCATTTATCAGGAAATCCTTTCATTTTTAACATTTGAATCACAAAGGGCCATTTTATTTTGTCATATGCCTTCTCAAAATCTACTTTGAATATTAGGGCATCTTCTTTATAGTTGTGGAAGGAATTCAAGGCCTCATGTACTATTACCACCCCCTCCATTATATATCTGCCCTTGATAAAGGCAGTTTGGGTTCTCGAAATCATAGGGTCCACACATTTAGCCAGCCTATTCATCAGTACTTGAGTAATGATTTTAAAACTGAAATTTAAAAGACAAATAGGTCTAAATTTCTGAGTTTTTTTAGCATCATTGGTTTTTGGGACCAAAGTGATTATGCCATAATTAAGTCTGGCAATATTGATTTCCCCTTTTGCAAAACTGTCTACTAGAGTTTTCAGATCCACTTAACCACTTCCCAGAAATCTTGATAAAAATCAGCAGGGAACCCATCAGGGCCTGGGCTTTTGTTTCTTTTCATCCCAAAGAAAACCTGATGTATTTCAGTTAGGGAAAAAGGTGCCAAAAGTTCCTCTTTATCCTGTGTTACCCAACCTAATTTCAGCCTAAAAATGAATTTAATCCACTAGACCAACTTATAAGTTTTGGGCCCACCCTCCGGTTTCTTCCTGGATTCGCCACTGCACAATGCCAAAAAATTTCTAAGTTTTTAAAGAACTGTTTGCTGATATTTTCTGCAATTGTGCTACGCACCTACACTTGCTCATTGTTATGAAAACCTTGGAATACCAAAACCCTAGGAAAAAAATTACCGAGCAAGCTACCGATGTAGAAAACTTCCTTCAATCTCTGCATCGCCTTCCATCTAACCTCTGCATCGCCTTCCATCTAACCTCCGATTGAAAATCCTAACTATTTAGTCTCCAACTTTGAAAACCATATCCAATTCGCTGGTAATCGCTAGGTGCTTGCTAGCGGCCTCCCAATCTCACTCCGCGCTCTTCTGCTCCAACCGTCGAGAGCGGCGGCGGGGTCGCCGCCGGGGTGGTTTCTAGGGGGGTGGGGATGAAGGGGGCGGGGGTGTGTAGGCGATGGGGGTGATGACACGGACCGGCCCATCGGTCCAGTTCGTAAAGAAACAACCAAACAGGCCCACAGGCCGCTTACCTGTCACAAAGTAAAACCCTATGTTACTAATAAAAAAACACAAATGAAAATCCTTTTGTCTAGAA
Organism: Triticum turgidum subsp. durum; assembly: GCA_900231445.1. Classification (NCBI taxonomy): domain Eukaryota; kingdom Viridiplantae; phylum Streptophyta; class Magnoliopsida; order Poales; family Poaceae; genus Triticum; species Triticum turgidum. Next base: position 594,212,616 of record LT934124.1, on the reverse strand, counting down.
AACAAAAACAAAGTAAAATCATAAAAAATAGGGAAATCCTTTTTGGGTGAGTTCAACGTGAACATGATGGTGAGAGGCTCAAGGAGGAGTTTTGTGCGTTTGCAACACCTTTGTTTTAGAGAAAAAATGCACCTTACAATGTCAAATTATAAAATCATTATTAATCAGTTCTAAAAATTCCTTATTTATTAAAAAATGTTTCTTTCCAGATAAAACAAACTTCAATAATGTGGGTAGGTAATTGAGTGGCCTTTCTCGCCCCCACCCCCTCCATCCCTCGCATATTCAGGCCATTTACTGCATTTGTATGGTTGTAACCTCGAAAGTTCAAGATCTTACGTGGCCACATGAAATCATAGCAGGGAATGGGATGAGTGCCCCATGTTAAGCTCTTTGGTCCATATATGTGCCATATGTTACCAACGGGAGGCGTGGCCTCGACACATGCAATCTAGGGCTATCATGCCCGGCTGCTGTCGTTATAATCAATGCAAATTCATGAGGGGCTAAAAATTCATGGGACCTGGCATGGTGTCATCATACAACCCCTAAAGGGTGTGGTAAAACATCGAGAGCGGCATGCATCGGCCCTCACATAGGCTGTGTGCAAACGGGGCCATATCGCATGTCGGATCAAGCCATCGAGAGAGAATGTGTCCGGCCTGTGAAAGGAGTGCGGGGCATATATGGACCAAAGGGCGCTACTGTCATCCTATTAGCAGTAGCGCGGCAGGAACAAAACGCGCTAGTACTATAATTCCCACACCGTGTCTGACGTGCTAGGTATAGTAGTAGTGCCCTTCTAAAAACCGCGCTAGCACTACGGATTTTAGCAGCAGCGCGTTTTCTATACGCATGCTACTGTTAAATCTATTTTCACCTAACCCCCCATGCGGGCTTCCCTCTCCTCTGCTTCCTCCCCCAATTCCCCACTCTCTCTTCTCCCCCTCGTCGCCTCCGCCAGAGCCCCTGCCCTCGCCCTCGCCGAAGGCCCTGCCCTCGCTCTCCGCTGGAATCTGCCCCTCGACGTCGTTGCGCGCCTGTGCCTCCTCCTCCTCGACCTCGACCTTGCCGGAGCCCCTTCCCTCACTCTCCGCCGTCGTCTCCCTCGACCCGCCTCGCCGCTG
>LT934124.1:594200266-594211426 GCA_900231445.1 Triticum turgidum subsp. durum | reverse complement strand
CCGACCCCGCCTTGGTGCCGCCGTCACCCCCAACCCCATCTCTCTCCCCGCCCTCGGTAAGCACTATCCCCTTCCCTCTTCTCTGCTCTGTATTAGTATGAACCCTAGCTATTTAGTGCTAGTTAGTATGAACCCTAGGCTATTTTTAGTGCTAGTTAGTTAATTACAATTAGTATTAACCACATGAACACCTTGATTCTGGGTGGCATTTTAATCTTCCACATATACAGGTGTATATATTTGACACCATTTTCAATCAGGTGCCTGTAGAAGGATTTTATAGTATAAACTCCTTTTTTATTCAAAGACCACTTTATTTTGTCTTTATCCTCATTCAAAGGCACTGATCTACATGCTTCTTTAATATGTCCTCGTAACTCTCTAGCGTCTCCTAATAAAGTTCTTCTAAATTGTACATTATCTAGACCATTGTCAAAAAACTTCTTTAACTGTTTTCTTTTTATCCAAGCAAAGATCATACCTCTCCAAACAAAAAAAGTTCACTTTTATGAAAATTGATCTTCAAACCAGACATTTGCTCAAACAAACATAAAATACATTTCAAATTGTGTACTTTCTATATCATCTTGCAATAGGAAGATGTTATCATCTGCATATTGTAACATATTAACCCCATTTGGTATGTATTCATTTAGGACCCCCTTGACCAGCCCATTTTCTCTGGCTTTATCTAACATAATTGCCAGGGCATCAGCAGCCAGATCAAAATTCAGAGGGGATAAAGAGTCCCCTGTCTCAAGCCCTTATGAGTGATACAGTATTTTACCAGATTCTCATTAACCTTGACACAAACTTTCCCCCCTATAACCGTCAACATGACCCAATCAATCCATTTATCTGGGAATCCCTTCATTTTCAACATTTGAAAAAGGAAGGACCATTTGATTTTGTCATAGGCCTTCTCAAAATCAATTTTCAGAAGCATATCACTTTGTTTTTTGTTATTTATGTTGTTCAAAGCCTCATGAAGGATCAAAACTCCCTCCATAGATGAATATTTACTTTTGCCTATTGAATGCATGCTAATTTGAGTCCTATAATATATTTTCAAATGTATATCTTGTGTTGCTCAAATAGGATATGTGCTTGCCCAAGTGACCGGTCATGTTTGCAGGTTACACCTCCAAGTGGCCTATGTTTTGCCGGAGTGTTGATTCATTTCCGTTCCGACAATTTTCAGGCGCTCGATATGTCCTATTTTAGCAAAGGTCATGCCGGATTTTTCCGTGAATTTTGGCATGACTTGTGCCAGAATATGTAGGAAATATAGAGTGCCCCGCATTTGTGTGTTGAGTATCCTTGTAGTTGTCTTCGATCGATTTTCAATTAATGTTTTAACTATGAACATAAGAAATGTCTGACGACGAAAAGGATTTCGGTATTTGCAAAGACTGCAAAGACGAGCGCGGCTTGTGCGACAGGATCTTCCTAGATGATGATAGGCGTTTCAACATCAAGCTGGACGAGAACTTCGAAGTGGATACAGTAAGTCATGATGACAAGTCCTTTTTCGTAATTAAGCATGACATCTGCTTCATTTGCTTCAACTTATATTTTTTTTACTATTCTACTAGCATTTCCATGCAAGAGTTTTTGTATTGGATAAGATAGGTTTCAGTTCTATGACTACTATGGAGGTAAAGAGAGTTTATTTGAAGACCGAGCATGGCTATATTTTCCATGCAAAATTATACAACGAAGATGACTACACCTATTTTGTATGCAAAATATGGCGAGCACTATGCAAGACTTAAGCATTTGAGCCTGATATGGTTATCACCTTTGATATTCGTCCGGAAGATGATATTGAAGGTAATACCAACATCTGGGTCGATGTGCAGATGCCTCCAGTTCTACCAAAAATGTGAGTTTCTCAACCATATTTATGTCTTTGATATTGTTTATTCAAAAATAGTTGACAACTAATTTCTATTGACAGCTTATTTCCAATCAAGCAAACATGTCCAGCTCTTGTTAGACAGGACCGACTACTGTCCCGGGGCTGAACTAAACTACAAGGAGATAAGTCATTATGTTTCATGGCTTGAGGATCTTCATACTGTCAAGACAAATTATTTTTCTGGACTTGCAAATCTTAGTACTCAAAACATGCGACCAATAGTGTTCGTATTGAACTACGATCACATGTATTTAGGAAAGATGGTAAGATTTTTACTATTTGTACTCAGTGCATCTTTTGCATACATTATTTTTCAAGATAAACTTCATTGCTAAGTATGTTACTATACAATGTTCTTCAATAGGGACTCCCGCTGAATGTTGTGCCTCATTGGAACGAGACTAAAGGTCAGATGAGAATTGTTAGCTTACGACCAAGATATCCTATAATGCACTTTAGTGCATTCAGGATTTCTAATAGCGAGGAATGCTTAATAGTGAAAGATTGGAGCAAAATTCTGAACGATCACAGAGAAGTACTAGGGGACAGCAATCAGAAGCGCAACCCACGATTAGGAGACAGGTTCATCTACATGCTCCAACTTTATGAAGAACAAGTGCTACACATGTTTTATGTTATTTTCCTGAGAAAAAGCAGCAGTAGTGATAAGCTAGTGTTGGTGGTAATGACTTTGATGATTTTTATTAGCTAGTGTAGCTGGTGATTAGATAGCTACCACAGCTAGTGTTGGTGGTGATTAGCTAGCTAGAATGTGTTTGAAGATGATGATGTGCTACACTATGACTATGATGATTAAATAACTATTGTTGATGTTATGACTATGATGATGATTAAATAGCTTGTGCTGGTGGATTAGATTCAAGTGGAGGCAACATGTGGTGCACATCGAAAGTACTACTAGTCCAAACTAGATCAAGTTTGGTTTAGTAGTATACTTTTGACATGCACCACATATTGGCTCCACTTGAACCTAATCCACCTTCATTTGACACATTGTTATGGACATAATGATGTAAACCTCATAACTGGTATTGTACCAATAATTGTATGATGGCGTATAAATACACTAAAAAAATACTAGTGCTGAAATTCAAGATTTCGAAATTGATAACAAAATAAAAATGACAATTGAATTGTTTGTACATGTGTACAACATGTTTTAAGGATAATGTGGAATATGACACGTTCACATGCATTTTGGCAACAAGTGCACTTTCCGAGGGGGGAAAAGAGGTAGCCCCGTGCCTCCTATGATTTTTGTTCCATGTATTTCGCCACAAATATTGGAGGAAAGAAGAAAAATGTATTTTCCCCTCAAAAAACGACTTGGGAAGAAAATCTGGAAAATCTGAAGTAACCATATTTAGGTACTCCATGGAGGTTGTCCCTTGTGGGGATATTCGATCTACCTCTCCTTGATTTTAGGGTGAGTTCAACGTGAACGTGATGGTGAGAGGCTGAAGAAGGAGTTTTGTGTCTTTACAACAACCTTTTGTTTTACAACTGTATTATAACAAATGAAAGAGAATATGTGAAAAACAAAAAAGAAAAAGGATATGCATACATGATGAGCCAGCCCAACCATCTAGAGGGACGTGTGGTCTAGCACGCGGGTGAGGTTCGCCTGGGACATCCCACCAAAATCTCGCCCAACATTGAGACGCCCCGGGCGCAACTGACGGGTGGTGGGATTTTAGTCCCACCTCGCCAAGCGAGAAGCGCAGGCACCTACTTATATACGCGGCTGAGAGACCACTTGCATGAGCCTCTCTCACTTAAACAGCACGTTCCCTATACACTTCTGTGTATGCCCTGTGGGGCCTACTAGCATGAGAAATCAACATCCCACAGGCCTGCATCCTGGCCCATATGGTTGGGTTTCTAGTCGTATGCAGGCCATGTGGTTTCATATCTCCTGTTAGAAGGTGCCTTTTTCTTTTCCAAATCACGCAAAAAATGTTACATAGTCGCATCCATGTAATAAACATGATTATAAAAGAAAATTCAGCAATAATGAAGCTTACACTGTGCCCTTAAGGTAAAGTCAGAGGTATGTACCTGAGTTTCACTGAGCCACTATAAATTATATAAAATTCTAAAAAATGGAAAACTTTCAAATTTTGTCTATGTTAATGAAAAGATCATGTGTACAAAATTTCAGGTGATTTGGATGTGGTCGAAAAAACCACCTTGTTAGAAAAACTCGCTTAAGTGAGACCAAACGGTCCGTCTGTAATGAAGTGGTTTTTTTGACCATGTCCAAAATAACCCCAAATTTGTTGTACACGGTGCCATAAATGTAACAAGCAGGATATCCAAAAAAACTCAAAATTTTTAGGTTTACACTATCCCCTTATGAAAAATTTCGTGGTAAGGCAAGTGAGGTAGCGCATGACCATACCCATGCATACATTGTTCAAATGGCCTCAAACCGTTCCCCTTTAGCCAAGTTGACCCACACCATCCATCCACCCTTGACCCCACCTTGGTTCGTTAGTTCTCCAATGAGTCCCTCCCTCCGTAAGCCAAGCATGTCAAAGCAACACACTGCTACCCGTCTTGCACACCGAGATTGGGCATCATGCACTAGTGCCAGCAAACATGTCCAACTGAGCATCTTTGCCCATCGTGGACACTACCGCATGGTCTAGATCGAGGTGGCTAGCGGTGCATGTTGTTGTCCTGGTTGGCTAAGGGTGCATGATATGGGTCAACATGAATTGTATTGCATCACATCTAGATTCCCCTGTCCGGTACCGGACGCCAGAGGCCCGGAGCAGCACGTGCATGGTACAAGAATCTGCACGGTCGCTGGCGGAACTTGGATAAAACAAATTTGACCTAACTGACATGGGGTAGGTGCATGCTGAAATTCAATATTTAGGAATTGTTAACAAAATAAAAATGACAATTCAATTGTTTGTACAGGTGACACGTTCACATGCAATATGGCAACTAGTGCACTTTTGGAGGGGAAAAAAAGGTGCACTCGTTCCACCGTGCCTCCCATGATTTTTCTTCCATGTATTTCGCCACAATATTAGAGGAAAAAAAAGAATGTGATTTTGCCTCAAAAAACGACTTGGGGAGAAATTCTCAACTAACCATATTTAGCTACTAGGTGGAGGTTGCCCCCCACGGGGAGATTCGATCTACCTCTCCTTCATTTTAGGGTGAGTTCAACGTGAACATGACGGTGAGAGGCTCAATGTGGAGCTTTGTGCGTTTACAACACCTTTGTTTTAGGAAAGAATAAGCACCTTATAATGTGAAATTATAAAATCCTTATTAAAACATGCTTAAAATCCTTATTTTGAAAAACTTGTTTGTCTTGCCAGATAAAACAAACATAAAATTATGGGGATATTTTATTGCGTGTCCTTTCTCTCCCCCCTCCTCCCTCCCATATTCGGGACAATTACGGCATTTCTAGGGTTGTAACATCGAAAGTTCAAGATCTACGACGACCACATGAAATCATAGCAATGATTGGGATGAAAGCCCCATGTTAAGCTCTTTGGTCCATATATGCACCATATGCTACCAAAGGGAGGGGTGGCCTCGACGCCGTTCTCTAGGCTATGATGCTCATCAGTTGCCGTTATAATCCATGCAAATTATCGAGGGGCCGAAAATTCACGGGACCTAGGGCAAGTGTAATCATATGACCCCTAGAGGGTGTGGTAAAACATCGAGAGCGGCATGCGTAGGCCCTCATGTAGGCTCTGGGCAACTGGGGCCATATCCCATGCTGGATCAAGCCACAGAGTGGGAATGCGTCCGTCCTATGAAGGGAGTGCGGGGCCCGTTACTTCATTTGCCTCAAATCTCGTTGCTGCGTGATGTTAGACCTAGTAACCAAGGTCTGTCCCATGCATCGCACTCAGCTGGAACCACAACATGCATGCACACATGGCCACATATGAGTCTACACGGCGGGGATGCATGGTTCGGGTGCTGGCACAAGTGTCGCGGGTCATGTGTCTAGGTGCTACTCCACTTGGGTCTAAACAGCGGGGGTGCATGGGTTGGATCTAGCTACCGAGAGGTAACGCGTTCGATTTGTGCCTAGGCGGTGCATCACGGGGCCTGGCGTGGTCTCATCATATGACCCATGAAGGGTATGGTCAAACACCGAAAGGGTCATGCATAAACCCTCACGCGGGGTAAGTGTAAACAAGGCCATATCACATGTTGGGTCTAGCCAGTGGGAGGGAACAAGTCCGGCATGTGGACGGTGTGTGGGACTCGTTCCTTCACTTTCCTCAAAATTCGGTGCCGCTTCATGTGGGCCCTAACCACAAAGGCCCATCCCGTGCATCACACTCACCTGGACCCACACCGTGCAAGCACACTTGGCCACGTAGACACATACCGATAAACCTTGACAATAGCTAGGGTTTTATAATTATCCATTCATTTTACCTAATCGGTACAACATAGCTAGCGATGAACAAAAAAGCTAGATGCCATGTCAAATTAAATGTGCCAATTGTCCCTTCTAGTAGTATTTTTTCCAGTAGTTCTCCCTTCTAGTATTTAGTAGTACTGCGCAAAACAAAAAAATGTCCCTCCTATTTTGCTGTTTTTTTAACACACTATTTTGGTGTTCGGTTTATGTTGCCACTTTTGTGGACCGACATTGTGCACTTTTTCTTTTGCTTGGTTGGTTGATTGGTTGGTTAGGGCAAATCTCTGGATGTGCACGATGCCGTATACGTGCATGTTTCTACCCAAATTTCAAAAGTGACGAATTGTGCGTGTCCTTGACCTCTCTCTCCCAAACAAATTGAATTTTCACTCCACAAATCTCACTCCCGCCTCTAGCGTTCAATCGCCTCTGCTTATCCACCCATGTCTTTGTCGCCGCCCACTACTTGCCGTCGCCAAAAAGCCCACATTCTTGCCGGCGAGGATGATCCTACCTGCCGGGGGAGGGGCCGTGGCTAGTGCGCTCCGTGCGGCGTATGTGGACCCCATGAAGGAACTAGTCGACAAGGACGTCATCGCCGCCGATTCGCAGCCGCAGCTGGTCTAACACAGCACCAACAACGATGAATCGGTTAGTGTCTGCAGATATTAACCCTAGAATTTGCCTTCTCGAGGTTAACCCCAGAAATTGCTCTCTTGTTATTCCTCGCTATTCGTATAAACAATCGTACTGTTCACCTTTTTTTTATTAATCATACGGTTATCAATCCTAGGGTTTGCAAATTTAGATGAATGGATCATTTGTATCCCATTTTATGCCTGTCTTTCATATAACCAAAGTTTTAGGAAACCAATACAAAGAAAAAACAATCCATTTATGCCTGCCTTTGATATAATGTACAATTCGCTGGAATGAGATTGTTTTTCTTCTAATACCAAATTGCATATTTGGAACAATGGGAGAACTACCTACAGCTGAGGGAAGCTATCGGAAAGAAAATCTTCAAGTGGCTCATGGCTGCAAAGATTGTGTACCGGCGTAACGGTCGCTATAAATGCCCGTTATGCAGGAAAGAGAACCAGCATTCCAAAACCACAACAATTGCAGCTTACAGAAAGAGGTGGCATCTTAAGGCAAAACCTGCTGAGTTAGCCAACAAATTGGGGAGGGTGAAGACCTAAAAGAATATAGTCATGTTTGATTTTTGTGTTCTATCGACACCAAATTAAAAAAATATGGGCCCACATGACAAGTATCAATCTTTATCTCATTCGACGGTCAGTGCCACATTAGCCAACATGAACAAGTGTTGATCTCATGGGACTTACATCCTGGCAAAATTCGGTGTCATTCTGAACCTGCTTCATGGGAGGCCTTTCGGGATGGGAAGGGTCCATCTCGAAGCATGTTTTTGCCGACATCCTTGAAGTGGACCAACAACCTTGTACCAACATGACTAGCATCATTGCCAAGTTTCGTAGCTTTTTGATGTTGTAAGGATTATCTAGGGCTTTCACGTCGATAAATCATATAATACTTACGTTTTCTTCTGCGCCTGTTTTTTTCTGCGCTCGATGGTGGGCTGCCATGCATGCGTGTCGTTGGGCTCTGTAAAGAAGCCCACCCGTTGGAATGAGCGATGTCCACCACCGTCGCACGCGCCCGAGTGAGCCTACATTGCATGCGGTTGCATGCATGCCTCCGCTTCAGCCTATGTTGCATGCATGCACATATATACGCGAAGGAGCACGTGCCGCAGAGCCGTCCCCAGTTGACCCGACCGACGTCACATAGGGCAACACTTAAACTTTGCGTTTTGATTCACACTACAGTTTCCCACGCGTGTACACTCCCGATGCCGCGGTGGGTGGAAAATTTGTTAACATTTGACCCCATTACTGCCATGGTGGCCATTTAAGCCACCTACCATGTTCCTCTTCCTCTCACACCCTTCATCCATCTCCCATACTCTCCCACCTGCATTTTGCGCCTGCCCTTCTTCTTCTTCACCACAAATAGCACCAAGAACCAGCCCGCCGTAGCCATGCAGTACACCGGGGCAACCTAACGCTTCCGCCCACTGTGCCGGAGATGCTCTACCCCGCCGGGGTGTACGTCGAGAGCACCCTTCGTGTGTGGGCAATGTCAAGGTGGAGGGGCGCAAGGGGGTTCACCGACTTCTTCCTTGGGGCCGGCTACGGGCACCTCCCTCGGGGATCTCCAAGGATGTACCGAGTCATGGAGGTCATCCACAATGGTGTTGTGGTTGCTATCCTTGCCCACTTCACCAACCCCTTCGATGCGTTCTACCTCCTCGGCCGCGTGTTCTGGTGTGGTTGCGAGTTCATAGCTTTCACCACCCATAACATCTTCAGGGACTACGACAATGTCTTCCCCACCGACGAGCGTATGCACACTCTGCCGTACCCCATCAACAACACCGCGGAGGAGCAGTGAAGGGCGCCCAGAGGAGGAGCAAGGAGGAGCCTGGTGGAGAAGCGGCAGCCATCTATCTATCTATCTATCTATCTTTTTTAGCTTAAAAATCTATCTATTTATATTCGTCTTGGTGTTATTTACGTTGTAAGCATACTATTAATTCATGTTGTGGGCTTTGGTTGGCCCGAATTATCTATATTTATTATACAAAGCTTTACAATGGTTGGGCTTTTTTGAACCGTTTAAATCTCTGGCATTTTAGTCATAGGAAAAAATTGTCTCGAAAAAAATTCAAAGGAAGAAAACAATCACGCGCCGCCCCTCTCATCCAATGCAGAACCGCCGCCGCGGTCGTCCTTCCCCTCACCCATCGCCATTACAACCGCGACATCTCCTCCCTCTCCTTCTCCTCCTTCTCGCGGCCGCAACTTTTCTCGTCTCCTCTTCCACATCCCACCCCCTTCTTCCATCCATGCAAGAACCTCGATGGAGGAGCAGATCACCGGTGGTGAGAACACCGACTTCGTGGAGATCGCCAGCAACGACCAGGTCAAGATGGCCAGGTTGATGGAAATCCGTTCTTGGTTTAACAACATAAGGCAGTTAAACAGGACGGCAATGGCCACTTTGAGGGAAATGACATCCAGGGAGAAGAAAAAGTTGTTCCCCCCGCCCGCACAACCGAGGCAGGACACATCCTCCTGTGGGTGATGGAGCAGTCCAATTCTTCCAGCCCTTGGGACAGGCGCAGGTGGAGGGCATTCAGATCCAGGGTAGAGCATCCACTGGATCAGGAACCCATAGTGCACGAAGTGCCGTTGCAGATTGTGGAGCCTCCAACCGAGTCGGAGATGACTCCGAAGTGCAAGAGGAGGAGGACAGTGGTCGCGACATCGCTTCCCCGCCGTTCTCCATGCTTCCCTCGCTGCTCCCCTCGCCTGAACAACGGCGGTACCGTTGTTTAGAGTAATCTTGCCCACACCTAATCTTCCTACTGCTCGTGCTTACAGTTGTGGTGGTAGTGATTGTGTACATGCTTTTGGGGGCTGGATTATGATGTATATGAACCCTAGGCTAAATTTGTAATGTTGTAGTGGTAGTATTTGATGTTCACCTACACTTCTACTCCAAATTTTTTTATGTGTATTTCTATTATTAAGTGCTTGATACTATATTTGAACCTTTTTTTGAGTTGTTGATTGCTTTTTGGTAGAGCTACCAGCTCTTATGGAGATGCTCATGTTGTATGTCTTGTTCTCCATGATTTGTACTAGCATTATGTGTAATTAGATGCCATGACAAGCCATGTAACTAGTAGAAAACGGACCTTTAAAACTTGTTCGTAAGGGCCTTTAGTGCCGGTTCTACAACCGGCACTAAAGGGTGGAGACTAAAGCCCCCCCCCCTTATTACCGGTTCGGCACGAACCGCCACTAAAGGACCACCACCTGGCGTCAGCTCGTGTTGTGGTATGGGGGACCTTTAGTACCGGTTCGTGTTACCAACTAGTACTAAAGATATATTTTTTTGAATTTTTATTTTTGAAAATTTTGTAAAAAATATTTGATTTTTTTTTTTATTTTCGATTTTCTGAATTAGTTGATAATTTAGTCTCTAATCACCCCTCTTAAGTGCTCAAGTGTGGATCATTCATTCCAAATCGTCTAACTTCCCAGCTGGTCACCCAGCCTGAGCACGCTTAACTTCGGAGTTCTATTTCCCCTACTTTCCAAGTCTGCACTTGTTGTTTTCCTCACAAATGTAAGCTTCAACACTATTAACCCTGAGCGGTTTAGCTTGAGCATTAGGTCACACATTGTACTGTTTGAATTTGGAACTATTATTCTAAAAACAGTTAGTAACACTAATATTTCTTGAATAAGTTTGACCACAGTTTGACCAGATTTGATCATAGTTTGACCAGATTTGACCAAAATTCATAAATTTGAAATAATTATTTAGTAACACTAATATTCTTGAATAATTATGTAGCAACATTAATACTTCTTGAATAATTAGTTTGATCATAGTTTGACCAGATTTAACCAAAATTTAAGCATATCTTTTTTATTTTGGAATTTGAGGATTCTAAAAAATTGCAAACAGTCCATAGGCTGCCAAAATCGGATGCGGATTTTTGTGCTGAATTTTTTGATATATTATATGTTTTTTTCCGACATCGTATGCAAAAGTTATAGCCATTTTACATTTTCCCTACACTTTTTGCAAAACCTGTCCAAATTTAAGTTTTTAAATTTTCCTACCTAGTAGATGTAGTAAGATAACTATATCTCGGCGAATTTTATTTTTTGAATTTTTTATCATTTTCTTTTGTATTTTTCAAAAC
>LT934124.1:594119852-594194244 GCA_900231445.1 Triticum turgidum subsp. durum | reverse complement strand
GGGGTCGGGGTCGGCGGCGGGGGTGGATTCCGGCGGGGGTCGAGGCGGCGGCGGTAGGGGACGGAGGGGGCGGCGGCGGCGTACGGTTGGAAATTAGGTCGAGTGGGGAGGAAGGGAGGGCCGGGAGGGGAACAGGTGGAGTGAGGGGGAATCTTACTAATGGCGCACCGCGTGGTAGTGCACCATTACTAGTTAGAACTAGTAATGGCGCACTTCGGTAGGATGCGCCATTAGTACGTATGCAAAAATGAAAAAAAATATCACTAGTGGCGCACCTTTTTTGTGGTGCGCCATTAGTGTCTTCCATACTAATGGCACACCACCAACTAGTGCACCATCAGTATATAAAAGTGGCACACTACTTCCCTGGTGTGCCATTAGTGTAAATCCTATCTATAGCCCTTTTCCTAGTAGTGGGAATTCACGATCTATACCGCGGCCACATGAAATCATAGCAGGGAATGGGGTAACAATCACATGCTAAGCTCTTTGGTCCATATATATGGGCCATGTGCCACCAAAGAGAAGGGCCGCCCTTAAGCCGTTGTCCATTGAGAGGAAACGAGTCTGGCCTATGAACGGTGTGCGGGGCCTGCCCCTTCATCTGCTTCAGAACTCTGTGCTGCAAGATGTGGACCCTAGCAACCAAGGCTCTTCCCATGCACCGCACGCCAACTGGACCCACCCCATGCATGCACGCGTGGCCAAGTAGACACTCACTGGTCAACCTTGACAATGTACACAAGAGGCATGCGCACTCATTAGCCATCTAGCCCCCATCCATGCACACCTAGCCAGCTTCACTCAAACCGTGCACCGTTTGCCAGGTTCACCCACACCATCCATCCATGACCCCACCTCAGTTCGTTGGACCTCCGACATGAGTCCCTTCCCTTGGCATGCAAGGTATGTCAAAGCAACACGCGACTACACATATTGCACACCGAGGTACGACGTCATTCACTAGTGCCGGCAAGCATGTTCACCTGAGCATCTCTACCCATGGTTGACACTAGCGCATGGTTAGGATCGAGAAGCCTAGCGGCACATGATGTCGGCCAGATAGGCGGGGGGTGCCTGACATGTGTCCAGATGAAACACATAGCATCGCGTAGATCGACATTCCCCCGCCGAATACCAGACAACGGGCATATACCAGACGAATCCAAGCGGTCGCTGGCGAAGCTTGGAAGCCTTGTGTTATGCGCATGCTGAATTTCAGTATTTATGAATTATTAACGTACGAAAACAATAATTCAAGTGTGTATGTAAAGGTGTACACGATAATTTTCAATAAAAAAATGAAACATGACACGTGCACATGCAACTTGCCAACAAGTGCACTTGTAGTACAAAAAGACAACATGTGCACGTATCCCACCATGCCTTCTACAATTTTTGTTCCATGTTTTTTCGCCACATATCTTTGGAAGGAAAGACAAAAGAATGTGATTTTCTCATAAAAAACAATGATGGCGAGATGGTTGCAACCAACCAAGATAGATAGTGCGTGGAAGTTGTCCCCCGTGGGGAGATTAGATCAACCACTCCTAGATTATAGGGCGAGGCCACCATGAACATGATCGTGAGAGGGTGAAGAAGGATTCATTTTTTCGAGGGAAAGGAAGTAATTTTATTGGTTTACAAAAAAGGAATGAACCCCTTTTTGAGGGACAAAAAAATGCACGTTATAATGTGTAATTTATGAAATTATAATTTAGCAGAAACCTTGCTATTTTCAAGCAATTCAAAAACAACTTACTTGTTTTGGCAAAAAAATGTTGATAATGCGATAGTCCATTTTTTGGACACTTACGTGTAGTGGTGGATGTTGTGGAAATCGGGGTGGAAGTCTTGTGCTAAGCTATTTTGCGGGGTGCGGCATATGTGTCTACATGGGGAAGGGTTGGCTTGGGGGCCGGTGTAAGTGGTGTGGGTCTACTGCATAAGTGGTGCGCCACGTGAGTCTAGACGGCGGGGGTGCATGGTTTGGATCTAGCTACCTTGAGGTAACACATCCACTTCGCGCACTAGGTGTGGGCCCGTTCCTCCGTTTTCACCGGTGCTTTCTCTCGGGTCAACGGAGAACAATCCAAACGCGCATGCTAGGTCCCGGCCTTTCTTGGGTCCCGCGTGCCATATTCGGGATAGTTGCCGCATTTCTAGGGTAGTATCATCGGGAATTCAATATACTGCGGCCACATGAAATCATAGCAGGGAATGGGGTAACAATCACATGCTATGCTCTTTGGTCCATATATATGGGCCATATGCCACCAAAGAGAAGGGCCGGCTTTGAGCCATTGTCCGTTGAGAGGAAACGAGTCTGGCCTATGAACGGTGTGCGGGGCCTGCGCCTTCATCTGCTTCAGAAATCTGTGGCACAAGATGTGGACCCTAGCAACCAAGGCTCGTCCCATGCGCCGCACGCCAACTCGACCCACACCATGCATGCACGCGTGGCCAAGTAGACACTCACTGGTCAACCTTGACAATGTACACAAGACACATGCAGACTCATTAGCCATCTAGCCCCCAGCCATGCACACCTAGCCAGCTTCACTCAAACCATGCACCGTTTGCCAGGTTCACCCACACCATCCATCCATTATTGACCCCACCTCGGTTCATTGGACCTCCGACACGAGTCCCTTCCCTCGACATGCAAGCTATGTCAAAGCAACACCCGACTACACATATTGCACACCGAGGTACGATGTCATTCACTAGTGCCGGCAAGCTTGTTCACCTAAGCATCTCTACCCATGGTGGACACTAGCCCATGGTTAGGATCGAGAAGCCTAGCGGCACATGATGTCGGCCAGATAGGCTGGGGGTGCATGACATGGGTCCAGATGAAACGGATGGCATCACATGGATCGACATTCACCCGCCCAATACCAGACAACGGGCATATACCAGACGAATCCAAGCGGTTGCTGACGAAGCTTGGAAGCCATGTGTTATGTGCAAGCTGAATTTCAATATTTAGGAATTATTAACGTATGAAAACAATAATTCAAGCGTTTATGTAAAGGTGTACAACATAATTTTCAATAAAAAAATGAAACATGACACGTGCACATGCAACTTGCCAACAAGTGCACTTGTAGTACAAAAAGACAACATGTGCACGGATCCCACCATGCCTTCTACAATTTTTTTCCATGTTTTTTTGCCACATATCTTTGGAAGGAAAAACAAAAGAATGTGATTTTCCCATAAAAAACCATGATGGCGAGATGGTTGCAACACACCAAGATAGATAGTGCGTGGAAGTTGTCCCCCGTGGTCGGATTGGATCGACCACTCCTATATTATAGGGCGAGGCCACCGTGAATGTGAACGTGACCATGAGAGGGTGAAGAAGGATCCGTTTTTTTGAGGGAAAGGAAGTAATTTTGTGGGTTTACAAAAAATAAATCCACCCCTTTTTGGGGGACAAAAAAATGCACGTTATAATGTGTAATTAATGAAATTATAATTTAAAAGAAACCTTGCTATTTTCAAGCAATTTAAAAACAACTTACTTGTTTTGGCAAAAAAATGTTGATAATGCTATAGTCCATTTTTTGGACACTTACGTGTAGTGGTGCATGTTGTGGAAATCGGGGTGGAAATCTTGTGACTATTTTGCGGGGTGCGGCATATGAGTCTACATGGGGAATGGTTGGCTTGGGGGCCGGCGTAAGTGATGTGGGTCTAGTGTCTAAGTGGTGCACCACGTGGGTCTAGACGGCGGGGGTGCATGGTTTGGATCTAGCTACCTTGAGGTAACACATCCGGTTTGCGCACTGGGTGCGGGCCCGTTCCTTCGTTTTCATCGGTGCTTTCTCTCGGCTCAATGGAGAACAATCCAAAAGAGCATGCAAGGTCCCGACCTTTCTCGGAGCCCGCGCTTGCCATGTTTGGGACATTTTTCGCATTTCTAGGGCAGTATCCTCAGAAATTCAGGATCTATACCGCGGCCACATGAAATCACAGCTAGGATTGGGGGTGACAGTTCCATGCTAAGCTCTGGTCCATATATGTGCCATGTGCGACCAATTGGCAGGGCCGCCTCAGAGCCATTGTTAAGGGCAAAAAATGTTGGGTCTCGTCGGCCGCAGCTATAATCCGTGCAAATTCATCAGGGATCCAAATTTCTTGGGACCTTTCGCGGTGTTGGTCTGGTCGAACATCGAGAGCGGCACGCATAATCCTTCACATAGGTTGTGTGTAAACGAGACCAAAACGCATCGCGGAGCTAGCCATCGAGAGGGACCAAGTCCTGCTTGTGGACGAAGACCGGGGCCCGCCCCTTCATCTGCGTTAGAACTCTGTGCCGCAAGTTGTGGGCCCTGCCCGCCCAGGCACATCCCGTGCGCCGCACGCAAACTGGACCCACACCATGCATGCATGCATGGCCACGTAGACAACCACCATTCAACCTTGACAATGTACAGATGACGCATGCGCACTCATTAGCCATCTAGCCCCCCAGCCATGCAAACCTAGCCACCTAAACTCAAACCATGCATCGTTAGCCAGGTTGACCCACACCATACATCCAGCAATTACCCCACCGCGGTTCGTTGGACCTTCGACGAGTCCCTTCGGTATGGCAGGCACGCCAAAGAGACACGCGGCTACACATATTGCACACCGAGATCCGACGTCATTCACTAGTGCTAGCAAACCTGTCCACATGAGCATCTCTGCGCATGGTGGACACTAGCTCGTTGTTTGGATCGAGAAGGCTAGCGGCGCATGTTTTGGCCCGTTGGCTCGGGGTGCATGATATGGGTGCAGACGAAACACATGGCATCGCGTGGATCAACAATCCCGTCCTCGGTACCGGACATCGGATATATGGCAGACGAATCCGTGTGGTTGCTGACGAAGTTTTGTCACATCCATTTGCCATTCCGTTGTTTGTAAAGTTTTACAACATATTTTCGGACAAATATAAAACATGAAACGTGCAGATGAACAAGCCTACAAATTTAGTTGTCCTACTGTATGATTTTGTTCTATGTAATGATGGAGCAGTTGCATTACACAATTTTTTGAAGGGGAGTTGCATTACTCCTAAATCATGGTTGTGCACGATCAGGCTATTCATTTTAGTGAAAAGTGAGAAGTTGTGTTTTGACGTGCCAAGATGTGGCGATGTGAACAACGCACGGGGAGGTGTGAACGTGGCAACAACACCTTTTGACTACCCAGGACCAAATCGGCGGCTCCGCTTCCTGATAGCACGCTCCATTTCCCCATAGCATTTATCTCGTCGCTGCCCCCCTCTTCCCGTCCTCTTCTCCATCCACAAATCCAGAAAGAGGGTTTTTCCTCCCACGCCTCACCACTCGCCTGCCCATCCCGCCGCTGCTCCCTTCCCGCCATTGCTCCCTTCCAGCCACTGCTACTCCGCCGTCGACATGCCCAAGCGGACTATGGGAGGGTGGGCCGACGCCGTGGCCGATGCCATGGCGCACGAAGCATCCAAGAGCCGTGCGAAGCCGCACATGGAGAAACACCTTCCCGCCGGCGAGGGGTCCAACCGGCAGCAGGGCAGCCTTGATGTCGTCGACCGCGTCCAGGCTCTGGTGCAGGTGTCACCCATGCCGGATCAGGTGGCTCCTCCGTCGGAGCAGGTGACTCCTCCGTCGGAGCATGTGACTCCTCTGCCACGCCATCTGCCTCCTCTGCCACGCTATCTGCCTCCTCAGCCGCAGCCCGTGGTGAACATCGACGGTGACGACGATGACGAAGAGGTAAGTCCTATTTTAGGAAAGATCCTAGGTTTCCTTGTTCAGTCCCTTATCTATTTTTGGGCATGGCTAGGGTTTCTGCTTTTACTCCATCTATGAAATCCGTATCTAGATTCGTTAGATCCGGTAGGCTTCAAGGGCGATTCCACATGGGCGCATGAGTGTGGGGGTTGGCTCCTCATTGTACAGGTTATCTTGTTTTTAAGATCTACCAAGCACTCCGATCCATGGCTCTCGTGCATCCAAAATGTGTTGATGCCAAATTTTAAGATAGATCTACCAACCACATGAAATTTTTGGCCCGAAATTTCTTATATATGGTTCTTTTATTGCTGAATTGACTAAAAGTGGTGTAGTTTGTGCACTAAACTTCATGTCAATTTGTATAAAACTAGCCTCTCACGCTTAATCCAGCAGACACAATTTTTGTCGTTCAATTTGCTCAACACCAATTGCTTGATTCCTGGAGTCCAATTACCATAGGCTGTAATTTTGTAGACTTGTTATCATCCCTACTTGAAATATATTATTTGGTTGCTTATTTTCAGCATAATATTTTCTTTAAGTAAAGGATAACAACACCGTGCCTTGTTTACGAAAATGTCATACTAAATAATCTTCATTTTCTGTCATTCATGTGTGTACTGTCAGTATGATGGAAAAATAATATTTTCACATGAACATTTTAGATATTACTCCTTACTCTTTAATTTCTTGAGTAATAGAAGCACAGGCAGAAGAATGCCTTCTGGACTCAAAAGCCAACTTGATCTCAGCCGTTAGAAAAATATTGTTGTGGTTTCGGTTTGCAATATAAAATTTTGAACACCCAACTTTGAAATCCTGGGACCGAAGCTGTGTTGCTAGGTTGCATTAGTTTAGGCATGTATATGACATTTTTTGATCTATATAAAATATTCTGCTATTTGTGTGGGACTAGGTAGCTGCTCTGGCTCCTCAGACGGAGGAGGTGTCTCCTCTGCCGCGGGTGACGCCTCCTATGCCCGAGCCTATGGTCGTCGGCGATGTCAACAAAGAAGACGTTAGTCATCTATCTCCTTTAACTTTTTCTCAAATCCTAGGTGTGCTCTGGTCAGTCCTTTTGTCTATTTTTGGGGAAGGCCAGGGTTTCTTTTTATCTTTGATCGATGGACTCCGTATCAATTTTTTGTAGATGTGTTAGGTAACTAGCTAGGTTACATGTGTTGAGCCCTGTATAGGCATTATTTTGATCTAGATAAATTATTCTGCTAATAAATCCACCTAGGTTTGGTGACTGTGCTAATACAAATATGTTAATACAAATATGTAGCTTGACCTTGGAATTGAATTTCCTACGTAGGTGATTGTGAAAATATTTTCTGCAACTTAAGGATAACAACACCATGCCTTGTTTATGAAAATGTCATATTCTATGGTCATGAAGTACATAATCTTCATTTTCTGTCATTCATGTCAGTACTGTCATTACGATGGACAAAGAATCTTTTCACATGAACATTTTAGATATTACTCCCTCCATTTGAAAAATATTGTTGTGGTTTTAGTTTGCAATATAAATTTTTGAACACCCAAGTATGAAATCCTGGATCCACAACTGTGTAGCTAGAGTACATTTATTGAGGCATGTACATGTCAGTTTTTGAACTATATAAATTATTCTGCTAATAGTCTAGAACAGGTAGCTCCTCTGGCTTCTCTTCCAAAGCAGGTGGTGGCTCCTAAGCCTCAGCCGGGTTTTCATCTGCCGCTGTTGTTGCCTCCCCTGCCCCCATCTCTGGTCATTGCTGACGAGAATGAAGAAGAGGTTAGTCATCTCTCCCCTTTATTTATTTATTTATTTATTTTGTAATATCCTAGGGTTTCCCTGGTCAGTACAAGGAAAATAATTGTATAGGTTATCTTGTTTTTAAGATCTACCGACCACTCCGATCCATGGCTCTCGTGCATCCAAAATGAGTTGATGCCAAATTTTAAGATAGATCTACCAACCACCCGAATTTTTTTGCTTGAAATTTCTTATATATGGTTCTTTTATTGCTGACTAAAAGTGGTGTAGTTTGTGCACTAAACTTCATGTCAATTCGTATAAAACTAGCCTCTCACGCTTAATCCAGCACACACATTTTTTGTCCTTCAATTTGCTCAACACCAATTGCTTGATTGCTAGAGTCCAATTATCATAGGCTATAATATTTTAGACTTGTTATCATCCCTACTTGAAATATATTATTTGGTTGCTTATTTTCATCATAATATTTTTTGCAAGTAAAGGATAACAACACCATGCCTTGTTTACGAAAATGTCATAATAAATAATCTTAATTTTCTGTCATTCATGTCTGTACTGTCAGTATGATCGAAAAATAATATTTTCACATGAACATTTTAGATATTACTCCTAACTCTTTAATTTCTGGAGTAACAGAAGCAGAGGCAGAAGAATGCCTTGTGGACTCAAAAGCCAACTTGATCTCAGCCGTTTGGAAAATATTGTTGCGGTTTTTGTTTGCAATATAAATTTTTGAACACTCAACATTGAAATCTTGGATCCGACGATGTGTTGCTAGGTTGCATTAGTTTAGGGATGTATATGACATTTTTTGATCTATATAAAATATTCTTCTATTTATGTGGGACCAGGTAGCTGCTCTGGCTCCTCAGACGGAGCAGGTGTCTCCTCTACTGCGGGGGACGCCTCCTGTGCCCGAGCCTGTGGTCATCGGCGAAGTCAACAAAGAAAACGTTAGTCATCTATCTCCTTTAATTTTTTGTAAAATCCTAGGTGTGCTCTAGTCAGTCCTTTTGTCTATTTTTAGGGAGGCAGGGGTTTCTTTTTATCTTTGATCAATGGACTCCATATCAATATTCTGTAGATGTGTTAGGTAACTAGCTAGGTTACATGTGTTGAGCCCTGTATAGGCAATATTTTGATCTAGATAAATTAATCTGATAATAAAGCCACCTAGGTTTGGTCACTGTGCTAATACAAATACGTAGCTTGACCTTGGAATTGAATTGCCTACGTAGGTGATTGTGAAAATATTTTCTGCAACTTAAAGATAACAACACCATGCATTGTTTACGATATGTCATACTAAATAATCTTCATTTTCTGTCATTCATGTCTGTACTGTCAGTATGATGGGAAAATAATATTTTCACATGAACATTTTAGATATTACTCCTAACACTTTAATTTCTTGAGTAACAGAAGCAGAGCCAGAAGAATGCCTTCTTGACTCAAAAGCCAACTTGATCTCACCCGTTTGGAAAATAATGTTGTGGTTTTTGTTTGCAATATAAATTTTTGAACACTCAACATTGAAATCATGGATCCGATGTTGTGTTGCTAGGTTGCATTAGTTTAGGCATGTATATGACATTTTTTGATCTATATAAAATATTCTTCTGTATATGTGGGACTAGGTAGCTGCTCTGGCTCCTCAGACGGAGCAGGTGTCTCCTCTGCCATGGGTGACGCCTCATGTGCCCGAGCCTATGGTCGTCGGCGATGTCAACAAAGAAAACATTAGTCATCTATCTCCTTCAATTTTTTGTAAAATCCTAGGTGTGCTCTGGTCAGTCCTTTTGTCTATTTTTGGGGAAGGCCAGGGTTTCTCTTTATCTTTGATCGATGGACTCCATATCAATATTCTGTAGATGTGTTAGGTAACTAGCTAGGTTACATGTGTTGCGCCCTGTATAGGAAATATTTTGATATAGATAAATTATTCTGCTAATAAATCCACCTAGGTTTGGTGACTGTGCTAATACAAATATGTAGCTTGACCTTGGAATTGAATTGCCTACATAGGTGATTGTGAAAATATTTTCTGCAACTTAGGGATAATAACACCATGCCTTGTTTATGAAAATGTCATATTCTATGGTCATGAAGTAAATAATCTTCATTTTCTGTCATTCGTGTCAGTACCATCATTACGATGGACAAAGAATCTTTTCACATGAAAATTTTACATATTACTCCCTCCATTTGAAAAATATTGTTGTGGTTTTAGTTTGCAATATAAATTTTTGAACACCCAAGTATGAAATCTTGGATCCGCATCTGTGTAGCTAGATTACATTTATTGAGGCATGTATATGCAGTTTTTGACCTATATAAATTATTATTCTAATAATCCGGAACAGTTAGCTCCTCTGGCTTCTTTGCCGGAGCAGGTGGTGGCTCCTCAGCCTCAGCCGGGTGTTCATCTGCCGTGGTTGTTGCCTCCCTGCCCCCACCTGTGGTCGTCGCCGACGAGAACGAAGAAGAGGTTAGTCATCTATCCCCTTTATTTATTTATTTATTTATTTTGTAATATCCTAGGTTTTCCCTGGTCAGTACAAGGCAAATAAGGTATTCAAATGTTGAGTATATGTTTGGTTGCACTTGATCGATCTTTGGTTTACATGTTCCATAAGTGGTTGTGGCAATGATTTTAAACATTGATTATCTCTAAGCAATGGCTATTTTAGAAAGAAATAGGATATCATCAATGTTTTACTTGAGTTGTTTTAATTAGTTAGTTCTTTTGTAGGGTTTTTATCATTTATGCCACCAGTTGTATCCCTCTACTCAGTTTTTCCCTTAGAAGTTATAGCCGGTCAAAAATGCCATCGGTTCATGAGATATTTACTCAAAAATGCCATTAGATGTATCAAAAATGCCATCGTTCTGTTAGATGTTTGCTCAATAATGCCATTAGACATTGTTATTTTCATGTAAAACTTGTTGACCATCCAATGTGACAAAAAAAAGCCCAGGCCCACATTTCAGTTCTCTCTATCTCACAATGACAAATGTGGCCCCACTTGTGAGGAGTAAGTAAGGGAAAATTTATAGGAAAATAAGAACGTTGTTGGGATCAAGTGGGCCCACACTTTATTGTAGTGAGATAGAGGGAGAGCTGGCATGTTGATCCATAGGTATTGATGCCATTATAGCATGTCAAGATATATTTGATATCACAATAATGATTTGTAGTGGCATTTTTGAGCATGTGTCTAACGAAGCAATGGCTTTTTTTAGCAGTAGAAATTCCTAGTGGTGATACTTAGTTGTGCGACCCAACTGGTGGCATAAATGATAAAAACCCTTTTTTGTAAGTACAACATATGGGATCACTTATTGTCAGAATTCATAATAATTAACTACTTTACCTAGAACGTTGAATGGTTCAGGAACAATTATGGGTGGGGTATCGATCAACAGGGGAAACTTCCACGAAAATAACACAGGGACTTCCAATATCCATCATCATCAGCACACAAAATTCTAACCCTAAATAGATAAAGCTCACGAGCTATTTTATCTAGTCATGCATGTAAGTTATAAATCTTTTTTTTGCATTAGTACATCTGGATGCTACTCTGCCATGTTACATCATTAGTTCAAGCATTTTTACGTAACAAGTGAATTTTGTTGCACTAAAGGGTTGTTTGGTTTGTGACTAACTTTGCCAAAGATTGCCATACCTAAGGTTAGGAAAGTTTGACCAACTTAATTGAGTGTTTGGTTCCAGCCACACCTTAGGCAAGCCACACTTGGGTCCCATATGGCATACACACAAAAAGTGTGGCAAGGTTCCCTTAGGCTTGCCAACTTGTGGCTCTCATTTTGATGAACTAACCTTTGGCAAGCTTGGGAAAAATGTCTGGCAAAATGTGGCAATGCTAGTGCTCTCTTCGACATGTATGGTTGATCCTTCATTTTTTTACTATATGGTACTATCCCATTTAGTTGCTTATGTAGCAACTAATAAGTTATGCATTTATTTTTTCAGTGTCATTTGAAGATATTTTACGTTGTAATCAATTACATTATGTTTCATAGATATGTGCCTACTGAATTATCATATTAAATATACTTAGGCAACATTTTGTAATAGATGTATGTCTTAAGTGACGACGTTGACAGCGACCCAGAAACCCAGAGGATCGTCAGGAGGCAGAAGGTGAGGCAGCTGGACAGTGGTGAGCTCGAGAAAGCTGTGAGGCCTAGATTCGGAAACAGCTACGGATGCCCTTTCTGCAACCAGGTGATGAAAGGCGACCCGTCGAGTACCCTCAACCATGGAGTCGAAACATCCCAAGGCGGCACCAAGAATGGCTACGCTTTCATGGTGAAGCATGTCACGTATGCTGACTACTTGTTGAGGCTTCTTTGAGGCTTTAGGGAAGTGCACACCCTCGCAACAAGAACTGATGCTCTTTTGGTTTTAACTATTCTAAGTACAACCCTATTCTATACTTTGTTGGTGAACGTTTATGGTCGAAGTATGTGCACCAGTACTACTAAGTGGTGCTTGCTTTTGTATATATGGAAGATGGTCGAACTATGTGCACCAGTACTACTATGTGGTGCTTGCTTTTGTATATATGGAAGCGTTGAACTAAGGTAGAACTATGTTAATTGGTGTGTGGTTTGGCATCTCTGCTTGTTAAACTCGTGCTCATTAATCATTGGCTCATTTAGATGAAGTAGCATAAAACCCTGATTGGCTAGGTTCGTTTGAAGCTAGTTAAGCTTGTGAGCGCTTGTTAACAGATTCTGATGTGTATGGTATACATGATGAGTGTGTACATGTGGTTTTCAAGAAGGAAGATGGTGACTCAAAAAGGAGATGCAGTAGTTTGCTGCCTAAGGTGTTGATCCAAGTAATACTAGAACCATCGTGTTTGTGGCGTGGCTACATGATGATCACAAAGTCTTGATCCAAGTAATACTAGATCACTTGATGACAATTTGATCTGATGTTTTCACAAGTCTTGAGCATTAGGGTTTGTGTACACAATTTTCAATCCCCAACCCATCCACCCCCGACACGATCTTTGGATTGCATC
Source organism: Triticum turgidum subsp. durum (assembly GCA_900231445.1). NCBI lineage: Eukaryota > Viridiplantae > Streptophyta > Magnoliopsida > Poales > Poaceae > Triticum > Triticum turgidum. The sequence continues at coordinate 594,181,645 of LT934124.1, read as the reverse complement.
ATGTAGATGTACAAAATCCAGTTCCTAGCTCCTGCCCCAAGCTCCTACGCTTGTGATTTTTTTCTAGGATCCTAATTAAGCGCCTAAATAAGTGCCGCTGCATTGAAGGTGCCCAACGCCGACCAATCAATTTTTCTCATAAGTATTTCCGCTATAGTAGGTAACTACCAACCCGCATCTCTCCCCCTAGGTTACGCTCTAAAACCATCGCTGCCGCTCACACGCTCGCCTCCCTGCCGTCGGATATGAAATCCACTCGTCGTGGTTGATTGGCCGTCGTGACAGATCATGGCCATGGACGTGAGGGGCCTGTCATGGACGGCGTCGTGACAGATCGTGGACTTGCGGGGCTAACCACCGACGTCGTCGTCCATCTCATGGATCAGGATCCCCACGAGAAAGCTTTGGACTACTCGGTGTCCGACCCAGAGAAGCATCGTTTCAATGAGGTGCAGTACTCCGTCGTCGATCACAAGCAGCAGCACATGCACGGCATAGAGGGGAATTCCGTGACGGCAATTTTAATTTTTTAACCCTAGATATGTCTTCAAGTTTTAGGTTAGAGGTTAATCATTAAACCATCAATACATTGTTGAATTGGCATAATGGAATCTAGCTCTAAATATAATGTTGATCGTCAGTACATAATGATCATTATTTACTCAATCAATCTTTGAGAAATTAATGGTTCATCCACTCCATAATTTAGTGCGTTTTGGTTTTATGCCAAAAGTCAGACATCATAAAGGTTGTGCATGTTTATTGACATTTTTTTTAAAGTACATCATATGATTTATGCTTTCATATGGATTTGATATTGCTTTTTTCTCCTTAAATTTTCAAAGTTAATAAATATTTACTTTAAAAATAATTTATAGGCACTACAGTATGAAACTAAGGGAATATTAGGTACTGTAAACAATGGTGCAGCTTATATCATACATAATTTAAACTTGCAGCCTTATTCTCATGATTATGCGGACGTTTTCCAAGGAGAGATGGATGCACACACCCAGAAAACCCTTAAAGAATTGCAGAATCGACAGTGCAAAGTGCTTAAGTGTATGGCGTATCGTTGCACGTTCTGTGGCAAATATCTGGACCCAACTTTCTTTAGTATTCTTGAGCATGCCGAAGGAGTTGCCAAAGGGTACCAAATGAAGCATGGTGTGAGGGTGAAACACAAGGCGCTAGCCCAATATCTCAGGAATTTGTCGGACAAAGAGAAGGTCCGAAGAAGGCTTATGAGAACCAGCATGCCAAAGAATAGATGAATAAACGAAACCCTGAAGAAGTTCTGGTTGGCATAAGTATTCCTTTGTGGGTTTTTTTTAAATACTAATGAATATTTTAATTATCATAGTTTTGCATAAATGTCAAATTTATTATATTTATGTAGCGACCAGACCTCAAACAGTCTGATCTCTGTGCTCAGTGTCATCCCTGGATCAGTAATGCTGACACCACACAGTACTTGGAGGATTTATAACAGAGTAGCAATCACACACTTATTACATTGAATGTCTCAAGAGAGAGCTAATTGAAATAAATATGGCTTAAGGCCATCTAAAAACGATAACAGCGGAAGTCTTGGAAGATAAGCGAGTCCATCAACTCTAACGGCATCACTGAGTATAGAACCACGACCTAAAAGCATCTTACTCGTCGTCTGAAAAGTCTGCAACATGAAACGTTGCAGCCCGAAAACGGGTCAGCACATGGAATTGCTGGCAATGTAACACATAGAGGATAACAATGGACTTAAGCTATACTACATGCATATTTGGCTGGTGGAAAAGCTCTATGGTTACAGTTTTGCATAAAGCCAAATTTTCCCTACTGCAAAGGAATAAATTTATTTAACTAACATGGTGGTTGTTGAACATTGAGAATGGTTGACAACATTCTCAATCCCAATTAAAAGTACTCATTAAACCCAACAACATTAAATTAGAGTAACATGATGAGATTCACATGATATCCAAGTTCTAGATACTCAAGATGTCCATAACCGGGGACACGGCTAACCATGATTCGTTTATACACCCTACAGAGGTTTGCGCACTTTTCCCCACAAGACTCGATCTCATCCGTTAGATTTCTCGCACTACATGATGTTTGAGAAACGGATGACCGAGACATAGTCTTTCAGAAGCACTAGCACCTTACTTGTGGGTAGGCCGGTACACCTACTTTCCCCTACATCTGCTAGTCTTCCCGTAAGAGTTCGCACAACTTAGTCAACTATGCCAGAGCCCATAATGGCTTGTGGCTGCACACGGAAGTTTCTAGTTTGAATAATCTCATGATCCCTTTGAGCCTGGGTGGCGGTCCAAAGAAATACAGGCAAGTCCTGATAGAAACCAGGTGCCTCAATCCACCCAGATGTGTGTTTAAGTTGCCACCTTAAATAAACCATTGATTAACAATCTCACATCTGTCATGGATACACTCACCCAATCCACGACTACTAGCACAGCATGGCATAATAAGCAAACGTAGAAGTAACTCCCAAAGGTTTGATAATAAAACAGGTAATAGGTACTACCTCAACTACTTCCCATCCCACAATTCAATTAGATCCTATTCATGCAATGTTTGAGGATAGATCTAATGCATAAAAACTGGGTAGTAGAAAAGGTATGATCAAAGTGTTACTTGCCTTGCTGATGATCCGCGAAACCTAGAGACTCGAAGTAACAGGCGGTGCACTCCGGGTATTCTATCGCAGACAAACAACAAACATACAATAAGTACTCATCTAATGCACAGGTAAAACTCGAATAGATGTAATCAGATAGTTCAACTTAAGATCTCCGGTTTGCAAAAAGAATCAAATTGAACAAAGCAACGAAAGTCAAACGGCGAAACAAAACAGCTTTGTTCTACTAATCTGGATCTAAGTCAAATTTCACAGAAGCAAAAACTTGTTTAAGTTGATTATTCGGATAGAGGGTTTCGAGACGAAACTCCAGGTGCTTGAATCGCCTGATTCCGATAAACGAGCGAAAAGTTAAACTAAAACGAAAATCGGATTAGGAATCGCGATCAGAAAAATCGCGGATTAAATCCGAGAAAATGAAAAACGACGAACGGGTTAACGAATGAACGTTCATTAACTAAACTAATCTGACGAATACGTTCATTAAAACGAACGAACAAGCGAACGCTCGCTAATAAACTAAACCGAAAAAAATCGATCTAACGAAAAAAAACCGAAAAAAACCCAAAGAAAAACCGCTCGGTTTTTATAAAAAAACTGGCAACACGCGAATCGACGCGGAAGCGAACCTCGGCGGCGGCGGCGGCGAAGTTCGGCGACGCTCCGGCGGCGGCGGCGGAGTCCCGCGGCGGCGGGCGACGGCGGCGGATCTGGCGGCGGCGGCGTTTATGGTTAGGGTTTGGGCGCGGTGGCGGCTGGGCTGGCGGCGACTTGGGCCTGGGGTGGGGCGGCTGACGGGCCTGGGGGCGCCGGGGTGGCGCTTTATATAGGGCCCCCCGAGCGGAGTCCCCCTCGGGCACGGCCCAGAGCGGTTCGCGTTTTTTTTAAATAATTACGCGTAGAAGAAAAATAAAAAGAAATACTAAACGGACTCCAAAAATCCTGAAATAAATTTTCCCCGGCTTCTAAAACCAAGCCGGACAAGATGAACATTTATTTGGGTCCTAAATGCATTTTTGAAAAACGCGCATTTTTCCTAAATTCAAATAAAAGGCGTTAAACTCCAAAATAAATCTTATTTGATTTTTTTATTAAATCTTCATTATTTCTTTATTTTGGGAAAGTCATTTTATTCCCTCTCTGAATTTTTGGTAGTAGAAATAATTGAAGATAAAATAAATAAAATCAAATGATCCTATTTTCAAAATTTGAGAAAAGTCAAATAAGAAAATAACTAAATCTCCAACTCTCTCCGTGGGTCCTTGAGTTGCGTGGAATTTTCTAGGATCGAGCCAATAATGCAACAAAATTATGATATGCAATGATGATCTATGTATAACATTCAGAATTGATAATTTGGGATGTTACAAACCTACCCCCCTTAAGATGAATCTCACCCTCGAGATTCGGGTTGGCTAGCAAATAGGTGAGGGTGGTCCTTGAGCAGATCTTCCTCTCGCTCCCAGGTGGCTTCCTCCTCGGTGTGGTGGCTCCACTAAACCTTGTAAAACTTGATAACCTTACTGCGGGTAACTCGGCTGGCATATTCCAGAATCTTAACTGGTTTCTCTTCATAAGTCAAATCATCTTTCAACAGAATCGCTTCTAGAGGCACTGAATCTCTCAGTGGTATATCAGCCATCTCTGCGTGACATCTCTTCAACTGTGAAACATGGAACACATCGTGAACTCCTGACAATCCCTCAGGTAATTCCAACTTGTACAAAGCGTGGCGCTAACTTCCCTTTAACTCCAAAACGCTTAACTCCTCGAAGTAGAGATACCCGAAGATAAACTCTATCTCCAACTTCGTATTCTGTCTCCTTGCATTTTGAATCTGCATAGCTCTTCTGCCTTGACTGAGCTACCTTGAGCCTGTCGCGAATCAACTTTACCTTCTGTTCAGACTCCTTAATCAAATCCAGTCCAAACAACTGGCGATCTCCAACCTCATCCCACAACAACGGGGTTCTGCACCTCCTTCCGTACAAGGCTTCGAAAGGGGCCATCTTCAAACTGGACTGATAATTGTTGTTGTAAGAAAACTCCGCGTATGGCAAGTTGTCATCCCAACTTGATCCATAATCCAAAACACATGCTCCAAGCATATCCTCCAAAATCTGATTGACTCTCTCGGTCTATCCATCTGTCTGTGGGTGGAAAGCTGTGCTAAACTCCAGCCTGGTTCCCAATGTTTCACGCAACTGTTTCCAGAACTTTGAGGTGAATTGGGTTCCTCTATCTGATACGATACTCCTCGGAACTCCATGCAAACATACAATCCTTGTCATGTATATCTTAGCCAATTTGGCACTGCTGTAGGTAGTCTTCACTAGGATGAAATGAGCTACCTTTGTCAAACGATTGACTACAACCCAAATTGAGTCATAGCCTGAATGATTCCTGGGCAATCCCGTGATGAAATCCATGCCTAGTTTGTCCCACTTCCATTCGGGTATAGGCAATGGCTGCAACAATCCGGCTGGCTTCTGGTGTTCTGCTTTCACCCTCTAACATACATCACAAACTGCTACATACTCTGCAATATCCTTCTTCATTCTGGTCCACCAGAAAGTTTCCCTCAAATCCAAGTACATCTTGGTATTTCCGGGGTGAATCAAATATGGTGAATCATGTGCCTCTTGCAGAATCAACTTCCTGATCTCCGGGTCATTGGGCACATAAACACGGTCCTCAAATCATAGGGTATCGTCCTCATCCTCACGAAATCCCTTAGCCTTCCCTTCGCTCATTTTCTCCTTAATTGAAGCAACTTCCTTATGTGTCTTTTGAGCTTTCCTGATTTTATCCATCAACGTAGACTGAATCTCCATTGCTGCTACATAGCCCCTCGAAACTATCTCCAAACATAGTTCATGAAGATCCTCGGCTAACTCCTTGGGTATTTCTCCCGTCATTAGTGTATTGACGTGGCTCTTCCGGCTCAACGCGTCTGCTACAACGTTAGCCTTCCCGGGGTGATAATGCAATCTCATATCATAATCCTTAATAAGCTCCAACCATCTCCTCTGCCTGAGATTTAACTCCTTCTGCGTGAAGATGTACTTCAAACTCTTGTGATCCGTGTACACCTCACAATGATTTCCTATGAGAAAATGTCTCCACGTTTTCAGTGCGTGCACTACGACTGCTAACTCCAAATCATGAGTAGCATAATTCAACTCATGAGGCTTAAGCTATCGTGAAGCATACGAAACAACTCTTCCCTCCTGCATAAGCACTGCTCCAAGTCCTCGACGTGAAGCGTTGCAATACACTTCATAATCCTTAGTCTGATCTGGCAGAATTAATACTGGTGAGGTAACCAAACGTTTCTTCAATTCTTGGAAACTAGCCTCACACACCTCAGTCCAAATGAACTTAGTATCCTTCTTCAACAACTTTGTCATAGTCTTCGCAATCTTCGAGAAATTTTCAATGAATCTCCGATAGTATCCTGCGAGTCCAAGGAAACTCCGGATTTCTCCAACTGTTGTTGGTGCTTCCCAATTTGTCACAGTGACAACTTTAGTGGGGTCTACTGCGATACCTTCTCCGGATATAACATGTCCGAGAAATCCAACTTCCTCCAGCCAAAACTCACACTTGCTGAACTTGGCGTATAGCTGATGTTCTCTGAGCTTCTCGAGTACCATACGCAAGTGTTCCTTATGTCCCTCTTCATTCTTCGAGTACACCAAAATATCATCAATGAAGACCACGACGAACTTATCCAAAAACTCCATAAACACCTTGTTCATCATGTTCATAAAATAGGCTGGGGCATTAGTCAGACCAAATGACATAACGGTATACTCATACAGCCCGTACCTGGTGGTAAAAGTCGTCTACGGTATATCCTGCTCCCTAATCTTCAACTGATGGTATCCTAATCGTAAATCGATCTTGGAAAACACCTTAGCTCCTTGCAACCGATCAGATAGATCATTGATCATTGGTAGTGGGTACTTGTTCTTGATTGTTACTTCATTCAATCCGCGATAATCAACAACCATTCTTAACGATCCATCCTTCTTCTCCAGCAGAAGTACTGGCGATCCCCAAGGCGAAGAACTTGGGCGAATAAAACCTTTGTCCAACAGCTCCTTAATCTGCTTCTTAATTTCCTCCAAATCTTGGGCTGGCATCCTGTACGGTCTCTTGGATATCAGCCCCGTGCCTGGCAGTAGTTCAATTAAGAACTCAATATCTCTATCCGGTGGCATGCCTGCCAACTCTTCTGGAAATACATCGGGGAAATCCTTTACCACTGGTACTTCCTCCTGCACAACTCCTGATAAGGAATTTACATGTGCTCTCCTCGGCTCATGCCGTGATACATACTTGATTCTTATTCCTTCTGGTGTTGTAAGCAAAATTGTCCTGCTGGCGCAATCAATGTTTCCTCCATACATCGACAGCCAATCCATGCCAAGAATTACATCCAAACCTTGGGATTCCAATATAATTAAATCCGTTGGGAAAACATGCCTTCCTATACTTAATGGCACCTGAAAGCATCCTTGACTGACCATAAACTCAGCTCCCGGTGAACTCACTAGCATAGGTGTCTTAAGCGTCTTAGTGGGCAGGCTAAACTTATCCACAAATCCCCTTGATATGTATGAATGTGATGCACCAGTATCGAAAAGAACAACTGCAGTAAATGCCTTAACCAAAAACTTACCTATTACTACGTCTGGCTGAGCTTCAACCTCCTCCACGGTAACATGGTTCACTTGCCCCCTCTTGAAAGGGTTCGGCTTCTTTCCTGAGCTTCCATTGCCATTTCTATTTCGGGCTTCTGCGCAATCATTTGCATAATGCCCCGTCTTACGGCACTTATAACAAGTGATATGGCTCAGGTCTGCCTTGGATGGTGGTGACGGTTGGTGCGGCTTTGTCCATTGCTTCCTCCATTCCCGTTTCCATTCTTTGTGCCATTATGATTGTGCGAGCTGCCTCCTCCGTGAGTATGCTGAAAATGTCCTCCTGACTTTGGGGTAAAGCGTGGTTTCTGCTGAGCTCCAGAATTGTACTTCCCATGTCCATACTTCCTCTTACGATTATCAATCTGCTGCTGCTTCCCCTCAATCATAAGAGCACGGTCTACTAACTCCTTGTAGTTATTGAAAGTGGCTACCATCAACTGCATGCTCATCTCATCATTCAGTCCTTCTAGAAACTTATCCTGGTTAGCTGCATCCGTAGCAACGTGATCTGGGGCATAACGTGCTAGCTTACTGAAATCATCCACATACTGGCCAACTGTCCGTCCTCCTTGGCGTAAGTTGCGAAACTCACGCTTCTTCATGGCCATAGCTCCTGCTGAAACATGGGCAGTACGAAAAGCTTGCTGAAACTGATTCCATGTGACAGTGTCTACAAGGTAAGTGGCTGTGAAATTCTCCCACCATGCTGCTGCGGGTCCGTCAAGCTGATGTGCGGCAAACTTCACCTTTTCTCCATCTGTCAATCCTGCTGTGGTCAGCTCCCTCGCTATCTTACGGAGCCAATCATCTGCTACTATCGGCTCGGTGCTACTGGAAAACACCGGCGGCTTCAACCTTAAGAAACGTGCCAGATGGTCAACAGGTGGTGGTGGTGGTGGGTTGTTGTTGTTGTTGTTGCCCTAGTTTTGTACCAATGTTTGAATCAAGGTGTTCTGCTGCTGAATCAACTAAGTGATCTCTGGCGGGAAAACAAACTCGGGGTCACGTCTCGGAGGCATCTGAGGGTTTAAAGGGGAGATTAGAGTTTAGAATAGAATGAGGTCTAGTGAGATAACACTACCCATATGCACATGAGACAAATCACACAATATCATTCCAATCAATCAAACAAGGGCATACAACGATCTAACTATCGTTACAAAAGTGCTTGGACTAAAACTAATTAAATGGTGGAAAATTATACTACTGTTATGGTGGTCAACTAGAAAAACTGCTCCAATGAAGACTCCATGATATCTGCTCCAACTTCATCAACATAGTCATCATCGCTGTCGTCGAGATCCGAGTCGGTGTCGTCAATGATGATATAGTTATCTGGACAAGTAGGTTCATCCTCTTCTCCTCTGGGTACTGATCCTCCCATGAATACTCCAATCTTCTCCTTAAGGTCACCGTTCTGTCTTACTAGAGTGACGATTTCTTCCATATAGTCCTTACATGTAGCCTTGAGTTCTTCTTCTAGCTCCTTGATGTTGGTCATAGCCTTCTACAGATCCTCCATATCTGCGCATATTTGATTTTCCTAGCGTCGGATGTGTTGGTTTAACTCCTGAATATAAGCTGCGATTGATCTGTCCTTCCTGGTGGTGATCATCTCCCAATGCTCATCTCGGCACCCACAAATCTGGTAGATATTATCCTTGAGGTCTTCTTTGTAAACTTCTCCAATCCGTCTCATCGCGATGTGAGCTGCCATGCTCTTTCCTAGGCTCCATGTTGGTACATCAAAGCTAAACTCTATTGGCTTAGTGGCTGGTGCAAATGTCCTTCCTGGAATGTAGACTTGAATCCTCCAGCGCTCCTCTTCGTGTAAAATGGCATTGAAAGTCCTGGTGAAACTTGGCACTCCTATGTTCAGGTATCTAGTGGCTTCCTTCAAGTGATATCCAAAAGGTGAGTTCTCATCTAGTTGTGTGAACTTGATCCTTGCATCCGCCATCCTAAAGAATAGAAAAGATGAGGAGTCAGAAATGAGAAGAAAGAGTAGTGATCTAGGGTTTAATCTTAGTGGCCGTGTCCTACAGTCAGCGTGTGCTCTGATACCACCTTGTAGCGACCAGACCTCAAACAGTCTAATCTCTGTGCTTAGTGTCATCCATGGATCAGTAATGCTGACACCACACAGTACTTGGAGGATTTATAACAGAGTAGCAATCACACACTTATTACATCGAATGTCTCAAGAGAGAGCTAATTGAAATAAATATGGCTTAAGGCCATCTAAAAATGATAACAATGGAAGTCTTGGAAGATAAGCGAGTCCATCAACTCCAACGGCATCACTGAGTATAGAACCACGACCTAAAAGCATCTTACTCGTCATCTGAAAAGTCTGCAACATGAAACGTTGCAGCCCGAAAACGGGTCAGCACATGGAATATGCTGGCAATGTAACACATAGAGGATAACAATGGATTTAAGCTATACTACATGCATATTTGGCTGGTGAAAAAGCTCTATGGTTACAGTTTTGCATAAAGCCAATTTTTCCCTACTGCAAAGGAATAAATTTATTTAACTAACATGGTGGTTTTTAAACATTGAGAATGGTTGACAGCATTCTCAATCCCAATTAAAAGTACTCATTAAACCCAACAACATTAAATTAGATCCTATTCATGCAATGTTTGAGGATAGATCTAATGCATAAAAACTGGGTAGTAGAAAAGGTATGATCAAAGTGTTACTTGCCTTGCTGATGATCCGCGAAACCTAGAGACTCGAAGTAATAGGCGGCACTCCAGGTATTCTATTGCAGACAAACAACAAACATACAATAAGTACTCATCTGATGCACAGGTAAAACTCGAATAGATCTAACCAGATAGTTCAACTTAAGAACTCCGGTTTGCAAAAAGAATCAAATCGAACAAAGCAACGAAAGTCAAACGGCGAATGAAAACAGCTTCGTTCTACTAATCTGGATCTAAGTCAAATTTTACAGAAGCAAAAACTTGTTTAAGTTGATTATTCGGAAACAGGGTTTCGAGACGAAACTCCAAGCGCTTGAATCGCCTGATTCCGATAAACGAGCGAAAAGTTAAACTAAAATGAAAATCGGATCAGGAATCGCGATCAGAAAAATCACGGATTAAATCCGAGAAAAAGAAAAAGATGAACGGGTTAACGAACGAACGTTCATTAACAAAACTAATCTGACGAATACGTTCGTTAGAACGAAAGAACGAGCGAACGCTCGCTAATAAACTAAACTGAAAAAACCCGAAGAAAAACCGCTCGGTTTTTACAAAAAAAACGGCGACATGCGAATCGAGGCGGCGGCAAACCTCGGCGGCGGCGGAGTCCCGCGGCGGCGGCGGCGGATCTGGCGGTGGCGGCGTTTAGGGTTAGGGTTTGGGCGTAGTGGCAGCTGGGCTGGCGGCGGCGTTTAGGGTTAGGGTTTGGGCGCAGTGGCAGCTGGGCTGGCGGCGGTGTTTAGGGTTAGGGTTTGGGCGCAGTGGCAGCTGGGCTGGCGGCGGCGGCGACTTGGGCCTGCGGCGGGGCGGCTGACAGGCCTGGGGGCGCTGGGGTGGCGCTTATATAGTGCCCCCCGAGCGGAGTCCCGCTCGGGCACGGCCCAGAGGCGGTTCGCGTTATTTTCTAAATAATTCCGCGCAGAGGAAAAATAAAAAGAAATACTAAACGGACTCCAAAAATCCCGAAATAAATTTTCCCCAGCTTCTAAAATCAAGCCGGACAAGATGGACATTTTTTGGGGCCTAAATGCATTTTTGAAAAACACGCATTTTCCTAAATTCAAATAAAAGGCGAAAAACTCCAAAATAAATCTTATTTGATTTTTTTATTAAATCTTCATTATTTCTTTATTTTGGGAAAGTCATTTTATTCCCTCTCTAAATTTTTGGTAGTAGAAATAATTCAAGATAAAATAAATAAAATCAAATGATCCTATTTTCAAAATTTGAGAGAACTCAAATAAGAAAATAACGAAATCCCCAACTCCCTCCGTGGGTCCTTGAGTTGCGTGGAATTTTCTAGATCGAGCCAACAATGCAACAAAATTATGATATGCAATGATGATCTATGTATAACATTCCAAATTGAAAATTTGGGATGTTACAATTTAATCAAAAAATGCATACAATTCAATTATTGATTTTTTCAAATATTTGTAACCTTGCATCTAATAGTTTACCATTTTATTGGTTAACCAATATTTTCATATATATATACTGTGGAGTGCTTCAAATTATCAAGATCAATTGGTCTACTGAAAGACTCATCCACATGCAATATGAGCAGCAGTGTATTTTTAGGGTTTCTTCAAAAGAACACCTGTGGTCATGCTGATCTTTTCTGTTTGGCCAGAATTGGTAAAGCTGCCAAATCTGCATCTGATCCGGCCCAACACTTTGTTCCTTTTGTCGGCCTGCACAAGTGGGAGGCAGAGAGAAAAGTGGGCCATGGCCCCAACCCCAACCCCACCCCCATCCCAATCCCGCCCCACTTTGTTCCACTTCATTCTTTGCAGAGACAGAGAGGCGACGCGGAGGGCGACGGCTAGGGTTTGCCAAGCCGTCACCTTGGCCGCCCCCATCGTTGTCAAATCCGCCGGATCCGCGAGGCCACCCACTCCCCCCTGCTCCGGCCAAGATTCTCCACTGCTTCGTCGACAGCAAGGTCCGACAAACGCAACTTTTCATCCCCAATCCTGGTCGCGCCGCCCGAAGCTCCGGTGGTGCCAGCTTCAAACAAGTCCACTCCAGCCCCATCTGGTACCACTTCGCAGGTAAGATTGATCTTCCCTGCCCTTCAAATGTCGATCTGATAGCACCACCCAAGTTAAAATCTGACACTTCCTTGTGTGCATATTTCGGGTATTCGCAGATTTACTACCAACTAGTAGGTCATATTGCAACAAGTAATTTTACAGCAAGATAATCTGACAATGTATTGCATGATCATGGTTTTACTTGTTTGTATGGGTAGTAATGGGTAAACACTTTCATGCAAGTAAGAGAAAAAGGTGGGTGTTGGCCAGCATACCTTGCTCATCGACATAGCCTTCACTATGCTATCATCTTGCTTGACAGATGCTATCAAGTAGTTTTTCCCTCTGGAAAATGACTCCCCACTGCTAGATATAGAAAAAGTATATTCATAGGAGCATACACATGTTTTCGTTTGTTGGGATAGTTTGAAGACTATGTATATGTATTTGCTGATGCTTAGTTAATAAAAACTAAAAAAGGCGAGCACAGAAGCAGTCCATGAGGAAATTTGTAATGATGGAATGAGGATCTGTAATAGTTTCATGTATTACTCGATGGTAGTATGAAGATTAGTGCATATTTTGAAGGATTTGTCAAGTATAAACTACTCTTGATTGGTGCATGTTTTTGATGATATGTGCACACATGTAATATTTTTGGTTGGTGCATATTTTTGCTGATTGTTGTTACTACTTACTTGAATTATGTCAGCCTATCTCCAAGATATGGTATGGGCGTGTTGGGGTTAATGAAAATTTGCTATTAGCTAGTAGTTCACATTGCAACAAATTCCTCACTGTAGGATTTTCTGCCATTATACTTCATAATCATGATTTTACTTGTTGGTATGGGTAGTAATGAGTAAATAAATAGCAAGTATACAAAAGGGTGACTATTAGTCAGCATACCTTGTTTGTTCTCATAGCCTTCACTATGCTGTCATCTTCCTTGAGAGATTCTATCATGTCCTTATTCTCACTGGAAATTGGAAAATTAACCTCCATAGCTACCTCTAAAAATGGTATGTACAGAAGCAAATGCATTATTTGTTTTGTTGGGACAATTTAAAGACTTTATATTTATTACCTGATGGTACCACACAACAGCCCATCAGGAAATTTGCAGTGATCAAAGGCAGATCAGTTATAGTTTCACGTATTGCTCGATGAGAGCAGTCAATCATGGTTCTTTTGTACATGGCTACTAATTGGTTGGTTACCAAGTTTTCTTGTCCAACTCACAAAATTGTAACCTTGAAATATCCTAATTGGTTATGTCTGCCCAATGATTATGAGTCTAACCACTAGTCTTGACTAGTCGTGCGAATAGTTGTCGACTAGCTTTTTCGTGTAGATGTTTATACATGAACTACGTACTTAGCGAGAAGTATGCGAAAAGTTTATTCACTGATTTCATATATCAATAACTACCATTTGTTCATTGCAATGCATGCAACAGGTTTGAATGGCAAGGGAAACCTTCATCATCAGTAGTGCAGAGAGTGATCACCGGACCACCTCAGATGATGCTTTAGATGGCACTTCACGTGGGAGTGACGGCTATAGCGCTGATGGCGACACCTCTAGCGACTATGACGCTGATGATAGTTTTGAAGCAGATGGAGGTGTGGACCATGATCCTATCTTGGCACTACGGGGTAAAGTTCTATATGGCTGGTCAGATATTAAATGAACCATGAAATATCAAAAGTTGATGTTTGAGTGACACTTGATTACCACACATTACTCTGTTTGGGTTCTAGATGACCTTCCAAATCAACATTGCCTGAACTAGAGCTTACATAGAGGAGTGTTTAGTTGTTAGTTTTAAAAAATCAAATATTCAATTTGCCCATGTTTCTACGAGATATTGCTGGGTGGATGTGATTGGGTTATCTATGTCCTTTATTTCTTGATCATTGGAGTAGGCATTGATCATTAATCCAGTGCTGATGTTCTAGATCTTATGTATGAAATTATTTACTACTCTGTCATCTTAATATTTTTTTGACAGAGGTATGGGAATCATTGTGAGAAAAGGAACTTTCGAGGATCGCATCTTCTACAGCAACCATGTATCGCTAAACGAGGATCGGTGGGACTGTCTCAAATCCATAGTAAAGCAGTGCCAACCTCCCATACCATACTATGTCAGCACCGTCACTCGCTCTACAGTCATCAGAGGGAAGAGCAAGATGGTAAACACTTGGACTTTTCTTTTGGCAAATCATACTTCACTAGTGAAAATGCCATCATGTAGAGACAAAGAGGAGGACGGGCATGGTTGTGCAAATCATACTTACTTTTTTTGTGTGCAAATCATACTTAATTTTTAAGGTAACATTATTTATTTCCTTGTGCAATCAGATCTTCTCAAAGGATTACAGTCAGGCCTACCTCAAAGATTATCTGCGAAAGCCCATGGTTGTGCGTGTCACCAGTGAACATTTTGAAGGTAATAAAAAGGTCTTGTTCAAGATGGGCAAGAAGGACGGGCGTGCGATCATGACGAAGAACTGGACTGAAGTCGTTGAGGGAGCTAGAATGAAAGAAGATCAAATGGCTATCTTTAGGTTCATGGAAAGGAGTGGAGATGGGCTTAGGGTGAACATGATTAGTGGCATGAGGATTCGTTGACCCATGGCAGTAGTTTGACGCTAGATTTATAATATGTATGTAGTAGCCAGTAACTGCAAGTTGGTAGTATCAGCTTTTGGGTCCAGTAAGTGCAACTTAGTAGTAATTGGTACCTAGTAGTAACTGGTACTTTGGTGGTATAACTTTTGGGTCCGACTGGGTATGAAGATCGTCGAGTAAGTGGAACTTGGTAGTAACTTGGTGGTACCCTATGTGGCGTAATGTACTTGCTATGCAAGTCTATATATAAAACTTACCCTAGTACCCTCCTTGATATAATTACCTTTATGGACTGCAATTATATTTCCTTTTTTTTGCCATAGTGACGCTAGTATTTTTAGAATCAAATCTAACCGGGTTTCAAATGGATTGGACACTACTTTCATTTTTGAACGAGATTTTTGTGTTGGTTAGTACGAGTTATTTTGAAAATGCGGTTTGTATGTGTGTCGCACAAAAAATGCAATGCAAAACAAAAACTTGCGGGTCAAAATGCAATGCAAAAAATGATGTTTATGTTACTTTCGAAATGGCATGGCTTGCTATTTTCAAAAATAGAGTAAACCAGCATGTATTTTTTTATTTGAAAAAACAATATACTAAAAAACAGCAAGAAACAAGAAACGAAGTAGAAGTTAATGCACCATGCCTAAGTGTTTTGGGATTATTTGGTTTTCGTAAGATGACTTACACACCTAGACGGAGAGAGTAACATTTTATCAGTTAAATCTTTGGTCAAAATTAGCACAAATTACAATGGTGAGGAATAAACTAGGACGGAGTAGTAGTTTAGAAGCCCAAATAAATGAGTGAGGCGCCTTATTGTTACTCTCCACTGTGACTAGTCTTATGGGAAAAGCTGGGGAAGCCACCAAAAGAACTGGCCCTAGGAGTAGTAGCTAGGGATCGAGTGTGTGAGATGAACCGGAGAAAGTAAATGGAGAGAGATGAAATGCAAAAAAGACGGAGGGATGTGATGGTTGCTTGTCCGTTTATTTTACCAGGCCACTTATTACTGGGAGTGGTGGGTTTTGTGATATGATGGCTTTACTACCGCGCCCCAAGCGGGGTGAGAGGTGAGACTCCCGCGCCACTTGTACTACATCGATCTGGTTTATTAGTCCCCCATTGAATTTGACTGAAGATTTAAATGACAAAATGTTAGTGCATGTCAACAAAAACTATATCATAGGATTCCTATTTGAACATAGTTTTGAATGATATAACTTTAGGTGACATGCATCCGCATTTATCGTACTATATATAATGTTAGTTCAATTTTTGGTCGTACTAATCTATAGTAGTAAGGTGCCCGTGCGTTGCACCGAAGAGTGAAATGCATTGATCGGGAAGTTGTTTATTTTGACAAAGGATGTGGGGGTCATCTCATGTGTAACGGGTATTGATAGGTTTCTTCGGATATTATTTCATCTCTAGAGCTCACAAACAAACGGGTGAAATAGATAAAATGGTATCTTTTGCAAACAAAAGCGTTCAACTGTTCAACCTGCATCCAAAACTTGTAAAGAAATAACACTTATTATGCTTTGCAAGAAATGATCTTTAAGAATTATTTTTTGAGTATCGATTGTTATACATGTTGGCTATAGATGACATGGCACTTTCTTATAGTCAACAGTTGGCTATACTATTAAGTAATATTAACCATGCCCTTATACACCTAGACGGAGGGATTAAATCAGGATGAGTTGCACGGGGGCAGAGGAGATGTAAGAAATGGTTCATCGTAAGTATTTCACCAGTACCGTAGTAAAAATTCAAACATGGAAGATTCTAGACTAAACCATAAATGGATACACTTTTATTGATGCGCTATACTCCAATAGAGCAAGATCCTGCATGGAAGTCTCCACATGTTTAGACAGCGGATTACATTGAGCTAAGACTAATGATCAACATTTAACTTGATAATGTGTATGTCCAGGTGAACCTCCTTGGAGTCCCCGTGCACCACATCAGCGTGTAAAGCATGCCATGGGTTTTCCAAGTCCACATCGGCGGGAAAGTCCCAGCTCTGCAAAGTCCAAGTCCATCCGATGAGGCCGGTCTCGCCGCCCACGTGACCCGGAGGGCTAGTAATAGTGAGCACGCACCCGTACATACATCGGCCTCGTGTTAGTGTCTTTGTTAGCGGCGTCGCCCCTGACGCACACTATGGAGACGGGGCGGTGGCCTGCACGGGCCTCGCCAGTGCCCATGATCAAGAGGAAGACACTGCCGTCCTCCTCCGAGACTAGCAGGCGGCGGTGATCCTCCAGCAACTCCGGCATGGTGAACGGGTAGCATGTCTCATACTTGATGTTCTCCGCCAAGGGCCAGTAGTGACCGTTGCAAGCATCTGTGAGGTGATGCACCATGTCCTCCGGCGAGCCCCAAAACGGCATCAGGCACTCATAGCAGTAAACGAAGGGCTCCTTGGAGGCATCGACGAGCCGTCCATGAAACGGGAGTGGCTGTAGGGGACGTTGTGCCAGTTGAAGGACAGAAACACATACGGTGCAATGGGAGCAGCACCGATGGCGTTGAGGTTGTCACCCATATCGTTGAGGAAGAGGTTTTCAAGGTCGGGGAAGAAGTTGCCGTCGGTGAAGTCGTGGCTGCCAGCAGTCGCGAGAGTGCGCTCCCCAAATTTCAACAGCGCCCGCCGAATGGAGCGCAGGAGGGAGTGGCTGTAGGGGACATTGTGGCCGCCGAATGGAGCGCAGGAGTAGCACACGAAGTAGTAGATGGTTTCCTTAGTAGTACTCCCTAGTCTCTATCTATCTATATCTACTCTTATAGAAAACCGAGTTGATGATGATGGTATGCCTGCCATCTTGTAATATAGACCGTCCGATCTATATCTGACGGATAGAAAGCCAACTATGACAATTTTACAAAATATACCCGCACCTCTCTCCACATTTACAGATAAGGCCTTGCCTCGTTCGTCCTTATCTCCCACAACCTCGTGCTCCTCTCTAAGTCTCTATCTCTACTACTCCTACTCTTCTTTGTTTTTTATAACAAATCGAATAGTACTGCGCTGTCCACTGCATGCTCGGCTGAACACGCCTCCTCGCCTCCATCGTCACCAACTGAGTCTTTTATAGGAGTAGGAGTAGAGAAAAAACCGAGTTGGTGATGATGGTGTGTCGTGCAATGCACGGGCATCTTGCTATTTTTTTCATATAATTCCAAACACCACGTAGACACGGTCTTTGTGCATGGTTCGTAGTCGTTCCACGCTCGGGCATTGAAGTTTGTAACTATTTTAGATTAGAATATACTACTCCTCCGGTGCTAGTAGTAGAGCAGAGTCCTAATCTACTACTCTACTCAAGCAAAGTTAGGGCATAGTACTGTAGTAGGTACTGTAGGGAGTACCAGTACTGTGATCACTCAAGCAAGTTGTCTGGCATCGATATGACCCTACGCTGCTGGTATGTGTCTTGTAAGTCAAGCGGCGTGCTGTAGTCATCATCACCTCTCCACTTCCCGCAACACATATTCGCTTCTCCATCTTTGTCCGCACATAATCTCGTCCAATCTTCCATCCCCGCTAAGGCACCTCCCCCCTCGTCCGAAACCCAAGCACTAATAATGACAGAACCGAGCAGTGTCTGCTGAAAGAGTGGCTGGAATTCGCTCCCCACAAAGGTAATCGAGCTCATTGTTTCGCGTGTGGACAATCTCAGTACCATGCCGCTTGCCGCGTGCTCATCGGGGATGTACCGTTTACTCAAAACCCTCAGGCCGGAGCTTTTTAAGCTAGCTCCTTGCTTGCTGATACTGCCTGGTCTTCAGAAACGGCGTGTCAAGCAGCATAACGATCGTAGGGTGGCGAGCATCAACCCCCTTGACTGCGAACCGATCCACTTCAGGCTCAACTACATTAACGGTATGTACTGGGTCGGCATGAACACGTCTTGGATGGTGCTCATCGACGGTCGCGGCAGCTGGATGCTCGTGGAGGTCTACACCTGGCGATTGATCCCCCTTCCTTTGATTAACATTCCACTGCTTTGGCACCGCGGCCCAGAATACTCAGAATCTTACACTAGCCAATATGATACCAAGTTTTATTTTCTCAAGGTTGTAATCTGCCAAGTGCCCACAAGATCTGCGAATTATAAAGACTTCAGGCTAATTGCATTCTTCAACCGTGGTCTCGCCTATCTGACAGGTCACTGCGGTAAGTGGATAAATCTGCACGTCCATCGCAGGATCATACATCCTCCATGGTTCTCTGATGCCATTGAACACAAGGGCTTCATTTACGCTGTCGACTCCTTCTATGGCTGGACGTATTCCTGGCCTACTCCAGTCATCGCTACAAATGGCTGTTACAGCAGTATGTTACTTTCCTATGATATCATGATGGCTTGCTTACATTACTGTCAATATTTACTGAAAAAATATTCATGCTCATAACATGTTGTTCTTAAGATTGACTAAATCAAGAGCCCTTTTTTATTTGACTCCAACTTGATATGATGTTGTAGGCCGCCTGGTGTCCCTACCCTTCCTAATCCCAGAACCTTTCAAAGAAAAGCGGCATGGCAGTTGCAGGTGGTTCCTGGCTCGATCAGACGACGGCGAATGATTGATGATCGTTCGTACGTACCGGACGTGTTGTTTCGCGGAATACAATCACAGTCACTACAAGGTCTTTGAGCAGGATCCCAGCTTCTCTGGGCCTTCAGGAATTTTTAACTGGAGGTTGGTAAGTAGCCTTGGTACACGCTCTCTGTTTGTCGGACTGAATTATCTGATTAACCAGGAGATAACCGATGGCAAGGATCATGATGGCAGCGCGGTTTCGTTCATCAGGCAAAACTGTGTGTACACAGCGTACCGTGCGTCTCTGCATGCACCATAACCTGATATGTGTTGCCACGCTTTGCAGCCCAAAGTAGGAGAGAGGGTCGCAAGTATCAGACTTCGACCTGCTGGCTGGAGTTTCCCCCGTCAGGCACCCATCTAGTTCAAACCGTCAGCCAATCTCCACAGCTTAATAAATAGTAACGTCTAACTGAG
This sequence comes from Triticum turgidum subsp. durum, assembly GCA_900231445.1. Taxonomy (NCBI): domain Eukaryota; kingdom Viridiplantae; phylum Streptophyta; class Magnoliopsida; order Poales; family Poaceae; genus Triticum; species Triticum turgidum. The sequence goes on along the minus strand of LT934124.1, from coordinate 594,161,841 downwards.
TGAGTTAGTTAGATGCATACACTTGGTGTAGTAGGATCTTTATTTAGTTTGATGCATACACTTGGTCTTTTTTGGTAGCCCTTTTGTAATGATGGCTGATGTTTGGTTTGGAAGAGAGAGATGCGTCTTCACTCTTCTGGCATGCTTACTGCTTCTATTGGACCCCCAGCCCTGGTTGTTGCTGTTGTTGTTTTTAATGTACAATCAGTAGTATATTTCGTCTGTTGGTTGAATAAATGTGTTGTTAGAAGGACAAACACAATGTTTTGGAAGTCGTTGCACGGTTCGATCCTTTAGTGTGCTGTACCATACGTATCACATACTATTTTTTGTACGGAACACATTTTCCACTTGTTGATAACATGCATCCCACTGATGAAGGCCCAATAGAGAAGCACACAATTAACTAGAAGGAAGGCTCTCACATGGATCCGGCCCAGGTACATGCTCATGGTCCCCTAAACATAAATAAGTAAATAAATAAATAAATCTAAATGCTCGTGCACCAGTTCTTTGGGAAAATAGGTAGCCCGGTATTTATTTTTGAAGAATACCCAAGCTAGGCCTATTTGTTTTCTCTGAATTACTGGGCTGCAAATCTTTCAAGACGAGGAGGGATGCATTCCGGCCTAGCCAAAGAGTATGGTCAGTGTCTGTTAAAAGTAATATCAAAAGGGGTTGAAAATTCCAAAAAAATTATAGCAAATGGGATATTAGTTTCTTTTTTTGTTTTTGTTCTTCACAGATCTCTGATACATATTTCATTGGATTTAACATGACATAGTACTAATTTATTTTTAAATTTGTTTTAGTATGGCTATTAATTTTTGGATTAAGAATATTTCATTCCCCAGCAAAAATTTGTGAATTTTCAAAATTTCCCACATATTTAGTTAATTTTTTGACCCTGGTACCGACCAAAAAATGGCCAGCAATTCTAAAAATGGAAAATGGGCTGCAATAAATTCCATATGAATTAGAAAATGAGTAAAAATTATAAAAATAATAGCAAATGGGTTGTACACGCCACAGATTTTGAGGCTGACTTGTTTACGCAAGGCTTTGTCAGCGAACACACGATTCTCGCAGAAGTGACTGTTGGATGTCCATCCAACGACCGACGTGCGTCTTCAATCTCTAATCTTCCTACTCCAGCCGCATAAACTAACTTCGGCGGGACTGCCTGCTCCCTCCTCTTGTGGCCTGCTGTGATGGCGCGCAGGCTTCCCTGGCCCACCCTACTCCCTCCGCTGTCCTGGCTTCACGCAATCAACTGCCGCCTTATTACGCCAAAAAAATGATTCCTCCCACTGACATCTAGGCGCACCGGTTGGGAGGCTGACCTGTCGGCCTACTAAGTTGATGCGTACGCAGGGCTTGTCAACTTAGTCAACAAACCATTCTAGCAACAGTAACCGTTGGATTTGAATCAAACAGTCCTGTTGCTTCTTCAATTGCTGCTCTACTGGCACCAACCGCCCAAACCAGCGCCAGCGAGACCGCCTGCTCCTGCCTCCAGTGGCCGACTATGATGTCGTTGAGGCCTCATCGCCCCCTACTACCCCCACAGCTAGCCAGGCTCTGCAGCGACGGCAGTCTCACACCGCAGTCGAACCAGTGAACCCTCTTACTTCTCTCCGCGTGGACATCCACTGCCACTTCTTCCCCGGCTCCGCGTCATCCCCTTTCTAGGCCTCGCCATTGTCCACCGCCTTGGTCCTCTTGGCGTGGCGTGGTCAATGTGGTCAACGACATTCCATCGGAAGAGTACTATACGTGGAGAGGCTGATAGCTGGGTCCACGGCCACAACCCATTTTTTGTGATTTGCCAAGTAAGTCGCTTTGTCAGGCCTGTTGGGCTGCAAATCTTTCAAGATGAGGAGAGCTTTCATTCGGCTAGCCGAGAAAATGTCCCATTAGTAATGAGAAATGGGTTGTACACTTTTAAAACACATCAAACCGACAATTAGTTTCAAATACCTTTTTTTTTATTTCGAGATTTTAAATTACATTAATTTTTATGCGTGGAGAATTTGTTGGATTTTATATTGGTATACATTTATTTTTAAAATCAGTTTGAATGGGAGTCGAAACTTCGGGATTAAAAATAGTTCGGACTGCATCAAAATATGCAAAAATTCGTATAATTTTTTAACCGTGGCCACAATATGGGCTGTAATGCTAATAAAAAGAATATGGGCTCAAAAAAACCCTTAAGAATTAGCAAATGAACTGTATATTATTAGAAATAATGGCAGATGGGTTGTATGCTATTTTCCACAGATTTGAGGCTTTCCTAAAAAAAGGTTGACACACAAGCAGTGACTGTTGGATGTCCATCCAACGGCCGTCGTGCTTCTTCAATCTCTGTTCTTCCTGCTCCAGGCGCTCAAACAAGCGTCGGCGGGCCTGCCTGCTCCCTCCTCCCCACGGCTGGCTATGCTGCCGCGCAGGCCTCACCGCCCCACTATACTCCCATCGCTGGCCTAGCCATCTCTCTACTCACCCACACCTGTTGTTATTCTCCGGCGATGGTAGACGAACCAGTAAACCCTCATACAGTCGTACTCCTCTCCGCGTGGGAAACAACTGCCGAGTCTTCCTTGCCTCCATGTCGTTCCCTTCCTAGGCCTCGCCTCGTCCACCGCCCTGGTGCTCTTGGCGCGGCTTGGTCAACGTGGTCAACGACCGACATGCATCTGAAGTGGACTGTACGTGGAGAGGCCGACAACTGGGTCCACGGCCGCACGCAAGGAAATGCCTCCTTATTACACGCAAAATAATGATTCCTCCAACTGACATCAGGGACCCACCGAAAGGGCCTCTGTATTTTGTGAAAAAAAGTTACCACTGCTGACAGCTCGGACCCACCAGCTATATCTTCGCACGCAAGGAAGTGCCTCCTTATTACGCACAAAAAAATGAATACTCCCCCTGTTAGCTGGAACCCAGTATAGTGGCAGGCTGACGGGGACGGAGGGCTTTGTCAACTTAGTCAATATGCACGATTCTAGCTCCAGTGACCGTACGATGTCCATCCAACGGCCGTAGTGCTTCTTCAACCTCTGGTCTTCTTGCTCCAGCCGCCCAAACCAACGCGGTCGTGCCTCGTGCTCCTGCCTCTCGTGGCCGGCTGCGATGCAGCGGAGGCCTCACTGCCCCTACTACTCCCACCGCTGGCCAGTCTATCCCTCTACTCACCCACACCCCATGTTGTTCTGCGGCGATGGCAGGCTCACACTGCAGCGAACCAGTGAACCCTCGTACTCATCTACGTGTGGGCATCCACTGCCACGTCTTCCACTTCCTAGGCCTCACCATCGTCCACCACCCTGGTGCTCTCTGCGTGGCATGGTCAACATGGTCAATGAACGGCTTCCATCGAACATGGACTGTACGTGGAGAGGCTGACAGCTGGGTCCACGGCCTTAGCAAGGAAGTGTCGCCTTATTACGCGCAAAATAATTATTCCTCCACCTGACAGCGCGGACCCACCGGACGGGCCACCATATTTCACGAAAAAAATGTTTCCCCCTGACTGCTGGGACCCACCAGCTACATCTTCGCATGCAAGGAAGTGCGTCCGGGCAAAAAAAATACGATTCGCCCCCCTGACTGCTGGGACCCACCAGCTACTTCTTCGCACGAAAGGAATTACCTGACAGTCGGGACCCACCTGGTCGTAGCGTATGTAGCATTGTCATTCTGGTCGTGAACGTGTACGTACATACTGGTCGATGTATATAGGTGTGCAAGTGTCGTAGTAGAGGCGCGCATGTGTCGTAGTAGAGGCGCACACATGTCGTAGTAGAGGCGCGCACGTAGCATGTACACGTACGTACAATGGCCAGGGTGCAAGAAAGAAAATACGGCCGCGTACGTACATATGGGCGGGGTCTCGAACCCCTACTCGCGCATACATACGTCCATGCTCGTGTACATGGCTGGGTCAAAACGGAGAAACATCATCGTCATCGTGTTCATGGGGAGCCAACCGGCTGGGTCGGAACGGAATGCATCGTCGTGTTCACTGGGAGGGCTTGGACGGAACAGGCGATGGAAATGAGGCCTGGTGTACCGTAGAACGGAGGGAACGGCCTTGCGTTTGACCGGCCACGTTCAAAACGAGATCCTGTTCATCGGGAAGAGTCTGGCATACCGCAAAACGGAGGAAACGGACCTCCTACGGTCAAAACAGGGGTCCTGTTGATCGGGAGGGGTGTGGCGTACCACTAAACGGACGAAACGGACTTGTGTTGGAGTGCTACGGTCGAAATGGGGGTCCTGTTCATCGGGAGGGGTGTGGCGTACCGCAAAACGGGACTCCACGGGATACTATTCATCTCCACCGTCAACCTCCTCGAGCCTCCACGGGCTCTTGTTCATCCAGCCTCCACCGCACGCTACTCCACCGGCTACTCCCTACAAGAAATATGTCAACTAGTGACCTTCTGTCAGTGACCCTGGAAGAATTTGTCACAGATATATGACCATTTCAGACCAATTGGTCAAAAGCTGTTCGGGGGGCTCCAAACCCTAAACTATAACGACCATTTTGATCAAAAAGGTCGTAATTTCCTTACACGAAATGGTCATAAAGAAGATAGCACTACTCCGCTGCCTTATTTCTAGCTGATCATGACCAATATAGATGGTCATAACCTTGTAAATTGTGGTGAGTTGCTATGACTAGGCGCCACCACATCAGTTTTGCCTATGTGTCATGTCCATGTGGCAGTTTTTGCCCTAGGTTGTGAAGCAACCTATATTTCTATCATTCCCAAAATTCCAAAAAAAATTCTCATAAATTCTTTGGGTCATATGTTTGTCAAATATGTAAAAAACCTTCCTTGTCTAGTTCAAAAATAATTCAACAATATTCATTTTCCTATTCTGTTCACAACAACACTTTGTGAAGGAAGTGCCACTTTGGCATGTCCAAATGGTATCCATTTTCTACAGTTCTTTCCTATGCCCAAATAACCATCCTCCACCCAATGCCAGCTCAATCCACTCATTATTTTGAGCCCAGCTTCAACATTCGTATTTATGTCCAGTGTGGTACTTTGCAAGGCATGTACCAACTAGGCTCCTCCTTTTGAGGTGAAAATTTGTGAAGATGGTCTTCTTAAGAAGTGATCATCCTCAGCCAAAACTCCCGCCCATTAGCCATGTGCATTTCCAGTACCGCAAATCAAACACTTGGCTGCTTATTCATGTTTGAGCATCGATCGGTCTCCTCATGAGAATCTTATGTTGTGATTTTCTTCCTAGCACCTGCCTGGGGAGTTCCCAACCCACTATACATGCCTAGGCTGCCAAGAACACATGGCAACGCCACGGTCACGCGGTGACCACGCGGCGGGCATGCGAGCTTACGCGCTCTAGAGTTGGGGCCCTCGGCCACCGTCCAAACTTCGATGTATCGCCATCAATCCATGTATTTCTAATTAAATATATACTTATTTACCTATAAATGATTTTTGGAAAAATAAAGAGCAAACTATAAGGCACCTGCAGTTCAAATTTGACCCGCTTCCAGCTGAATCGACGGGAATTTTGTCTTTTTCACCACGCACGCACAATTTTTTGATTTTTTTTGAATTTTTTATGGCCCTTTCAAAATGCGGTCAAAACGCCGGGCTTGACCGGTCCTAGCTACTGGTTGAATCTTCGTTTTTTTGGTGTTTCTCTGATTAAATAGATACCTAGAAATGATTTTTGGGAAAAATAAAGAGCAAACTACGAGGCACCTACAGTTCAAATTTGACCCGCTTCCAGCTGAATCAGCGGGAATTTGTCTTTTTCACCAGAGGTGGATCAAAACTTTTGACACCCAACCATTTTGTCAATTGTGCATTATATATGGCCTAGTATTTTATAAAATTGATTAGGTCCAATTTTGCAACAAATATATGGTAGGTCCTTCACAAAAAAAACTCATTTCGGGTACTCGGAAAATGGAAAATGTATTTTCCGTGAAAAGAAAATGAAAAGTCCCTTAGTCAACATTGTTTGTAATTCCAAGATTCACCCTTGTGCACGAAATGAGGTCATTTGAACAAACTATGCCATGAATGTGGAAATAAGATTGATCATTTGGCTTGAAAGCCATGAATCTTCACACATGATAGCTAATTTCTGAGAACACTTTTTTGAAACAATTACCGTGTTACAAGTTTATTATTTTTCATGGAAACTTGGTCATATATAATGACACAATGCGAAGGTTTTCCAATTTTTTGATTTTTTTTGAATTTTTTATGCCTGTTTCAAAATGCGGTCAAAACGGTGGGCTTAACTGTTCCTAGCTAGTGGTTCAATCTTGGAATTTGTTGGTGTTTCTCTAATTAAATAGATACTTATTTACCTAGAAATGATTTTCAGAAAAAAAAAGAGCAAACTATCAGGCAACTACATTTCAAATTCGACCCGCTTCCAACTGAATCGATGGGAATTTGTCTTTTTCACTCGAGGTGGATCAAAACTTTTAACACCCAACCATTTGGTAAATTGTGCATTAAATATGTCCTAATATTTTAGAAAATTGATTTGGTAAAATTTTGCAACAAATATATGGTAGGTACTTCACAAAAAAACCTCATTTGAGGCACTCGAAAAATGGAAAATGAATTTTCCGTGCAAAGAAAATGAAAACTCCCTTAGGCAACATTGTTTGTAATTCCAAGATGCACCCTTGTGCACAATATGAGATCATTGGAACAAACTATGCCATGAATGTGGCCATAAGATTGATCATTTGGCTTCAAAGCCGTGAATCTTCACACATGATAGCTCATTTCTGAGAACACTTTTTTAAAATGATTACTGTATTACAAGTTTATTATTTTTCCTGGAAACTAGGTCACATATAATGACACAATGTGGAGGTTTTCCAATTTTTTGATTTTTTTGAATTTTTTATGCCCGTTTCAAAATGCGGTCAAAACGCCGGGCTTGACCGGTCCTAGCTACTAGTTGAATCTTCGATTTTTTGGTATTTCTCTGATTAAATAGATACCTAGAAATGATTTTTGGGAAAAATAAAGAGCAAACTACGAGGCACCTACAGTTCAAATTTGACCCGCTTCCAGCTGAATCAGCAGCAATTTGTCTTTTTCACCAAAGGTGGATCAAAACTTTTGACACCCAACCATTTTGTCAATTGTGCATTATATATGGCCTAGTATTTTATAAAATTGATTAGGTCCAATTTTGCAACTAATATATGGTAGGTCCTTCACAAAAAAAACTCATTTCGGGTACTCGAAAAATCGAAAATTTATTTTCTGTGAAAAGAAAATGAAAACTCCCTTAGGCAACATTGTTTGTAATTCCAAGATTCAACCTTGTGCACGATATGAGGTCATTTGAACAAACTATGCCATGAATGTGGCCATAAGATTGATCATTTGGCTTGAAAGCCATGAATCTTCACACATGATAGCTAATTTCTGAGAACACTTTTTTAAAACAATTACCGTATTACAAGTTTATTATTTTTCATGGAAACTTGGTCACATATAATGACGCAATGCGAAGGTTTTCCAATTTTTTTATTTTTTTTGAATTTTTTATGCCTGTTTCAAAATGCGGTCAAAACGGCGGGCTTAACTGTTCCTAGCTAGTGGTTGAATCTTGGAATTTCTTGGTGTTTCCCTGATTAAATAGATACTTATGTACCTAGAAATGATTTTTGGAAAAAATAAAGAGCAAACTACGAGGCACCTGCAGTTCAAATTTGACCCGCTTCCAGCTGAATCAGCAGGAATTTGTCTTTTTCACCAGAGGTGGATCAAAACTTTTGACACCCAACCATTTTGTCAATTGTGCATTATATATGGCCTAGTATTTTATAAAATTGATTAGGTCCAATTTTGCAACAAATATATGGTAGGTCCTTCACAAAAAAACTCATTTTGGGCACTCGAAAAAAAGGAAAATGAATTTTTCGTCCAAAGAAAATGAAAAGTTCCTTAGGCAACATTGTTTGTCATTCCAAGATGCACCCTTGTGCACGATATGAGGTCATTTGAACAAACTATGCCATGAATGTGGCCATAAGATTGATCATTTGGCTTGAAAGCCATGAATCTTCACACATGATAGCTCATTTCTGAGAACACTTTTTTAAAATGATTACCTTATTACAAGTTTATTATTTTTCCTGGAAACTAGGTCACATATAATGACGCAATGCGAAGGTTTTCCAATTTTTTTATTTTTTTTTGAATTTTTTATGCCTGTTTCAAAATGCGGTCAAAACGGCGGGCTTAACTGTTCCTAGCTAGTGGTTGAATCTTGGAATTTCTTGGTGTTTCCCTGATTAAATAGATACTTATGTACCTAGAAATGATTTTTGGAAAAAATAAAGAGCAAACTACGAGGCACCTGCAGTTCAAATTTGACCCGCTTCCAGCTGAATCAGCAGGAATTTGTATTTTTCACCAGAGGTGGATCAAAACTTGTGACACCCAACCATTTTGTCAATTGTGCATTATATTTGGCCTCGTATTTTATAAAATTGATTAGGTCCAATTTTGCAACAAATATATGGTAGGTCCTTCACAAAAAACTCATTTTGGGCAATCAAAAAAATGGAAAACTAATTTTTCGTCCAAAGAAAACAAAAGATTCCTTAGGCAAAATTGTTTGCCATTCCAGGAAGCACCCTTGTGCATGATATGAGGTCATTTGAGTAGACTATGCCAAGAAAGTGGCCATAAGATTGACCATTTGAGCAGACTGTGCCATTTGAGCAGACTTTTAAAGGTATTTATCATATTAGAAGTTTGTTTTTTCCTAGACACTAGATCACATAATGACACAATGCAAAGGCTTTCCGTTTTTTGATGTCTTTAATTCTTTATGCCAATTTCAAAATGCAATTAAAACCATGGGCATAACCGTTCGTAGCTGTGGGTGGAATCTTACGAAACTTAAATGGCCAAAAAAGGCTAGAATGATTAGAAGGTTATCATCATCCATAAAATGCGGTATAACTTGAGTGAAAATTTTAGTGGTTCCATTTTGCAAAATATTATTGGTAGTTGCTTCATAAATCCCTTTGTTTTTAGCACTTAGAGAATGTATTTTATATTACAGCCATATTCTCCAACCAATCAGGATGACTCCCCCGAATCACCCTACCGTAGGCGCTCTGAACCGTCCGATCGTCCCGGATCGAACGGCAGACTTGACCCCCCACCGTCTCACAACCCGCACCACTCGTCCTCTCGCCCCCTCTCTCTCCTATGCACCCACAGCCGCCGCCCTCTCCCTCCCTCAGATCTCGATCCGATCCAGATCACCGCCGCCACCTCTCTCTAACCCTAGCTTCCCGTCGCCGGCGGCAGCGCCCTCCCTCCCTCACCCTCTCCTCCTTCCCTCCTCACGGCTATCTCTCCGTTCCCCCATAGCCACACCTCATCCTCCTCCCCGTCCCCCGGTCCCGTCCCCAGCCCCGCCCAGATCCACCGTGCATGTCCACAGCCACATCCGCCGCCCCCAGCCCCGCCCACGGCGGCCGCCACCACCCCAAGCCTTGTCTTGCTATAACTCTTCACAAGCAGCGAAGGGAAGAAGAAGGGGAAAGGGGATGGCCGCCGATACCGCCTACGCGAAGCGGGTGCTGCTCGCCTGCAATGGCGGCGCCAACGCCGTCTCGCGGTGTCAGGACCCCGACTCAATGCCACATCGATCTAGCATGTAACACCTCATATCACTTTGCGGCCTCACGCACGGTATCCCCACGGGTGTCGCCTTACCTTTGCCCAGGACCGTTTGCGCCTTTTAGCACACGTATATGATAGTGTCGCTAGCATCCATATGATAAGGAGCCCGGGCTGACATGGCTTGTCGTAAACCCAAAGTTGCACAAACTTACAGGGACAGGCATCCATGACCCAGCATCGAACGTGTCGGTCATCAACGAGTGAATCCAGGCTGTAGCACTGGGCTAGCAGGACTCCAGTGAACCGGGCTGTAGCGGGCTAACAGGACATCGGTATTCATCGCGTGACATTTCCCCAAAGGGACAGACACAGGAACGAAGAAGGACACATGCCGGCCAGCCTAAGTGTTCCGGAGCAGTAGCAAGCTACCATGGCTCAGTGGAAACACTAGGAGACATTTCCTGGTAAGAGAGGCTACTAAGGATAAACAACTAGATTGTCAGATCCCACACATACCAAGCATTTCAATAACATACACACTATATGCTCGATATGTGCAAATACAACATGGCATCACAACATGACTCTACGACTCAAGTATTTACTCAGTAGGATCCGAGGAGCGAGATATTACAAACATGGGTCTCACGATCCAACATTCAGAGCATACAAGTCAAAGCACATGCGGAAGCTTAACATGTCTGAGTACAGACATCTACAAAAGAAAAAAGGCTGAAAAGCCTGACTATCTACCAGATCCTGCCGAGGGCACAAGATCGTAGCTGAGGTAACAAGCTAAACGTCAAAGTCCACGCGGTACTACTAGCAAGACTGAAGTCTCTCTGCAAAAACATAAATTAAGCTACGTGAGTACAAATGTACCCAGCAAGACTAACATCAAATCTAACTACATATGCATCATTATCAACAAAGGGCATGGTGGGGTTTAACTGCAGCAAGCCAGCTTTGACTCGGTGGCTAACCTGAACTACGACTGCAAGTAACTCTTTTGAGGTGGCGCACACGAGTCCACATATTCACCATATCAATACACCACTGTGGATCCGCTCCCGTCTCCCTACGAGGACGCCATCCATAGCACTCACGCTTATCTTGCGCATTTTAGAGTATCCACTTTCACTTGTCTATGAACTGTACAGGCAACCCAGAAGTCCTTTACCATGGACATGGCTATTCGAATAGATAATGTTAACCCTGCAAGGGTGTACTTCTTCACACACGCTCTCACCACTAACTGCCGTTTACATGACATGTACTCGGCAACCTTCAAGCGTAAGCCCAGCGAGGGTGTCGGCCACGACCTGACTAACCACACAAGTCTCTCATCCAGGTTTATCGCCTATTCGGGTTCCATCCGCAAGGAGATCTGGCTGGGGTGTCGCTCACGGCCCCAAACGATGTGAGCAGGGTTCACAAGCCCACCATCCGGGTGCCACTTGGTACACCGTGCCACTGTGCCTAGTCTGTCCCAAGCCCACCTGTACCGGGTGCCACTTGGTAGACTACTAGCACTACCTACAAACACCAGAAACTAGTTGCAACTCCTGGACAGAGATCAAGTTGATTAATAAGTCGAGAGGGGCACTTAAGCATTCCAATACGTGGTAGTAGCTGGTCATGGATCACAAACACAGAACTCAGTTCCTGAGGACGGCTGCAATGAGACAACCCACCATGTACTCCTACATGGCCTCTCACCGCTACCTTTACCAAATCGTGTTCACACACTTAGCTCTCAACAGTAGGACATGTTCACCACATTCCAATTCAACCCTAATGAATCAGACCTGACTCAACTCTAAGCAGTAGCAGGCATGACAAACAAGCATGAATGAGTAGGCACATCAGGGATCAAACAAATCCTACTCATGCTAGTGGGTTTCATCTATTTATTGTGGTAATGACAGGTCATGCAGAGGATAAAGGGGTTCAACTACTGCAACAAGTAACAGATGAATCGTTGTTGTCTTAATGTAGTAAAAGAGAGCAGGAGCAAGAGAGTGGGATTTTATCGGAATGAACAAGGGGGGTTTGCTTTCCTGGCACTTCTGAAGATAGTATAGTTCTTCATCGGTGTCATCGAACTCATCGTCGGAACACATCTACTGAGAGGAGATAAACACCGACAAACAAAGAAGAAACACAATCAATGCAATGCACAATATGATGCATGATCATGACATGGCAATATGCTGTTGATTGAGCTAATGCAACTAGCAACAAGTTAAATGGAGTGGGTTTAAATGCCATTAAATTGATTTGACCTGATCAACAGGTATAAGTTGTTCTAACATGCATGAAACCAGTGCAGATGGATAGATTGGATTTTTCTGATCATTTTTCTTATATAATTTATTTGATTTGGAGCTACGGTTGATTTTATATGAATTTTAGAAGTTTGCAACAATTTTTGGAATTTCCTGAATAAAAATAAATCCAGAAATTAGTTATTGCGTCAGCAGTGCGTCAGGGTGACGTCAGCAAGTCAAAGGCGCCAGCCCAGGTCAAACCTGACGGCTGGGACCCACGGGTCAGTGTAACACGGCTGGTTTGGGTGGATGACATGTGGGACCAGTCAACGGCCGCGTCAGCAAAGTCAATGCTGACGTGTGGGTCCCAATGGGTTATGAACTAATCTAAACAGAAAATGAGATTAAACTAATCAGGCACAGGGCCCACATGGCAGTGGCACTAGGGTTGGTTTAGCTGGGTCATTAGTGGCTAACTAAACCGGGATTAGGACGACGGCTCGTCGCCGGCGAGGACAGTGGTGGCGGAGCGCGTAGGGTTTTGCCCACAGGCGATCATTTGGACGGCGGATTGGTGCTACGTGTAGCTGGGGTTCGCGCGCATCTAGTGGTGGTGGCGGCAGCAGCTGGGATGGCCGGAGATGACGGCGGCGAGCATTTCCGCGGCGGCCGGAGTGCGGGCACCTGCGGGTTTGGCGTTGTAGTGCACGGGAGGGGGAGCTGGTGTGTGTGTTAGGCTCCTGGCGAGGTGTGGAGCATGTTGCCGTGCTCGGGAGTGAGCTATGGTGGCTCTGGCCTCGTCTGCGTCATCACCGGCGGCGAGGAGCTCACGGCCCCGGTGAAAAGGGCGGCTAGAGGGCACGGACGAGCATGGGGAGAGAGGGGAAAGAGGCAGAGGCTCACAGCGAATCCGATAGAGGCAACGGCGAGGCCGGGGAGGGACTGGAGCTCGCGAATCCCCGAAGAGTTCGCCGGCGGCCATAGGTTGAAGACGATGCCGTGGACGGTGCTGCAGGGCTTCCGACGGGGCACGGCTCTGTGGGGAGGAAGGGGGCGTAACGGCGGAGCTCGGGGGCGCGTCGGAGGGGCTCAGAGATGGCTATGGCTGTGGGGGAGCTCGTCGGCGGCGACGGCTGCATTCGGGTGAGATGGGGAACGACGAGGGGGAGAGCAGGGGGGAGAATGAGGTGTCCACGGGGTCGGAGCGGCGACATGGAGATCACCCAGGTGTCCAGGGGCTCGAGCGGCAAGCAGGTGGCGCCGTGGCGAGCTTGCGCTCGTCGGCGTCACCTCTGTGCCTTCCTGGGACACCATGCATGTCCGTCGCCGGCGGCGGCGCCCTCCCTCCCTCACCCTCTCCTCCTTCCCTCCTCACGGCTATCTCTCCGTTCCCCCATAGCCACACCTCATCCTCCTCCCCATCCCCCGGTCCCGTCCCCAGCCCCGCCCAGATTCACCGTGCATGTCCACAGCCACATCCGCCGCCCCCAGCCCCGCCCACGGCGGCCGCCACCACCCCAAGCCTTGTCTTGCTATAACTCTTCACAAGCAGCGAAGGGAAGAAGAAGGGGAAAGGGGATGGCCGCCGATACCGCCTACGCGAAGCGGGTGCTGCTCGCCTGCAATGGTGGCGCCAACGCCGTCTCGCGGTGTCAGGACCCCGACTCAATGCCACATCGATCTAGCATGTAACACCTCATATCACTTTGCGGCCTCACGCACGATATCCCCACGGGTGTCGCCTTACCTTTGCCCAGGACCGTTTGCGCCTTTTGGCACACGTATATGATAGTGTCGCTAGCATCCATATGATAAGGAGCCCGGGCTGACATGGCTAGTCGTAAACCCAAAGTGGCACAAACTTACAGGGACAGGCATCCATGACCCAGCATCGAACGTGTCGGTCATCAGCGAGTGAATCCAAGCTGTAGCACTGGGCTAGCAGGACTTCGGTGAACCGGGATGTAGCGGGCTAACAGGACATCGGTATTCATCACGTGACATTTCCTCGAAGGGACAGACACAGGAACGAAGAAGGACACATGCCGGCCATCCTAAGTGTTCCGGAGCAGTAGCAAGCTACCATGGCTCAGTGGAAACACTAGGAGACATTTCCCGGTAAGAGAGGCTACTAAGGATAAACAACTAGATTGTCAGATCCCACACATACCAAGCATTTCAATAACATACACACTATATGCTCGATATGTGCAAATACAACATGGCATCACAACATGACTCTACGACTCAAGTATTTACTCAGTAGGATCCGAGGAGCGAGATATTACAAACATGGGTCTCACGATCCAACATTCAGAGCATACAAGTCAAAGCACATGCGGAAGCTTAACATGTCTGAGTACAGACATCTACAAAAGAAAAAGGCTGAAAAGCCTGACTATCTACCAGATCCTGCCGAGGGCACAAGATCGTAGCTGAGGTAACAAGCTAAACGTCAAAGTCCACGCGGTACTACTAGCAAGACTGAAGTCTCTCTGCAAAAACATAAATTAAGCTACATGAGTACAAATGTACCCAGCAAGACTAACATCAAATCTAACTACATATGCATCATTATCAACAAAGGGCGTGGTGGGGTTTAACTGCAGCAAGCCAGCTTTGACTCGGTGGCTAACCTGAACTACGACTGCAAGTAACTCTTTTGAGGTGGCGCACACGAGTCCACATATTCACCATATCAATACACCACTATGGATCCGCTCCCGTCTCCCTACGAGGACGCCATCCATAGCACTCACGCTTATCTTGCGCATTTTAGAGTATCCACTTTCACTTGTCTATGAACTGTACAGGCAACCCAGAAGTCCTTTACCATGGACACGGCTATTCGAATAGATAATGTTAACCCTGCAAGGGTGTACTTCTTCACACACGCTCTCACCACTAACTGCCATTTACATGACATGTACTCGGCAACCTTCAAGCGTAAGCCCAGCGAGGGTGTCGGCCACGACCTGACTAACCACACAAGTCTCTCATCCAGGTTTATCGCCTATTCGGGTTCCATCCGCAAGGAGATCTGGCTGGGGTGTCGCTCACGGCCCCAAACAATGTGAGCAGGGTTCCCAAGCCCACCATCCGGGTGCCACTTGGTACACCGTGCCACTGTGCCTAGTCTGTCCCAAGCCCACCTGTACCGGGTGCCACTTGGTAGACTACTAGCACTACCTACAAACACCAGAAACTAGTTGCAACTCCTGGACAGAGATCAAGTTGATTAATAAGTCGAGAGGGGCACTTAAGCATTCCAATACGTGGTAGTAGCTGGTCATGGATCACAAACACAGAACTCAGTTCCTGAGGACGGCTGCAATGAGACAACCCACCATGTACTCCTACATGGCCTCTCACCGCTACCTTTACCAAATCGTGTTCACACACTTAGCTCTCAACAGTAGGACATGTTCACCACATTCCAATTCATCCCTAATGAATCAGACCTGACTCAACTCTAAGCAGTAGCAGGCATGACAAACAAGCATGAATGAGTAGGCACATCAGGGATCAAACAAATCCTACTCATGCTAGTGGGTTTCATCTATTTACTGTGGTAATGACAGGTCATGCAGAGGATAAAGGGGTTCAGCTACTGCAACAAGTAACAGATGAATCGTTGTTGTCCTAATGTAGTAAAAGAGAGCAGGAGCGAGAGAGTGGGATTTTATCGGAATGAACAAGGGGGGTTTGCTTTCCTGGCACTTCTGAAGATAGTATAGTTCTTCATCGGTGTCATCGAACTCATCGTCGGAACACATCTACTGAGAGGAGATAAACACCGACAAACAAAGAAGAAACACAATCAATGCAATGCACAATATGATGCATGATCATGACATGGCAATATGCTGTTGATTGAGCTAATGCAACTAGCAACAAGTAAAATGGAGTGGGTTTAAATGCCATTTAATTGATTTGACCTGATCAGCGGGTATAAGTAGTTCTAACATGCATGAAACCAGTGCAGATGGATAGATTGGATTTTTCTGATCATTTTTCTTATATAATTTATTTGATTTGGAGCTACGGTTGATTTTATATGAATTTTAGAAGTTTGCAACAATTTCTGGAATTTCCTGAATAAAAATAAATCCAGAAATTAGTTATTGCGTCAGCAGTGCGTCAGGGTGACGTCAGCAAGTCAAAGGCGCCAGCCCAGGTCAAACCTGACGGCTGGGACCCACGGGTCAGTGTAACACGGCTGGTTTGGGTGGATGACATGTGGGACCAGTCAACGGCCGCGTCAGCAAAGTCAATGCTGACATGTGGGTCCCAATGGGTTATGAACTAATCTAAACAGAAAATTAGATTAAACTAATCAGGCACAGGGCCCACATGGCAGTGGCACTAGGGTTGGTTTAGCTGGGTCACTAGTGGCTAACTAAACCGGGATTAGGACGACGACTCGTCGCCAGCGAGGACAGTGGTGGCGGAGCGCGTAGGGTTTCGCCCACAAGAGATCATTTGGACGGCTGATTGGTGCTACGCGTAGCTGGGGTTCGCGCGCATCTAGTGGTGGTGGCGGCAGCAGCTGGGATGGCCGGAGATGACGGCGGCGAGCATTTCCGCGGCGGCCGGAGTGCGGGCACCTGCGGG
This sequence comes from Triticum turgidum subsp. durum, assembly GCA_900231445.1. Classification (NCBI taxonomy): domain Eukaryota; kingdom Viridiplantae; phylum Streptophyta; class Magnoliopsida; order Poales; family Poaceae; genus Triticum; species Triticum turgidum. Next base: position 594,145,283 of record LT934124.1, on the reverse strand, counting down.
TTTGGCGTTGTAGTGCACAGGAGGGGGAGCCGGTGTGTGTGTTAGGCTCCTGGCGAGGTGTGGAGCATGTTGCCGTGCTCGGGAGTGAGCTATGGTGGCTCTGGCCTCGTCTGCGTCATCACCGGCGGTGAGGAGCTCACGGCCCCGGTGAAAAGGGCGGCTAGAGGGCACGGACGAGCATGGGGAGAGAGGGGAAAGAGGCAGAGGCTCACAGCGAATCCGATAGAGGCAACGGCGAGGCCGGGGAGGGACTGGAGCTCGCGAATCCCCGAAGAGTTCGCCGGCGGCCATAGGTTGAAGACGATGCCGTGGACGGTGCTGCAGGGCTTCCGACGGGGCACGGCTCTGTGAAGAGGAAGGGGGCGTCACGGCGGAGCTCGGGGGCGCGTCGGAGGGGCTCAGAGATGGCTGTGGCCGTGGGGGAGCTCGTCGGCGGCGACGGCTGCGTTCGGGTGAGATGGGGAACGACGAGGGAGAGAGCAGGGGGGGAGAATGAGGTGTCCACGGGGTCGGAGCGGCGACATGGAGATCACCCAGGTGTCCAGGGGCTCGGGCGGCAAGCAGGTGGCGCCGTGGCGAGCTCGCGCTCGTCGGCGTCACCTCTGTGCCTGCCTGGCCAGGACGAAGCAGCTGGCTGGCATGGGCCAGCACAGTGTTGGGCCTGCCAGGTGGGCTGCGGCCAGGTAAGTGGCCCACGTGAAATCCCTCTCTCTCTTTTATTTATTGTTTATGTTTTCTATTATTTCTGTATCTGTTGGGCTTTATTAAAAATATCTAGGCACTTCCAAAAATCATGAAACTAAGCATGGCTACTGTTTAGAATATATCCAACAGTAAACATTTTAGTTTATGATTATTTGAGCATTTAAAATAGTTTATAGTATTTAAATGCCCAAATAAAATACAATATGATTTAATTCAAAAATCCAGAAATGACCTAGAAATATGTTCATCATTTTTGGCAGAGGTTTTTACCTTTATCAGAATGATGAACATTTCCAAAGGGCATTTTGGGTTCATTGAAAATATTTCATTTTGATCCTAGTTGGATTCTTTCTGATGCTAGGGTTTGATCAATCCCCATTTCAACTTTAATTGAAACTTAAACATGATGCACACATGAAGGGCTAGCCGACTGCATACCAGAACTAGGGATGTGAGCCGTGGGGGGTCGTCGGCGGCCTCGCCAGGCACGGCTGCTGGTACTCCCTCTCACTTTTCCCCTTCTTCCTCCTGTCATTGGGCTCTGAATCGAAGCGCGCGCGCTCACAGGCTAGTCCTGGTGGGCGACGAGGGCGCCCTGGCTGCAATGGCGGAGGAGGCGCGGCGCAGCGCGGCAGAAGGGGTGGCGGCCATTGCGGAGGTCGGGCTGGACCTCGCGGCCTGCGACGAGGCTGCTTCTTCCTCGTTTCCGTCCAGGCAAGTAACCTCTCCTCTCTTCTCCGGCTTCGATCCCCGCATCCATCTCCGTTTAGTTCCCGCGGTTAGGCATCCGTGTGGGCTCTGCAAAAGGCGGGCGTGAATCCTCGGTTGATTTAGGCCTTCGAGTAGCGGAGCAGGATTTTTCGTGCTTATCTCTGCTTATTCTAGTAGCGGAGCAAGAAATTCAGATAGCCGATTTCTCATACTTTAGGAGTAGTTATCATCAAGATCTGGAATTTAATCCGGAGGCGTGTCACTTGCACCTTGGTACATGAGATCAGGTTATTATCTCATCTTCCTGTTACATCCTATTGCTGCACCAAAATGGTCAAATAAAATTTGCGGGAAACATAATCAGCTTTTGTTCGTCAGTAAGTTCGGAGAACACTGCAGTGTTCCAATATCCGGTTATCTATTATCCACTGGATTGTAATCGAAGAGCAACATAATTTTTGATTATTACCATTGTAATGTACAGATATATTGTTGTGATCAACGGAGACTGAAGTGAATTTTCTCTTTTCCCTGCCCCCTGGTTTGCAGATCATACCCGAGTTCCTACTGCTGAAATGGGTAGCACTGAAGTCCCAACGCCCGTGCAGGCACCTGTGTGCTCCATTGTGAACGAAGGCCCAGCAGCTCCAGCTGCTTGCTCCATTGTGAACGAAGCCCCAGCTCCTTGGGCCTGACCTGTGCCAAATGGCAAGCTGCTTGTCACCTGAACAAAGGGCGAAAAGGAAGAGGGATGGAGATGATGATGCCATGGATGTAAGCTCTTGTCATGTCTGTTACAATAATGCACTCTCTTAACAATTTCAGTTTCCAGTAACCAGCATTGGCATCTGAATTATTGCTTACTACAGGTCTCAGAAAATGGAAATTGCCAGAGTTCTTCATGCAGCAAGAAACCAGTAAGAACTGAACTTTGTTTTCTACCATATAGCTTCATCATTTCCCCATATGAAATGGTCCCATAATCTAGTGCGTATCTATTTCTGGTTTGAACTTCATCTAGCATTTGATTGTCTAAATTACTTGTCTGGATATAGATTAGCATAATCATAAAATAGAATGAGTAAGCATATCAACCGATTAGTAACATTTTTTAGTTAATTAAAATGCTCCATTTCATGCTAATCTGAAGTCATATCGAATGAAGGGTTTGGTTATCTGAAATAACGTGCATTTGCTTTTTCTCAGAAGGAAGATGACGTCCAGATCCCATCTAGTTCAGCAGAAATGCCAGCAAGTGAAAACCTGCCACAGATGAATCATGCGGTAGGATCTAATAGTTCTGAAATCGTGCCTAGTTGATGCATAGTTCTGTCAGGTTAAGTGTCTGCCTCTTAATTACTACTACTCACTATTGTTGTATTCTACTCACCTGGCAAACAGTGTATAGTTTTGAATGGTTCAATTATACAGAGCTCTCCATGCCCAAGATGAGAAATTCTCGCTGTCAATCTGTTTGATGCTATTGTTTTCTTACCATCATATTATATGTGTCGCTCAACATTCAACCTGCTTTAATCTGTACTAGTATTCAGTTTGTACCTCATCTAGCACACTTCCTAAAATTTCCACTATTCTTTCAATGAATTTAGTAGAATTACCTTGTGATTCCTCTGTTTGCTTCATATTATGGTTGCTCTACTGCTAGTGTCTTACTAGCTTGTTCTGGCTCATCGTGTTCCTTCTTGTAGTTGATTTTTCATGTGCCTAAGTATATGTGTAGTACACGTGCAAGAAAACATTTGAATTCAAACCCATCCATCCTTTGTACTGTACTATACTGAAGAAGTAATGTAGATGAATATACATGCAGTTTTATTAAGTGAATGCCATGCAAACAACTAACTTGCTCTTGTCCATGTAGATGGAGTACAAGGATAAGCAGCAATAACAAATGAGACTGATGGTGAAGAAGCACCTGATGACCAGAACTCCTTCAAGTGCTCTTTACTCGTTGCAAAACAAGGTCTTGATGTCCCCCTTACAGAAAATGTTCATATATGTTCCTGCATGATGTGTGTGTGCATGTTGGATGGTCATGTTCTAGTGTACTAGCTAGCTAGTAAGCTTGTTTTGCTACCGGATGATTGAATGTCATCTCAGTTTGTACCTCATCTTGCTCACCACCTCAAATTGCCACTGTTTTGTTAGTGTTTCCTTATTGGTTGGCTAAACATATTTGTTTGTTTGATTTGGATCATTAGACGCTCTCCATCGATGATTGCCTAATTTTATTCATCATCTCCACAATATATTCATTTGATTGTCTGCTACATCTGCACTTAAATACTCATAATGATTTTGTCCAGCCTTTGTTCAATTGGACAAAATATGAAGCAGACTAATATCTCTGGTTAAAATTGTAGTCTTGGTCTTTTCTTTAAACCTGGGACATCATGCATAACTAGCTCTTTCTTTTCAGTCTAAACCTAAGACCTTTTTTTGTTTTCAGTCACACTGCTGTTTTGTTGTGCTTGATAAACCTGAGACTTCTTTCGATTGTAATATCGAAGTTGTTTGGTTCTGGCCTCAGCAGTAGTGCACTAATATTGAAGTTGTTCACTCTTTTACATGAGCTCCAGGCCTAATTTTTTTTGGAGTGTGAAGCCATGAAGCCAAGTGCGAATCAGTGAAGCCCTACTTAGCAAAGAGTTTTTTGATTCTATAGTAGACTGTAAATTGTAATATTGTAACAGATTGTAAAAGACTAATGTAGTGTTATTTGATGAATTATATTTGTCCTGTCCTATTTGAAATAGTTATTACGTATGTTAAAAATATGTGAAATGGAAACTTGACGAGCGGGACCAATTTATGTCCCACTTATGAATAAAATCTGAGATATTTTGAATTTTTTGACATTTGGGACCCATCTGACTAGTGGGACCAACTCTAAAATAAAATGATTGAAAAATAGAAAATTAATTGATGGAAAGAGGGCCATGGCCCAACAAAAATAAGGCTGCAATATTGGCTTGGCCTATGAGCCCAACCAAAAATTGACAAATAGAAAAAACTCAAATAAGCCGAATTGTTAGGCTCGGCCCATGTAGAAAATCGAATTGGACCGGGCTGAATCTTGTGCCACATTAGACTGCCACGTTGGATGCCTACGTGGCCTGGGGAGGTTGCTATTGAACAAAACGCCACAATAGATGTATTTTGGTCATAAACGTCTACGACCATTCCAGAAGAAAGGTCGCTATAGTCAGTTTACGACTGCCAGCTTTTGACCTTATGTTTTTGGTCACAAAAAGGTCACAAATTGAAAACAGTGACCATTCAGTGACTAATAGTGCTGGTCACAAGTTGACATATTTCTTGTAGTGACTATTCAACCACCCATCCAGGGCGCCCCTCCACCGTCTACTGTTCACCCAGCTCTCCACGGGGTCGTCATGTTCATCCAGCCCTCCACACCACGGGGTCCTATTCATCCAGAGGCAACACCACCACTCACTATTCATCCACCCCACCCCCCTGCAATGCTCACTGTTCATCCAAAGAGGCAGCATCGATCGGCTTCAGTTAGCAGCAGTAGCAAAGGAATCGCTCGATCGGGTTCAGTTAACAGCCATCGATTGATCGCTCGGGTTCAGCAACGTGTAGCCTTCAGTGCAAAGGAATCGCTCGATCGGGTTCAGTTACAGCACAATGCCTCGCTTGGGTTCAGTTAGAGCCAACGCCTTGCACACACGCGCCTACGTGTACAAGAGAAACGCGCATCGCTCAGCCCCCGACCACCCACCGTAACCGGGAACTCCCCGAAATTTTCCTCGCCCTCGCTTATACCACGGTTTTTCTGTCATGGACGGCCCAAAGAACGTCATGGAGCTGTGTCTGCGGCCCGCCCAGGACGAAAAGCCCATTTACTGTCATGATTTTTTGTCATAGAAGTAGGAGCCCACCACATCTATGATGATACCGGGTTTTGTCACAATTATCGTCATAGAAGTGTCATAAGTATGACAGAAAAAAATTCGTTCGGCCCAAAATGTCACAGATGTGTCTTTTTTTTGTAGTGATGTCTTCCTGCGAGCGGGTCAACATTCGACTTGCGGTCCATCCGGATAATGCTAGGGGCACCTCCAACTTTTTTCATGTGCATACTCCTTCATCCATAATGCTAGTGGGATATCCATTGGAAAAATCTGACATCTCTTAGAGAGCAATGCTCAAAATTCAGAAATCTAGAGAATGGTTCTATTTTAATTTAACCTAGAAACCCACCTCAGGTTTATTGACTCACCTAAAATATTAGCACATGATAACATATCTAATATTTACTGTAGTCATTGGATTGAAAATGCATATGGGTAGTCAACATGACAACGATAGCTGAGGTAAGATGCTCCGATATTAAAGACTAACTAAGCAGGAGCATGTCAGCCAACACATAAGAAATCGACCCGAGTGATGACCGCATGCAAGGGAGTGCGTGGGAATGAGTATCAACATTGTCTTGGTTAATCAAGGATGGACTTCGGCTGCTACAATTAGTTTGTCCATGGAATAGGCTACTACATGGACATTGGAAGGCTCCATAGTGATGAACGCAGTTTGCATTTCAATGGCAAGCTAGGTGCTTGTCAATGGTGACTTGCCACAAGTAAGTAGCTGCTAGTGGCGACTGGCTCGCTCATGAGTTGGATCTTCACGGAAGTGACAAGCATGCAAAATGGATCATCACTAGTAACCATCTCAATAGTGATGCACACTTCTCGGGGGCAATGTGCCTTTACTCGATGTCGTGGTTTGTCCGAGCTAATAATTACTAGACGCTGGTATGTCTATTGGGAAGATAGACATGTGTTGGCTGCAATTGTTGAGAGACCAACCACAATGGGTCAAGTGATCACAACTTTGACTACAAAATTTTTTTGATCTCAGAATGTGGAGGTTGAACAAGGACTAGAAAAGGTTGGAAGGAGAGAGAGAGAGAGATAGAGAGAGAGAGAGGAGACGGTGAGGGAGGGAGAGAGAGAGGGATAACTGGAGGTAAAGGGAATACAGTAGAAACCGAGCGAAATAAAGTGCCCAATCATTTTATAAATAAATACGAACTTCTTAGCTGGGTGTTGCTGCGCAGACAATCGACGGAGGTACATGTCTTGAAGCGATGCCATGCTCCTATAGTGCTAAATGTGGAGGTTGGTGAAGATCCACCCCGCTTCATGACGGGTATCCAGTCCATTTCCACACGGCCACGAAGCTTCGTGGTTTTGCTCTCTAGGTGGAGAGCAGTCCCACTGAGGACCCCGCAGAGTTCGCTGATCTTAGCATCGTTAGCGGCGAGGTAGGCGCACATCTACTCCCATTCGTAGAGGTTGACCTCGTGCGACATGGGGACGAAGGAGGAAGGGCTATAGTGAAGACAATGTAGGGAAGGGCTCACGGGCTTAGAGGAATCGGGGGCTTGTGTGGCCACCAGACGGTGAATATGAAGGAGCAAGAAGAGCGTGGAGGGGCCGTCCTTGATTCCCATCCTTTTATATTACGGGAATGGAGGCGAGGCTCCCTCTCCAATCGATGCCAAGCAATCAACACGCGCAACGGGCGGTTGGGCTCCCCTATGAGAAGTCGAACGCTTGTGAGATGCATCGATTCGTAAAGTGGGGTTTAATTGCATGAGAGCGTAATTTCTCCCGTGCAAGTATGAACCCCGAGGAGAATTAAATACGTATTGGTAACACAAGGGACGTCACGTGTTCAAAATAGTGGCGGCAGGAGTCAAAAGATTTGATTTCTGCCCCTAGCAAGATTCTCACGCCACGTGTCAGGATCATCAACTACCGAAGTGACTGATGAGCCAGTGGGTGATGCAAGTGGGTTGATCCTAGCCCTTCCTCACACATCTAACACATAGGACATAGGTGTGTACTACTCATTTGTGCTGATAGAACACATACTGCTGATTGGTCGGACCTGACAGGAAAAATGATTGGCATTTGTGGAACACGTGTTTGCATAGGGACTCACCCAGATAAAGATGAGAGACACTCATCTGGCCATGCCCATGGGCTACTGCTGGTACCGTGAACGCTTGAATAAAGTGAACTACACGTGGGCCACTGGTAGATCCCTCCTTGGCCAAAGCCATCAAAGACCCAAGACCCGGGAACGAAACCTTCGACAACAGCCTCGTTTCCTTATTCGTTAGGGCACAACAACTCTCGCGCCTCATGCGAGTCGGGATGGATCTACCTCATCAATACGAGTCCACCATGTTACGGCATTGCAGTTTGGGCGGGGAGTCACCACACTACTCACCCCACGGGCGACACCTGAGATAGTACATGGCACTTGCAAGCTGGAGCATCACCAAAGCCGGTGTTGATGGGACTGGGTTTCGTTCCTGGAGAGAAGAAGGTGATGACACATCACCGCGCATTTAATGCACCCACCTACCATGTCGAATCATGGCATTTACTTAGCAACTACACTGTTGAGGTACCCCTTGGCCCGGTTACGAATAAACCTGGGACTAGGAAACCCCGAACTACGAATGGAAACACTTTTTCAAGGAGATTCCCCAAAATCATGCTAATAATAGCTAAAGGAGGACCGGGCGAAAGTAGAAAAAGGTTGGACTCTTGTTAGAACACCAGTAGGAGCACACTGCGCTTTCGGTTCCCGGGAAGGACCTGTAGCTCTGATCCACCCATTAAAACATACAAAAAAGAAGGAGTAGAGTATTACGCACCTTGCGGCCTGAACTTGGGTAACTCGTTGTGTCCATTGTGCATGTTTTAGTAGTGTTGGTCCGTGCCTTCGTGCACCAACCCCTAACTAGCAAAAGGACATCATTAGTCTATGTTGTCACGTGTGTGTTCTGCACACGTGCTCCGATACCGGGGCTCCAGATACTTTGAGCTAGAGACCTGCCCAAAGACAATGGCGTGGGAATGGGGTTGGTTCTATGCTCCGGACGTGGTGGCTGATCATTGTTAGGTCAGAATGCCAAAATTCACCGATGTGCCTTGTTGGTAGATGTCATAGTGGGGCTCGGGGATGGAGATCTCCTAGGAAACTGCTACCTTGATTGAGGCAGTTCTTCAGTTTCAAGACAAGGGCCTTTGGGCCTCCAGATTATGAAGGCCTAGAGGGAAAGAAACGTCCAGCCCGTGGGATAGAGGAAATTCCGCATATACGAGTATAGAGGCCAAAGCGATAACAGTCGCCTCCTCTATCGGGAGGACTCAGAGAATGAAATAGAGCTCTATATGCCCCATGTAACTGGCCTAGCTCTCTGGGATATTCTTATGGAGGTTACCGTGGAGCCATACTGTCAGGCTAACCCCCACCCTGGGGTAATTTACTGTGGCTTGCTATATATTTCCTCATCATTGAAGGCCTCCCGCCTTGTCCTTTCTACCCCTTTTTTAGTTTTTTAGACATAAAAGCATTTGATTTCAATTCCGCCACAACCCCGCTCTTATGAATCGGCATGCATCTTGCCGATCATACACGCGTGATGGCCCACAATTTTGGTAGGGCCGCGGCCAGCGCCCGTCTAATCTTCACCTTGAGGGGCTCGCGGAAGAGCTTCATTCAATCATCGGCATTTCCTTCACCGTCGAGGGCCGCAAGATCGTGTGTTGCGAACCTTGAGGGCTCATCTATTGAAGGAAACGGACCCCACGACCCATGTGAGGACCTGTGGGTCGTGGAGGCAAATAAGATGGGGTCCCCGAAGATTTTGCTGGAGCCAGGTGAGGCGGAGCCCCGGATGAGGGTGCATCCAGACACCGGGTCAATTTATTATTAGGTGGCAGTTTTTTTATTGAGAGCATGACAATTTTATTATCGTTGACATCGTATTTTATTATAAAGAGGATTGCAACTTTTAATGTTGAGAAGATATATTTTTTTATTAACATGGTACTTTTTTAGTTTATCCTGATAAAATATTTTTTTCTTGAGGATGGCAGGTTCGTAGCGCAGCACGCCACTTTAAAAAAATAAGAGCATGGCATTTTTTAATCGAGGATTGCGGTTTTTTTATGTAGAGGGTAGCATTTTCCATCTAGAGGATGGCAGTTTTTAAGTTTAGCATGGTCCGAAAAAAATATCTCTCAACCTTTTTTTATAGTTATAAGGAGGCTACTTTAAACAAAAAAGCACTTTTAACTGGGCCTTTTGATTCTGGAGTGGTACCGCTAGGCCTTCGTGCTGGCGAAGACCGAGCAAAACCGGTCACCAGGAGCTGCTCCTCCGACGAACGATTCTTCTTTTTTTGCGGGGTTAAAAGGGATTTCATTACTCAAGGTGGAGGTAAATCCTCCAAACAAAGTTGAGGTACATTAGTCGGGCCATAACGAAGCCAAATTGTTGTCCTACCTTCTACATGACCCTGGTTTTTGCCATTTTTCTTGATTTTAGACATAAAAGGATTTCATTTTGATTCCGCCATAGCCCCGCTCTTATGAAGCGGCATGCATCTTGCCGATCATACACGCGTGATGGCCCACAATTTTGGTGGGGCCCCCAGTTTTGAGGGGCTATCGGAGGAGCTCCATGGAGTCATCGACAGTTCCTCCGTCGGCGAGGGCCCATCTATTGAAGGAAACGGATCCCACGACATGCATGAGGTCTTGCGGGTCGTGGAGGCAAATAAGACGGGCTCCCCGAAGATCTTGTGGGACCCAGGTGAGGCGGAGCCCCTGCTGAGGGTGCTATCCAAACACCGGGTCAATTTATTATTAGGTGGCAGTTTTATTATTGAGAGCATGACAATTTTATTATCGTTGAAATCGTATTTTGTTATAAATAGGATTGCAACTTTTAATGTTGAGAAGATTTTTCTTTTGCAGGAATAATTTTTTATTATTACATGGTAGGATTTTTGGTTTATCCAGATAAATACTTCTATCTAGAGGATGGCAGCTTCGTAGCACAGCACGTCACTTTAAAAAATAAATAAGAGCACGACATTTTTTAAATTTGTTTGTATTATTGTATTCATGGCCTTTTTTTATGAGGATTGCGGTTTTTTTATTTAGAGGAGAGCATTTTCCATCCAGAGGATGGCAGTTTTTAAGTTTGGTATGGACGGAAAAAATATCACTCAACCTTTTTCTATACTTATAAGATAGCTAGTTTAAACATAAAAACACTTTTAACTGGGTCTTTTTGGTCTGGAGGGGTCTCGCTGGGCCTGCGTGCTGGCGAAGAGTGGGCGAAACCGGTCATCGGGAGCTGCTCCCCTCACAAACGATTCTTCTTTTTTTGTGGGGTTAAAAGGGATTTCATTACTCATGGTGGAGGTAGATCCTGCGAGTAAAGTTGAGGTCCATTAGCAGGGCCAGAACGAAGCCAAACTATTGTCCGAGCTTCTACGTGACCAAAAGAACCTAAACTATAACTGACAGCATTTTGGTGCCTACCCCAACGAATGATTCGTTTGATGGGGCAGCTCCCTAGCGATCGAACGCCACATATTAGGCTCCAATTTTTTTCATAAGCTTGGTAATTTTACAAAGTTTGAGTTAATTCAAAATTATTATGTATAGTAATATGGAACGGAGGGAGCAAATTCTTTTAAAAGAAAATAATGAAACAAATGTGTGGCACCAATGTTTAAGGTGCCACCTTTTATCAGATGTTGTCACTTATGGAACCATGCATTATTGATTCTAGACGATCTATCTAGACTTTTTTTTGAGCATCAGTATAGACACAAGCGCTCATATACACGCGCATACACTCACCCCTATGAACGCACACACGCACACCCTACCCCTATGAGCACCTCCGAGAGACTGAGCCGACATACACTAGGAAAAGGCCTACTAGTGGCGCACCAGTTTTGCCTACTAATGGCGCACTACTGGTGCGCCACTAGTACCACGCCACTAGTATTAAATACTAATGGCGCACCACTGGTGCGCCACTAGTATCTGGTATACAAATTGCGCACCACGGCGGCGCCGTTAATATAGACCAACATGTGCCATTAGTATGCCTCCTAGGGGGCCATATTTATCCATGTGCTTTTGGCATACTAATGGCACACTGTGGTGTGATGCGTAGTATCCTTTGGCATACTAATGGCGCACTTTGGGGTGATGCGCCATTAGTATGAATATTAGGTATTTTTTTTACTTTTCTGATTTTTGCACAGGTTACAAAATATATTATTTGACAGAATATAGACAGGACCACACACAACAGCAGATTCATCGAATGCAATAGAAGATTAGTCTCCGAATACAATTCATCATATTAGTCTCCGGATTCAAAAGACCGAACAAAGATAGAAGATTACAAGTCTCGAGACCACGAGTAGCGAGTTTTTCTTCACATTACAAGTCGATATCGATCATCTAAACTACCATCACATAGAAGAGAGCTGCGGTCATCACGATGAGCATCATCGTGATGAAACTGGTCTTCATCTTGTTCCTCCAACGCTCCCTCCTCTCTCCCGCTAGATAACGCGCGTATCTAGATTCCGCCTCCGCCCTATTGGTGTACCCTTTGTAACTGTTACTGCTGAAATGGTGAACCTGTCTCCGACACTCCTCCCAGTCGTCGTAGACTCCGGGAACCTTACCCTTGTACATGACATACGACGGCATCTCTATGCACAAGCCAAACAACAGACAATACATAAGCAATATATAAGTATGCAACAAAAGAATCGGAAGAGAAAATCAAGCCATTAATAGCACGATTCATGGTCCTACTAATAAATAGCATCGATTACATCTAAGTTGAACGACTGTCCAAACCAAAGAGACATACAAGTTCATTAAAGTTTAATTACAACATGAGCTAATCGATATTTCAGAACTACAAATAGCATCACTACTTTCGACTCGACTCATGGGACCGGAGCGTGGATGAATCTGCGGTGTTTCGTGATGGTCATGAAGTCGCGAGCGTTGTCAGCCTGCATTTGTAGCGTTGTGTCTATCTCACTGTTGGATGGTTGATCTCTGAGGTAGAACTACCACGAGGTATGAAGGACATCTTGATGGATGATTTCTGCAAACTCTGACTGGATGCGAAAGAATTCTTGTTGGAGGTCCGCGTCCTGGATTGCCGCCAAGCTTGCGGCCCAATCTTTGAGATTATTTGGTAGCAGAAGGTGATTATGGTCCCGTACGATCGCCCGCATGTGATGGAGGGCGTAGTAGGCATCCTTCTGACCGCCAGGGGGCTGCTTGACATAGGGGAACATCGTATTGTGGGTGAACACGTGTCTGCCGTACCTATGAACTGGCCTCTTAAAGGTGCCTTCATATGTGGCGTAGCCGGGGAGAGCATCATCAAGAACTTTCTTGATATTTGTGTAGTCTATCTTGGAGTCACGGTCCGGGTCGAAATACGTGGCCATGGAATATTTCGGGCTTAAGAGGATGAGTGTGCAATGTGTGTGATACCTATCCAATGTATCTATAAATTTTTATTGTTCCATGCTATTATATTACCTGTTTTAGATGTTTGTGGGCTTTATTTTATATATTATTATCATTTTTGGGACTAACCTACTAACCGGAGGCCCAGCCCATATTGCTGTTTTTTTGCCTATTTCAGTATTTCGAAGAAAAGGAATTTCAAACGGAGTCCAAACGGAATGAAACCTTCTGGAGCATGATTTTTGGAACGAACAAGATCCGGAGAGCTTGGAGTGCAAGTCAAGAAACAACCGGAGCCTCCACGAGATACGAGGGTGCACCCCCCTGTTGGGTGCGCCCCCCTATCTCGTGGGCCCCTCGGGCGTCCACCGACGTACTTCTTCCTCTCATCTTGGAGCACCATGAAACATCCGAGGGCACCACGAAACACAATTTTCACCACTGTAACCTTCTGTATCCGCGAGATCCCATCTTGGAGCCTTCGCCGACACTCTGCCGGAGGGGAATCTACCATGGAGGGCCTCTACATCAACATCCTTGCCCCTCCTATGAGTTGTGAGTAGTTTACCACAGACCTACGGGTCCATAGTTATTAGCTAGATGGCTTCTTCTCTCTTTTTGGATCTCAATACAATGTTCTCCCCCTCTCTTGTGGAGATCTATTCGATGTAATATCTTTTTGCGGTGTATTTGTCGAGATCCGATGAATTGTGGGTTTATGATCAGATTTATCTATGGATATTAATTGAATTTTCTCTGAATTCTTTTATGTATGATTGAGTTATCTTTGCAAGCCTCTTCGAATTATCTGTTTGGTTTGGCCTACTAGATAGATCTTTCTTGCCATGGGAGAAGTGCTTAGCTTTGGGTTCAATCTTGCGGTGTTCTTACCCAGTGACAGAAAGGGTTGCAAGACACGTATTGTATTGTTGCCATCGAGGATAACAAGATGGGGTTTATATCATATTGCATGAGTTTATCCTTCTACATCATGTCATCTTGCTTAATGCGTTACTCTGTTCTTATGAACTTAATACTCTAGATGCATGCTGGATAGCGGTCGATGTGTGGAGTAATAGTAGTAGATGCAGGAAGGAGTCGGTCTACTTGTTATGGACGTGATGCCTATATACATGATCATGCCTAGATAACGTCATAATTATTCGCTTTTCTATCAATTGCTCGACAGTAATTTGTTCACCCACCGTAATATTTATGCCCTCAAGAGAAGCCTCTGGTGAAACCTATGGCCCCCGGGTCAATCTCTTATCTTATTTGCTTTCAGTCTACTTTTATTTGCATCTTTACTTTTTTGCATCTATATTATTAAATACCAAAAATATATTTATCTTATCATACTATCTCTATTAGATCTCACTTCCGCAAGTGGTCGTGAAGGGATTGACAACCCCTTTATTGCGTTGGTTGCGAGTTCTCAGTTTGTTTGTGTAGGCGCGTGGGACTTTTGAGGAGCCTCCTACTGGATTGATACCTTGGTTCTCAAAAACTGAGGGAAATACTTATGCTACACTTGCTGCATCACCCTCACCTCTTCGGGGAAAACCAACGCTAGCTCAAGACGTAGCAAGAAGGATTTTTGGCGCCGTTGCCGGGGAGGTCTTCGCTCAAGTCAAGACATACCAAGTACCCATCACAAACTTATCTCCCTCACATTTACATTATTTGCCATTTACCTCTCGTTTTCCTCTCCCCCACTTCACCCTTGCTGTTTTATTTGCCCTCTCTTTCCCAATCTCTTCTCTCTTTTGCTGGCCCTTTTGCTTGCTCGTTTGGTTGGAATAGATGCTTATTTATTACTAAACTAAGAACCTAAGATCTATGGATCCTCATCCACTTGCTAATCTTTTTAAGGGATCCAATTATGATAAACCAATTGCTAGTGAGTTTTGTGCACTAGATTATCTTTTTGAAGCTTTGCTCAAAATTTGTGAATCTGAAAATTATGATGAAGAAATTGATGAAGAGATTCACGATAACTCCTTGAATAAAAAGCATGATTGCAATGATTTTCCTACGAATTCTCTTGACGTCAATTGTGATAATAATATGCAAAACCCTAATCTTGGGGATGCTAGTTTTGCTATGTCTACTACTTGTTTCAATGATCTTGATTGGGGTGATTCTTCTTATAACCTTGAAAATTTATTTAAGCCCCATGATGAATATGAGATTGATAATAGTGTTTGAAATAATATTGAAAGTGGGTTTGGAAGAGTTTCAACTTTAGATCCCACATATTTGGAGTATGTTCAATCTTATGATATTTTTGATAAAAGTGGGTTCGGAAAGGTCATGACTTTAGTTAATGTTAATCCCACTATCTTGGAAGAGTGTCAACTTTGCATGCATGTGGATCATGTTGATAATATGTTTTATGATAGCTATTTTGTTGAATTTTTCTATGATCCTACATGTAATTATTATGAGATAGGAAAATATGGTTGTAGAAATTTTGATGTTACTAAATTACCTCTCTTCATGTTGAGATTGCTATCATCTCTTTTTCTTTCTTGCATATGATAGTTTTTGCTTGCCTTGATAATTTGTTTGCTTACAATATGCCTATCCATAGGAAGTATGTTAGACTTAAGTGTGTTTGTCACATGTTTTATGATGCTCTCTTTGTGCTTCAATTCTTGTCTTTCATGTGAGCATCATTGAAATCTCAATGCCTAGCTAAAAAGGCTTTAAAGAAAAGCGCTTGTTGGGAGACAACCCAATATTTTTCATTGCTGTTATTTAATAAATATTGCATCTACTCTCTGTTTAGATGTGTTTTAATCTTTTGTTTAGTGTTTGTGCCAAGTATAACCTATAGGATAAACTATGATGATGGTTGATTTGATTCTGCTGAAAAACAGAAACTTTGCGCTCACGAGAAAAACTTCAATAAATCACAGAAACGTGCTTTTGCATTGATTCTTTTTGCTGCTTATCAATAAACAATTTTTACAGTACGTATTATTTTGGTAGGATTTTTAGAGTTCCAGAAGTTTGCGTTAGTTACAGATTGCTACAGACTGTTCTGTTTTTGAGAGATTCTGTTTTTTGTGTGTTGTTTGCTTATTTCAATGCATCTATGGCTAATAAATTAGTTTATAAACCATAAGGAAGTTGGAATACAGTAGGTTTAACACCAAAATAAATAAAGAATGAGTTCATTACAGTACCTTATGTGGTGGTTTTGTTTTCTTTCACTAACGGAGCTTATAAGATTTCCTATTGAGTTTTGTGTTGTGAAGTTTTCAAGTTTTGGGTAAAGCTTTTATGGACTATGGAATAAAGAGTGGCAAGAGCCTAAGCTTGCGGATGACCAAGGCACCCCAATATATTCAATAATAGACAAAAGCCTAAGCTTGGTCATGCCCCGGGAAGGCATCCCCTCTTTCGTCTTCATTCATTGGTAACTTTACTTGGAGCTATATTTTTATTCGCCACATGATATGTGTTTTGCTTGGAGCATCGTATATTATATTGGTCTTTACTTGTTAGTTTACCACAATCATCCTTGCTGTACACACCTTTTGGGAGAAGCCTATTTGATTAGAATTTGCTAGAATACTCTATGTGCTTCAATTATATCTTTTGAGCTTGATAGTTTTTGCTCTAGTGCTTCACTTATATCTTTTAGAGCATGGTGGTGGATTAATTTTGAAGAAATTGCTAGTCTCTCATGCTTCACTTATATTATTTTGAGAGTCTCTTAGAACAGCATGGTATTTGCTTTGGTTACAAATTTGGTCCTAGAATGATAAGCATCCAAGTTGGGTATAATAAAAACTATCATAGAAAGTGAACTGGATGCTATGATCAATTTGATGCTTGATAATTTTTTTGAGATATGGAGGTAGTGATATTAAAGTCATGCTAGTTGGTTGATTATGAATTTAAAGAATGCTTTTGTTGAAGTTTGTGATTCCCGTAGCATGCACGTATGGTGAACCGCTTTGTGATGAAGTTGGAGCACAATATTATTTATTGAATGTCTTCCTTATGAGTGGCAGTCGGGGACGATCAATGGTCTTTTCCTACCAATCTATCCCCCTAGGAGCATGCGCGTAGTGCTTTTGTTTTTGATGACTTCTAAATTTTTACAACAAGTATATGAGTTCTTTTGACTAATGTTGAGTCCATGGATTATACGCACCCTTTCACCCTTCTATTTTTGCTAGCCTCTCTTGTACCGTTCAACTTTCGCCGGTACCATACACCCACCATATACCTTCCTCAAAATATCCACCATACCTACCTATTATGGCATTTCCATAGCCATTCTGAGATATATTACCATGCAACTTTCCATCGTTCCGTTTATTATGACACGTTTCATCATTGTCAAATTGCTCTTTGCATTATCATGTAGTGGACATCGTATTTGTGGCAAAGCCACCATCATAATTTTCATACATGTCGCTCTTGATTCATTGCATATCCCGGTGTACCACCGGAAGCATTCACATAGAGTTATATCTTGTTCTAGCTTTGAGTTGTAAATCCATATAAGTGTGATGATCTCCATTATTAGAGCAATGTCCTAGTGAGGAAAGGATGATGAAGACTATTATTCCCCCACAAGTCGGGATGAAACTTCAGACTTTACAAAAAGAAAAAAACAGAAAGGCCAAAAACAAAAAAAGAGAAGGACAAAGAAAATAAAATAAATGAGAAAAAAAGAAGAGAAAAAAAGAATGAGAGAAAAAGAGAGAAGGGACAATGCTACTGTCTCTTTTTCACACTTGTGCTTCAAAATAGCACCATGATCTTCATGATAGAGAGTCTCATATGTTGTCTCTTTCATATACTAGTGAGAATTTTTCATTATAGAACTTGGCTTGTATATTCCAATGATGGGCTTCCTCAAAATGCCCTAGGTCTTTGTGAGCAAGCAAGATGGATGCACACCCACTAGTTTTCTTTTGTTGAGCTTTCATATATTTATAGCTCTAGTGCATCTGTTGCATGGCAATCCCTACTCACTCACATTGATATCTATTAATGGGCATCTCCATAGCCCATTGATACGCCTAGTTGATGTGAGACTATCTTCTCCTTTTTTGTCTTCCCCACAACCACCATTCTATTCCACATATAGTGCTATGTCCACGGCTCACGCTCATGTATTGCGTGAAAGTTGAAAGAGTTTGAGATTATTAAAGTATGAAACAATTGCTTGGCTCGTCATCGGGTTTGTGCATGATTAAATACTTTGTGTGAAGAAGATAGAGCAACAGCCAGACTATATGATTTTGTAGGGATAATGTGACACTCCAAAAATTTTTATTGGCTTTTTATCAAAAACTTTGTGGTTTTGAGGAGAGCCCTTTTTAAATTTTTTTTCTTTTTCAGAAAAACCTTCCTCTTAAAAACCTCCTTTTGCCTTGGCAAAGATTTTATTTCTTTCAAACTTTGGTGGTTGATCTTTTGCAAACTTCTTCTCTGTTAGTTCCCTCAAAAAAATTTATTTTTTTTGGGAGTTTTAATTTGTTCTATTTATAAGTGAAGCTCTATGAAAATTTGGGATTTTCTTTCTTTGAAGCCACCCTTGGCTTTGTATTTTTGCCCATGAGATAAAACCCCTCCAAAACCTCTCCTCCCCCCTTGTGATCAACCTAAATTCTCTGTCCCAACTAATCCAAACTGGTTTTGGATTTTATTCTAATTATTTTCCCCCCTCAATTCAATTCTGAAAATTATTTGGAGCCTTAGGGATTTTCAAAGCAAGTACACTCTTTCATTTGAGTTTTGACCTCAAACCAATTCTCCTGGATTGTCCTTTGAACCCACAACCCAGAACCATCTTGATCCACTCCTCCTCTTTTCAAATTTTTCAAAATATAGCCTCTGCAAGTTTGGACCAGATTTGCCAAATTTGGTGAAATTCATATCCACACTGCTCCAAAAATTCCACCAAAAATCATGCAGCCTACTTGAGCAAGGAGAAGCCACTCCACCAAAAATCAGCTCAAGGAAAAATCACCAGAGGCCAATTTCATTCGGTCGAACACCTTGTGGGCACTGTTACTGTTCAAAGTTCAGAAAATTCAGTGTCAGTGTCATCTTCAGTCCGTCAGTTTCAGTCACGCGGCCACAGTGCTCTTGGCACGTTCCTCGCCGCCTCTTCCTCTTGTCCGAAGCTTCACACGCGTGCGTGGAGCCTCCCTGGCGTCGGTAGCGCGCTGGCTCGCCCTCGCCGGTGTCTTCTGCGGCGTCGGGACCTCCCGTGGCGGCCGACAGGAGGCACACCACGGCAGAACGCCGTTCTGCGCCGCCCATCGCTCCCTGGCTCTCCGCGTGGCCTCATGCACGCCAGCGCACGCCCGTAGCACAGCCACCGTGGCCGGCAAGCACAGAACGCGCTCTCCGCCGCCGACGGGCCCGCGCCATCCCCGTTCCGTCGAACTCGCCCTTGACACCCAAACCCCGGCCAGTTTAACACCAAAACGGACCCATTGAACCTCCGTGATGACGCTCGACCCCCTAACCACCCTGACCGAGCACTGCGCCACCGTAATCGCTCGCCGGTGATCCTCGTTCACGGCAACCGCCTCGGACCGCCTATATAAAGGGGTCCCGAGCTCACTCTCGTGCACGCAGCACCTCCACTACTCACCAACACCCCGCCAGGCCACTAGGGGGACCTCGAGGAGGTCTCCTCCCCCAGCTCCGGCCGCCTCGCCCCGCCTTGGCCTCCAGCCCGATTCGTTCTGGTGAGGCCATCTCCGGCGCTCAAACCCCGCTCGTTACCCTCTCTAGCTGCCAGGAGCATAACCCCCTCTTCAATTTAACCTTTGCAGCCCTCTCCGACGAGCCCCTCGACCACCCGAGCCGCCGTCCGCCGGAGCAAAGCTCACCGTCGATGTGGTGATCGCCGACCGACTCCACCACCATCAATTGACGCGGAAGAGTGCCCTGAGCATGGAGGTACTCTCCGATCTCTCTGCCTCGCCGTGGATCGCCGCTGGCGACAAACGCCGCTCTCGGGCGCCGGCGAACTCTGCCGCCCCGTTTGAACATTTGAACCTGACGGGTGGGACCCCACCGTCAGCCTCCCTGCTCTCTCTTTTGAATCGTTTTCTGGAAGCGCCTTCGGGCAGAATACGTTTTCTCTTTGGGCTGGCGTAGTCGCTACCGAAGCGTTTTCTGTTTTTATAAACTAGCCCCTGGAAATCTTCTGTTTCATTACAGATAAGTCCCTGGACAAAAACCCTTATAACTTTTAATCAGAAAAGTATTTTTGATTGATTCTTTTTCTGTTCTCTTTAAAATTTTGTCTAGTTTTTTATCATATTTATTTGAAAAATATTTGGTTTACCTTCTGTGCACTCCTTGGTATTTACGTTAGCGCATATATTTTCTTTAAACCCTA
The DNA here is from genome assembly GCA_900231445.1 of Triticum turgidum subsp. durum. Taxonomy (NCBI): domain Eukaryota; kingdom Viridiplantae; phylum Streptophyta; class Magnoliopsida; order Poales; family Poaceae; genus Triticum; species Triticum turgidum. The sequence goes on along the minus strand of LT934124.1, from coordinate 594,125,099 downwards.
GATACCGAAGGAGGTGACGGAGCCGTGAACTTCACCGAGCTAGGCTCCGACTACTCTGAACCAAGCAAGCATGTTTGAACTTTTGATATGATGAGTGTCTTGGCATGTTTTGCATTTAGTTAGTTTCATGGCATGTTGGTGAGCATACCGATGAACGTTATTTTATGTGATAATGAGGTAAGTGAGTTCGATGATCCATACATGGATGAATGTGAATATGAATGGCCATGTGTTGGCATGAGGATGGGTACGATGGCAGTGTTGTAGCATGCCAGTCTTACGCCAGACTATGTGACTTCAGTGTCAAACCATATCGGTCCAGTACCTATCATTTCCTTCCTTGTACTACCACATGTTTTCCGCAAGGAATATGGTTTAGTAAGTTGCAAACCGCTTTCATGGTACACACCAAAGAGGAGAGGCCGTGATGATGGTTCCATGGCCCTGGATTAAAGCCAGTCATCCGGTCAGGGGGCATGGGTGTTTCCGGTTGAGACCGAGAGGGGGGCACCCCTTAGAGCGCGCGTATATAAAATTGATCCCATGCTATTCGAGATTGTGATCTCCCCGTCTCAAAAGTTTTTCTTGGACGATGACTAGGGTGATTCCTAGCATCGAGAGGTAGGATGGGTGTGTACCGGTTAGCTGTGTTTTCTTCTGAAATACCGTAAACGGAACTAGTCCTTCGTGACTACGGAAATCCGTTGGCTGTGGGAAAAAATTTGTACAAACTCTGCAGAGTCATATATTCCTCCAAATCATCTATTCCATGTCAAGTTTCATTCTATCTTATCCTAATCAATTGTGAGCTTTGATGACAGAGACTCCGGTGAATCGCATGAGTGCTAAGTCCGGTTGAATGATTATCCCTGTGGATGGACTAACCCGTTTATTTTCATGGATTGAATGTTTATTATGAGTATTATTTACTAGTGAATTTAAAGCCCTTTCTGCGATGTCGCTCAGACGTCCGACTCTGGCATTTCATTTAAATCCCTTTCTGCGATGTCGCTCAGACGTCCGACTATGGCATTTCTTTTAAAGCCCTTTCTGCGATGTCGCTCAGACGTCCGACTGTGGCATTTCTTTTAAAGCCCTTTCTGCGATGTCGCTCAGACGTCTGACCGTGGCATTTCTTTTAAAGCCCTTTATGTGGCGTCGCTCAGACGCCCGACTGTGGTATTTCTTTTAAAGCCCTTTATGTGGTGTCGCTAAGATGCCCGACTGTGGCATCATTTTCCTTATTTTTATTTGTTCACCTTTCGAGGCGTCGCTTCAGACACCCGATCGGTCTTTATTTATGCTCTGTGGGATTTCAGGCGGACTACCGCCGTTTCCCTTTTTACTTACCCCGTTATGCCAATTTTTATTTATTGTGCATTAAGGAATTAATCGTGTTGCATCCATGCACGCATTTGTTATATCTTACGTTCGAACTGTCTTGCGAGTACTTTCAAAGTACTCACTGGCTTGTTGATTTTGCCAGATGCTGACGAAGGCGATCTCATGGATGAAGAGTTCGATAGCGAGTCCGACACTTAGAGGAGTCCCAGTCAGTCTCGTGCGACCCTGGATTTGGTCGCTGTTTTATATCTGCTTCCGCTACCAAATAAATTTATCGAGCCTCACCTCGACGTTCGATGAAATGATAGTCTTAGAGTTTTGTATTTCCCTTCCCGCTGTGTTTTTCCACCACCAACCTATCCATGAGTCAGTAGTATGTCTCCACACCACTGTGTCTTGTCCGCCATTATGCATGATTATTGGCGTGCTTGTAATAATTTGGTTGAGCGACCGCAGTTCAACCCTGTAATATATTTTATGCTACTGGCTTATTGTATCAAGAAATTGTCTACCAGTGAGGAGGATTTCTCTCATACTGGACTCAAAAGACTGGTTTATCAATAAATAATCCTATTGGAAAACCGTTCGTGACAGATAACTTTCTTTGGCCATGTTATTTTGAGAAGACATGATTACTTTGCTTAGTATGCTTGAAGTATTACTATTTCTTATGTCAATATGAACTTTTATTTTGCATTATTTGGATCCGAACATTCATGCCACATTAAAGAAAATTACATTGAGAATTATGCTAGGTAGCATTGCATATCAAAAATTCTCTTTTTATCATTTACCTACTCAAGGACGAGAAGGAATTAAGCTTGGGGATGCTTGACACGTCTCCAACATATCTATAATTTTTTATTGTTCCATGCTATTATATTACCTGTTTTGGATGTTTATGGGCTTTATTTTATACATTATTATCATTTTTGGGACTAACCTACTAACCGGAGGCCCAGCCCATATTGCTGTTTTTTTGCCTATTTCAGTATTTCGAAGAAAAGGAATTTCAAACGGAGTGCAAACGGAATGAAACCTTTGGGAGCGTAATTTTTGGAACGAACAAGATCCGGAGATCTTGGAGTGCAAGTCCAGAAACAACCGGAGCCTCCACGAGATAGGAGGGTGCCCCCCTGTAGGGCGCGCCCCCCTGTCTCGTGGGCCCCTCGGGCGTCCACCGACGTACTTCTTCCTCCTATATATACCCACGGACCCCGAAAACATCCGGGGGCACCACGAAACACAATTTCCACCACCGTAACCTTCTGTATCCGCGAGATCCCATCTTGGAGCCTTCGTCGGCACTCTGCCGGAGGGGGAATTGACCATGGAGGGCCTCTACATCAACATCCTTGCTCCTATGAGTTGTGAGTAGTTTACCACAGACCTACGGGTCCATAGTTATTAGCTAGATGGCTTCTTCTCTCTTTTTGGATCTCAATACAATGTTCTCCCCCTCTCTTGTGGAGATCTATTCGACGTAATCTCTTTTTGCGGTGTGTTTGTAGAGATCTGATGAATTGTGGGTTTATGATCAGATTTATCTATGGATATTAATTGAATCTTCTCTGAATTCTTTTATGTATGATTGAGTTATCTTTGCAAGTCTCTTCGAATTATCTGTTTGGTTTGGCCTACAAGATTGATCTTTCTTGCCATGGGAGAAGTGCTTAGCTTTGGATTCAATCTTGCGGTGTTCTTACCCAGTGATAGAAAGGGTTGCAAGACACGTATTGTATTGTTGCCATCAAGGATAACAAGATGGGGTTTATATCATATTGCATGAGTTTATCCATTTACATCATGTCATCTTGCTTAATGCATTACTCTGTTCTTATGAACTTAATACTCTAGATGCATGTTGGATAGCGGTCTATGTGTGGAGTAATAGTAGTAGATGCAGGCAGGAGTCAGTCTACTTGTTATGGACGTGATGCCTATATACATGATCATGCCTAGATAACGTCATAATTATTCGCTTTTCTATCAATTGCTCGATAGTAATTTGTTCACCCACCGTAATACTTATGCTCTCGAGAGAAGCCTCTAGTGAAACCTATGGCCTCCGGGTCTATCTCTTATCTTATTTGCTTTCAATCTACTTTTATTTGCATCTTTACTTTTTTGCATCTATATTATAAAATACCAAAAATATATTTATCTTATCATACTATCTCTATCAGATCTCACTTTCGCAAGTGGCCGTGAAGGGATTGACAACCCCTTTATTGCGTTGGTTGCGAGTTCTCAGTTTGTTTGTATAGGCGCGTGGGACTTTTGAGGAGCCTGCTACTGGATTGATACCTTGGTTCTCAAAAACTGAGGGAAATACTTACGCTACACTTGCTGTATCCCCCTCTCCTCTTCGGGGAAAACCAATGCTAGCTCAAGACGCAGCAGTGTGTCACTGCACAGAACACGGAATGTTAGAAAAAAAGATCGAAATCTAAGAAATCATATGTTACGTTGCGGTGAGGGGATGACTTACTCGGGAAAGTAAGGCACGAGGAAGTTATCCTTATCTAGGTTTGCCAGAATGACGCCTTCGAGGTGTGAACTCGCTACTTGCCGGTCCCCAGCGCTGCCCAAGATCTTGGCACGCATGTAGTAGGGGTCGACTATCACGATGTCCGGGGTCTTGTCTTGAATGATCTGCATCTCCATACTCAGCGAAAACAGCTGAACGAAGGTGTAGTGCAGCGGATGAAGGTTAAACATAGCAAAGATGTCATCAAACCGCAGGACGATCGTACCCCCGATGGCGCCATCCACAAAGCCCTTGCCCTCTGGAACCTTGGCCACGAAAACCGGGTATGCCACATCATTCTGGGAGAGACGCCGCTTCTCCAAAGAAAGAACACTGTCATGAAGACTCCGCATAGCACCGGTTGCAGCATTGAGCATATTTGTTGGTAGCATCGCCCTACCCGCCACATGCACCCTCCTCGAGATATACTTAGGTGAAGGTGGCCCGTCCTAAGCACGGATCGTACTCGATGCCGGCTGGCTCACACCAGCGCCCTTGTTAGTCTTTCATTTCCGTCCCTTCTTCTTGATATATTGTAATGGGACCGAGTTCTGCTCACAGACCACCTTCTTGAGCGTGTTGGGGCTGATAATATTTCGCACCTCAGCTATCTGAGGCTCGGTGAAGGCGGCAGCTGGAGGCGTCTCCTGAGAACTGAACGCCAGATGGCGCCTGTTGCAATTGGGTTTCTCTGGCGTAACAGCTAGATCGCGGTCGTCTTGGTTGGGTTCTTGAGAAGGAGGCCCGCATAACTCATCACCGTACCCATGCTCGGCAAAGTACTTATCAACGTTGGTAAATGTACCGTCGTCGTTGTCGTCGTCGTCCGGATCCTGTGCCATATGCATGTCCGGATCCTGTGCCATAGGGATGTCCGGCATGTCCGGTAGCGTTGCTGCATTCTTGCCATGGCTTGGCGCCGGCACGACTGGCGGTCTTGTCTGTGGGGTGGTGTCCCCCGCCCCCAAACGAATCTGGCTCTTCGGCCAAAGTAGCGGCCAGCTTACGTAGGCACTGAGGGTCATCTCATCATCTTCGTCGGCCCCAGCGGGTCGAATCGAAGGTAACAACTCGTCGCAGCGTGGCAGCACCCAAACTAGTTCAATCCTATACACTATGGGTGGCATCGGATTACCGTGGAACATGGGGTTGCCTGGTTAAACGATTCTGCCCTTGGCGACATCGACCAACTCGCCGCCCACGAAGTGCAGGAGAGTGCAAGGAACGTCGGCGGCGCCCTGCGAAAACATGTACACTACTAGGGAAAAGCCTATACACAGAATCTTACCAGCAGCGCTCCTCAAAATACGACGCTACTGCTATTTAGCAGCAGCGCGTGATAGCAAAACACGCTGCTAAAAGGAAAATAGCAG
>LT934124.1:594053113-594102857 GCA_900231445.1 Triticum turgidum subsp. durum | reverse complement strand
GCACAGTGCGTCATTACTAGTTTAAACTAGTAATGGCGCACTATTCCCGTTGCGCCATTAGTAAAAAAAAGAACTAAAAAAATATAGTAGTGGCGCACTATATGGCTGGGGCGCCATTACTAATTACAACTAGTAATGGTGCACTGTGCCCTGGTGCGCCATTAGTATGTTTGAAAAAATAAAAAAAATGTTACTACTAGTGGTGCACAACATGTCTGGTGCAGTGGCCATTTCATCTATAGCCCTTTTCCTAGTAGTGATATCATTTTGAGATTTACGAAATCACCGTAGGCGCCTCATCGTCGACGGGAACGTCTCCTCTCACTGAAAGCGCATCGCCGGAAATACTGAAATAAATTCAGGAATAATGCGAGCACCAGGATTTGAACCCTGGTTCGTTGGGGATACCACTGTCCACCTAACCAACTCAATCACAGGTTGATTCGCACGATTTATCTAGACTTGGATAGATAAGGATGACTAGCAAGGATGTCCGTATAATGACTACGTACGTCATCCCAAAATCAGTGTATGTAAATTTTTGGGCATACTTTTCGATAAATACTTTCCTATAAGGCACTGCTCCAATCCCATACCAAGCATGAGCTGTTCACACGGTAACATGCATAGACAAGATACAGTATGATATATTGATACAAATAAGGAAATTAGCAAACATGCATCGACGCGTACACGGAAAATGGCAAGAAACGAATGGCACGATGCGTATAGGCCAGCAAATCAAAGAAACACAACGTGTTCACTCCTGCAACAAACAAAAACGAGATTCAGCTGCATTTCCAGTTGACTGCTACTACCTGGAAACACATTAAAATGCCACAATATATAGACTACAAGCAAGTGCACCAGGGAACATTCGTACAGATCTATAAATCATCCACATTCCATCGAGGCAACTCGTCTCTCGATTTCACTCTGCAAATATGGAGTCCTGCGGTTCTACCTCGACCACGTTCCCGGTCGACCAGTCCTTGTCGCTGGCCATCCGTGTTCACAAGGACAAGCTAGGGCAAAAGACCCCGACGGCATCGCCTCACACGCCGTCATCGGCTTCCAAGAGGGTGCAGGAGGTGTCCCTCCCGCCCATGTTCAACTGCAAGTTTTGCCCCCGCTCCTTCGGAACAGCCCGAGCGCTGGGCGGGCACCAGAAGGCGCACAGGACGCTCCAACGCACGCGGCGCAACAACCGGAAGGCGCACATGAGTCGTTGTCCCGCTTGGTACTCAGTCGCCAGCGCCCTGCGCAGCGCTTGCCTCCACGCGCGGCCCTTCGACGCACGGCACATCCACTACGACCCCTCCGTCCCGCTTTCCTTCCCATGGTAAACCGGGAGCGGACCTCAAACTCTAGCTCCCGCTCAACCGTCATCTGCGGTGCTGGGCAATGGATATGGCGGGAATGGAGTAGGGAGACTTCGTGGACATAAGGAAGGCATGAGTATAGTCAATCAGGAGGAGACACCCAACGGGATTGATCTAACCCTGAAGCTCTAGATTAGGGCGTTGGTTTTGTCGCCTCAAACAAAAAAATTTCATTAAGTTTGGTTGTTTGTATTTTCTGTTTATTGCATCATCTTAAGGGCGAGATTATTTGAGTGCATCTCCTAGTAATAGTGTAATAGGCGCAAATTGTGATCAATCGATACTGTGTCGGGTGATATTTCCAAAGCATAATTCAAGCAGGTGGTTATCTGGATGACTTTGAGCCGTGAGCCTTTCCATTAGATGAAGTGATGTTCTTACTTCTTTCCTTCCATCTAATTCATTAGGGCGCGTGTAGTATTGTTTGCTGGATGGATGTTAAATCTTTTTAAGTGATCTGGGGAATCAGAGGTCTTAAAGATTTGTGTGGCGATATTCTTTTTTGAGTTGTATATATGAGACTAATTAAGATTTAGTTTTACTGTACTTCATTCGAAATAGAAAGTGAATACTCTATGAGTTGCAGAAACAGACAATTCGGAAATAGTGTCTCAAAACGTTTATTTCTCATGTAATTAATAACGAAGTTGTCCAACGATGTACGTAAACATGATCTAGTCTGTTCCACATAAAATAATTATCTTTCTTAGATATGTGTAGAGTTTAGCAGGGCCTGGCACTAGTAAGAAAAGATCCAACGTAAATCAAGGTTGAAGTTTAGAGTTAATCTCTTACATTACGTAGGTAGTAAGGTCTATTATATATGTGAGGAGATATTAAGTGTCATCTCCTCCAATATTCAAAACCTAAATTGATCTCTTCACTACCTAAAAAACTCTCATCCAACTCATTATCGCAGATAGAGGACAAAAAGTTATTGTTTCTTTCAGAAAACAAATATTACCGGTGGAGGCATGTGATAAGAAAAACACATTAAAAAATAGCTTTTTATATAACCTCGAGCAATAGCATCATATATAGCACAAAAATGCATCATATATACTATAAGAATGTGTATCACAGATGCAAAAGCTCCCTGTTGAGAGGGCTACACAGTATAAAAGACATAACACAAACAACGCACATGACCTTCTTAGGGCCAGTTGTGATTTTAGGGGGGCAAGGAAAAACTAGAAGGCTGGTCCCTCCTTCAATACAAACATTAAAATGATATCATAATCTTTATCAATGAATATGCCCCTCCTCCCCTCCCGGTCGCTCTCGCGAGCGTCGCGGTGGGGAAACCCTTGCAGACGGCCTTAGGGCCCCTCCTCCTCCCTCCTTCTCACCTCACCGTCGTCGGCTTGGGCTGACGGGCGAAGCCAGGTCAGTGGCGGCGGCGGCACCGGTGCCTCTCTTCTCCCTCACGATGGTGGCCGATGCGGCTCGGTTTGGTCGGGCGGCTGCGCGGCGCTAGCAGAGGGCGCGCCGGTGCCGCAGCGGGCCGCGTTGTCATGGCTAGTGCCTGGTGGCGGTGGGATCAGCTCTATGGTGCCCTGGGCACGTTGCATCTGGAGTTGTGGCGGCGTCCATAGTCGTGATGCTCGTCGGCCCCCTTCGGCGGGTGGTTGTGGCGGATGCGGAGGGGCATCGCGCCTGGCTGCGTGGGTGGCGTGCCGGCAGCGGGTCTGTGCTGCTCCCGGAGCATCCCCATCCGTCCATGGAATGGATCTGACGACGACAACTTTCCCTAGATAGTCTTCATGCTTCGTCGGTGGGCGCCGTTGACGTCCTTTGGTGGCCGGTTGTGGCGACTGGTGGGCTAAGCGTCTGGTAGGGATGGATTGGGGGAAACCCTTGGCCGATTGTTGTTGCTACGATGTCGGCGGTGCTCTGGCGTTGTTCACCTTCTTGAATGCGGCATCGTGGTCATGCCCTCGCCCTCTCTTCCCATCCCGGTGAAAGCCCAAATCTCCGGATTGGGTGGTGACGGTGTGCCAGCATCATTTTCTTCTTGAAGACACCATATTTGGGACGGCGGAGTGGTGGTCGAAGCTCCGGCGCAGGGTGTGGTCTGACGGTTATCTCCAGTTGTGTTGTGGCTTGGCTACTTGCGGTTGACGTTGATGCCTGCGTGTGGTGGTTGCGATGTTAGGTTGTGCCGCTGCGTGGTGCGGTGGTCATGCTTGTCGTCCTCTCCCCGACCACCAGGTAGTCTTGGCCGTGAGAGCTCGTGGATGAGCGCCCCTGCTGGTCGATAGCGCAGTGTCCTCCGATCCATGACTAGAGGGTAGGGGTATTTCTTCGGAGGCAGGGGTGGATGGCAGGCTGACAATGCTGGCTTCTGGGGAGTCGACGGAGAAGGAAATCCTCCGACAGTAGGCCACTATGTCATCTGAGTTGCCTCGTGTACCAGTTCTTGTTCGCCAAAGGCCTCCATGCTCAAGCTTGCGCTTGGTGTATTTCGGGGTTGTTAGTGGCTCCTTCGGTGTCATGTATATATATTTTCCGTTTCTCTCTTTTTCTCCTTTGTTTTGGCTTGTATGACTTGTGATGTGGTCGTTGCTTTATAATATAAAGCGGGGGAAACCCTTTTTCGTCATATCAATGAACATGAAAAAATCTATAGGGGATAGGGCATAGGCTATGTATAGATAGCGAAATAGAGGCATACTATACTCGTGTTGGCCCTGCGGGTGTAGTGCGATCTCTCATTGACATGGCCCGTTTTGCGTAGCCATGTGTAGGGCCATTATACCATCTTCAAAATTGCAGTTAGGCATCGAAGTGGTAGTCCTTCCCAGGGAAAGCGCCAAGGATGAGTTGAGGGTGTATTTCCTTCTAGATGTCGTCTACACTAATCAACCAGAGGTATCACGGAGTGAGGTGGATGTCTACCTGCAACCGGGTCACCGTTCGACTTGCGGTCCGTCCGGATAATGCTAGGGGTACCTCCGTCTTTTTTCATGTGCATACTCATCCATTATGCTAGTGGGATATCCAATTGAAAAATCTGACTTCTCTTGGAGAGCAATGCTCAAAATTCAGAAATCTAGAGAATGGTTCTATTTCAATTTAACCTAGTAACCCACCTCAGGTTTAATGACTCACCTAAAATATTAGCACATGATGCCATAACTAATATTTAATTTACAGTAGTCATTAGATTGAAAATGCATATGGGTAGTCAACATGACAACGATAGGTGACGTAAGATGCTCCGATATTAAAGACTAACTAAGTAGGAGGAGCATGTCAGCCAACACATAAGAAATCAACCCGAGTGACGATCACATGCAAGGGCGCGCGTGGGAATGAGCATCCAAATTGTCTAGGTTAATCAAGGATGGACATAGGCCGCTACCATTAGTTTGCCCATGGAATAGGCTACTACATGGACATTGGAAGGCTCAATAGTGATGAACGCAGTTGGCACTTCAATGGCGAGCTAGGCGCTTGTCAATGGTGACTTGCCACAAGTAAGTAGCTGCTAGCTAGTGGCGATTGGCTCGCTCATGAGTTGGAACTTCACGGCAGTGATAAGCATGCAAAATGGATCACCACTGGTAACCATCTCAATAGTGATGCACACTTCCCGGGGGAAATGTTCCTTTACTCGCTATCGTGGTTTGTCCGAGCTAATAATTACTAGACACTTAAAACATAGAAACACTTTTAACTGGGTCTTTTGGGTCTGGAGGGGTCTCGCTGGGCATTCGTGCTGGCGAAGAACGGGCGAAACCGGTCACCGGGAGCTGCTCCCCTGACAAACGGTTCTTCTTCTTTTGCGGAGTTAAAAGGGATTTCATTACTTATGGTGGAGGTAGATCCTCCGAGCAAAGTTGAGGTCCATTAGCAGGGCCAGAACGAAGCCAAACTGTTGTCTGAGCTTCTACACGACCAAAAGAACCTAATCTATAACTGACATCATTTTGGTGCCTACCCCGACGGACGATTCTTTTGATGGGGCAGCTCCCTGGTGATCAAACGCCACATATTTGGGACCAATTTTTTCCATAAGCTTGGTAATTTCACAAAGTTTGAGTTAATTCAAATATATTATGTAAAGTAATATGGAACAGAGCGAGCAAATTCTTTTTAAAGAAAATAATGAAACAAATGTGTGGCACAAAAGTTTAAGGTGCCACCTTTTATCAGATGTTGTCACTTATGGAACCATGCATTATTGATTCTAGACGATCTATCTAGACTTGGATAGACAAGCATGACTAGCAAGGATGTCCGTATAATGACTACGTACGTCGTCCCAAAATCAGTGTATGTAAATTTCTGGGCATATTTTTCGATAAATACTTTCCTATAAGGCACTGCTCCAATCCCATACCAAGCATGAGCTGTTCACACGGTAAGATGCATAGACAAGACACAGTATGATATATTGATACGAATAAGGAAATTAGCAAACATGCATCGACGCGTACACAGAAAATGACAAGAAACGAAAGGCACGATGCTGATATGCCAGCAAATCAAAGAAACACAACGTGTTCACTCCTGCAACAAACAAAAAGAGATTCACCTGCATTTCCAGTTGTCTGCTACTACCTGGAAATACATTAAAATGCCACGATATATAGACTACAAGCAAGTGCACCAGAGAACATTCGTACAGATCTATAAATCATCCAGAATCCATCTAGGCGACTCGTCTCTCGATTTCACTCTGCAAATATGGAGTCCTGCGGTTCTACCTCGTCCACCTTCCCGGTCGACCTGTCCTTGTCGCTGGCCATCCGTGTTGACAAGGACAAGCTAGGGCACAAGACCCCGACGGCATCGCCTCACACGCCGTCATCGGTTTCCCAGAGGGTGCAGGAGGTCTCCCTCCCGCCCATGTTCAACTGCAAGTTTTGCCCCCACTCCTTCGGAACAGCCCGGGCGCTGGGCGGGCACCAGAAGGCGCACAGCACGCTCCAACGCGTGCGACGCAACAGCCGGAAGGCGCACATGAGCCGTCGTCCCGCTGAGTACTCGGTCGCCAGCGCCCTGCGCAGCGCTTGCCTCCACGCGCGGCCATTCGACGCATGGCACATCCACTACGACCCCTCCGTCCCGCTTTCCTTCCCATGGCAAACCGGGACCGGCCCTCGAGGTCTAGCACCCGCTCAACCCTCATCTGCGGTGCTAGGCAATGGATACGGCGGGAATGGAGTAGGGAGACTTCATGGACGCAAGGAAGGCATGAGTATAGTCAATCAGGAGGAGACACCCAACGGGATTGATCTAACCCTGAAGCTCTAGATTAGGGCTTTGGTTTTGTCACCTCAAACAATAATTTTTCATTAAGTTTGGTTGTTTGGATTTTCTGGTTATTGCATCATCTTAAGGGCGAGATTATTTGAGTGCATCTCCTTGTAATTCTGTACTAGGCGCAAATTGTGATCAATCCATGTACTGTGTCGGGTGATATTTCCAAAGCGTAATTCAAGCAGGTGGTTATCTGGATGACTTTTAGCCGTGAACCTTTCCATAAGATGGAGTGATGTTCTTACTTCTTTCCTTCCGTCTAATTCATTAGGGCGCGTGTAGTATTGTTTGCTGGATGGATGTTAAATCTTTTTTAAGTGATCTGGGGAATCAGATGTCTTAGAGATTTGTGTGGCGATATTCTTTTTTCAGTTGTATATATCTTATATTTACTATTTGGAAGCACCATACCAGGCTCCATGTTAATCCTAGAAACAGAACAATAATAGCCGTCCATGTCTGTTTCAACAAAGAAAAATGAAAGAGTCCAGGTCCCAATTCCCCACCAAAAAAGGGTGCACGTCCATATTCTTAAAAAATCATTCACATACATGTTCCTCGAAAAAAAGACACGGACAATTAAAGAATGTTCCAGCATGATGTTAAAAATAAAAGACAATGCCTGCTCAGATATTTTTTTGTGTGTAAATGCTCAGAGAAAAACAATCCAAAAAAATCCTACGTTATGAAATAAATTCACATCGATTCTTTTAATATTTGAAATCACCTAACTAAAACTAGACGGAATCTATTTAGTTTAATATGTGAAATCACGTAATTGTAACATTACTAGAAAAATGCACATCAATGTCAGGGAGAGGAAAACCATACACAAACAAAAAAACTACAACGTCGCATCAAAAAAATGTACAGTGTCCTATCATGTTCTACCACAAGCACGTTTAGTTTCTCTTAAAAAGTCACACACGCATGTGTCAAAAGAAAAGATGAACAACACCCTTTAAAAGAGGTACAACAAAGTTCAAAAATAAGCTACAACATCAAGTCCGAAAAAAGAGTACAACGACCTATCATATTCTCCCACAAGCACGGTTTCTTTCTTGAAAGCCACACTTATGTCTCCTAAACTGTCCCTATTGCTTTCCTTTTGAAAAACCACTCTGCTGATTTATTTCATATCCAAGAAAAGAAAAACACATCAACATGTTGCTGCAAAAATCCTTCTTCAGACCGCCACCCGCCCTGATGGCGCATCATATAATCCCTCCCTACGGCTGCTCTTCCTAATCTTCAGCCTTGCCACGTCGTCTATTCTTCAGGCCATCAGCGCGACCTTTATTCTTCCATCAACAGCTGGAATCAATCTAAAAGGAGGTATAGTCCAATCCTTCATCTCCTACTGTGATAATTGTTCTCTCAACCTTGGAAATCATTATTGTTATCACCCATTGAACATAGATGATAGTCTTTGTAAAAGTTTAGATTTTGCACCGTCTAGAGTGTGGTCTACTACTCCTGATAAGTGGTCTTTTGGGGATGTAGGAAGTAACCTAAGTACTTCCGTACATAGTTCTTTAACATCAAGGAGACTTGCCGATTGCAAAACCGATTGATGTATGCCTCAGTTATGTATTCGAGCATGAAAACCGAAGCGAGAAGAATCAAGAACATGAGATGTTTCTTAGGGATAATCGTAAATCTTACTGAGTTACAGTTAAATAGTTTTTTGGTCTAAAATTTGCGATATAAATTTCTTAGAATTATCATAATTTTCATGATGAAACTTTTAAAAAATTGGGTTGTACCTTAATTATTTACTTTATGAAGTAATATAGCGCCACCAATATATTTATCTTATACCGGACTTATAACCAGCAGAGATGTGTTTTTTTAAAACCATCATCAAGTATAGGAATTCCTTGAGAATATTACTCTGAGTATTATCTGTCACAAAATCTCATGCACATGCAGACTATAAAAGCCCTATACAAATGTGTCATACGTATATAACAAACATTTTTATCTCAATTCTTTTATAAAAAAGACATGTACAATATACTTTCTGAACATCCTGCATATAACCTCGAGCAATAGCATCATATATAGCACAAAAATGCATCATATATACTATATGAATGTGTATCGCAGATGCAAAAGCTCCCTGTTGAGAGGCTACACAATATAAAAGACATAACACAAACAACGCATATGACCTTCTTAGGGCCAGTTGTGACTTTAAGGGGCCAAGGAAAAACTAGAAGGCCGGTCCCTCCTTCAATACAAACATTAAAATGATATCATAATCTTTATCAATGAATATGCCCCTCCTCCCCTGCAGGTCGCTCTCGCGAGCGTCACGGTGGGGAAACCCTTGCAGACGGCCTTAGGCCCCCTCCTCCTCCTTCCTTCTCACCTCGCCGTCGCCGGCTCGCGCTAACCGGCGAGGCCCGGTCAGTGGCGGCGGCGACAGCAGGGCCTCTCTTCTCCCTCTCGATGGTGGCCGATGGGGCTCGCTTTGGTCGGGCGGCTACGCGGCGCTAGTTGAGGGCGCGGCAGTGCGACAGCGGGCCGCGCTGTCATGGCTAGTTCCTGGTGGCAGCGGGATCGGCTCTGTGGTGCCCTGGGCACGTTGCATCTGGAGTTGTGGCGGCGTCTACTGTCGTGAAGCTTGTCGGCCCCCCTTCAGCAGGTGGTTGTGGCGGATGCGGAGGGGCATCGTGCCTGGCTGCATGGGTGGCGGGCCGGCAGCGGGTCTGGGCTGGCTCCCGGAGCGTCCCCATCCGTCCATGGAGCGGATCTGAGGACGACAGCTTTCCCTAGATCTTCTTCATGCCTCGTTGGTGGGTGCCGTCGATGTCCTTTGGTGGCCAGTTGTGGCGACTGGTGGGGCTAAGCATCTGGTAGGGATGGATTGGGGGAAACCCTTGGCCGATTGTTGTGGCGACGATGTCGGCGGCGCTCCGGCGTCGTTCACCTTCTTGAATGCGGCATCGTGATCTTTCCCTTGCACTCTCTTCCCATCCCTATGAAAGCCCAAATCTCCGGATTGGGTGGTCACGGCGCGCTGGCGTCATTTTCTTCTTGAAGACACCATCCTTGGGACGGCGGAGTGGTGGTCTAAGCTCAGGCGCAGGGTGTGGTCTGCCGGTTATCTTCAGTGGTGTTGTTGCTTGGCTACTTGCGGTTGACGTTGATGCCTGCGTGCGGTGCTTGCGATGTTTGGTTGTGCCGCTGCGTGGTGCGGTGGTCGTGCTTGTCGTCCTCTCCCCGACCACCAGGTAGTCCTGGCCGTGAGAGCTCAGGGATGAGCGACCCTACTGGTCGATAGCGCAGTGTCCTCCGTTCTAGGACTAGAGGGTAGGGGTCCTTCTTCGGAGCCAGGGGTGGGTGGCAGGCTGACAATGCTGGCTTCTCGGGAGTCGATGGAGCGTGGAAATCCTCCGACAGCAGGCCACTACGTCATCTTAGTTGGCTCGTATACCAGTTCTTGTTCGTCGAGCGCTTGGTGTTTTCCAGGCTTGTTAGTGGCTCCTTCAGTGTCATGTATATATATTTGTCGTTTCTCTCTTTTTCTCTTTTGTTTTGGTTTGTCTGACTTGTGATGTGGCCGTTGCTTTCTAATATAAAGCGGGAGAAACCCTTTTTCCTCATATCAATGAACATGAAAAAATCTATAGGGGATAGGGCATATGCTATGTATAGATTGCGAATTAGAGGCATACTATACACGTGTTAGCCCTGCGGGTGTAGTGCGATCTCTCTGTGACTTGGCCCGTTCGGCGTAGCCATGTTTAGGGCCATTATACCATCGTTAAAATTGCAGTTAGGCCTCCAAGTGGTAGTACTTCCCAGGGAAAGCGCCAAAGACGAGTTGAGTGTGTATTTCCTTCTAGATGTCGTCTACACTAATCAACCAGAGGTATCACGGGGTGAGGTGGATGTCTTCCTGCGACCGGGTCGCCATTCCACTTGCCGTCCGTCTAGATAATGCTAGGGGTACCTCCAAATTTTTTTCATGTGCATACTCCTTCATCCATTATGCTAGTGGGATATCCAATTGAAAATCTGACCTCTCTTGGAGAGCAATGCTCAAAATTCAAAAATCTAGAGAACGGTTCTATTTCAATTTAACCTAGAAACGCACCTCAGGTTTAATGACTCACCTAAAATATTAGCACATGATGCCATAACTAATATTTACGATAGTCATTAGATTGAAAATGCATATGGGTAGTCAACATGACAACGATAGTGGAGGTAAGATGCTCCGATATTAAAGACTAACTAAGCAGGAGGAGCATGTCAGCCAACACATAAGAAATCAACCCGAGTGACGATCGCATGCAAGGGCACGCGTGTGAATGAGCATCGAAATTTTCTTGGTTAATGAAGGATGGACATAGGCCGCTACAATTAGTTTTCCCATGGAATAGGCTACTACATGGACATTGGAAGGCTCAATAGTGATGAACACAGTTGGCACTTCAATGGCGAGCTAGGCGCTTGTCAATGGTGACTTGCCACAAGTAAGTAGGTGGTAGTGGCGACTGGCTCGCTCATGAGTTGGAACTTCACGGCAGTGAAAAGCATGCAAAATGGATCATCACTGGTAACCATCTCAATGGTGATGCACACTTCCCGAGGGCAATGTGCCTTTACTCGCTGTCGTGGTTTGTCCGAGCTAATAATTACTAGACGCTAGTATGTCTAGTGGGAAGATAGACATGTGGTGGCTGAAATTGTTCAGAGACCAACCACAATGGCTCAAGTGATCACAACTTTGACTACAAACTATTTTCGAGCTCAGAATGTGGAGGTGGAACAAGGACTAGAACAGGTTGGAAGGAGAGAGAGAGAGAGAGAGAGAGAGAGAGAGAGAGGAGAGGGTGAGGAGAGGGTGAGGGAGGGAGAGAGAGGGATAACGAGAGGTAAAGGGAATACAGTAGAAACCGAGCGGATAAAGTGCCCTAATATTTGAGAAAAGAACGCGTAACAGAGGGCAGAGGGTGGTAAAGGGAGCAGGTGGGAAGTAGTCTACCGAGTATTTGGAATGTGGCACTTGGAAAAGTATGTAAATCATTTTATAACTAAATAAAAACTTCTTAGTTGGGTGTTGCTGCGCAGACAATCGGCGGAGGTACATGTCTTGCGGCGATGCCATGCTCCTATATTGCTCAACATGGAGGTTAGTGAAGATCCACCCCGCTTCAGGACGGGGATACCGTCCATTTCCACCCGGCCATGGAGCTTTGTGGTTTCACTCTCTAGGCGGAGAGCAATGCTACTGAGGACGCCGCGAAGTTTGCTGATCTTAGCATCCTTAGCGGTGAGTTTGGCGCGCATCTACTCCCATTCGTAGTGGTTGACCTCGTGCGACATGGCGACGAAGGAGGAAGGGCAACGGTGAAGACAATGTAGGGAAGGGCTCATGGGCTTAGAGGAATCGAGGGCTTGTGCGGCTGCCAGACGGTGAAGATGGAGGAGCAAGAAGAGCATGGAGGGGCCGTCCTTGATCCCCATGCTTTTATATTATGGGAATGGAGGCGAGCGATAACCCGAGTATAGGGGATCGGTATAGTTTTCGAGGGCAGAGTATACAGCCCAAATTTATTGATTCGACACAAGGGGAGCGAAAGAATATTCTCAAGTATTAGCAGTTGAGTTGTCAATTCAACCACACCTGAATAACTTAGTATCTGCAGCAAAGTATTTAGTAGCAAAGTAGTATGATAGTAATGGTAACAGTGGCAAAAGTAACGATAGCAGTTTTGTAGTAATTGTAATAGTAGCAACAGAAAAGTAAGGTCTATTATATATGTGAGGAGATATTAAGTGTCATCTCCTCCTATATTCATAACCTAAACCGATCTCTTCACTACCTAAAAAACTCTCATCAAACTCATTATCACATATAGAGGACAAAAAGATATTGTTCTTTGAGAAAAAAAATATTACCGGTGGAGGCATGTGATAAGAAAAACAGATTAAACAAATAGCTTTTTATATAACCTCGAGCAATAGCATCATATATAGCACAAAAATGCATCATATATACTATAAGAATGTGTATCACAGATGCAAAAGCTCCCTGTTGAGAGGGCTACACAATATAAAAGACATAACACAAACAACGCATATGACCTTCTTAGGGCCAGTTGTGACTTTAAGGGGCCAAGGAAAAACTAGAAGGCCGGTCCCTCCTTCAATACAAACATTAAAATGATATCATAATCTTTATCAATGAATATGCCCCTCCTCCCCTGCAGGTCGCTCTCGCGAGCGTCACGGTGGGGAAACCCTTGCAGACGGCCTTAGGCCCCCTCCTCCTCCTTCCTTCTCACCTCGCCGTCGCCGGCTCGCGCTAACCGGCGAGGCCCGGTCAGTGGCGGCGGCGACAGCAGGGCCTCTCTTCTCCCTCTCGATGGTGGCCGATGGGGCTCGGTTTGGTCAGGCGGCTGCGCGAAGCTAGCAAAGGGCGCGGCAGTGCGGCAGCGGGCCGTGCTGTCGTGGCTAGTGCCTAGTGGCAGCGGGATCGGCTCTGTGGTGCCCTGGGCGTGTTGCATCTGCAGTTGTGGCGGCGACCACAGTCGGGAAGCTCGTCTTCCCCCCTTTGGCAGGCGGCTGTGGCGGATGCGGAGGGGCATCACACCTGGCTGCGTGGGTGGGGGGCCGACAGCGGGTCTGTGCTGCTCCCGGAGCATCCCCATCCGTCCATGGAGCGGATCTATGGATGGCAACTTTCCCTAGATATTCTTCATGCTTCGTCGGTGGGCGCCATCGATGTCCTTTGGTGGCCGGTTGTGGCGACTGGTGGGGCTAAGCGTCTGGTAGGGATGGATTGGGGGAAACCCTTGGCCGATTGTTGTGGTGACGATGTCGACGGCGCTCCGGCGTCATTCACCTTCTTGAATGCGGCATTGTGATCTTGCCCTCGCCCTCTCTTCCCATCCCGGTGAAAGCCCAAATCTCCGGATTGGGTGGTGACGGCGCGCCGGCGTCATTTTCTTCTTGAAGACACCATCTTTGGGACGGTGGAGTGGTGGTCGAAGCTCCGGCGGAGGGTGTGGTCTGCCGGTTATCTTCAATGGTGTTGTGGCGTGGCTACTTGCGGTTGACGTTGATGCCTGCGTGCGGTGGTTGCGATGTTAGGTTGTGCCGCTGCGTGGTGCGGTGGTCATGCTTGTCGTCCTCTCCCCGACCACAAGGTAGTCTTGGCCGTGAGAGCTCGTGGATGAGCGCCCCTGCTGGTCGATAGCGCGGTGTCCTGCGATCCATGACTAGAGGGTAGGTGTCCTTCTTCGGAGGCAGGGGTGGATGGCAGGCTGACAATGCTGGCTTCTGGGGAGTCGATGGAGCATGGAAATCCTGCGACAGTAGGCCACTACGTCATCTTAGTTGCCTCGTGTACCAGTTCTTTTTCGCCAAGGGCCGCGATGCTCGAGCTTGCGCTTGGTGTATTTCGGGGTTGTTAGTGGCTCCTTTGGTGTCATGTATATATATATTTGCCGTTTCTCTCTTTTTCTCTTTTGTTTTGGCTTGTATGACTTGTGATGTGGTCGTTGCTTTATAATATAAAGCGGGGGAAACCCTTTTTCGTCATATCAATGAACATGAAAAAATCTATAGGGGATAGGGCATAGGCTATGTATAGATAGCGAATTAGAGGCATACAATACTCATGTTGGCCTTGCGGGTGTAGTGCGATCTCTCAGTTACTTTGCCCGTTTGGCGTAGCCATGTGTAGGGCCATTATACCATCGTCAAAATTGCAGTTAGGCATCCAAGTGGTAGTCCTTCCCAGGGAAAGCGCCAAGGACGAGTTGAGGGTGCATTTCCTTCTAGATGTCGTCTACACTAATCAACCAGAGGTATCACGGAGTGAGGTGGATGTCTACCTGCAACCGGGTCACCATTCGACTTGCGGTCCGTCCGGATAATGCTAGGGGTACCTCCATCTTTTTTCATGTGCATACTCCTTCATCCATTATGCTAGTGGGATATCCAATTGAAAAATCCGACCTCTCTTGGAGAGCAATGCCCAAAATTCAGAAATCTAGATAAATGGTTATATTTCAATTTAACCTAGAAACCCACCTCAGGTTTAATGACTCACCTAAAATATTAGCACATGATGCCATAA
The DNA here is from genome assembly GCA_900231445.1 of Triticum turgidum subsp. durum. Taxonomy (NCBI): domain Eukaryota; kingdom Viridiplantae; phylum Streptophyta; class Magnoliopsida; order Poales; family Poaceae; genus Triticum; species Triticum turgidum. Next base: position 594,088,106 of record LT934124.1, on the reverse strand, counting down.
CTAATATTTAATTTACAGTAGTCATTAGATTGAAAATGCATATGGGTAGTCAACATGACAACGATAGGTGAGGTAAGATGCTCCGATATTAAAGACTAACTAAACAGGAGGAGCATGTCAGCCAACACATAAGAAATCAATCCGAGTGATGATCAAATGCAAGGGCGCGCGTGGGAATGAGCATCGAAATTGTCTAGGTTAATCAAGGATGGACATAGGCCGCTACAATTAGTTTGGCCATGGAATAGGCTACTACATGGACATCGGAAGGCTCAATAGTGATGAACGCAGTTGGCACTTCAATGGCGAGCTAGGCGCTTGTCAATGGTGACTTGCCACAAGTAAGTAACTGCTAGCTAGTGGCGACTGGCTCGCTCATGAGTTGGAACTTCACAGCAGTGACAAGCATGCAAAATGGATCACCACTGGTGACCATCTCAATAGTGATGCACACTTCCCGAGGGCAATGTGCCTTTACTCGCTATCGTGGTTTGTCCGAGCTAATAGTTACTAGACACTTTAAACATAGAAACACTTTTAACTGGGTCGTTTGGGTCTCGAGGGGTCTCGCTGGGCATTTGTGCTGGCGAAGAGCGGACGAAACCGGTCACCGGGAGCTGCTCCCCTGACAAACGATTCTTCTTTTTTTGCGGAGTTAAAAGGGATTTCATTACTTATGGTGGAGGTAGATCCTCCGAGCAAAGTTGAGGTCCATTAGCAGGGCCAGAACGAAGCCAAACTGTTGTCTGAGCTTCTACACGACCAAAAGAACCTAATCTATAACTGACAGCATTTTGGTGCCTACCCCGACGGATGATTCGTTTGATGGGGCAGCTCCCTGGTGATCGAACGCCACATATTTGGGTCCAATTTTTTCCATAAGCTTGGTAATTTCACAAAGTTTGAGTTAATTCAAAATTATTATGTAAAGTAATATGGAACAGAGGGAGCAAATTCTTTTTAAAGAAAATAATGAAACAAATGTGTGACACAAAAGTTTAAGGTGCCACCTTTTATCAGATGTTGTCACTTATGGAACCATGCATTATTGATTCTAGACGATGTATCTAGACTTGGATAGACAAGCATGACTAGCAAGGATGTCCGTATAATGACTACGTACGTCGTCCAAAAATCAGTGTATGTAAATTTCTGGGCATATTTTTGGATAAATACTTTCCTATAAGGCACTGCTCCAATCCCATACCAAGCATGAGCTGTTCATACGGTAAGATGCATAGACAAGACACAGTATGATATATTGATACGAATAAGGAAATTAGCAAACATGCATCGACGCGTACACAGAAAATGGCAAGAAACGAAAGGCACGATGCTGATATGCCAGCAAATCAAAGAAACACAACGTGTTCACTCCTGCAACAAACAAAAAGAGATTCACCTGCATTTCCAGTTGTCTGCTACTACCTGGAAATACATTAAAATGCCACGATATATAGACTACAAGCAAGTGCACCAGAGAACATTCGTACAGATCTATAAATCATCCAGAATCCATCGAGGCGACTCGTCTCTCGATTTCACTCTGCAAATATGGAGTCCTGCGGTTCTACCTCGTCCACCTTCCCGGTCGACCTGTCCTTGTCGCTGGCCATCCGTGTTGACAAGGACAAGCTAGGGCACAACACCCCGACGGCATTGCCTCACACGCCGTCATCGGTTTCCCAGAGGGTGCAGGAGGTGTCCCTCCCGCCCATGTTCAACTGCAAGTTTTGCCCCCGCTCCTTCGGAACAGCCCGGGCGCTGGGCGGGCACCAGAAGGCGCACAGCACGCTCCAACGCGTGCGACGCAACAGCCGGAAGGCGCACATGAGCCGTCGTCCCGCTGAGTACTCGGTCGCCAGCGCCCTGCGCAGCGCTTGCCTCCACGCGCGGCCATTCGACGCATGGCACATCCACTACGACCCCTCCGTCCCGCTTTCCTTCCCATGGCAAACCGGGACCGGCCCTCGAGGTCTAGCACCCGCTCAACCCTCATCTGCGGTGCTAGGCAATGGATACGGCGGGAATGGAGTAGGGAGACTTCATGGACGCAAGGAAGGCATGAGTATAGTCAATCAGGAGGAGACACCCAACGGGATTGATCTAACCCTGAAGCTCTAGATTAGGGCTTTGGTTTTGTCACCTCAAACAATAATTTTTCATTAAGTTTGGTTGTTTGGATTTTCTGGTTATTGCATCATCTTAAGGGCGAGATTATTTGAGTGCATCTCCTTGTAATTCTGTACTAGGCGCAAATTGTGATCAATGCATGTACTGTGTCGGGTGATATTTCCAAAGCGTAATTCAAGCAGGTGGTTATCTGGATGACTTTTAGCCGTGAACCTTTCCATAAGATGGACTGATGTTCTTACTTCTTTCCTTCCGTCTAATTCATTAGGGCGCGTGTAGTATTGTTTGCTGGATGGATGTTAAATCTTTTTTAAGTGATCTGGGGAATCAGATGTCTTAGAGATTTGTGTGGCGATATTCTTTTTTCAGTTGTATATATCTTATATTTACTAATTGGAAGCACCATACGAGGCTCCATGTTAATCCTAGAAACAGAACAATAATAGCCGGCCATGTCTGTTTCAACAAAGAAAAATGAAAGAGTCCACGTCCCAATTCCCCACCAAAAAAGGGTGCACGTCCATATTCTTAAAAAATCATTCACATACATGTTCCTTGAAAAAAAGACACGGACAATTAAAGAATGTTCCAGCATGATGTTAAAAATAAAAGACAATGCCTGCTCAGATTTTTTTTTTGTGTGTAAATGCTCAGAAAAAAACAATCCAAAAAAATCCTACGTTATGAAATAAATTCACAATCGATTCTTTTAATATGTGAAATCACCTAACTAAAACTAGACCGAATCTATTTAGTTTAATATGTGAAATCACGTAATTGTAACATTACTAGAAAAATGCACATCAATGTCAGGGAGAGGAAAACCATACACGAACAAAAAAACTACAATGTCGCATCAAAAAAATGTACAGTGTCCTATCATGTTCTACCACAAGCACGTTTAGTTTCTCTTAAAAAGTCACACACGCATGTGTCAAAAGAAAAGATGAACAACACCCTTTAAAAGAGGTACAACAAAGTTCAAAAATAAGCTACAACATCAAGTCCGAAAAAAGAGTACAACGACCTATCATATTCTCCCACAAGCACGGTTTCTTTCTTGAAAGCCACACTTATGTCTCCTAAACTGTCCCTATTGCTTTCCTTTCGAGAAAACACTCTGCTGATTTATTTCATATCCAAGGAAAGAAAAACACATCAACATGTTGCTGCAAAAATCCTTCTTCAGACCGCCACCCGCCCCGATGGCGCATCATATAATCCCTCCCTACGGCTGCTCTTCCTAATCTTCAGCCTTGCCACGTCGTCTATTCTTCAGGCCATCAGCGCGACCTTTATTCTTCCATCAACAGCTACAATCAATCTAAAAGGAGGTATAGTCCAATCCTTCATCTCCTACTGTGATAATTGTTCTCTCAACCTTGGAAATCATTATTGTTATCACCCATTGAACATAGATGATAGTCTTTGTAAAAGTTTAGATTTTGCACCGTCTAGAGTGTGGTCTACTACTCCTGATAAGTGGTCTTTTGGGGATGTAGGAAGTAACCTAAGTACTTCCGTACATAGTTCTTTAACATCAAGGAGACATGCCGATTGCAAAACCGATTGATGTATGCCTCAGTTATGTATTTGAGCATGAAAACCGAAGCGAGAAGAATCAAGAACATGAGATGTTTCTTAGGGATAATCGTAAATTTTACTGAGTTACAGTTAAATAGTTTTTTGGTCTAAAATTTGCGATATAAATTTCTTAGAATTATCATAATTTTCATGATGAGACTTTTAAAAAATTGGGTTGTACATTAATTATTTACTTTATGAAGTAATATAGCGCCACCAATATATTTATCTTATACCGGACTTATAACCAGCAGAGATGTGTTTTTTTAAAACCATCATCAAGTATAGGAATTCCTTGAGAATATTACTCCGAGTATTATCTGTCACAAAATCTCATGCACATGCAGACTATAAAAGCCCTATACAGATGTGTCATACGTATATAACAAACATTTTTATCTCAATTCTTTTATAAAAAAGACATGTACAATATACTTTCTGAACATCCTGCATATAATCAATTAGTAACGGAATGTTGTTCAATAATATTGATCTTAGCAAATTTCATCAGGCAACGTTTCACATTTGGTTTACAGATTATTATTTTTCATGTACTGAGTTTACTTATTTTTCACATTTGGTTTCACATTTGCTTCTTTAAGATTATGAGATACATAAAGACATGGGAATCATATTTTTGCAAACTCTATGGAGAAATGTGATTCCTATTCATTCAAACGCTGCAAGCTATTACATCTCCCCAAATATTTGAAACGGGTATCCCCAATAAGAATTCAAATGTGTATCATAAAATAAAAAAGTGCTATCATTACAAACAAAATATAGGTTGTCACATATTTATTTCAATATGAAATGCATATGAATTTGCTAGGCCGTGCAGATGCACGGGTTGACGACTAGTGAGACTAATTAAGATTTAGTTACTGTAAAAGAGTGGACTTTGTTACTGTCCTTGGTTCGAAATAGAAAGTGAATACTTTATGAGGTGCAGAAACAGACAATTTGGAAATAGTGTCTCAAAACTTTTATTTCTCATGTAATTAATAACGAAGTTGTCCAACGATGTACGTAAACATGATCTAATCTGTTCCACATAAAATAATTATCTTTCTTAGATATGTGTAGAGTTTAGCAGGGCCTGGCACTAGTAAGAAAAGATCCAATGTCAATCAAGGTTGAAGTTTAGAGTTAATCTCTTACATTACGTAGGTAGTAAGGTCTATTATATATGTGAGGCGATATTAAGTGTCATCTCCTCCAATATTCATAACCTAAATCGATCTCTTCACTACCTAATAAACTCTCATCCAACTCATTATCGCAGATAGAGGACAAAAAGTTATTGTTCTTTGGGAAAGCAAATATTGCCGGCGGAGGCATGTGATAAGAAAAACACATTAAACAAATAGCTTTTTATATAACCTCGAGCAATAGCATCATATATAGCACAAAAATGCATCATATATACTATATGAATGTGTATCGCAGATGCAAAAGCTCCCTGTTGAGAGGCTACACAATATAAAAGACATAACACAAACAATGCATATGACCTTCTTAGGGCCAGTTCTGACTTTAAGGGTCCAAGGAAAAACTAGAAGGCCGGTCCCTCCTTCAATACAAATATTAAAATGATATCATAATCTTTATCAATGAATATGCCCCTCCTCCCCTGCAGGTCGCTCTCGCGAGCGTCACGGTGGGGAAACCCTTGCAGACGGCCTTAGGCCCCCTCCTCCTCCTTCCTTCTCACCTCGCCGTCGCCGACTCGCGCTAACCGGCGAGGCCCGGTCAGTGGCGGCGGCGACAACAGGGCCTCTCTTCTCCCTCTCGATGGTGGCCGATGGGGCTCGCTTTGGTCGGGCGGCTGCGCGGCGCTAGTTGAGGGCGCGGCAGTGCGGCAGCGGGCCGCGCTGTCATGGCTAGTTCCTGGTGGCAGCGGGATCGGCTCTGTGGTGCCCTGGGCACGTTGCATCTGGAGTTGTGGCGGCGTCTACTGTCGTGAAGCTCGTCGGCTCCCCTTCGGCAGGTGGTTGTGGCGGATGCGGAGGGGCATCGTGCCTGGCTGCATGGGTGGCGGGCCGGCAGCGGGTCTGGGCTGGCTCCCGGAGCGTCCCCATCCGTCCATGGAGCGGATCTGAGGACGACAGCTTTCCCTAGATCTTCTTCATGCCTCGTTGGTGGGTGCCGTCGATGTCCTTTGGTGGCCAGTTGTGGCGACTGGTGGGGCTAAGCGTCTGGTAGGGATGGATTGGGGGAAACCCTTGGACGATTGTTGTGGCGACGATGTCGGCGGCGCTCCGGCGTCGTTCACCTTCTTCAATGCGGCATCGTGATCTTGCCCTTGCACTCTCTTCCCATCCCTATGAAATCCCAAATCTCCGGATTGGGTGGTCACGGCGCGCTGGCGTCATTTTCTTCTTGAAGACACCATCCTTGGGACGGCGGAGTGGTGGTCTAAGCTCGGGCGCAGGGTGTGGTCTGCCGGTTATCTTCAGTGGTGTTGTTGCTTGGCTACTTGCGGTTGACGTTGATGCCTGCGTGCGGTGCTTGCGATGTTTGGTTTTGCCGCTGCGTGCTGCGGTGGTCGTGCTTGTCGTCCTCTCCCCGACCACCAGGTAGTCCTGGCCGTGAGAGCTCAGGGATGAGCGACCCTACTGGTCGATAGCGCAGTGTCCTCCGTTCTAGGACTAGAGGGTAGGGGTCCTTCTTCGGAGCCAGGGGTGGGTGGCAGGCTGACAATGCTGGCTTCTCGGGAGTCGATGGAGCATGGAAATCCTCCGACAGCAGGCCACTACGTCATCTTAGGTGGCTCGTATACCAGTTCTTGTTCGTCGGGCGCTTGGTGTTTTCCAGGCTTGTTAGTGGCTCCTTCAGTGTCATGTATATATATTTGTCGTTTCTCTCTTTTTCTCTTTTGTTTTGGTTTGTCTGACTTGTGATGTGGCCGTTGCTTTATAATATAAAGCGGGGGAAACCCTTTTTCCTCATATCAATGAAGATGAAAAAATCTATAGGGGATAGGGCATATGCTATGTATAGATTGCGAATTAGAGGCATACTATACACGTGTTAGCCCTGCGGGTGTAGTGCGATCTCTCTGTGACTTGGCCCGTTCGGTGTAGCCATGTTTAGGGCCATTATACCATCGTTAAAATTGCAGTTAGGCATCCAAGTGGTAGTACTTCCCAGGGAAAGCGCCAAAGACGAGTTGAGTGTGTATTTCGTTCTAGATGTCGTCTACACTAATCAACCAGAGGTATCACGGGGTGAGGTGGATGTCTTCCTGCGACCGGGTCGCCATTCCACTTGCGGTCCGTCTAGATAATGCTAGGGGTACCTCCAAATTTTTTTCATGTGCATACTCCTTCATCCATTATGCTAGTGGGATATCCAATAGAAAATCTGACCTCTCTTGGAGAGCAATGCTCAAAATTCAAAAATCTAGAGAACGGTTCTATTTCAATTTGACCTAGAAACCCACCTCAGGTTTAATGACTCACCTAAAATATTAGCACATGATGCCATAACTAATATTTACGATAGTCACTAGATTGAAAATGCATATGGGTAGTCAACATGACAACGATAGGTGAGGTAAGATGCTCCGATATTAAAGACTAACTAAGCAGGAGGAGCATGTCAGCCAACACATAACAAATCAACCCGAGTGACGATCGCATGCAAGGGCACGCGTGTGAATGAGCATCGAAATTTTCTTGGTTAACGAAGGATGGACATAGGCCGCTACAATTAGTTTTCCCATGGAATAGGCTACTACATGGACATTGGAAGGCTCAATAGTGATGAACACAGTTGGCACTTCAATGGCGAGCTAGGCGCTTGTCAATGGTGACTTGCCACAAGTAAGTAGGTGCTAGTGGCGACTGGCTCGCTCATGAGTTGGAACTTCACGGCAGTGAAAAGCATGCAAAATGGATCATCACTAGTAACCATCTCAATGGTGATGCACACTTCCCGAGGGCAATGTGCCTTTACTCGCTGTCGTCGTTTGTCCGAGCTAATAATTACTAGACGCTAGTATGTCTAGTGGGAAGATAGACATGTGGTGGCTGAAATTTTTTAGAGACCAACCACAATGGCTCAAGTGATCACAACTTTGACTACAAACTATTTTCGAGCTCAGAATGTGGAGGTGGAACAAGGACTAGAACAGGTTGGAAGGAGAGAGAGAGAGAGAGAGAGAGAGAGAGAGAGAGGAGAGGGTGAGGAGAGGGTGAGGGAGGGAGAGAGAGGGATAACGAGAGGTAAAGGGAATACAGTAGAAACCGAGCGGATAAAGTGCCCTAATATTTGAGAAAAGAACGGGTAACAGAGGGCAGAGGGTGGTAAAGGGAGCAGGTGGGAAGTACTCTACCGAGTATTTGGAATGTGGCACTTGGAAAAGTACGTAAATCATTTTATAACTAAATAAAAACTTCTTAGTTGGGTGTTGCTGCGCAGACAATCGGCGGAGGTACATGTCTTGCGGCGATGCCATGCTCCTATATTTCTCAGCATGGAGGTTAGTGAAGATCCACCCCGCTTCAGGACGGGGATACCGTCCATTTCCACCCGGCCATGGAGCTTTGTGGTTTCACTCTCTAGGCGGAGAGCAATGCTACTGAGGACGCCGCGAAGTTTGCTGATCTTAGCATCCTTAGCGGTGAGTTTGGCGCGCATCTACTCCCATTCGTAGTGGTTGACCTCGTGCGACATGGCGACGAAGGAGGAAGGGCATGGGTGAAGACAATGTAGGGAAGGGCTCATGGGCTTAGAGGAATCGAGGGCTTGTGCGGCTGCCAGATGGTGAAGATGGAGGAGCAAGAAGAGCATGGAGGGGCCGTCCTTGATCCCCATGCTTTTATATTATGGGAATGGAGGCGAGCGATAACCCGAGTATAGGGGATCGGTATAGTTTTCGAGGGCAGAGTATACAGCCCAAATTTATTGATTCGACACAAGGGGAGCCAAAGAATATTCTCAAGTATTAGCAGTTGAGTTGTCAATTCAACCACACCTGAATAACTTAGTATCTGCAGCAAAGTATTTAGTAGCAAAGTAGTATGATAGTAATGGTAACAGTGGCAAAAGTAACGATATCAGTTTTGTAGTAATTGTAATAGTAGCAACAGAAAAGTAAGGTCTATTATATATGTGAGGAGATATTAAGTGTCATCTCCTCCTATATTCATAACCTAAATCGATCTCTTCACTACCTAAAAAACTCTCATCGAACTCATTATCACAGATAGAGGACAAAAAGATATTGTTCTTTGAGAAAAAAATATTACCGGTGGAGGCATGTGATAAGAAAAATAGATTAAACAAATAGCTTTTTATATAACCTCGAGCAATAGCATCATATATAGCACAAAAATGCATCATATATACTATAAGAATGTGTATCACAGATGCAAAAGCTCCCTGTTGAGAGGGCTACACAATATAAAAGACATAACACAAACAACGCATATGACCTTCTTAGGGTCAGTTGTTACTTTAGGGGGCCAAGGAAAAACTAGAAGGCCGGTCCCTCCTTGAATACAAACAATAAAATGATATCATAATCTTTATCAATGAATATGCCCCTTCTCCCCTCCCGGTCGCTCTCGCGAGCGTCGTGGTGGGGAAACCCTTGCAGCCGGCCTTAGGGCCCCTCCTCCTCCCTCCTTTTCACCTCGCTGTCGCCGGCTCGGGCTGACGGGCGAAGCCCGATCAGTGGCGGCAGCGGCAGCGGGGCCTCTCTTCTCCCTCACGATGGTGGCCGATGCGGCTCGGTTTGGTCAGGCGGCTGCGCGACGCTAGCAAAGGGCGCGGTGGTGCGACAGCGGGCCGTGCTGTCGTGGCTAGTGCCTAGTGGCAGCGGGATCGGCTGTGTGGTGCCCTGGGCGTGTTGCATCTGCAGTTGTGGCGGCGACCACAGTCGTGAAGCTCGTCGGCCCCCCTTCGGCAGGCGGCTGTGGCGGATGCGGAGGGGCATCACACCTGGCTGCGTGGGTGGGGGGCCGACAGCGGGTCTGTGTTGCTCCCGGAGCATCCCCATCCGTCCATGGAGCGAATCTATGGACGACAACTTTCCCTAGATATTCTTCATGCTTCGTCGGTGGGCGCCATCGATGTCCTTTGGTGGCCGGTTGTGGCGACTGGTGGGGCTAAACGTCTGGTAGGAATGGATTGGGGGAAACCCTTGGCCGATTGTTGTGCGACGATGTTGACGGCGCTCCGGCGTCATTCACCTTCTTGAATGCGGCATTGTGATCTTGTCCTCGCCCTCTCTTCCCATCCCGGTGAAAGCCCAAATCTCCGGATTGGGTGGTGACGGCGTGCCGGCGTCATTTTCTTCTTGAAGACACCATCTTTGGGACGGCAGAGTGGTGGTCGAAGCTCCGGCGCAGGGTGTGGTCTGCCTGTTATCTTCAATGGTGTTGTGGCGTGGCTACTTGCGGTTGACGTTGATGCCTGCGTGCGGTGGTTGCGATGTTAGGTTGTGCCGCTGCGTGGTGCGGTGGTCATGCTTGTCGTCCTCTCCCCGACCACAAGGTAGTCCTGGCCGTGAGAGCTCGTGGATGAGCGCCCCTGCTGGTCGATAGCGCGGTGTCCTGCGATCCATGACTAGAGGGTAGGGGTCCTTCTTCGGAGGCAGGGGTGGATGGCAGGCTGACAATGCTCGCTTCTGGGGAGTCGATGGAGCATGGAAATCCTCCGACAGTAGGCCACTACGTCATCTTAGTTGCCTCGTGTACCAGTTCTTTTTCGCCAAGGGCCTCGATGCTCGAGCTTGCGCTTGGTGTATTTCGGGGTTGTTAGTGGCTCCTTTGGTGTCATGTATATATATATTTGCCGTTTCTCTCTTTTTCTCTTTTTTTGGCATGTATGACTTGTGATGTGGTCGTTGCTTTATAATATAAAGCGGGGGAAACCCTTTTTCAGTTAACATGAAAAAATCTATAGGGGATAGGGCATAGGCTATGTATAGATAGCGAATTAGAGGTATACAATACTCATGTTGGCCTTGCGGGTGTAGTGCGATCTCTCAGTTACTTGGCCCGTTTGGCGTAGCCATGTGTAGGGCCATTATACCATCGTCAAAATTGCAGTTAGGCATCCAAGTGGTAGTCCTTCCCAGGGAAAGCGCCAAGGACGAGTTGAGGGTGCATTTCCTTCTAGATGTCGTCTACACTAATCAACCAGAGGTATCACGGAGTGAGGTGGATGTCTACCTGCAACCGGGTCACCATTCGACTTGCGGTCCGTCCGGATGATGCTAGGGGTACCTCCATCTTTTTTCATGTGCATACTCCTTCATCCATTATGCTAGTGGGATATCCAATGGAAAAATCTGACCTCTCTTGGAGAGCAATGCCCAAGATTCAGAAATCTAGAGAAATGGTTATATTTCAATTTAACCTAGAAACCCACCTCAGGTTTAATGACTCACCTAAAATATTAGCACATGATGCCATAACTAATATTTAATTTACAGTAGTCATTAGATTGAAAATGCATATGGGTAGTCAACATGACAACGATAGGTGAGGTAAGATGCTCCGATATTAAAGACTAACTAAACAGGAGGAGCATGTCAGCCAACACATAAGAAATCAACCCGAGTGACGACCAAATGCAAGGGCGCGCGTGGGAATGAGCATCAAAATTGTCTAGGTTAATCAAGGATGGACATAGGCCGCTACAATTAGTTTGGCCATGGAATAGGCTACTACATGGACATTGGAAGGCTCAATAGTGATGAACGCAGTTGGCACTTCAATGGCGAGCTAGGCGCTTGTCAATGGTGACTTGCCACAAGTAAGTAACTGCTAGCTAGTGGCGACTGGCTCGCTCATGAGTTGGAACTTCACAGCAGTGACAAGCATGCAAAATGGATCACCACTAGTGACCATCTCAATAGTGATGCACACTTCCCGAGGGCAATGTGCCTTTACTCGCTATCGTGGTTTGTCCGAGCTAATAGTTACTAGACACTTTAAACATAGAAACACTTTTAACTGAGTCGTTTGGGTCTGGAGGGGTCTCGCTGGGCATTTGTGCTGGCGAAGAGCGGACGAAACCGGTCACCGGGAGCTGCTCCCCTGACAAACGATTCTTCTTTTTTTGCGGAGTTAAAAGGGATTTCATTACTTATGGTGGAGGTAGATCCTCCGAGCAAAGTTGAGGTCCATTAGCAGGGCCAGAACGAAGCCAAACTGTTGTCTGAGCTTCTACACGACCAAAAGAACCTAATCTATAACTGACAGCATTTTGGTGCCTACCCCGACGGATGATTCGTTTGATGGGGCAGCTCCCTGGTGATCGAAAGCCACATATTTGGGTCCAATTTTTTCCATAAGCTTGGTAATTTCACAAAGTTTGAGTTAATTCAAAATTATTATGTAAAGTAATATGGAACAGAGGGAGCAAATTCTTTTTAAAGAAAATAATGAAACAAATGTGTGACACAAAAGTTTAAGGTGCCACCTTTTATCAGATATTGTCACTTGTGGAACCATGCATTATTGATTCTAGACGATCTATCTAGACTTGGATAGACAAGCATGACTAGCAAGGATGTCCGTATAATGACTACGTACGTCGTCCAAAAATCAGTGTATGTAAATTTCTGGGCATATTTTTCGATAAATACTTTGCTATAAGGCACTGCTCCAATCCCATACCAAGCATGAGCTGTTCACACGGTAACGTGCATAGACAAGATACAGTATGATATATTGATACAAATAAGGAAATTAGCAAACATGCATCGACGCGTACACAGAAAATGGCAAGAAACGAATGGCACGATGCTGATATGCCAGCAAATCAAAGAAACACAACGTGTTCACTCCTGCAACAAACAAAAACGAGATTCACCTGCATTTCCAGTTGTCTGCTACTACCTGGAAATCCAATAAAATGCCTCGATATATAGACTACAAGCAAGTACACCAGAGAACATTGGTACAGATCTATAAACCATCCAGATTCCATCGAGGCCACTCGTCTCTCGATTCACTCCGCAAATATGGAGTCCTGCGGTTCTACCTCGTCCACCTTCCCGGTCGACCTGTCCTTGTCGCTGGCCATCCGTGTTGACAAGGACAAGCTAGGGCACAAGACCCCGACGGCATCGCCTCACACGCCGTCATCGGCTTCCCAGAGGGTGCAGGAGGTGTCCCTCCTGCCCATGTTCAACTGCAAGTTTTGCCCCCGCTCCTTTGGAACAGCCCGGGCACTGGGCGGGCACCAGAAGGCGCACAGCACGCTCCAACGCGCGCGACGCAACAGCCGGAAGGCGCACATAAGCCGTCGTCCCGCTGAGTACTCGGTCGCCAGCACCCTACGCAGCGCTTTCCTCCACGCGCGGCCATTCGACGCATGGCACATCCACTACGACCCCTCCGTCCCGCTTTCCTTCCCATGGCAAACCGGGACCGGCCCTCGAGGTCTAGCTCCCGCTCAACCCTCATCTGCGGTGTTGGGCAATGGATACGGTGGGAATGGAGTAGGGAGACTTCGTGAATGCAAGGAAGGCATGAGTATAGTCAATCAGGAGGAGACACCCAACGGGATTGATCTAACCCTGAAGCTCTAGATTAGGGCTTTGGTTTTGTCGCCTCAAACTATGAATTTTCATTAAGTTTGGTTGTTTGGATTTTCTGGTTATTGCATCTGTTTGGATTTTCTGTTTATTGCATCATCTTGAGGGCGAGATTATTTGAGTGCATCTCCTTGTTATTCTGTACTAGGCGCAAATTGTGATCAATCCATATACTGTGTCGGGTGATATTTCCAAAGCGTAATTCAAGCAGGTGGTTATCTGGATGACTTTTAGCCGTGAACCTTTCCATAAGATGGAGTGATGTTCTTACTTCTTTCCTTCCGTCTAATTGATTAGGGCGCGTGTAGTATTGTTTGCTGGATGGATGTTAAATCTTTTTAAGTGATCTGGGGAATCAGAGGTCTTAGAGATTTGTGTGGCGATATTCTTTTTTCAGTTGTATATATCTTATATTTACTAATTGGAAGCACCATACGAGGCTCCATGTTAATCCTAGAAACAGAACAATAATAGCAGTAGGATTGCACGTTAGGCCAGGCACCAAAGAAAAGCAATATAAAAGACCACCAAAAAAGGGTCCACGTCCCAATTCCCCACCAAAAAAGGGTGCACGTCCCTATTCTTACAAAATCATTCACGTACATGTTCCTCGAAAAAAAGACACGTACAATTAAATACTGTTCCAGCATGATGTTAAAAATAAAAGACAATGCCTGCTCAGATTTTTTTGTGTGTGTGTAAATGCTAAGAAAAAAAACAATCCAAAAAAATCCTACGTTATGAAATAAATTCAAAATCGATTCTTTTAATATGTGAAATCACCTAACTAAAACTAGACCGAATCTATTTAGTTTAATATGTGAAATCAGGTAATTGTAACATTACTAGAAAAATGCACATCAAATGTCAGGGAGAGGAAAACCCATAAAAAATACAATGTCACATAAAAAAATGTATAGTGTCCTATCATGTTCTACCACAAGCACGTTTAGTTTCTCTTAAAAAGTCACACACGCATGTGTCAAAAGAAAAGATGAACAACACCCTTTAAAAGAGGTACAACGGAGTTCAAAAATAAGCTACAACGTCGAGTCCGAAAAAAGAGTACAACGACCTATCATATTCTCCCACAAGCACGGTTTCTCTCTTGAAAGCCACACTTATGTCTCCTAAACTGTCCCTATTGATTTCCTTTCGAAAAACCACTCTGCTGATTTATTTCATATCCAAGGAAAGAAAAACACATCAACATGATGCTGCAAAAATCCTTCTTCAGACCGCCGCCCGCCCCCATGGCACATCATATAATCCCTCCCTATGGCTGCTCTTCCTAATCATCAGCCTTGCCGCGTCATCTATTCTTCAGGCCATCAGCGCGACCTTTAGTCTTCCATCAACATCTGGAATCAATCTAAAAGGAGGTATAGTCCAATCCTTCATCTCCTAGTGTGATAATTTTTCTCTCAACCTTGGAAATCATTATTGTTATCATCCATTGAACATAGATGATAGTCTTTGTAAAAGTTTAGATTTTGCACCGTCTAGAGTGTTGTCTACTACTCCTGATAAGTGGTCTTCTGGGGATGTAGGAAGTAACCTAAGTACTTCCGTACATAGTTCTTTAACATCAAGGAGACATGCCGATTGCAAAACCGATTGATGTATGCCTCAGTTATGTATTGGAGCATGAAAGCCGTAGCGAGAAGAATCAAGACACATGAGATGTTTCTTAGGGATAATCGTAAATTTTACTGAGTTACAGTTAAATAATTTTTTGGTCTAAAATTTGCGATATAAAATTTCTTAGAATTATCATTATTTTCATGATGAGACTTTTAAAAAATTGGGTTGTACATTAATTATTTACTCTATGAAGTAATATAGCGCCACCAATATATTTTTCTTATACCGGACTTATAACCAGCAGAGATGTGTTTTTTTCAAAACCATCTTCAAGTATAGGAATTCCATGAGAATATTACTCTGAGTATTATCTGTCACAAAATCTCATGCACATGCAGACTATAAAAGCCTATACAAATGTGTCATACCTATATAACAAACATTTTTGTCTCAATTCTTTTATAAAAAAGACCTGTACAATATACTTTCTGAACATCCTGCATATAATCAATTAGTAACAGAATGTTGTTCAATATTATTGATCTTAGCAAATTTCATCAGGCAACGTTTCACATTTGGTTTACAGATTATTATGTTTCATGTACTGAGTTTACTTATGAAGCGCATGCTTCTTTAAGATTATGAGACACATAAATACATAGGAATCATATTTTTGCAAACTCTATGAATTTGCTAGGCCGTGCGGATGCATGGGTTGACGACTAGTGAGACTAATTAAGATTTAGTTACTGTAAAAGAATGGACTTTGTTATTGTCCTTCGTTCGAAATAGAAAGTGAATACTTTATGTCGTGGAATTATCACGTCAGATGTCCTTGTGAAAGGACTTAGTCGTGGAGTCATCGCAACGGGTTAGCTTGAAGGGGTTAAACCGGACAAGGGACACGGGAGTTATACTAGTTCGGCCCCTTCGATGAAGGTAAAAGCCTACGTCTAGTTTGTGATGGGATTGATTGGGTTTCGATAATCAGGGAGCGGAATACGCTTGCCTGAGTCTCGAGTTGTTGTCTGTTGTCCCTAAACCGCCGCCCGGTCGCCCCTTTATATACACAGGCTGACGCCCGGCCGGTTTACAGAGCCCCGAGGCCGACTCATATAAAGTGTCTGGCTCGGCCTCTCCTTTCCTAACTTATACTACAAGTTTACATAGTCATGGCGGTTTACCACTATGGGCCCTAATCCGCCTTTGGGCTTCGGGCTTCTATGCTTCCTTTAGTAAAGCACCATCTTCCAGATCTTCATGGGCTTTAACATAGTCAAGGGTGAACCGGACCCTCCTGGTCGTTTTATACTCAGCAGCTATATCCTCCACATTAGGCCCCAGATTGATTTGAATTTATTCATGTCAATCTTCAATACTTCAAATATCCCTTGCAGGCATCTTCTTGTACTTTCGTAAACCGCCATATTGTCTTCTCCTGAAACTTTGTAAACCGCCGTGACGTCATCCTCTGAACGCAGCAACGGTCCATCATGACATCATCTCTGTAAACAATAATTAAAAAAGATTCCCTTCACTGAATGGTTATCCCGAAAATCGAGGCGACAGGCGCACTTATTCTGCCGTTTCAGGCTCCTTGATTCCCACGCCTCCCGTTTTACTCTTCTCCTCTATAAATAAGGTCCGAGGGCCCTTCTCTCTTTTCCCCTTTTGCCTTCTTCTTCCTCGCGACGCCCAAGCTCTGGAGCTCCGCCGCCGTCCACGACCTTCGAGATCTGCATCAACAAAGGCCGCTGCATCAACCTAAAACGGACCAGACTTTCGTCATCCTTCTTCTACAGTAGATCTGCAGTTGTAAACTTCCTTTCTCCTTCGTCTTTAGATCTGTTTCTAGGTTTCCTGAGTTCTTCCGCACAGTTCTTCATCCTTCTTTGTTCTTCCACCTGCCGCGACAATTTTTGACCCAGTAATAGTGTAGATCTCATGCGGTAGGTACCCTTCGTCCATTTTTAATGCTAGCAGATCATTCTTTTACCTCTGTAGAGTACATGGCCTTCCTTGCTCTATTTAAATCCTTTAGAACTCAGATAAAAACTGCTTTACAGATGTGTGGTAGATCCAAATAAATTTGACCATTGTGTGAAACATGTTTCTGTCAATACTTAGCAGAAATTCCAAATTCTAGCCATTCTACCTACAGGCGGTTTAACCCTTTAACAGGCAATCCGCCGTATAGCATTAGCCCTCTCTTAAACCGCCAACTAAACTTCCACAATATTCTTCTCCGGTTTAACACCGAATTAGACACCTTAAACCGGCACTTTTATTTTCAGTTTCTCTTTCAGAATGTCGAAGCAATTTTCTGCTTGCAATTGGGTTCCATCCCGGATTACAGAGACACAGATCAATGGTTATGTCACCACTGGTGCCTTAGCCTCAAAGAGGGCTCTCCACTGGCAAGTTCCGGAATCGGAATGTCCACCTGAACCTCAAGAAGGAGAGGTGATTGTTTTTATGCAACACTTAGACCGGGGATTCAGTCCGCCCGGATCAAATTTTTTCCGGGATGTCCTCGCAAGCTTCCAACTCCATCCGCAAGATATTGGTCCGAACTCCATGTCAAATATATGCAACTTTCAAGTATTCTGCAAAGTCTATCTTCAAGAAGAGCCAACCGTGGAGTTATTCCGGGATTTCTTTCATCTGAACCGCCGCACAGAATTCTCAGATGGCCCCAACACGGAGCTTGATGGCGTGTCAATTCAAAAAAGGAAAGAAGTTGATTTCCGTCATGCCAAACATCATAGCCACCCTAAAGATTGGAACCAGACCTGGTTTTACTGCCGGAACACTGCTCCTGACGGAGAAAATCCCTTGACGGGCTACCTCCCTCATTGGCTTAGCAATGGTCACCCACTGCCTCCACGTTTAACCGCCGCAGAACGGAAGAATTTTGCTCCTCAACTCGCCAAGCTCCTGGCTCTGATGGCCAACGGTTTAACTGGCATTGATCTTGTCAGCTGCTGGGTTTCTTGGGGCATTCTGCCTTTGAGCCGCCGCCCCGGATTGACGCATGAGTATACCGACAATGTAAAAGACCCTCAACGATATCATGAAGTAGTAATGACCGACCTTGAAATCACCGAATGTGTAAAGAAGATGCTTGATGAACCGGTCTCTGCATGTAGCCAAACTGGTTTGGCTCCGTTTTACGTCTCCAATAAACCACGGTCGGTAAGTTCATGTACATACTTCACTGATTTACTTCCGTATTGACTGTCTACTGACCTTTCTCTGCCTTAATCTCAGGCCAACAGCTCTTTCTGGAAACGGACTAAACCGGCCCGTGCTCCTCGTGTAAAAACCAAGGCCACCAAGAAGCCTGGAAAGAAGAAAACAGCCGAATCTTCTGATCCGCCGGAGGAGGAAGAATCAGATGTTGAGGTAGAACTTGACTCAGTTGGCTCCTTTTTCGTATATCTTATTGACAATGACCCTCTTCAGGATGACGCTGAGGCCAGCCATGCAGATCATGTTGAGGTAATTCTTCTTTCTTCCGACTCAGATCCTGTGCCAGTTCAAAGAATTCGCCGTACAGTCCGGAAAGTAAAACAATCTCACCCCCTTGCTCATTTGGATCCAAAATTTTCTTTGAAGAAACGGCAAGCGGAAGAACGTCGCACAACCCGGCATAGTGGTCAACAAATCAGTTCGTCCGGTTTAGCTCATACACCCTCCCGGAAACACCGTCCAGAGGTGATTTGTTCTCCTCAAAAACAATATCCTTTAAAAGGTTTCTTCCGATGCCCTCTCAATCCGTCTGACCCGAATTACCAGGCTTCTTCTAGCTCGTCTGGCGGTTCGTCAACCACCCAATTGCCTCCTCTCAAAGTTGTCGCTGGGTAAGTGTTACCTGATTTATAATTTTATTTGTCAGTTTACCATACTCTAACCTTTGATGTTATAGCGCCAAAGCTCGATTAAGCAAGAAGGCCAAGACCAGCGACCCTACTATTGAAGTTGATCCGGAAAAGACGCCCGAGCATCAGGACGAACACCTAGAAGTTGCCATGGACAGCTCTGCTGGGCCAAATCAAGATGGTAATGCTGATCCGCCAGAAGTTGAACCGACTGCAGAAGCTGACACTTCACATCCTCCTGCTCCGCCAAGCCCAGCAATGGAACAACGGGACTCAATTGCTGATCCGCCAAGTCCAATTATCAAACCGCCAAGCCCTTCCACGAAAGTACCAAGTCCTGTTCAGAATATTGATTCTTCCAGCCCGGCCAAGGATGATGACGTTGTTGTTACAGGCACAGCATATAATGCCCCTGGTAATCCAGTTGTTCTGTCAAAGCACACTTCTAAGGATGAATTTGCTGCCATGAACAAGGGGAAAGGGAAGACTGATTTGTCTACTTATACCGATCTCACTACTCAAGATCTTCATTCCGGCTTTCTGAACCGGCTGTATACAAGCCGCGACTTTGAAGCCGGTTTAGTAAATCCGATGAAGGAGCGCTATGAGGTAAACATTATTGCTTCTTGTTCTGTACCTTCAGTGCATTGTAGCCCCCAAGGGCCGGTTTGTCTTGCAAAAGTCAAACCGGGACTTCATATACTTCATGCGGTAAGTTGTGGAATTTTCTTTATGTCTGATCAAACACACATTAGCCCCCAAGTGCCAGGATTAAAACTTGTATTAATCCTTGGGACTTCAAATACCCACATAAAAAAATGATCCGCATTAGCCCCCAAGTGCCGAGTGTATAACTGGTTATATGCTTGGGACTTTGAAAAGATATTAACATGCTCTCTTACTGTTGCAGAGTGAAATAAATCAACAAATCTCGCAAATTGCTGATCTTCGAGCAAATCTTGAAACCCAACAAACAGAATCCACCAAGGTCAAGGAGGAGCTGAAAACCGCCTTGACCACCATGGAGCAGCTTAAAGAATGGTTTAAGTCTGAATGGGCCAACTGGGACACCGAGAAGGCCGGACTGGTGAAGCGGGCGGAGACTGCTGAAGCGGCTCTTGAACCGGTGGCAGAGGAATTGTCTAGACTGAAGCGCCAAATCAATGACATGACCTCTGCCATATTTGGTAAGTAGAGGTTGCCAAAAGTTGTATCCCTTTGAAATTTCATCGTTTTAACATGTATTTCTTGAACCGATATAGGGAGTCGCATCGCTCACCTAGGTTCTGACATGCGGAAGAAGCTTAAAGCGGCCTATACACTGATTGAACAACTGTATACCGACGCTCAATGGGTCATATGCGCAACTTCATATGATAATGCGGCACCAACACTTATCAAAGATACGCTGGATCGTCTCTCAATGACGCCAGCGCAAATAGAAGAGCTTAAGCGATCCGCTGCTCGGGCAGGTGCTTTGCTGGCGCTGACTCGAGCCAAGGCATGGATAGCTGATCTTGATCCGGCTGACATATCCAAAGGCTTCCCCGGTGCACAAGAAAATGGCGAAGAATTTGACAATGACGCCCTCAAACGGATAACAGGGGAGATGCGTCCTTTGGCGAGTCAACTAGCAGAAGAGGCGAACCCGACGGTTCACTGATCTTTCTATGATGCAAACAACAAACGGGTTGAAGCTGTGATTCCTGAAGTGCAGAACCTCATTCCCCCAATCCGTAAGCACACTTACGCCCCTGACGTTGATCCGGCTGAGCTTATAAGTGAAGAGGCTGTCTTTCAGGCCTTGACCCAGATTGACTGGACCACCAATGACTTCCAGCCATTGGATGAGGAGGAGGTTGAACCGACGCCAGATGACCCATCTACCTCACGTCAACCCGGTGATGAAGCTTAATCTGTCAAGGCGGTTGATATATTAGGAACGAACCATGAATAATTCCATATTTTGGGCCTTGGAGTGCCGTGTAATAGGATAGGAAAAAACTTATGATGATCTGCTGCCATCATGCAAGAGATATTTTGCGTGTATCCGCCATATCAATGTCAATTTTGTTCCAAGTATCATAATATGCAATTCCTGTATTCATAAAAAGACAAAGGGTCCTGGCGGTTTACCGCCGGACGGGTCATAATGCCCAAAATAGGCCGGATTGATAATCAAATCATAAAAATATGAAATTATACATACCGGCAATATAAGATCCCTGGTTAGTTGGCTGGCCAACTTGAATTGCGATAAGGGTGAAAAAACCCAAATCTTAATTATTTGTATCTCCATCATTTTCTGATGTCGTAGATTAAGTCATACCGGGTGATGATTCACGCCAGATGATCTGGCTGTTGACAGGAAGTCAACACCAGGCTGGGTTAAGAAACTCCGGTTTAAAATGAAGGTCTGTCAACGTGTAGTTGCAAACCAAGCCGGTTTAAGGAACACCAGGCGAAGAAGATGACTGATCAAGCCAAGAAAAAATCGGTTTAACATAAACTGCAGCCAAAACTGAAATGAAAACCGTGTAGTCGAGGCTTTTTGGGGGCTGCCAGGCCCAAATGCGAGGCTTTTTGTGGGCTGCCAGGCCACTGAGTTGAACCATTTAACAAAGCCTTTTAAGATGGACCTCCAACTAACCAATCACCATTTTAACTTTGACAAGTGCAGGGTCTCAAGGAGAGTAACTGTCAAACGTTCGGAGGGCCGTGCCAGGATGACCTGGATAGGAGTGTCTTACTTGATGAAGGCAGGTTAACCCGGGGTTTTAGGTAAATGTACCAGGCTTCCAAGCCGTGGGTCGATACCCAACTACAAGGGTCCATTCAGACTTCTTGGTATTGGACCAAGGAGCCCCCAAGTAACGTGATGAGCTGTGCTCATTAGGTGCCTATGTTTGAGTTGTGCATAGCATCAAAACTCTCTTTGGCCCTTTGGGTGTGAAGCTCCCAAGCTTTGTGGTGTGATAGCCGGTTTAACAGGTAGTACTCTGCTTTGTCAGCTCAAGCCCCCATGTAGCTTAAAGAATATTTGAGAAAAAACAGCAGAGGCCCCGCTTTAAAGCAAGGATGCTGATTTATTTATTGATGATAATATATAAATTGTCAAAATATGTACATAAAAAAGAGCCTGTGGCTTAAGTGTAGTAAGGCCGGAGGAGAGCTATGTTCCAGGGCCGCCGGGTCTCCTCCTCAGATTTGCGTGAGTCATCTCGAACGTCAATGAGGTAGTATGATCCGTTGTGCAGATTCTTGCTGACCACAACGGGTCCTTCCCAAGGCAGGGATAATTTGTGTATGCCGGTCTGATCCTGGATAAGCCGGAGCACCAAGTCACCTTCTTGAAAGGCTCTTGTCCTAACCCGGCGGCTGTGATAACGCCGCAGGTCTTGTTGATAAACCGCCGAGCATGCCAAAGCCATATCCCGCTTCTCATCTAGCAAATCCAGTGCCTCTTGGCGGGCTTGCTCGTTGTCCGCTTCAACGTAATTAGCAACCCAGTGCGAATCATGACGTATATCACTTGGGAGAACCGCCTCTGCCCTGTGGACCATAAAGAAAGGCGTGTATCCTGTTGATCGATTGGGGGTGGTGTTGATGCTCCACAACACAGAAGGTAATTCTTCCACCTAAAAGCCCTGTGTCCGCTTCAAGGGAATCATGAGCCGGGGTTTAAGACCCTTTAAGATTTCTTGATTAGCCCGCTCTGCCTGACCGTTGGATTGAGGGTGCGCCACAGATGCTAGGTCAAGCCGGATGTGCTCTCTCTGACAGAAATCCTCCATCTCACCTTTGGAGAGGTTAGTACCATTATCCGTGATAATGCTGTGTGGGTAGCCAAAACGGAAAATAATCTTTTTGAGAAATTGAACCGCCGTAGCTGCATCATAGTTGCTAATAGGCTCCACTTCAACCCACTTGGTGAATTTATCAACTTCCACCAACAGGTGGGTCTTCTTGTCCCGGGAATGTTTAAAGGGTCCCACCATATCAAGCCCCCAAGTAGCAAAAGGCAAAGTGATGGGAATCATCCGTAGCTCCTAAGCTGGAACATGAGCTCTGCGTGAAATTTTTTGACAAGCATCACATCGCTTTACCAGATCCTCCGCATCAGCATGAGCTGTCAACCAGTAAAACCCATGACGAAAAGCTTTTGC
The DNA here is from genome assembly GCA_900231445.1 of Triticum turgidum subsp. durum. Taxonomy (NCBI): domain Eukaryota; kingdom Viridiplantae; phylum Streptophyta; class Magnoliopsida; order Poales; family Poaceae; genus Triticum; species Triticum turgidum. The sequence continues at coordinate 594,065,199 of LT934124.1, read as the reverse complement.
AACCAGGGACTTTGAACGGGCATGATGACCACAATCCCCTTCATGAATTTCCCGGAGGATCGCGTGGCCTTCCTCCGGCGAAACACGACGCTGAAATACGCCTGAAACGCTATAGCGGTGCAACTCGCCATTGTGAATAACCATGGACTTAGAGCGTCGGACTATCTGTCGGGCCAGGACTTGATCATTTGGTAGCTCACCCCGGCTCATATATGCCAGATATGGAACCGTCCAATCCAGCACGACGTGTAAAGCGACCACCAGCTGCACCTCCGGATCAGGAACAACCAGATCCTCTTCTGTTGGCAATTTAACAGATGGGTTATGCAAGATATCTAAAAAGGTGTTAGGAGGTACTAGTTTACGCTGAGATCCAAGTCGTCTCAAAGCGTCTGCCACTTCGTTTTTGCGCCGATCAATATGCTCCACCTGGTAACCTTTGAAGTGACCCGCCACAATATCTACCTCACGCCTGTAAGCCGCCATGAGTGGATCCTTAGAATCCCAAGTACCAGAAACTTGCTGAGCCACTAGATCAGAATCTCCGAAACAACAAACTCGAGTTAAGTTCATCTTTAGCCACACGGAGACCATGAAGTAGAGCTTCATACTCAACTGCATTGTTAGTACAAGGAAACATGAAACGGAGGACATAGCAAATTTTATCACCGTGAGGGGAAGTTAGGAAAACTCCAGCCCCCGAGCCTTCCGGCTTCTCTTCGGTGCTTGCAACTCGGTCTAATCATTGATAAAGTCCACAAGAGCCTGAGACTTGATGGCTGTTCGAGGTACATATTTCAAACCATGTGGACCAAGCTCAATTGCCCACTTGGCAACCCGGCTAGTTGCTTCTCTGTTTTGGATGATATCGCCCAAGGGAGCAGAACTAACCACTGTGATGGGGTGACCTTGAAAATATTGCTTGAGCTTTCGGCTGGCCATAAAAACCCCATACACCAACTTCTGCCAATGCGGATAGCGTTGCTTTGATTCGATCAGAACTTCACTGATGTAGTATACTGGTCGTTGAATCGGATACTCCTTCCCAGCCTCTTTACGCTCTATCACAATTGCCACACTGACCGCTCGGGCATTAGCAGCCACATATAATAGTAAAGGCTCATGATCAACTGGGGCTGCGAGAACTGGCGGTTCAATCAACTGCCGTTTTAACTCCTCAAAGGCCGCATTGGCCGCATCACTCCAGACGAAATCATCTGTCTTCTTCAGCATATGATACAAGGGAATGGCCTTCTCACCCAGATGATTGATAAACCGGCTGAGGGCTGCAATCCGACCTGCGAGACGCTGAACATCACCGATACATGTCGGTTTAGCCAGGGGTGTGATTGCCTTGATCTTTTCCGGATTAGCCTCAATGCCCTTGTTAGACACAAGAAAACCGAGCAGCTTGCCTGCCGAAACACCAAAGACACACTTATCTGGGTTAACCATCATCTTGTAAACCCGGAGGTTGTCAAACGTCTCCTTGAGATCATCTATCAATGTCCCCTTTTCCCTGGATTTCACCACAATGTCATCCACATAGGCATGAACATTACGCCCAATCTGCGTGTGAAGACAATTTTGCACACAACGCTGATAAGTTGCCTGAGCACTCTTGAGCCCAAAGGGCATAGAAACATAGAAGAAGGCTCCAAAGGGAGTGATGAAAGATGTCTTCTCCTGGTCCTTAACTGCCATTTTGATCTGATGGTACCCTGAGTAAGCATCCAAAAAACTCAGGCGCTCACAACCCGCCGTCGCATCAATGATCTGATCAATATGTAGGAGAGCAAAAGGATCGGCCGGGCAAGCCTTCTTTAAGTCCGTGTAGTCCACACACATACGCCAAGTCCCGTTTTTCTTAAGAACCAGCACTGGATTAGCCAACCATTCAGGATGAAACACTTCAACAATAAACCCAGCAGCCAACAGCCGGGCTACCTCCTCCCCAATTGCCTTGCGTCTCTCTTCATTAAAGCGATGAAGAAATTGCTTGACCGGTTTAAACTTCGGATCAATATTAAGAGTGTGCCCAGCGAGTTCCCTCGGTACACCTGGCATGTCAGAAGGCTTCCATGCAAAGATGTCCTGGTTCTCACGGATGAACTCGATGAGCGCGCTTTCCTATTTTGGATCCAGATTGGTGCTGATGCTGAACTGCTTGGATGAATCGCCAGGTACAAAGTCAACAAGCTTTGTCTCGTCAGCCGGTTTGAAGTGTAGGGTTGGGTCATGCTCAATGGTGGGCTTCTCCGGTCATATCTGCCGGATCAACATTCCCCTTGTAAAACTTTAACTCCTCTGTAGCACAAACCGACTCAGCGTAAGCCGCATCACTCTCTTCGCAATCCAAAGCGATTTTCCGACTTCCATGAACCGTGACGGTTCCTTTGTGACCCGGCATCTTGAGCTGCAAGTAAATATAACAAGGCCCGACCATGAATTTTGCATAAGCCGGTCGTCCGAACAGTGCGTGATACGGGCTCTGGATTCTCACCACCTCAAAAGTCAATGTCTCAGACCGGGAATCATGTTCGTCCCCAAACACAACTTCCAAGGAAATCTTGCCCAGTGGATATGCCGACTTTCCTGGTACCACGCCATGGAGAACAGTATTGGACGGTCTAAGATTTTTATCTGTCAAACCCATTCGGCGGAATGTCTCATAATACAGAATATTAATGTTGCTTCCTCCATCCATAAGTACTTTGGTGAACTTGTCACCTCCCACCTGAGGTGCCACCACCAGAGCTAGCTGACCCGGATTGTCAACCCGGGGAGGATGATCCTCCCTACTCCACACGATAGGTCGTTCCGACCAGCGCAGATAGCGTGGAACTGCCGGTTCAACCACATTGACTACCCTCTTATGCAGCTTCAGATCACGCTTGCACAGACTAGTGGTGAATACATGATATTGTCCACCATTCAGCTGCTTCGGGTGACTCTGGTAACCCGACTGCTGCTGATTCCCTTGACCACTCTGTTGGTTATTACCACCTTGGTTGTTCTGGTTAGTATGATTATTCTGAAACCCAGAGCCTGAACTGCCGCCACCATGAAAACCTGGACCTGAACCGCCCGACGGGCCCTGATCATACCGGAAGAGATCAGAATGTTTGAACTCCTTCATGATGTTACAATCCTTCCAGAGATGTGTTGTAGGGACCTCTTTGGTTCCATGCTTTGGACAGGGCTGATTCAACAAACGCTCCAGATTCATCGTCCCACCACGCTGGGGCGGCTTACCCCTACGATACTGCACAGTAGCATTAGCCACAAAATCTGAATCTGCTTTACGCTTACCATTATTCCCATGGCCACCCTGGTTGTGCTGCTGTCCCTTTGCACTGCCGTTCCTCTTTCCCTTCTCTGGTTTCTCATTATCAGAATTGGGATCCTTAGTATTATCAGAATCGGTATATTTTACCAAGGCTGCCATCAGGGTTCCCAGGTCGTTGCAGTGGCGCATGAGCCATCCCAACTTCTCCTTCAGTGACTTAAACCAGCAATTACGCTCTAGCATGATAATCGCTTGGCCAGTGTTAATCCGGTCGGACGAGTGCAAAACTTCTGAGACCCGGCGCACCCAATGAGTTGTGGACTCGTTCTCACCCTGAACACAAGCATCCACATCTACAATGGACATGGTCTGTTTGCACGTATCCTTAAAATTGGCGATAAACCAGGCCTTCAACTGATCCCATGACTCGATGGAATTAGCTGGCAGATTTTTCAACCAAGTGCAGGCTGGTCCTTCCAACATCATCGTGAAGTACTTTGCACAAGCTGCTTCATCCACATCCAACATCTCCATTGCCATCTCATATGTCTCGACCCACGCCTCAAGCGGCTGATCCGCCGTATAGTTAGGCACCTTGCGCGGTCCCTTGAAATCCTTGGGCAGACGCACGTTACGGAGAGCCGGAATAAGGCACGGTACTCCCCAGGAACTGAAAGCAAGCCCGGTGCCTCTGTCAACCGACACTGTTGGCTGAACCGGGGCGGGTTGATAACGATCCAAAGCGCCCTCCCTTCGAGCCCTGCCATGGTCCACTACCTCCTGAGCATTGCGACGCCGCGCGCTGCTAGACACCTCTGGTTCGTCCATCCGCGTGCTATAGCTTGGGCTCGGACGGGGGGTTGAATGGATCCTGTCCCGGCTATATGAATAAGCCTGTTGCTGCACTACGGCGGTTTGAAGAAGATCTCTCGCCCGTCGTGTCTCAACTGCCTCTATTGAATCTCCTTCCATGGGAATGGCTGCCAAGCCTGAAGCCGCAGCAATAATGTTATCCAGGGGGCTCGAAAAGTGACCCGGTGGTGTAGGCACATACTGTGGCGGGTTAACTGTCCGTCAGGGTAGCTCCGTTGCACGTGGGTGATCCGGGGCGATCCTCAGTGTTTCGGCTCCGTCTGCGGCTTCCGGATAGCTCGGCCCAGCGCCTGGGGTCTGAAAGAGATTTAACCCTTCGTAAACCGGCGGCAGGTGCGACCGATACTTCCTTCATAACACCTCCTCTGACGCGGTCCGGTCCAGCATGAGCCGGTAATTCTGTGCTTGTATCTGCTGTGCTTGAGCATTCAAAGCGGCTTGTTCCTCAGCCATCCTATTATCCTCAGCCACCAGGTCCGCCTTAGCCTGCGCAATCTGCTCCTTCAGCCTCGCAACTTCCGCATTGTGCTGATCCTGCATATCCAGGGTGACTGTCGCGGTTAACAAGGTCGCCCAAGCGTCCATTAAACCAGAGAGAACCTGCGCCGGTCGGCGCGCCGAGGTACCTGCCACGGCCCCTGATCCGGTAGTCATTGCTGCGGTCGATGAAGACTGTAACACAGGTTGCATGCCTCCATGTAAATAGCAACCCGGCTCGGCGCTTCAGGGAGGTCCGAAATAATGTTGCCATCGGAATATCCCTCGGGCATACCGTCATGAATCTGGTACAAGGACTCGGTTTCACCAGTGGATGACTCGCTGTCGGAATATACCGCCGTGTCGCCCTCGGACACCGGTTCAGATCCGATTCCATGGACACATCCTACGAACGCACGCTTCACGGCGGGCGTAACCCGGGCTGGACTTGCACGCTGAGCCGTCTCAACGAGGTCGGTTTAGATGTCCGGCTCAGGGCCTGGTTCGCCGATCTTGCCAATGAAGACATGAATTCCGCCGAAGGGGACCCGGTACACGTACTCGATTGAGCTGGCCTCGGGGCCCCATCCTTTGTCGTCAATGTAAAGCTTGCCGCGACGACTTTTGGTCATCCGGCCGATCACGTACCCCTTAAGCCCTTCAGAGCAGCCCTTCAAGAACTCGACACCACCGTGCGATAGACCCACCGTGGGCGCCAACTGTCGTGGAATTATCACGTCAGATGTCCTTGTGAAAGGACTTAGTCGTGGAGCCATCGCAATGGGTTAGCTTGGAGGGGTTAAACCGGACAAGGGACACGGGAGTTATACTAGTTCGGCCACTTCGATGAAGGTAAAATCCTACATCTAGTTTGTGATGGGATTGATTGGGTTTCGATGATCAGGGAGCGGAATACGCTTGCCTGAGTCTCGAGTTGTTGTCTGTTGTCCCTAAACCGCCGCTGGGTCGCCTCTTTATATACACAGGTTGACGCCCGGCCGGTTTACAGAGCCCCGAGGCCGACTCATACAAAGTGTCTGGCTCGGTCTCTCCTTTCCTAACTTATACTACAAGTTTACATAGTCATGGCGGTTTACCACTATGGGCCCTAATCCGCCTTTGGGCTTCGGGCTTCTATGCTTCCTTTAGTAAAGCGCCGTCTTCCGGATCTTCATGGGCTTTAACATAGTCAAGGGTGAACCGGACCCTCCTGGCCGGTTTATACTCAGTAGCTATATCCTCCACACTTTATGTGTTGCAGAAATAGACAATTTTGAAATAGTGTCTCAAAACTTTTATTTCTTATATAATTAATAACGAAGTTGTCCAACGATTTACGTAAACATGATCTAATCTGTTCCACATAAAATAATTATCTTTCTTAGATATGTTAGAGTTTAGCAGGGCCTGGCACTAGTAAGAAAAGATCCAATGTAAATCAAGGTTGAAGTTTAGAGTAGTCGGACAGTACACGTCAACCTAGTTGACCCACAAGTCAGCCTCCAAATCTGTCCCGAACAGCATACAACCCGAAATGTGTAGCCAGATTCAAATAAATTTTAAATCTAAATATACCTTAATTCAAATTCAATGAAATTTTACCCGCACAAAAACAATGAAATTTAAAATATCAAAATCCGTCCGCCGCCGAGGTACTCCCCTCCTTCCGTCCCTCCTCCCTCCTCCTCGCACATCCTCCCTCCGCTTGCGGCCGCCCCTCCCTCCTCCGCCACCGCCCTCCTCCCTCCGCCTGTGGCCGCCCCTCCTCCCTCCGCCGTCGGCAGCCCTCCTCCCACCGCCCTTGACCTCACCACCGCCACCCGAGCCCACCCAGCACCGCTGCCTCCCGATCCCGATCCCGCCCTCGCCTCCCCTAGCTACCTTTCCGTCGACCCCCACCCCCTGCCACTAGTTAGTACTAGATATAGTAGTAGTAGATGTTAATTTAGGGTTCATAGCTAGTACTAGATGTTGCTTAGTTAGTACTAGATTTTTAGTATTAGTAGATGTTAATCACTAGTAGTGATTGTACTAGTTAACTAGGGCAGTATGATTAATAGTAGTTGTAGTTGAACTACTTTAGTTGTAGTTGAACTAGTTTAGTAAGTAAATTAATAAACTAGTTGAACTAGTTGAATTAATAGAACTAATGTATTTTTAGTAAGATAATTAATATAACTAGTTGAACTACTTTATTTTTAGAAAGAACTAGTTTTTTTTCTATTTGTAGTAAGTTTATATTTAGTAAGAACTAGTTGAATTAATAAAACTAGTTGAACATGTCATATTTGTTGTTATTTTTTAGTTTAAGCAATTATTCGGGATGTATTAGTGATAACTTATACGGTTTCAGGTGACCACCGTCGTCCCCGTCACCGACCCCCTCCGACATCCCCGCCGTCGTCCCAGTCACCGACCCCCTCCGACATCGAGGTGAGACCAGCCAAATATCCTTGTTTATCTTGTGTTGTTGCTAAAATAGGATATGTGGTTGCCCAAGTGGCCGTTCATGTTCAGTTTACATCTCCGAGTGGCCTATGTTTTGCCGGAGTGTTGATTAATTTCCGTTCCGGCAAATTTCAGGCGCTCGATATGTCCTTTTTTAGCAAAGCTCATGCTGGATTTTTTCGTGAATTCTGGCATGACTTGTGCTAGAATATGTACACGTTTAATCTTTGAATTATGAACATAGGAAATGTCGTACTCGGACGATGACAGTCTCCCGGGGGAGTGCAGCTGGTGCCACGACGATCGAGGTATGTGCGACAGGTTCGTTGAGCTGGACGAAGATCGGCACTTTAGCATTAAGCTCGAGGATACCTTCGATGTTGAAATGGTACGCAACAACGACAAGTGTTTTTTCGTAATTAAGCATGACTTCAACTATTTCAACGTCTAATTTTCATATTTTACAATTCGACTAGCTTATCCCATGCCATGCAAGACGCTATGTCTTGGAGAGGATGGGTTTTGAAGACCACGAAAATTTTGAAACAAAGAAAGTACACCTAAGGACCCATCATGATATGGATTTTGAAGTAAATCTGTGCAATGCTCAGAGCGTAACCCATTTTGGTTGCCAAAATTGGGAAGCACTTGGCAAAATGTATGGTTTTTATGAGGGTATGATTGTCACCATGGATCTTGGTGATCCTGACATCGAGCAAGACAATATGGACATTTGGGTCCTTGTTGATACGCTTCCGATTGCCGCTATGTGAGTTTCTCAAACATAGTTATTAACTAATTTATATTGTTTATTTCAAAATAGTTGATAGCTTATTTCCATTGACAGCTTATTTTGATTCTTCAAAGACTGTGCGGAAGATGGTAGACAAAACCCACTACACCGATGGCACCGAATTAACGTATAAGGAGAAAAACCATCTGATCTCATTTTGTACTCTTCTTGAGAATTACAATATCTATTATCGAACTCCTCCAAATTATGGTGAATACGTGCCACTAGTGCTTGTGTTCAACCACGGTAACTTTTGTGGAGATACCCTGGTAAGATTTTTTACTATTACGACATCCGTGCATCTTTTGCATACTTCTAAAACTAGTACATCATTGCTAAGTACGAAGTTATTATTATGTTTTCAACAAAAACTCCCGATGGATTGTGTGCCTCATCTGATGTCTCTGAATGGTCGCCTCTCAGTTCTGAACATACTGCCAGGTAAATCTAGGGAGCTCACCTATGCATATCGGATTTCTAAAACCGGTGAACACATGTTCATCAAAGAATGGAAGAAATGTATGGACATTTGCAAGGAGGTTCTTGGAAGTAACATTCAGCGAAAGGCAAGAATTGGAGACAGGCTAATCTCCATTCTCCATAATGGAGAGTCAGGGACTATCTTGTTTTTTTGCTATTTTACCTTAGAAATGTAGTAGGTCTTAATCGAATGTAGTAGGTCCTATGAGGTACAATATGTTTATTATGTGGTAATGTGTTAGAGTTGATAATGAGGAGTACTTGTGATTACGACTAGTGACCAATTTTCTATGTGATGTCATTGATGAAAACGGTGATCTTGAGGAGGTGTTATATGACAATGATGTATTATGATGATAAGTTGTTAATGATATGATGATGATGATGATATTATATCATTGGGTGAAAGAACCGCGGATTAGTTTCAAGTGGATGGACATCCACTTGAAACTAGTCCACGGTTCTTTCACCCCATGATGTAATAACTCATTATGATGTAAAAACAATCTCTAAATTCCTATTGTATGAAAACTGTGGTAAAGGTGTATGAATACAAGATGAAATAAAAAAGAAATAAAATACAAAATAATAGTAGTAGCGCGGGAAAGGAGAAGCGCTACTACTATTTTTTTTCACTATATACTGCAAGGCAATAGCCTAACAGTCTTTTATTAAAGCCTAGAACCACAAGAGTTACAAAGTTACAAAAGAATAAAAGGAGCAAGGTTAGGGAATAAAGGCTACTTACAAAGAGGAGTTAAGGTAAAGAAGTTATCCAAGATGTTAGGTTATTTCTATATTTACACTTGATTCTATGAGCTAACAGAGAAATATCATGGATAAAATTCCTCCTCCAGGATCTGAAAGTAGGCAACTCATTTCTGAAAATCTTCCCGTTCCTTTGTGTCCAAATATTCCAAGTTGCCGTGAAGACTACCTCAGAAAAGAAAGGGTAGCCAAAGTCCTTCCTAGCATTACAAGCCATCTCAAAAGTATTCTGGTTTGGGTGAACACTCCATGAGATGCCCAAGTAATTCCAGACATGTTGGCTGAAGTTGCAAACAAAGAAAAGGTGGGCTCTGTCTTCATGCAAAGCTGATAGACACATGGCACACGTATCATCCTGAATAATCCAATGCCTTTGCTGCATCATGTCGCTAGTGTTTAGACGGTCCATCAAGAGAAGCCAACCAAACACTTTGATTTTGAGGGTGCAAGAACATTTCTAGATCCAGCCTAATAAGGGGTCAACCACAATGTCAGAAAAACAAGACAAATAATATGTTCTTGAATGATAAGCACCAGACTTTGAAGGCCATTTCCAGACATCGTTTTCCCCCTCATGAAGATTGATCAAGGGAATTAAAGCCTGAAGCTGATTGAATTCCTCGAAGTCCTCAACTGATAAAGGCAGGTGGAAGTTCTCCGTTGGATCAGACAAGGCCATCACATCCTTGATGGTAAGCGTGTCATCAATTACAAACGAGTGGAGCCTCGGGAATTGATGTTGCATGATAACCATAGAGTTATTCAGCTGCCAACGATCCAACCAAAACACTACCGTATCCCCCGATCGCACGTGAGGGACAGCCACCTTACAAAATTTGTCGTATAACTTCAACACGTCGCGCCACCAAAAGGAACCACAGCTCTGAGTGACTTGGGGCAGTGAAGCAGCATAATATGTATCCCAGATGAGAGAAACCCAGGGCACATCAACCTTATTAAAAAATTTGAAGATATGCTTGATCAACAAGGCATCATTTTCTATGCCTAAGTCAAGCACACCCAGGCTGCCCCGATTCTTAGGCCGACAGACCAAATCCCAAGCCGCCAATGATTGTCGCGGTGCATCAGAGTTCCCCCTCCACAAACATTGTCGCATGATCCGTTCAATCTGCTTCAAAATGCCTTGAGGTAATGACAGAGTACACAAAAAAAATATTGGCATGGAACAAAGAACAAATTTCAAAAGCTGCAGCCGGCTTCCTTGGTTCAACAGTCAAGAGGAAGCGGATAATCTTCTCTCAATGCGATCCACTAAGGGCAGCAAGTCATAAATTGTGGGTCGAGAGGTACCCATTGGCAGACCAAGATAGGTAAACGGCATGGAACCAACGTCACACCCAAGCAAAGCAGCAACACGTTTCCCCTCATCATCAGACATATTTAATGGGATCAGCGAAGATTTACTAAAGTTGACCCGCAGACCCGTAGACTTGGCAAAGACCTCAAGAATTTCCTTAAAAGCAGTGTGTTGGCTGTCCACAGCAGGAAGGACAATTAATGCGTCGTCCGCGTATTGCACAATCGGATAATCCATCGAATAGGTTGGTATTGGCAGTGTAAGAACGTTCTTGGCGCACATCTCATTTACCACCGATTGTAATAAATCCACAGCAATCACAAATTACAAAGGAGATAAAGGATCTCCTTGACGCACACCTGAACGACAAACAAAGTGTTTACCAGCCACGCTATTTAGAAGAACCGAAGAGGACCCAGTGGACAAGATGCTATCAATCCAATTTGTCCAGCGATTATCAAAACCCTTACATTTTAGGATCCGAAGAATCAACTCATGCTCAATGGTATCTAACGCCTTCGTGAAGTCAAGTTTCAGAAGGATTATAGGCCTTTTGGATGCCTTACACTGATGAATATATTCCAAACACCACACCAAGAAATCTTGTATGGATCGACAGCGAAAAAACCCATATTGATTACGATGAATACACTTTAAGATCACACGCTGCAAGCGGTTTGCCAAGAGTTTGGTTAAAAACTTTAAGCAAGTATTTGTCAATGATATTGGTCTAAAATCACCAACATATTCCGAGCTCAACTTCTTTGGAATGAGGGTAATAAGAGATGTATTCAGACACTCTAGATCACACTTTCCATCATAAAAATGTTGGACTAATTTCATAAAGTCATTCTTCAAAATATGCCAACATTTCTTTAAAAAAAGACCAGAAAACCCATCAGGGCCGGGAGCACGATCAGTGGGCATGTTTTTAATTACCGAATCCACCTTAGAGTCCGAGAAAGGAAAGGACAAATCCTCAAGGCCATCAATCCGAGTAATTAATGTGTCAATATCAAAACCCATTTGGATTCATTTGGCCTAGACCATTCTTTGGTTAAAATCTGTCCAAAACATCCCCGCAAGCTGCTGATGATCAGAGACCACTTCCCCATCCATAGATTTGATTGAGGAAATAGTGTTCCTCCGAAACCTTTCGGTAGCCATAGCGTGAAAAAACTTAGAATTCTCCTCGCCAACTTTGATGTTTCTGATCGTCCAACGTTGTTTCCAATAAATAAACTGCCATTGCAAAATATCCTCAAGATGCAGTTTAACAATCCTGCGAAAATTGAACTTCGTCCAACTCAAGGGCCTAAATTCCTCAATATTATCCAAAAAAATGATCACTTTATTGCAATCAGCAATGAGGGCCACCAGTAGCGCTGTTCTGAAGAAGCGCTACTACTAAGTCAATTTAGCAGTAGCGTGGATCTAGGCGCGCTATTGCTAAGCTTTAGCTATACCGCCTTATCAGTAGCACTCCTTCCCGCGCTACTGATAGGCCTAAAACTCGCACTGCTGCTAGGCTTTTCCCTAGTAGTGGTAGGGCGTCAGGGATGCCCAATCAAAGGAAAGGAGATGAAGTCATCGACCAAGAGGCTTAGTTACCGTGATGTCGTCGAGCTCGGCTAATGTCG
>LT934124.1:594000800-594024467 GCA_900231445.1 Triticum turgidum subsp. durum | reverse complement strand
GTGGTAAACTTCCTTTCTCCTCCGTCTTTAGATCTGTTTCTAGGGTTCCCGAGTTCTTCCGCACAGTTCTTCATCCTTCTTTGTTCTTCCACCTACCGCGACAATTTTTGACCCAGTAATAGTGTAGATCTCATGTGGTAGGTACCCTTCGTCCATTTTTAATGCTAGCAGATCATTCTTTTACCTCTGTAGAGTACATGGCCTTCCCTTCTCTATTTAACTCCTTTAGAACTCAGATAAAAACTACTTTACAAATGTGTGGTAGATCCAAATAAATTTGACCATTGAGTGAAACCTGTTTCTGTCAATACTTAGCAGAAATTCCGAATTCTGGCCATTCTGCCTACAAGCGGTTTAACCCTTTAACAGTCAATCTGCCATATAGCATTAGCCCTCTCTTAAACCGCCAACTGAACTTCCACAATATTCTTCTCCGGTTTAACACTGAATTAGATACCTTAAACCGGCACTTTTATTTTCAGTTTCTCTTTCGGAATGTCGAAGCAATTTTCTGCTTGCAATTGGGTTCCATCCCGGATTACAGAGACACAGATCAATGGTTATGTCACCACTGGTGCCTTAGCCTCAAAGAGGGCTCTCCATTGGCGAGTTCCGGAATCGGAATGTCCACCTGAACCTCAAGAAGGAGAGGTGATTGTTTTTATGCAACACTTAGACCGGGGATTCAGTCCGCCCGAATCAAAAAAATTCCGGGATGTCCTCGCAAGCTTCCAACTCCATCCGCAAGATATTGGTCCGAACTCCGTGTCAAATATATGCAACTTTCAAGTATTCTGCGAAGTCTATCTTCAAGAAGAGCCAACCGTGGAGTTATTCCGGGATTTCTTTCATCTGAACCGCCGCACAGAATTCTCAGATGGCCCCAACACGGAGCTTGGTGGCGTGTCAATTCAAAAAAGGAAAGAAGTTGATTTCTGTCATGCCAAACATCATAGCCACCCTAAAGATTGGAACCAGACCTGGTTTTACTGCCGGAACACTGCTCCTGATGGAGAAAATCCCTTGCCGGGCTACCGCCCTCATCGTCTTAGCAATGGTCACCCACTGCCTCCACGTTTAACCGCCGCAGAACGAAAGAATTTTGCTCCTCAACTCGCCAAGCTCCGGGCTCTGATGGCCAACGGTTTAACTGGCATTGATCTTGTCCGCTGCTGGGTTTCTTGGGGCATTCTGCCTTTGAGCCGCCGCCCCGGATTGATGCATGAGTATACCGGCAATGTAAAAGACCCTCAACGATATCATGAAGTAGTAATAACCGACCTTGAAATCACCGAATGTGTAAAGAAGATGCTTGATGAACCGTTCTCTGCATGTAGCCAAACCGGTTTGGCTCCGTTTTACGTCTCCAATAAACCGCCGTCGGTAAGTTCATGTACATACTTCACTGATTTACTTCCGTATTGAGTGTCTACTAACATTTCCCTGCCTTAATCTCAGGCCAACAACTCTTTCTAGAAATGGGCTAAACCGGCTCGTGCTCCTCGTGTAAAAACCAAGGCCACCAAGAAGCCTGGAAAGAAGAAAACCGCCGAATCTTCTGATCCGCCAGAGGAGGAAGAATCAGATGCTGAGGTAGAACTTGACTTACTTGGCTCCTTTTTCGTATATCTTATTGACAATGACCCTCTTCAGGATGACGCTGAGGCCAGCCATGCAGATCATGTTGAGGTAATTCTTCTTTCTTCCGACTCAGATCCTGTGCCAGTTCAAAGAATTCACCGTACAGTCCGGAAAGTAAAACAATCTCACCCCCTTGCTCATTTAGATCCAAAATTTTCTTTGAAGAAACGGCAAGCGGAAGAACGTCGCACAACCCGGCATAGTGGTCAACAAATCACTTCGTCCGGTTTAGCTGATACACCCTCCCAGAAACACCGTCCAGAGGTGATTTGTTCTCCTGAAAAACAATATCCTTTAAAAGGTTTCTTCCGATGCCCTCTCAATCCGTCTGACCCGAATTACCAGGCTTCTTACAGCTCGTCTGGCGGTTCATCAACCACCCAATTGCCTCCTCTCAAAGTTGTCGCTGGGTAAGTGTTACCTGATTTATAACTTTATTTGTCAGTTTACCATACTCTAACCTTTGATGTTATAGCGCCAAAGCTTGATTAAGCAAGAAGGCCAAGACCAGCGACCCTACTGTTAAAGTTGATCCGGAAAAGACACCCGAGCATCAGGACGAACACCCAGAAGTTGCCATGGACAGCTCTGCTGGGCCGAATCAAGATGGTAATGCTGATCCGCCAGAAGTTGAACCGACTACAGAAGCTGACACTTCACATCCTCCTGCTCCGCCAAGCCCAGCAATGGAACAACGAGACTCATTTGCTGATCCGCCAAGTCCAGTTATCAAACCCCCAAGCCCTTCCACGAAAGTACCAAGTCCTGTTCAGAATATTGATTCTTCCAGCCCGGCCAAGGATGATGACGTTGTTGTTACAGCACTGCATATAACGCCCCTGGTAATCCGGTTCTTCTGTCAAAGCACACTGCTAAGGATGAATTTGCTGCCATGAACAAGGGGAAAGGGAAGACTGATTAGTCTGCTTATACCGATCTCACTGCTCAAGATCTTCATTCTGGCTTTCTGAATCGTCAGTATACAAGCCACGACTTTGAAGCCGGTTTAGTAAATCTGATGAAGGAGCGCTATGAGGTAAACATTATTGCTTCTTGTTCTGTACCTTCAGTGCATTGTAGCCCCCAAGGGCCGGTTTGTCTTGAAAAAGTCAAACCGGGACTTCATATACTTCATGCGGTAACTTGTGGAATTTTCTTTATGTCTGATCAAACACACATTAGCCCCCAAGTGCCAGGATTAAAACTTGTATTAATCCTTGAGACTTCAAATACCCACATAAAAAAATGATCCGCATTAGCCCCCAAGTGCCGAGTGTATAACTGGTTATATGCTTGGGACTTTGAAAAGATATTGACATGCTCTCTTACTGTTGCAGAGTGAAATAAATTAACAAATCTCGCAAATTGCTGATCTTTGAGCAAATATTGAAACCCAACAAACAAAATCCACCAAGGTCAAGGAGGAGCTGAAAACCGCCTTGACCACCATGGAGCAGCTCAAAGAATGGTTTAAGTCTGAACGGGACAACTGGGACACCGAGAAGGCCGAACTGGTGAAGCGGGCGGAGACTGCTGAAGCGGCTCCTGAACCGGTGGCAGAAGAATTGTCTGGACTAAAGCGCCAAATCAATGCCATGACCTCTGCCATATTTGGTAAGTAGTGGTTGCCAAAAGCTATATCCCTTTGAAACTTCATCATTTTAACATGTATTTCTTGAACCGATATAGGGAGTCGCATCGCTCACCTAGGTTCTGACATGCGGAAGAAGCTTAAAGCGGCCTATACACTGATTGAACAGCTATATACCGGCGCTCAATGGGTTATATGCGCAACTTCATATGATAATGCGGCACCAACACTTATCAAAGATACGCTGGATCGTCTCTCAATGACGCCAGCGCAAATAGAAGAGCTGAAGCGATCCGCTCCTCGGGCAGGCGCTTTGTTGGCGCTGACTCGAGCCAAGGCATGGATAGCTGATCTTGATCCGGCTGATATATCCAAATGCTTCCCCAGTGCACAAGAAAATGGCGAAGAATTTGACAATGACGCCCTCAAACGGATAACAAGGGAGATGCGTCCTTTGGAGAGTCAACTAGCAGAAGAGGCAAACCTGACGGTTCACCAATTTTTCTATGATGGAAACAACAAACGGGTTGAAGGTGTGATTCCTGAAGTGCAGAACCTCATTCCACCAATCCGTAAGCACACTTACGCCCCTGACGTTGATCCGGCTGAGCTTATAAGTGAAGAGGCTGTCTTTCAGGCCTCGACCAGGATTGACTGGACCACCAATGACTTCCAGCCATTGGATGAGGAGGAGGCTGAACCGATGCCAGATGACCCATCTACCTCATGTCAACCCGGTGATGAAGCTTAATCCGTCAAGGTGGTTGATATATTAGGAACGAACCATGAATAATGCCATATTTTGGGCCTTGGAGTGCCGTGTAATAGGATAGCAAAAAAGTTATGATGATCTGCTGCCATCGTGCAAGAGATATTCTGCGTGTATCCGCCATATCAATGTCAATTTTGTTCCAAGTATCATAATATGCAATTCCTGTATTCATAAAAAGACAAAGGGTCCTGGCGGTTTACCGCCGGACGGGTCATAATGCCCAAAATAGGCCGGATTGATAATCAAATCATAAAAATATGAAATTATACATACCGGCAATATAAGATCCCTGGTTATTTGGCTGGCCAACTTGAATTGCGATAAGGGTGAAAAAACCCAAATCTGAATTATTTGTATCTCCATCATTTTCTGATGTCGTAGATTAAGTCATACCGGGTGATGATTCACGCCAGATGATCCGGGCTATTGACAGGAAGTCAATGCCAAGCCGGGTTAAGAAACTCCAATTTAAAATGAAGGTATGTCAACGTGTAGTTGCAAACCAAGCCTGTTTAAGGAATACCAGGTGAAGAAGATGACTGATCAAGCCAAGAAAAAATCGGTTTAACATAAAATGCAACCAAAACTGAAATGAAAATCTTGTAGTCGAGGCTTTTTGGGGGCTGCCAGGCCCAAATGCGAGGCTTTTTGTGGGCTGCCAGGCCACTGAGTTGAACCATTTAACAAAGCCTTTTAAGATGGACCTCCAACTAACCAATCACCGTTTTAACTTTGACAAGTGCAGGGTCTCAAGGAGAGTAACTGTCGTACGTTCGGAGGGCCATGCCAGGATGACCTGGATAGGAGTGTCTTACTTGATGAAGGCAGGTTAACCCAGGGTTTTAGGTAAATGTACCAGGCTTCCAAGCCATGGGTCGATACCCAGCTACAAGGGTCCATTCAGACTTCTTGGTATTGGACGAAGGAGCCCCCAAGTAACGTGATGAGCTGTGCTCATTAGGTGCCTATGTTTGAGTTGTGCATAGCATCAAAACTCTCTTTGGCCCTTTGGGTGTGAAGCTCCCAAGCTTTGTGGCGTGATAGCCGGTTTAACGGGTAGTACTCTACTTTGTCAGCTCAAGCCCCCATGTAGCTCAAAGAATATTTGAGAAAAAACAGCAGAGGCCCCGCTTTAAAGCAAGGATGCTGATTTATTTATTGATGATAATATATACATTGTCAAAATATGTACATAAAAAAGAGCCTGTGCCTCAAGTGTAGTAAGGCCGGAGGAGAGCTATGTTCCAGGGCCGCCGGGTCTCCTCCTCAGATTTGCGTGAGTCATCTCGAACGTCAATGAGGTAGTATGATCCGGTGCAGATTCTTGCTGACCACAAAGGGTCCTTCCCAAGGCGGGGATAATTTGTGAATGCCGGTCTGATCCTGGATAAGCCGGAGCACCAAGTCAACTTCTTGAAAGGCTCTTGTCCTAACCCGGCGGCTGTGATAACGCCGCAGGTCTTGTTGATAAACCGCCGAGCGTGCCAAAGCCATATCCCGTTTCTCATCTAGCAAATCCAGTGCCTCTTGGCGGGCTTGCTCGTTGTCCGCTTCAACGTAATTAGCAACCCGGGGCGAATCATGACGTATATCACTTGGGAGAACCGCCTCTGCCCTGTAGACCATAAAGAAAGGCATATATCCTGTTGATCGATTGGGGGTGGTGTTGATGCTCCACAACACAGAAGGTAATTCTTCCACCCAACAGCCTGGCGTCCGTTTCAAGGGAATCATGAGCCAGGGTGTAAGACCCTTTAAGATTTCTTTATTAGCTCGCTCTGCTTGACCGTTGGATTGAGGGTGCGCCACAGATGCTAGGTCAAGCCGGATGTTCTCTCTCTGACAGAAATCCTCCGTCTCACCTTTGGAGAGGTTAGTACCATTATCTGTGATAATGCTGTGTGGGTAGCCAAAACGGAAAATAATCGTTTTGAGAAATTGAACCGCCGTAGCTGCATCACAGTTGCTAACAGGCTCCGCTTCAACCCACTTGGTGAATTTATCAACTGCCACCAACAGGTGAGTCTTCTTGTCCCGGGAACGTTTAAAGGGTCCCACCATATCAAGCCCCCAAGTAGAAAAAGGCCAAGTGATGGGAATCATCCGTAGATCCTGAGCCGGAACATGAGCTCTGCGTGAAATTTTTTGACAAGCATCACATCGCTTTACCAGATCCTCCGCATCAGCATGAGCTGTCAACCAGTAAAACCCGTGACGAAAAGCTTTTGCAACCAGGGACTTTGAACCGGCATGATGACCACAATCCCCTTCATGAATTTCCCGGAGGATCGCTTGGCCTTCCTCTGGCGAAACACAACGCTGAAATACGCCTGAAACGCTACAGCGGTGCAACTGGCCATTGTGAATAACCATGGACTTAGAGCGTCGGACTGTCTGTAGGGCCAGGACTTGATCATTTGGTAGCTCACCCCGGCACATATATGCCAGATATGGAACCGTCCAATCTGGCACGACGAGTAAAGCGGCCACCAGCTGCGCCTCCGGATCAGGAACAGCCAGATCCTCTTCTGTTGGCAATTTAACAGACAGGTTATGCAAGATATCTAAAAAGGTGTTAGGAGGTACCGGTTTACGCTGAGATTCAAGTCGGCTCAAAGCGTCTGCCGCTTCGTTTTTGCGCCGATCAATATGCTCCACCTGGCAACCTTTGAAGTGACCCGCCACAATATCTACCTCACACCTGTAAGCCGCCATGAGTGGATCCTTAGAATCCCAAGTACCAGAAACTTGCTGAGCCACTAGATCAGAATCTCTGAAACAACAAACTCGAGTTAAGTTCATCTCTTTAGCCACACGGAGACCATGAAGTAGAGCTTCATACTCAGCTGCATTGTTAGTACAAGGAAACATGAAACGGAGGACATAGCAAATTTTATCACCACGAGGGGAAGTTAGGACAACTCCAGCCCCGAGCCTTCCAACTGCCTTGATCCATCAAAATGAATAGTCTAGTACGTATTATCCGGCTTCTCTTCCGGTGCTTGCAACTCGGTCCAATCATTGATAAAGTCCACAAGAGCTTGAGACTTGATGGCTGTTCGAGGTACATATTTCAAACCATGTGGACCAAGCTCAATTGCCCACTTGGCAACCCGGCCAGTTGCTTCTCTGTTTTGGATGATACCGCCCAAGGGAGCAAAACTAACCACTGTGATGGGGTGACCTTGAAAATATTGCTTGAGATTTTGGCTGGCCATAAAAACCCCATACACCAACTTCTGCCAATGCGGATAGCGTTGCTTTGATTCGATCAGAACTTCACTGATGTAGTATACTAGTCGTTGAACCGGATACTCCTTGCCAGCCTCTTTACGCTCTACCACAATTGCCACACTGACCGCTCGGGCATTAGCAGCCACATATAATAGTAAAGGCTCATGATCAACTGGGGCTGCGAGAACTGGCGGTTCAATCAACTGCCGTTTTAACTCCTCAAAGGCCGCATTGGCCGCATCACTCCGAACGAAATCATCCGTCTTCTTCAGCATCTGATACAAGGGAATGGCCTTCTCAGCCAGATGACTGATAAACCGGCTGAGGGCTGCAATCCGGCTTGCGAGACGTTGAACATCATTGATACATGTCGGTTTAGCCAGGGATGTGATTGCCTTGATCTTTTTCAGATTAGCCTCAATGCCCCTATTAGACACAAGAAAACCGAGCAGCTTGCCTGTCGGAACACCAAAGACACACTTATCCGGGTTAAGCATCATCTTGTAAACCCGGAGGGTGTCAAACGTCTCCTTGAGATCAGCTATCAATGTCTCCTTTTCACTGGATTTCACCACAATGTCATCCACATAGGCATGAACAATACGCCCAATCTGCGTGTGAAGACAATTTTGCACACAACGCTGATAAGTTGCCTGAGCACTCTTGAGCCAAAAGGCATAGAAACATAGCAGAAGGCTCCAAAGGGAGTGATGAAAGTTGTCTTCTCCTGGTCCTTAACTGCCATTTTGATCTGATGGTACCCTGAGTAAGCATCCAAAAAACTCAGGCGCTCACAACCCGCCGTCGCATCAATGATCTGATCAATACGCGGGAGAGCAAAAGGATCGGCCGGGCAAGCCTTATTTAAGTCCGTGTAGTCCACACACATACGCCAAGTCCCGTTTTTTTAAGAACCAGCACCGGATTAGCCAACCATTCAGGATGAAACACTTCAACGATAAACCCAGCAGCCAACAGCCGGGCTACCTCCTCCCCAATTGCCTTGTGTCTCTCTTCATTAAAGCGACGAAGAAATTGCTTGACCGGTTTAAACTTCGAATCAATATTAAGAGTGTGCTTAGTGAGTTCCCTCGGTACACCTGGCATGTCAGAAGGCTTCCATGCAAAGATGTCCCAGTTCTCACGGATGAACTCGATGAGCGCGCTTTCCTATTTCAGATCCAGATTGGTGCTGATGCTGAACTGCTTGGATGAATCGCCAGGTACAAAGTCAACAAGCTTCGTCTCATCAGCCGGTTTAAAGTGTAGGGTTGGGTCATGCTCAGTGGTGGGCTTCTTCAGAGGGGTCATATCTGCCGGATCAACATTCTCCTTGTAAAACTTTAACTCCTCTATAGCACAAATCGACTCAGCGTAAGCCGCATCACTCTCTTCGCAATCCAAAGAGATTTTCCAACTTCCATGAACCATGATGGTTCCTTTGTGACCCGGCATCTTGAGCTGCAAGTAAATATAACAAGGCCTGGCCATGAATTTTGCATAAGCCGGTCGTCCGAACAGTGTGTGATACAGGCTCTGGATTCTCACTACCTCAAAAGTCAATGTCTCAGACCGGGAATCATGTTCGTCCCCAAACACAACTTCCAAGGCAATCTTTCCCACTGGATATGCCGACTTTCCTGGTACCACGCCATGGAAAACAATATTGGACGGTCTAAGATTTTTATCTGTCAACCCCATTCGGCGGAATGTCTCATAATACAGAATATTAATGCTACTTCCTCCATCCATAAGTACTTTGGTGAACTTGTAACCTCCCACCTGAGGTGCCACCACCAGAGCTAGCTGACCCGGATTGTCAACCCGGGGCGGATGATCCTCCCTACTCCACACGATAGGTTGTTCCGACCATCGCAGATAGCGTGGAACTGCCGGTTCAACCGCATTGACTGCCCTCTTATGCAGCTTCAGATCACGCTTGCACAGACTAGTGGTGAATGCATGATATTGTCCACCATTCAGCTGCTTCGGGTGACTCTGGTAATCCGACTGCTGCTGATTCCCTTGACCACTCTGTTGGTTATTACCACCTTGGTTGTTCTGGTTAGTATGATTATTCTAAAACCCAGAGCCTGAATCGCCGCCACCATGAAAACCTGGACCTGAACCGCCCGACATGCCCTGATCATACCGGAAGAGATCATAATTTTTGAACTCCTTCATGATGTTACAATCCTTCCAGAGATGTGTTGCAGGGACCTCTTTGGTTCCATGCTTTGGACAGGGCTGATTCAACAAACGCTCCAGATTCATCGGCCCACCACGCTGGGGCGGCTTACCTCTACGATGTTGCACATTAGCATTAGCCACAAAATCTGAATCTGCTTTACGCTTACCATTATTCTCATGGCCTCCCTGGTTGTGCTGTTGTCCCTTCACACTGCCGTTCCTCTTTCCCTTCTCCGGTTTCTCATTATCAGAATTGGGATCCTTGGTATTATCAGAATCGGCATATTTTACCAAGGCTGCCATGAGGGTTCCCAGGTCGTTGCAGTGGCGCTTGAGCCGTCCCAACTTCTCCTTTAGTGACTTAAACCGGCAATTACGCTCCAGCGTGATAATCGCTTGGCCAGCGTTAATCCGGTCGGACGAGTGCAAAACTTCTGAGACCCGGTGCACCCAATGAGTTGTGGACTCGTTCTCACCGTGAACACAAGCATCTAGATCTACAATGGACATGGGTTGTTTGCACGTATCCTTAAAATTGGCTATAAACCGGGCCTTCAACTGATCCCATGACTCGATGGAATTAGCTGGCAGATTTTTCAACCAAGTGCGGGCTGGTCCTTCCAACATCATCGTGAAGTACTTTGCACAAGCTGCTTCATCCACATCCTGCATCTCCATTGCCATCTCATAATTCTCGACCCACGCCTCAGGCGGCTGATCCGCCGTATAGTTAGGCACCTTGCGCGGTCCCTTGAAATCCTTGGGCAGACGCACGTTACGGAGAGCCGGAATAAGGCACGGTACTCCCCAGGAACTGAAAGCAAGCCCGTTGCCTCTGTCAACCGACACTGTAGGCTGAACCGGGGCGGGTTGATAACGATCCAAAGCGCCATCCCTTCGAGCCCTGCCATGGTCCACTACCTCCTGAGCATTGCGACGCCGCGCGCTGCTAGACACCTCTGGTTCGTCCATCCGCCTTCTATAACTTGGGCTCGGACGGGGAGTTGAATGGATCATGTCCCGGCTATATGAATAAGCCTGTTGCTGCACTACGGCGGTTTGAAGAAGATCTCTCGCCCGCCGTGTCTCAACTTCCTCTATTGAATCTCCTTCCATTGGAATGGCTGCCAAGCGTGAAGCCGCAACAATCATGTTATCCAGGGGGCTCAAAAAGTGACCCGGTGGTGTAGGCACATACTATGGCGGGTTAACTGTCCGTCGGGGTAGCTCCGTTGCCCGTGGCTGATCCGGGGCGACACTCGGCGCTTCGGCTCGGTCTGCGGCTTCCGGATTGCTCGGCCCAGCGCCTGGGGTCTGAAAGAGATTTAATCCTTCGTAAACCGGCGGCAGGCGCGACCGATACTTCCTTCGTAACACCTCCTCTGACGCGGTCCGGTCCAGCATGAGCCGGTAATTCTGTGGTTGTATCTGCTGTGCTTGAGCATTCAAAGCAGCATGTTCCTCAGCCGTCCTATTATCCTCAGCCACCAGGTCCGCCTTAGCCTGCGCAATCTGCTCCTTTAGCCTCGCAACTTCCGCATTGTGTTGATCCTGTGTATCCGGGGTGACTGTCGCGGTTAACAAGGTCGCCCAAGCATCCATTAAACAGGAGAGAACCTGCGCCGGCTGGCGCGCCGAGGTACCTACCACGGCCGCTGATCCGGTAGTCATTGCTGCGGTCGATGAAGACTATAACACAGGTTGCATGCCGGCCATGTAAATAGCAACCCGGCTCGGCGCTTCAGGGAGGTCCAAAATACTGTTGCCATCGGAATATCCCTCGGGCATACCGTCATGAATCTGGTACAAGGACTCGGTTTCGCCAGTGGATGACTCGTTGTCGGATTATACCGCCGTGTCGCCCTCAGACACCGGTTCAGATCCGATCCCATGGACACATCCTACGAACGCACGCTTCAAGGCGGGCGTAACCCGGGCTGGACTTGCACGCTGAGCCGTCTCGACGAGGTCGGTGTAGATGTCCGGCTCAGGGCCTGGTTCGCCGATCTTGCCAATGAAGACATGAATTCCGCCGAAGGGGACCCGGTACCCGTACTCGATTCATCCTGCCTCGGGGCCCCATCCTTTGTCGTGCGATAGCCCCACAGTGGGCGCCAACTGTCGTGGAATTATCACGTCAGATGTCCTCGTGAAAGGACTTAGTCGTGGAGATATCGCAACGGGTTAGCTTGAAGGGGTTAAACCGGACAAGGGACAGGGGAGTTATACTAGTTCGGCCCCTTCAATGAAGGTAAAAGCCTACGTCTAGTTTGTGATGGGATTGATTGGGTTTCGATGATCAGGGAGCAGAATACGCTTGCCTGAGTCTCGAGTTGTTGTCTGTTGTCCCTAAACCGCCGCCGGGTCGCCCCTTTATATACACAGGTTGACGCCCGGCCGGTTTACAGAGCCCCGAGGCCGACTCATACAAAGTGTCTGGCTCGGTCTCTCCTTTCCTAACTTATACTACAAGTTTACATAGTCATGGAGGTTTACCACTATGGGCCCTAATCCGCCTTTGGGCTTCGGGCTTCTATGCTTCCTTTAGTAAAGCGCCGTCTTCCGGTTCTTCATGGGCTTTAACATAGTCAAGGGTGAACCGGACCCTCCTGGCCGGTTTATACTCAGTAGCTATATCCTCCACACTTTATGTGTTGCAGAAACAGAAAATTTTGAAATAGTGTCTCAAAACTTTTATTTCTTATGTAATTAATAACGAAGTTGTCCAACGATTTACGTAAACATGATCTAATCTGTTCCACATAAAATAATTATCTTTCTTAGATATGTGTAGAGTTTAGCAGGGCCTGGCACTAGTAAGAAAATATCCAATGTAAATCAAGGTTGAAGTTTAGAGTAGCTGGACGGTACACGTTAACCTAGTAGACCCACAAGTCAGCCTCCAAATCTGTCCCAAACAGCATACAGCCCGAAATTTCTAGCCAGATTCAAATTAATTTTAAATCTAAATATACCTTAATTCAAATTCAATGAAATTTTACCCGCACAAAAACAATGAAATTTAAAATAGCAAAATCTGTCCACCGCCAAGGTACTCCCCTCCTTCCGTCCCTCCTCCCTCCTCCTCGCACATCCTCCCTCCGCCTGCGGCCGCCCCTACCTCCTCCACCACCGCCCTCCTCCCTCCGCCTGCGGCCGCCCCTCCTCCCTCCGCCGCCGGCAGCCCTCCTCCCACCTCCCTCGACCTCACCGCCGCCACCCGAGCCCACCCAGCACCGCCGCCTCCCGATCCCGATCCCGCCCTCGCCGCCCCTTGCTACCTTTCCGTCGACCCCCACCCCCTGCCACTAGTTAGTACTAGATTTAGTAGTAGTAGATGTTAATTTAGGGTTCATAGCTAGTACTAGATGTTGCTTAGTTAGTACTAGATTTTTAGTAGTAGTAGATGTTAATTACTAGTAGTGATTGTACTAGTTAACTAGGGCAGTATGATTAATAGTAGTTGTAGTTGAACTACTTTAGTTGTAGTTGAACTAGTTTAGTAAGTAAATTAATAAACTAGTTGAACTAGTTGAATTAATAGAACTAATGTATTTTTAGTAAGATAATTAATATAACTAGTTGAACTACTTTATTTTTAGAAAGAACTAGTTTTTTTTCTATTTGTAGTAAGTTTATATTTAGTAAGAACTAGTTGAATTAATAAAACTATTTGAACATGTCATATTTGTTGTTATTTTTTAGTTTAAGCAATTGTTCAGGATGTATTAGTGATAACTTATACGGTTTCAGGTGACCACCGTCGTCCCCGTCACCGACCCCCTCCGACATCCACGCTGTCGTCCCAGTCACCGACCCCCTCCGACATCGAGGTGAGACTAGCCAAATATCCTTGTTTATCTTGTGTTGTTGCTCAAATAGGATATGTGGTTGCCCAAGTGGCCGTTCATGTTCAGTTTACATCTCCGAGTGGCCTATGTTTTGCCAGAGTGTTGATTAATTTCCGTTCCGGCAAATTTCAGGCGCTCGATATGTCCTTTTTTAGCAAAGGTCATGCCGGATTTTTTCGTGAATTCTGGCATGACTTGTGCTAGAATATGAACATGTTTAATCTTTGAATTATGAACGTAGGAAATGTCGTACTCGGACGGCGACGGTCTCCCGGGGGAGTGCAGCTGGTGCCACGACGATCGAGGTATGTGCGACAGGTTCGTTGAGCTGGACGAAGATCGGCACTTCAGCATTAAGCTCGAGGAGACCTTCGATGTTGAAATGGTACGCAACAACGACAAGTGTTTTTTCGTAATTAAGCATGACTTCAACTATTTCAACGTCTAACTTTCATATTTTACAATTCGACTAGCTTATCTCATGCCATGCAAGACGCTATGTCTTGGAGAGGATGGGTTTTGAAGACCATGAAAATTTTGAAACAAAGAAAATACACCTAAGGACCCATCATGATATGGATTTTGAAGTAAATCTGCGCAATGCTCAGAGCGTAACCCATTTTGGTTGCCAAAATTGGGAAGCACTATGCAAAATGTATGGTTTTTATGAGGGTATGATTGTCACCATGGATCTTGGTGATCCTGACATCGAGCAAGACAATATGGACATTTGGGTTCTTGTTGATACTCTTCCGATTGTACCACTATGTGAGTTTCTCAAACATAGTTATTAACTAATTTATATTGTTTATTTCAAAATAGTTGATAGCTTATTTCCATTGACAGCTTATTTTGATTCTTCAAAGACTTTGCGGAAGATGGTAGACAAAACCCACTACACCGATGGCACCGAATTAACGTATAAGGAGAAAAATCATCTGATCGCATTGTGTACTCTTCTTGAGAATTACAATATCTATTATCGAACTCCTCCAAATTATGGTGAATACGTGCCACTAGTGCTTGTGTTGAACCACGGTAACTTTTGTGGAGATACCCTGGTAAGATTTTTTACTATTACGACATTCGTGCATCTTTTGCATACTTCTAAAACTAGTACATCATTGCTAAATACGAAGTTATTATTATGTTTTTCAACAGAAACTCCCGGTGGATTGTGTGCCTCATCTGATGTCTCTGAATGGTCGCCTCTCAGTTCTGAACATACTGCCAGGTAAATCTAGGGAGCTCACCTGTGCATATCGGATTTCTAAAACCGGTGAACACATGTTCATCAAAGAATGGAAGAAATGTATGGACATTCGCAAGGAGGTTCTTGGAAGTAACATTCAGCGAAAGGCAAGAATTGGAGACAGGCTAATCTCCATTCTCCATAATGGAGAGTCAGAGGCTATCTTGTTTTTTGCTATTTTACCTTAGAAAATGTAGTAGGTCTTAATCGAATGTAGTAGGTCCTATGAGGTACAATATGTTTATTATGTGGTAATGTGTTAGAGTTGATAATGAGGAGTACTTGTGATTACGACTAGTGACCAATTTGCTATGTGATGTCATTGATGAAAATGATGATCTTGAGGAGGTGTTATATGACAATGATGTATTATGATGATAAGTTGTTAATGATATGATGATTATGATGATGATATTATATCATCGGGTGAAAGAACCGCGGATTAGTTTCAAGTGGATGGACATCCACTTGAAACTAGTCCACGGTTCTTTCACCCCGTGATGTAATAACTCATTATGATGTAAAAACAATCTCTAAATTCCTATTGTATTAAAACTATGGTAAAGGTGTATGAATACAACATGAAATAAAAAATAAATAAAATACAAAATAATAGTAGTAGCGCGGGAAAGGAGAAGCGCTACTACTATTTTTCCCACTATATACTGCAAGGCAACAGCCTAATAGTCTTTTATTAAAGCCAAGAACCACAAGAGTTACAAAGTTACAAAAGAATAAAAGGAGCAAGGTTAGGGAATAAAGGCTACTTACAAAGAGGAGTTAAGGTAAAGAAGCTATCCAAGATGTTAGGCTATTCTATATTTACACTTGATTCTATGAGCTAACAGAGAAATATCATGGATAAAATTCCTCCTCCAGGATCTGAAAGTAGGCAACTCATTTCTGAAAATCTTCCCGTTCCTTTCTGTCCAAATATTCCAAGTTGCCGTGAAGACTACCTCAGAAAAGAAAGGGTAGCCAAAGTCCTTCCTAGGATTACAAGCCATCTCAAAAGTATTCTGGTTTGGGTGAACACTCCATGAGATGCCCAAGTAATTCCAGACACGTTGGCTGAAGTTGCAAACAAAGAAAAGGTGGGCTCTATCTTCATGCAAAGCTGATAGACACATGGCACACGTATCATCCTGAATAATCCAATGCCTTCGCTGCATCATGTCCCTAGTGTTTAGACGGTCCATCAAGAGAAGCCAACCAAACACTTTGATTTTGAGGGTGCAAGAACATTTCCAGATCCAGCCTAATAAGGGGTCAACCACAGTGTCAGAAAAACAAGACAAATAATATGTTCTTGAATGATAAGCACCAGAGTTTGAAGGCCATTTCCAGACATTGTTTTCCCCCTCATGAAGATTGATCAATGGAATTAAAGCCTGAAGCTGATTGAATTCCTCGAAGGCCTCAACTGATAAAGGCAGGTGGAAGTTGTCCGTTGGATCAGACAAGGCCATCATATCCTTGATGGTAAGCGTGTCATCAATTACAAACGAGTGGAGCCTCGGGAATTGATGTTGCATGATAACCATAGAGTTATTCAGCTGCCAACGATCCAACCAAAACACTACCGTATCCCCCGATCGCACGTGAGGGACAGCCACCTTACAAAATTTGTCGTATAACTTCAACACGTCGTGCCACCAAAAGGAACCACAGCTCTGAGTGACTTGGGGCAGTGAAGCAGCATAATATGTATCCCATATGAGAGAAACCCATGGCACATCAACCTTATTAAAATTTTTGAAGAGATGCTTGATCAACAAGGCATCATTTGGTATGCCTAACTCAAGCACACCCAGGCTGCCCCGATTCTTAGGCCGACAGACCAAATCCCAAGCCGCCAATGATTGTCGCGGTGCATCGGAGTTCCCCCTCCACAAACATTCTCGCATGATATGTTCAATCTGCTTCAAAATGCCTTGAGGTAATGACAGAGTACACAAAAAATATATTGGCATGGAACAAAGAACAGATTTCAAAAGCTGCAGCTGGCTTCCTTGGTTCAACAGTTAAGAGGAAGCGGATAATCTTCTCTCAATGCGATCCACTAAGGGCAGCCAGTCATAAATTGTGGGTCGAGAGGTACCCATTGGCAGACCAAGATAGGTAAACAGCATGGAACCAACGTCACACCCAAGAAAAGTAGCAACACGTTTCCCCTCATCATCGGACATATTTAATGGGATCAGCAAAGATTTACTAAAGTTGACCCGCAGACCCGTAGACTTGGCAAAGACCTCAAGCATTTCCTTAAAAGTAGTGAGCTGGCTGTCCACAGCAGGAAGGACAATTAATGTGTCGTCCGCGTAGTGCACAATCGGATAATCCATTGAATAGGTTGGTATTGGCAGTGTAAGAATGTTCCTGGCGCACATCTCATTTACCACCGATTGTAATAAATCCACAGCAATCACAAATAACAAAGGAGATAAAGGATCTCCTTGACGCACACCGGAATGACAAACAAAGTGTTTACCAGGCACGCCATTTAGAAGAACTGAAGAGGACCCAGTGGACAAGACGCTATCAATCCAATTTGTCCAGCGATTATCAAAACCCTTACATTTCAGGATCCGAAGAATCAACTCATGCTCAATGGTATCAAACGCCTTCGTGAAGTCAAGTTTCAGAAGGATTATAGGCCTTTTGGATGCCTTACACTGATGAATATATTCAAAACACCACACCAAGCAATCTTGTATGGATCGACAGCGAAGAAACCCATATTGATTACGATGAATACACTTTAAGATCACACCCTGCAAGCAGTTTGCCAAGAGTTTGGTTAAAAACTTTAAGCAAGTATTTGTCAATGATATTGGTCTAAAATCACCAACATATTCCGGGCTCAACTTCTTTGGAATGAGGGTAATAAGAGATGTATTCAGACACTCCAGATCACACTTTGCATCATAAAAATCTTGGACTAATTTCATAAAGTCATTCTTCAAAATATGCCAACATTTCTTTAAAAAAAGACCAGAAAACCAATCAGGGCCGGGAGCGCGATCACTGGGCATGTTTTTAATTACCGAATCCACCTCAGAGTCCGAGAAAGGCAAGGACAAATCCTCAAGGCCATCAATCCGAGTAATTAATGTGTCAATATCAAAACCCATTTGGATTCCTTTGGCCTGGACCATTCTTTGCTTGAAATCTGTCCAAAACATCCCCCAAGCTGCTGATGATCAGAGACCACTTCCCCATCCACAGATTTGATCGTGGAAATAGTGTTCCTCCGAAACATTTTGGTAGCCATAGCGTGAAAAAACTTAGAATTCTCCTCGCCAACTTTGATGTTTCTGATCGTGCAACGTTGTTTCCAATAAATAAACTGCCAATGCAAAATATCCTCAAGATGCAGTTTAACAATCCTGCGAAAATTGAACTTCGGCCAACTCAAGGGCCTAAATTCCTCAATATTATCCAAAAAAATGATCACTTTATTGCAATCAGCAATGAGGGCCACCAGTAGCGCTGTTCTGAAGAAGCGCTACTACTAAGTCAATTTAGCAGTAGCGTGGATCTAGGCGTGCTATTGCTAAGCTTTAGCTGTACCGCCTTATTAGTAGCACTCCTTCCCGCGCTACTGATAGGCCTGAAACCCGTGCTGCTTCTAGGCTTTTCCCTCATAGTGGTAGGGCGTCAGGGATGCCCAATCAAAGGCAAGGAGATGAAGTCATCGGCCAAGAGGCTTAGTTACCGTGATGCCGTCGAGCTCGGCTAATGTCGAGGCACCGCCAACGGCGGGCGTGCAACTAACGGGGGGGGCTTGTTGGCGAGGTGTCGGCCAGCGTACACCCGGGTGCATTAAGCCCCAATCCTCGTGCCGGCATCGGAGACACGAATACCGCCTCCGCCGGAGACACCAATGGCGCCGCCGGAGACACCAATGGCGTCGCCTACGTGTTCTGCGAGTTGTGGCCGTGAAACTGGGAACCGGGCCCCTGTT
The DNA here is from genome assembly GCA_900231445.1 of Triticum turgidum subsp. durum. Classification (NCBI taxonomy): domain Eukaryota; kingdom Viridiplantae; phylum Streptophyta; class Magnoliopsida; order Poales; family Poaceae; genus Triticum; species Triticum turgidum. The sequence continues at coordinate 594,005,969 of LT934124.1, read as the reverse complement.
GGCCGCCCGCAATCCATGTCGTCAGCCCCTGAATCAATGTAGGCACCATGGCGGTGAGTGTCGTTCCCAGTTGTTGTTGCACTTGCTCTTGGATAATCTCCGGAATCCATGCCACTTGTGCCTTGAGAGCTTCAACCTCGCGCGACTGGCTTTCCGAGCTCGTCTTTTTCTCCTTTCGCCCACCGGGGGTATAGTATGATGACCATTTTGTGGACAAGCCTTTGTCAGCCACACGACCAGCTGACGACGGCTTACTGAGCTTATCCTTGTTTTTCATTACTTTCAACGCCATATTTAAAGGGGTGTTGAAAGGGGAGCTCTGAGACGACCCCGCGCTACTGCTTTCAGTGTCCTGCGGAAGGAATGTGAACATTTAGAAATATTGGGGATTAATTAGAATGCAACCATATGGATCATTACACGGGGGTGTATTCCTTAACAGAACAAGTTCAAGTGCCCTGGTCTTCGGATCCGTGGTAAGATCCTTTGTTATCAGGTCCTCCTTGTACCAGCCCTGACAAAGTTCCTGGTCTGCTTGTCACGGTATTTCTCGAAGCGGGGCGGTAGGCATTGCTCAGCACGCTCCGCGTCCTCCTTGTCCCATATAGGCTCCGCCACTCTGTAACCGCTAGGACCGAGTTGGTGAACCCCTAAGTTCAATTGCCGCATTTCTTTCCCCCACTGACTTGATTCGGAGGTTGCGCTGCTCTCGCACTTGATATTGAACTCCTTGTAGTCATCTTCGCTGATCAAAGGATATTTCGCCTTGATCTTCTCATAACTATCACCTTTTTCAATCATTGCCTTCACCGTGCTTCTCCAAGTAGACAGGGCCATGCTCATCCTCGTGAGGGCGGCACTATTCACTTTATTCCCTGAGAGGCGTGTGTTTGCAAAGTCAGCGGGGAACTTGCATCGTTCGTGCAGCTTCGTGAAGAGGAGGCTACGCAAATTCCCTCGGTCCTTATGCCTTAGGTTCTCGGTGTTGATCAAGACGGTGCTCCGGAGAATGCACCCGAGTTGAAACGAGTACCCCTTGACTAATTCTTTGGGCGCGTTGGATGCCCATCGGAGTTCACTTCAGTAAATTCCTCCTTGATGGTGCCGAGCATGCTCGGGCGCCGGTCCTTCTGTTGCCTCTTCGGTTGGCTGCCATCTGTGTGTGTGCCGCCATCATCCCCGACGCCACTAGGGGTTGTGTAGTCAGGATCGGTGTCTTCCGCGGCGTCCTCATAGCGGTGAGGTTCTTCCTCATCTCCTGGGATAGCTCCCAGAATTGCTTGCCGCCTGAACCGTCGGCCTCATCATTGTGGGCCATGTTTCGCTCTAAATAGGAAAAAAGTTTGGTCAAAAAGTTGGTTATTGTCAAGGAACAAGATCATGGTCTCATCATTTAGGGTTTGTCGACACCGAGGCATCCTAAAAGCTAAGCTTTTATCATTTAGGGTTTGTCGACGCCGAGGCACCCTAAAAGCCTAAGCGTACATCATTTAGGTTCTCATGGACACCGAGGCACCCTATAGAAGCCAAGGTTTCATCATTTAGGTTGAGCCTAATCACTTGGCTCTATTGCCACCTACGTTTAATGCAGCAAGAATGGCGGGGCAGTTGATCCTACTTAATTAAGTACTAAGATACCCCGACCCATGCATTAGTCACAAGTACCCCATATGTCCTATTTTTAGCAAAGTCATGCTAAAATTCATGGAAAATTTCAGCATGACCTTTGCTGAAAATAGGACATATGGAGTACCCGAATTTGCCGGAACGGAAGTTAACCGACATTCCGGCAAACTCAAGGGCCTCTCGGGGTACCTTCAAAATCATCACGACACGATGGTCGGAGACAAAACCCAGCAAACTAGCAAAGTTACTGACGTGTTCAACAACTACACTGAAAATGAGAGCTGAAAGATGCAGGGAGCACAAACAGCTCAGAAAAATCAATCCATCTAGCATTTCAGGTTTTGCTAGAAATACCTTTAACATCAGCATCAGTATGATTGTAGAGTCAACATCAGTATGATTTATAGAGTCAAATACCTTTAACGAGGGATACAAATGATTTTCATTTTCATATTTTAAGAACTATAAATAAACCATCCAGTAAGTATAATCAAGGTAATCAACCATTCCCATAAAACAAGACAAGTTTTATTCAGTAGTTTTATTCAGTACTGCTAATATGGTTGGAGATTACTGAAAGTACCAGAATGTACTAATTACTAAATAGCCTAGTAGTGCAGAGGAGAAGAATAAGAATGGTAAGATCTGGGCATAATTCATGGACAGAAAATTAAGATATATGCAGGGCTGCAAACTTCAGTCCGCAATGGACAACTTTAGTCTTAACAACATTTTATCAGATATGTTCTTCAGTAAGAATTTCTGGACGTGAGCTACAATACCCTCTTTCAATAACAAATTACTCAGAGATAAATTCCTAAGATCCTGATATGATAAAACTAGCATACTAGGATAAATATAACGATTGTGGTGATACCAATACCAGAAAAGCCTCAGGAAAATGTCTACTTGAATGTGCTAGTTTACCATGTATAACTTACATATAAGTCTGAAATAAGCATTGCATCTGTTACATATAAGTCTGAAATAAGCTCTTACCAAGTGTCACAACATGAACATAGACAGGTCAGCATGAAACCCTTCATAAGTCTAACTGTGTAGTCTAGTACACATATCAAGATTGTCGAGAAGACTAGATTGGCCACTAGTTGGCAAGACTACTTTGATAACAAGGGCCACTAGTTGGACAGTAGTTGAACTAGCAGCTTGGCCATCACTAACGCAACGCACTGCTGTGACAGCTCTCAGCAGTAACCTCCAAGGCTCCGATAACTGACACAGATAACCTGTCTCAAAGATGAGCCTCAAGACAAGCTTCACATTCTACTTTATGCTTCATTGAAGTTCAAAGAACTCTCCAAAAGAAAGGTTCAGGTGCCAATTGGTATCATGTTAAAGCCAGCAATGTAAAATGATCTACAACCTTATGTAAAGTGCCAACTCCACATATTTCTTTTTCACAGCTTTTATATTATTTCTAGAAGCAACACAACAGGGTTAAACACCAGAATCTTGAGTTTAATTTTTTCCAGAATTTTAGAGGCCCCACAAATTTAGTTCAGGTATTTTATACCATGTTAAAGACAGTAAAGTACGGAGGTTTAGCCCTGGTCCTTAGATTCAGTTTCCAAATCTTTTTGTTTTCTACAAAGATATTCCCAACCTTCATGATGATGGTAAGAAAAGAGCTACTCTCTGAATCTTTTATCGATTTATACCTGTAAATTAGCACTCTGATGCTGGCCTTGACAAATGATCCCACTATGTTGTTTGCTGGAATCTGCAAAATGATCCCACTATGTTGACAAATGATCCCACTATGTTGTTATACTTGAGAACACTGTAACAAAATCAAAGCCACAATAAACAGTGGTCAGATATAACAGGTACAACTACACAAAGCATCTGAATACACATATACTTCATCAATCAAGGGAAAATAAGCAGTCATGTATGTATGTATGTATGTATGTATGTATGTATGCGGTCTCAGATTCTATACATTAACATGGAGCAGTGGGTAAATCAGATGTCGAATTATTCGTCGCCTCAAGCAAGCAATGCTCTAAACAAATTTCAAATGCATGTTGTAGTGAAAATGTTGTAAAAATTTAAAAACTTTGATGAATCTGCACATGGGTATGGTAGCTGGCTAGCTGCTGAACTGGGATGTAGCTGAGAAAGAAAACAAAATAAGAGCATGAGATGAGACTCTGGTCTGGTGGTGGTGCCAAGAAACAGAGAGCAGAGCAGTCATCATGGTGTTTTGGCATCACATTCCTGCCTGCACAAATGGTCCATAGTACTAGTACCATACACTAGCTGTTGTACCCACCACTGCAAGATGTGGAGACTTTTTACCAGAGCATAACCTGACAATACTTTCATCTGCAGTAGAAGAATGTTGATTTCTACTGCAGTGCAGGTGCAGAGTAACTTTATGTACCACAGAACCTACTGAGCAGATCATTATGGATGAATGGAGCAAGAGGTGCTAAGAAACTTCCAGTTTTTGAGCATATGGAGCACTGAGCCATATTGCTTGGTAGTAGTACAGTAGTGATAAACTGGGCATTTCATGGCCATGTGGTGGGCTAAAACTATGGTTTTCCATGGGAGTATGTAGCATGAAAACTATGGTTTTCCGGGGGGTGAGCGCGCCTGGATGCTGTAGTCGCCGGCGTGAGCTCGCCGGAGATGGCCGGCTGCAACGGGTCATGCATGTATATCCGTCGAGACTCGGAGCATCAGTTGAGGAAGAAGAAGGAAGGGGAAGGGGAAGGGGAGGGGAGGGGCTCACCTGCGAATATGTAGTCGAGGTCGTACACGGCGCCGGGGTTACGCCGGCAAGCTTGCAACCCACCTTGGAGCTGGAACCCTAGGGCTCGGGGCCTGCGCAATACCACAACTAGGAGGCGCAGTCGTGCGCGGATGGCGAGGTCAGTGAAGAGAACGGCGACGGCGCCGCAACGAAGCTGCATGGGCTAGCATTAGTCAGCCGCGGGGGTGCGGGGGCGGCGGGGGTGGAGTCCGGCGGGGTCGGGGCGGCGGCGTCGTGGGTCGGGGCAGCGCGCGGGTGGATCTGGCGAGGGAGAGAGGGACGAAGGGGATCTGGCGAGGGAGAGGGAGGAATTAGCTAGAGGGGGAAGCTTACTAATGGCGCACCCCGCAGCGGTGCGCCATTAGTATGTTTTTTAGATAGCAATGGCGCACCCCCCGTCGGTGGGCCATTAGTAATCTTTTTTTATATAGCAATGGCGCACCTAATTATTATTATTTTTGTTGCATCTAATAATTTTTAAGAAAATGAATATGAATATGAAACAGTAATAATTTTTTATAAAAACATTAATAATTTTTTTTTAAATATCATCAAATTTGTTATTTGAAAATATTAGTGAATATGAAAAAATATCATCAAATTTATTATTTGAAAATATCATCAAATTTGTTATTTGAAAATATAATCAAATTTGCTTTTTTGCAATTTTAGTTGCACTCATTTGTGACGATGGAGCGGGCCGGGGAGATTGCTGGGGAGGGTGCGGTGGGTCGTCGGCGGTGGTGGAGCGGGGGAGGGTG
>LT934124.1:593971957-594000617 GCA_900231445.1 Triticum turgidum subsp. durum | reverse complement strand
TGGAGCGGGGGATGGTGCGGTGGGTCGGCGGCGGCGGTGGTGCAGGGGAGAGGGTGCGGGGGGTGCTCGGCTGCGAGGGGGACGGATCTGGCGAGGTGGGATAGCGATCGAGATGGAGGGGGATCGAGATCGAGTGTCCATGAAATTTAAAAGTATTCATGAGTTCAAAAAGTGCCCATGAAATACAATCGAGAAAGGAAGGCTACAATGTAAATACAATCGATCTTAGCTAGCTATCTGTTCACAATCTTCTTGCCCTTATTTTTCGTAAATGGAGTTCCTCTCTTGAACGGACGTCCTTTAGGTAGGGTGGTCCTGCTTCTTCTTGTGGTGTATGTTGGTACTTCATCGTCGTCGTCATGTTCCATCTTCGGGTCGCCGTACTTGTCGAAGTCTTTCTCATTGGCGACTCCGTCCATTCCGATGATCTACCTTTTGCCTCTCCTCACGACAACACGACTGGGCTTTGGCGGGTCGGTAATGAAGAAGCATTGGTCCACTTGGGAAGCCAGTACCCATGGCTCATTTTTCGCGGTGACGTTTGCACCCGCGGTCTTGGATTGGGCTTCGTGTATAACAATGGTGGTGAAATACCGGTCTTCTTTTATGACATTCTTGGCCCATCGGACACGGAACATCGGGACCTTCTCTCCAGCGTAGCTCAGCTGCGAGATCTCCTCGATCCTTCATTAGTATATGTCCTTGTCGTTACCGGTGTAGGATTCCATCGTTACCCCGGAGTTCTGATAACCATCGCTCTTCATGTCCTTTCCATCGGTGTAGAATGTGTAGCCGTTGATATCGTACGCCTCATACGTCATCAGGTTGTGCTCGGCGCCCTATGACAAGGCGAATATGAGTTGTTCTTCCGCGGAAGAATCCTCATGTAAAGGGTACGACAGAAGCTTCTGCTTGAACCAACGCGTGAAACATGAGTTGTGCTCTTTGATTATATCTCTGTCCGTCCTCTGTTGGCCTCGGTCATTGTACGTCTTCTCAATAAAGGTTTTTTGCTCTACCACCCAAGGATCGACCACGTCTAGGTGTTGTAGCGCGACTAGGTTTGCGCTTTGAAAGTCGGTGAGTCGACCCTCGAAGTCGACATGCACTTCGCGGCGGCCCTCACGGTGACCCCATCCAGCGAGCCTGCCGAGGTGCCTGTTGACGGGCAGACCAATGGGGTTCTCGATGCCTAGATAATTCGTGCAGTAGGAGATGCACTCTTCGGTCAGAAAGCCCCTGGCTATGCTTCCCTTTATATGTGACATGTTGCGAATGTATCCTTTGATGACACGATTCATCCTTTCGAATGGCATCATGCTGTGCAGGAACGTCGGCCCGAGTTGGATGATATCCTCCACGATATGGACTAGCAGATGCACCATAACGTCGAAGAATGCGAGCGGGAAGTACATCTCAAGCTCCCATAGTATCACCACGATCTCTTCCTGTAGCCTTCTGAGTTGCCTCACGCCAACCGACTTCCGAGAGATGATGTCGAAAAAGTTGCATAGGCTAAATAGCATTTCACGGACGTGCGCGTCCATGATCCCACGGACTGCAACTGGAAGTATCTGCGTCATCAGCACGTGAGAGTCATGAGACTTCATCCCGCTGAACTTCTGCTTCACTGGGTCTAGGTATCGTCTTATCTTCCCCGCATAACCATAAGGAAGTTTTACTCCTACGAGGCAGGTGAAAAACTGATTGATCTCCTCCTGACTTAGAGTGAAGCACGCAAGAGGGAAGTCATTTCTGGTCTTCTTGGCCTTTTTTCCTTTGCGACGACTTTCCGTGTCCTGCTTCGCCTCATCATCATCATCATTAGCGTGAAGCTCCTCCCTGATGCCCATTGATTTCAAGTCTGCCCTTGCTTTCGGCCCATCTTTGGTCCTCTCTGGCATGTTGAGCAGGGTACCAAGCAGACACTCGCACATGTTCTTCGTGATATGCATGACATCAAGGCTGTGAGGCACACGGTGGATCTTCAAGTACGGCAAGTCCCAGAAAACAGACCTCTGGCGCCTTTCACTTCTTTCCCGGTTCTGGCGCCTTTTGCTTCTTTCCCGGCAGTGGGCAATCTTTCCAATTTTTCAACAACTCGTCTATTTCCTCACCACTCCTCGTACGCGTGCGTCTTCGGGGTTTGGTTTCACCATCGAACAGATCCTTGCGTTTCCACCACGGGTCATCGTCGCGAAGCCACCTTCGATGTCCCATGAACACGGTTTTCGAAGACCCGGGATCTCTATCTAGCTGGCGCTACGTTTTGTCATCCATGCACATGACGCATCCAGAAAATCCGTGGACCACCTGCCCCGCGAGATATCCGTAACCGAGAGAGTCGTGCACCGTCGTGAGCAGTGCGGCTCTCATAGGGAAATATTCTTTCTCTGCAGCGTCCCACGTATCGGCTGGCGTTTTCCACAGCGTGTCTAGCTCCACTTTCAGCAGCCCCAGATAGAGATTGATGTCGTTCCCAGGTTGTTTCGTCGCTCAATTAGCATACTCATGTGAATGTACTTCCTCTTCATGCACAACCAGAGGGAAGGTTGTACATCCACATAAACACAGGCCAGGTGCTATGTGTGCTTCTTTGGCTGCCAAACGGATTGACTCCATCGATGCTCGCGCCCAGCACGATGTTCCTTGGATCCTTCCCAAATTCTGGGTGTTCGAAGTTCAACGCTTGTCACTTGCTCCCATCCTTAGGGTGACTCAGCATCTTGTACTTTTTATTTATCTCCGGATCATTTGCGTCATCTTCTCGCTTCTTCTCCTCCCTATCCGCGTGCCAACGCAGGAGCTTTGCTAACTTAGGGTCCGTGAAATACCGCTGCAGACGAGGAGTGATCGGAAAGTACTACACCACTTTTCGAGGAGCTTTCTTCCTCTTCTTGTATCGAGTGACGCCGCACACCAGACATATGGTAGACTCCGCGTGCTCGTCTCGATAAATGATGCAATTGTTCATGCACACATGGTATTTCACGTGCGGTAAATCCAGAGGCACACGATTTTCTTCGCCTCCTCGAAACTGGTCGGGCACTTGTTCCCCTTGGGAAGACGTTCGCGCCAGAATGACATGTTCTCGTCGAAGCATGCGTCGGTCATTTTGTGTTTTACCTTCATCTCCAGAGCCATGAGCGTTACTTTCAGGCGGGTATCCTCGAGCCTTCATCCTTCATACAATGGAGTAACCGCATCTATCTCCAGTTGATCCAGCTTGGCTTTCTCTCGGGCGGCAGCTCTGGCGTTATCTGTCTGCTTGAGAAGCAGCTCTTGAATATGAGGGTCCTGCACCCAGCCCATCGATGGTCCATCGTCATCTGCTCTGCCGGCATCTTCATCTTCATGATCATGCCCTTCGTCTGCTCCGACATCTTCCTCATCATCATGTCCTGCATCTTCTACATGATGACTGTGTACAGCATCACCGTCGTGATCATGTCCTAGAGATTCTTCATCTTCTCGCCCGCCCGAGCCGCGGTGGTTGTCTTGCTGCCCTTCCTCATTTCTTGCCCGGTCCCCATGGACAACTTCATAGTCATCTTCATCACCTTGCCACAGATAGCCATCCATGAAACCACGCAAGAGCAGGTGATCCCACACCTGACCGGAATCCGGATCCGCAATAAGGCTCTTCAGCTTGCATCTTCGACACGGACATCTTATCTCCGTCTCATTCTTTTGAAGCATCTCGGCCTTTGCGGAGCTCAAAAACCTATTCACGATGCCTTCGGTCATCGTGCGGACCATGGTCGCCTGCGGTGTAGAGCAAAACGATATTTTAGAACCAAGAAAAAATTTGGCATGACTTTCCCTAAAAATAGGACCAAAAAGAATGCATAGTGCCAAAATTCTTGCTGAAACAGAAATGAATCAACATTCCGGCAAAATATTGGCAACTACCGCATTTCAAATACCGGTACCTGCAAACACAAACATATAGCAACACCACGAACATACATAGATCTAGCTAGGTTATAAAAAGTGCATGTGCACGTTGTTGGAGGGAGAAAACATAAAGATAGCTTTCCCCTTACTTACCTATCAAAAAAGGTAATTTAACCACTTAATTTGGATGAATCTATGGCGCAAATGAGGTCAGGAGGAGGAGGCAGCCGAGACAAGCTTGGAGGAGGAGGTGGAGAGAATGAAGTGGGAAAAGTGAGTGGGTAGGTGTGGCTGTCCAAAATATCTAGCTGGTCCCAGGTTACTAATGGCGCACCACCAACAAATGCGCCATTACTAACCCTGGTTACTAATGACGCACCTGCTGGTGGTGCGCCATTACTAGTTTTGCAAAAAAATAATAAATATATATATACTAATGGCGCACCGGGGCACAGTGCGCCATTACTAGTTTAAACTAGTAATGACGCACTATTCCCCGGTGCGCAGTAATGACGCACTATTCCCCGGTGCGCCATTAGTAGTTTTGCAAAAAAAAAAGAATTAAAAAAAATATAGTAGTGGCGCACTATATGGCTGGTGCGCCATTACTAATTACAACTAGTAATGGCGCACTGTGCCCTGGTGCGACATTAGTATGTTTGGAAAAATTGTTACTACTAATGGAGCACCACATGTCTGGTGCAACATTAGTGGCCATTTCATCTATAGCCCTTTTCCTAGTAGTGATATCATTTTGAGATTTATGAAATCACCGTAAGCGCCTCATCGTCGACGGGAACGTCTCCTCCCACTGAAAGCGCATCGCCGGAAATCCTGAAATAAATTCAGGAATAATGCGAGCACCAGGATTTGAACCCTGGTGCGTTGGGGATACCACTGTCCACCTAACCAACTCAACCACAGGTTGATTCGCACGATCTATCTAGACTTGGATAGATAAGCATGACTAGCAAGGATGTCCGTATTATGACTACGTACGTCGTCCCAAAATCAGTGTATGTAAATTTTTGGGCATATTTTTCGATAAATACTTTCCTATAAGGCACTGCTCCAATCCCATACCAAGCATGAGCTGTTCACACGGTAACATGCATAGAAAAGTTACAGTATGATATATTGATACAAATATGGAAATTAGCAAACATGCATCGACGCGTACACGGAAAATGGCAAGAAACGAATGGCACGATGCGTATATGCCAGCAAATCAAAGAAACACAACGTGTTCACTCCTGCAACAAACAAAAACGAGATTCACCTGCATTTCCAGTTGACTGCTACTACCTGGAAATACATTAAAATGCCACAATATATAGACTGCAAGCAAGTGCACCAGGGAACATTCGTACAGATCTATAAATCATCCAGATTCCATCGAGGCAACTCGTCTCTCGATTTCACTCTGCAAATATGGAGTCCTGCGGTTCTACCTCGTTCACCTTCCCGGTCGACCTGTCCTTGTCGCTGGCCATCCGTGTTGACAGGGACAAGCTAGGGCACAAGACCCTGATGGCATCGCCTCACACGCCGTCATCGGCTTCCAAGAGGGTGCAGGAGGTGTCCCTCCCACCCATGTTCAACTACAAGTTTTGCCCCCGCTCCTTCGGAACAGCCCGAGCGCTGGGCGGGCACCAGAAGGCGCACAGCACGCTCCAACGCGTGCGACGCAACAGCCGGAAGGCGCACATGAGCCGTCGTCCCGCTGAGTACTCGGTCGCCAGCGCCCTGCGCAGCGCTTGCCTCCACGCGCGGCCCTTCGACGCATGGCACATCCACTACGACCCCTCCGTCCCGCTTTCCTTCCCATGGCAAACCGGGACCGGCCCTCGAACTCTAGCTCCCGCTCAACCGTAATCTGCAGTGCTGGGCAATGGATACGGTGGTAATGGAGTAGGGAGACTTCGTGGACACAAGGAAGGCATGAGTATAGTCAATCAGGAGGAGACACCCAACGGGATTGATCTAACCTCGAAGCTCTAGATTAGGGCTTTGGTTTTGTCGCCTCAAACAATAAATTTTCATTAAGTTTGGTTGTTTGTATTTTCTGTTTATTGCATCATCTTAAAAGCGAGATTATTTGAGTGCATCTCCTAGTAATTGTGTACTAGGCGCAAATTGTGATCAATCGATGAACTGTGTCGGGTGATATTTTCAAAGCATAATTCAAGCAGGTGGTTATCTGGATGACTTTTAGCCGTGAGCCTTTCCATTAGATGAAGTGATGTTCTTACTTCTTTCCTTCCATCTAATTCATTAGGGCGCGTGTAGTATTGTTTGCTGGATGGATGTTAAATCTTTTTAAGTGATCTGGGGAATCAGAGGTCTTAAAGATTTGTGTGGCGATATTCTTTTTTCAGTTGTATATATGAGACTAATTAAGATTTAGTTTTACTGTCCTTCGTTCGAAATAGAAAGTGAATCCTCTATGAGTTGCAGAAAGAGACAATTCGGAAATAGTGTCTCAAAACGTTTATTTCTCATGTAATTAAGAACGAAGTTGTCCAATGATGTACGTAAACATGATCTAATCTGTTCCACATAAAATAATTATCTTTCTTAGATATGTGTAGAGTTTAGCAGGGCCTGGCACTAGTAAGAAAAGATCCAATGTAAATCAAGGTTGAAGTTTAGAGTTAATCTCTTACATTACGTAGGTAGTAAGGTCTATTATATATGTGAGGAGATATTAAGTGTCATCTCCTCCAATATTCATAACCTAAATCGATCTCTTCACTACCTAAAAAACTCTCATCCAACTCATTATCGCAGATAGAGGACAAAAAGTTATTGTTTCTTTCAGAAAACAAATATTACCGGTGGAGGCATGTGATAAGAAAAACACATTAAAAATAGCTTTTTATATAACCTCGAGCAATAGCATCATATATAGCACAAAATGCATCATATATACTATAAGGATGTGTATCACAGATGCAAAAGCTCCCTGTTGAGAGGGCTACACAATATAAAAGACATAACACAAACAACGCACATGACCTTCTTAGGGCCAGTTGTGACTTTAGGGGGCCAAGGAAAAACTAGAAGGTCCGTCCCTCCTTCAATACAAACATTAAAATGATATCATAATCTTTATCAATGAATATGCCCCTCCTCCCCTCCCGGTCGCTCTCGCGAGCGTCGCGGTGGGGAAACCCTTGCAGCCGGCCTTAGGGCCCCTCCTCCTCCCTCCTTCTCACCTCACCGTCGCCGGCTTGGTCTGACGAGCGAAGCCCGGTCAGTGGCGGCGGCGGCACCGGGGCCTCTCTTCTCCCTCACGATGGTGGCCGATGCGGCTCGGTTTGGTCGGGCGACTGCACAGCGCTAGCAGAGGGCGCGCCGGTGCCGCAGCGGGCTGCGTTGTCATGGCTAGTGCCTGGTGGCGGCGGCATCAGCTCTGTGGTGCCCTGGGCACGTTGCATCTGGAGTTGTGGCGGCGTCCATAGTCGTGAAACTCGTCGGCCCCCTTCGGCAGGTGGCTGTAGCGGATGCTGAGGGGCATCGCGCCTAGCTACGTTGGTGGCGGGCAGGCAGCGGGTCTGTGCTGCTCTCGGAGCATCCCCATCCGTCCATGGAGCGGATCTGAGGAAGGCAACTTTCCCTAGATATTCTTCATGCTTCGTCGGTGGGCGCCGTCGACGTCCTTTGGTGGCCGGTTGTGGCGACTGGTGGGGCTAAGCGTCTGGTAGGGATGGATTGGGGGAAACCCTTGGCCGATTGTTGTTGCGACGATGTTGGCGGCGCTCCGGCGCTGTTCACCTTCTTGAATGCGGCATCGTGGTCTTGCCCTCGTCCTCTCTTCCCATCCCGGTGAAATCCCAAATATCCGGATTGGGTGGTGACGGCGCGCCAGCGTCAATTCTTCTTGAAGACACCATATTTGGGACGGCGGAGTGGTGGTCGAAGCTCCGGCGCAGGGTGTTGTCTGCCGGTTATCTTCAGTGGTGCTGTGGCTTGGCTACTTGCGGTTGACGTTGATGCCTACGTGCGGTGGTTGCGATGTTAGGTTGTGCCGATGCGTGGTGCGGTGGTCGTGCTTGTCGTCCTCTCCCCGACCACCAGGTAGTCCTGGCCGTGAGAGCTCGTGGATGAGCACCCTGCTGGTCGATAGCGCGTTGTCCTCCGATCCATGACTAGAGGGTAGGGGTATTTCTTCAGAGGCAGGGGTGGATGGCAGGCTGACAATGCTGGCTTCTGGGGAGTCGACGGAGAAGGAAATCCTCCGACAGTAGGCCACTACGTCATCTTAGTTGCCTCGTGTACCAGTTCTTGTTCGCCAAAGGCCTCGATGCTCAAGCTTGCGCTTGGTGTATTTCGGGCTTGTTAGTGGCTCCTTCGGTGTCATGTATATATATTTGCCGTTTCTCTCTTTTTCTCTTTTGTTTTGGCTTGTATGACTTGTGATGTGGTCGTTGCTTTATAAAGCGGGGGAAACTCTTTTTCGTCATATCAATGAACATGAAAAAATCAAAGACAAGCATGACTAGCAAGGATGTCCGTATAATGACTACGTACGTCGTCCCAAAATCAGTGTATGTAAATTTCTGGGCATATTTTTCGATAAATACTTTCCTATAAGGCACTGCTCCAATCCCATACCAAGCATGAGCTGTTCACACGGTAACATTCATAGACAAGATACAGTATGATATATTGATACAAATAAGGAAATTAGCAAACATGCATCGACGCGTACACAGAAAATGACAAGAAACGAATGGCACGATGCTGATATGCCAGCAAATCAAAGAAACACAACGTGTTCACTCCTGCAACAAACAAAAAGACATTCACCTGCATTCCAGTTGTCTGCTACTACCTGGAAATACATTAAAATGCCACGATATATAGACTACAAGTAAGTGCACCAGAGAACATTCGTACAGATCTATAAATCATCCAGAATCCATCGAGGCGACTCGTCTCTCGATTTCACTCTGCAAATATGGAGTCCTGCGGTTCTACCTCGTCCACCTTCCCGGTCGACCTGTCCTTGTCGCTGGCCATCCGTGTTGACAAGGACAAGCTAGGGCACAAGACCCCGACGGCATCGCCTCACACGCCGTCATCGGCTTCCAAGAGGGTGCAGGAGGTGTCCCTCCCACCCATGTTCAACTACAAGTTTTGCCCCCGCTCCTTCGGAACAGCCCGAGCGCTGGGCGGGCACCAGAAGGCGCACAGCACGCTCCAACGCGTGCGACGCAACAGCCGGAAGGCGCACATGAGCCGTCGTCCCGCTGAGTACTCGGTCGCCAGCGCCCTGCGCAGCGCTTGCCTCCACGCGCGGCCCTTCGACGCATGGCACATCCACTACGACCCCTCCGTCCCGCTTTCCTTCCCATGGCAAACCGGGACCGGCCCTCGAACTCTAGCTCCCGCTCAACCGTAATCTGCAGTGCTGGGCAATGGATACGGTGGTAATGGAGTAGGGAGACTTCGTGGACACAAGGAAGGCATGAGTATAGTCAATCAGGAGGAGACACCCAACGGGATTGATCTAACCTCGAAGCTCTAGATTAGGGCTTTGGTTTTGTCGCCTCAAACAATAAATTTTCATTAAGTTTGGTTGTTTGTATTTTCTGTTTATTGCATCATCTTAAAAGCGAGATTATTTGAGTGCATCTCCTAGTAATTGTGTACTAGGCGCAAATTGTGATCAATCGATGAACTGTGTCGGGTGATATTTTCAAAGCATAATTCAAGCAGGTGGTTATCTGGATGACTTTTAGCCGTGAGCCTTTCCATTAGATGAAGTGATGTTCTTACTTCTTTCCTTCCATCTAATTCATTAGGGCGCGTGTAGTATTGTTTGCTGGATGGATGTTAAATCTTTTTAAGTGATCTGGGGAATCAGAGGTCTTAAAGATTTGTGTGGCGATATTCTTTTTTCAGTTGTATATATGAGACTAATTAAGATTTAGTTTTACTGTCCTTCGTTCGAAATAGAAAGTGAATCCTCTATGAGTTGCAGAAAGAGACAATTCGGAAATAGTGTCTCAAAACGTTTATTTCTCATGTAATTAAGAACGAAGTTGTCCAATGATGTACGTAAACATGATCTAATCTGTTCCACATAAAATAATTATCTTTCTTAGATATGTGTAGAGTTTAGCAGGGCCTGGCACTAGTAAGAAAAGATCCAATGTAAATCAAGGTTGAAGTTTAGAGTTAATCTCTTACATTACGTAGGTAGTAAGGTCTATTATATATGTGAGGAGATATTAAGTGTCATCTCCTCCAATATTCATAACCTAAATCGATCTCTTCACTACCTAAAAAACTCTCATCCAACTCATTATCGCAGATAGAGGACAAAAAGTTATTGTTTCTTTCAGAAAACAAATATTACCGGTGGAGGCATGTGATAAGAAAAACACATTAAAAATAGCTTTTTATATAACCTCGAGCAATAGCATCATATATAGCACAAAATGCATCATATATACTATAAGGATGTGTATCACAGATGCAAAAGCTCCCTGTTGAGAGGGCTACACAATATAAAAGACATAACACAAACAACGCACATGACCTTCTTAGGGCCAGTTGTGACTTTAGGGGGCCAAGGAAAAACTAGAAGGTCCGTCCCTCCTTCAATACAAACATTAAAATGATATCATAATCTTTATCAATGAATATGCCCCTCCTCCCCTCCCGGTCGCTCTCGCGAGCGTCGCGGTGGGGAAACCCTTGCAGCCGGCCTTAGGGCCCCTCCTCCTCCCTCCTTCTCACCTCACCGTCGCCGGCTTGGTCTGACGAGCGAAGCCCGGTCAGTGGCGGCGGCGGCACCGGGGCCTCTCTTCTCCCTCACGATGGTGGCCGATGCGGCTCGGTTTGGTCGGGCGACTGCACAGCGCTAGCAGAGGGCGCGCCGGTGCCGCAGCGGGCTGCGTTGTCATGGCTAGTGCCTGGTGGCGGCGGCATCAGCTCTGTGGTGCCCTGGGCACGTTGCATCTGGAGTTGTGGCGGCGTCCATAGTCGTGAAACTCGTCGGCCCCCTTCGGCAGGTGGCTGTAGCGGATGCTGAGGGGCATCGCGCCTAGCTACGTTGGTGGCGGGCCGGCAGCGGGTCTGTGCTGCTCTCGGAGCATCCCCATCCGTCCATGGAGCGGATCTGAGGAAGGCAACTTTCCCTAGATATTCTTCATGCTTCGTCGGTGGGCGCCGTCGACGTCCTTTGGTGGCCGGTTGTGGCGACTGGTGGGGCTAAGCGTCTGGTAGGGATGGATTGGGGGAAACCCTTGGCCGATTGTTGTTGCGACGATGTTGGCGGCGCTCCGGCGCTGTTCACCTTCTTGAATGCGGCATCGTGGTCTTGCCCTCGTCCTCTCTTCCCATCCCGGTGAAATCCCAAATATCCGGATTGGGTGGTGACGGCGCGCCAGCGTCAATTCTTCTTGAAGACACCATATTTGGGACGGCGGAGTGGTGGTCGAAGCTCCGGCGCAGGGTGTTGTCTGCCGGTTATCTTCAGTGGTGCTGTGGCTTGGCTACTTGCGGTTGACGTTGATGCCTACGTGCGGTGGTTGCGATGTTAGGTTGTGCCGATGCGTGGTGCGGTGGTCGTGCTTGTCGTCCTCTCCCCGACCACCAGGTAGTCCTGGCCGTGAGAGCTCGTGGATGAGCACCCTGCTGGTCGATAGCGCGTTGTCCTCCGATCCATGACTAGAGGGTAGGGGTATTTCTTCAGAGGCAGGGGTGGATGGCAGGCTGACAATGCTGGCTTCTGGGGAGTCGACGGAGAAGGAAATCCTCCGACAGTAGGCCACTACGTCATCTTAGTTGCCTCGTGTACCAGTTCTTGTTCGCCAAAGGCCTCGATGCTCAAGCTTGCGCTTGGTGTATTTCGGGCTTGTTAGTGGCTCCTTCGGTGTCATGTATATATATTTGCCGTTTCTCTCTTTTTCTCTTTTGTTTTGGCTTGTATGACTTGTGATGTGGTCGTTGCTTTATAAAGCGGGGGAAACTCTTTTTCGTCATATCAATGAACATGAAAAAATCAAAGACAAGCATGACTAGCAAGGATGTCCGTATAATGACTACGTACGTCGTCCCAAAATCAGTGTATGTAAATTTCTGGGCATATTTTTCGATAAATACTTTCCTATAAGGCACTGCTCCAATCCCATACCAAGCATGAGCTGTTCACACGGTAACATTCATAGACAAGATACAGTATGATATATTGATACAAATAAGGAAATTAGCAAACATGCATCGACGCGTACACAGAAAATGACAAGAAACGAATGGCACGATGCTGATATGCCAGCAAATCAAAGAAACACAACGTGTTCACTCCTGCAACAAACAAAAAGACATTCACCTGCATTCCAGTTGTCTGCTACTACCTGGAAATACATTAAAATGCCACGATATATAGACTACAAGTAAGTGCACCAGAGAACATTCGTACAGATCTATAAATCATCCAGAATCCATCGAGGCGACTCGTCTCTCGATTTCACTCTGCAAATATGGAGTCCTGCGGTTCTACCTCGTCCACCTTCCCGGTCGACCTGTCCTTGTCGCTGGCCATCCGTGTTGACAAGGACAAGCTAGGGCACAAGACCCCGACGGCATCGCCTCACACGCCGTCATCGGCTTCCCAGAGGGTGCAGGAGGTGTCCCTCCCGCCCATGTTCAACTGCAAGTTTTGCCCCCGCTCCTTCGGAACAGCCCGGGCGCTGGGCGGGCACCAGAAGGCGCACAACACGCTCCAACGCGCGCGATGCAACAGCCGGAAGGCGCACATGAGCCGTCGTCCCGCTTGGTACTCGGTCGCCAGCGCCCTGCGCAGCGCTTGCCTCCACGCGCGGCCATTCGACGCATGGCACATCCACTACGACCCCTCCGTCCCGCTTTCGTTCCCATGGCAAACCGGGACCGGCCCTCGAGGTCTAGCTCCCGCTCAACCCTCATCTGCGGTGCTGGGCAATGGATACGGCGGGAATGGAGTAGGGAGACTTCGTGGATGCAAGGAAGGCATGAGTATAGTCAATCAGGAGGAGACACCCAACGGGATTGATCTAACCCTGAAGCTCTAGATTAGGGCTTTGGTTTTGTCGCCTCAAACAATAAATTTTCATTAAGTTTGGTTGTTTGGATTTTTTGGTTATTGCATCTGTTAGCTTTAATCTTGATGCATGTATCTGCATATTTAGTTTGCTTTTGCCATCCATGTAGGATAGGTTAGAGAGTAGCTAGTCCGGTGAAGTTTCATGCAGGCGCGCGAAGAAGATGAGATGTGAGGCTGCCGTGCGATGCGGCGAGGACGACAAGATGTCGATGTTGCTGTGCGATACGGCAACGCCGTGAGATACGGCACGACGCGATGGTGGCTGGAGCGTGATGGGCTGCAAGATCAAGTTGAGCCGGGTGATCCGGCAAGCTATTATCAGTTGCATGGGTACTGGTTGGGTTTGAGTCCGTGGCGGTTGCGGAGGCTGCCGAACATGGCCGTGCAAGTAGCCAGTGCTAGTTAGTTGCGTATGAGTTTGTTAGTCGCATGCAGTTTGCTGTTGAGGCCAAGTCATAGCTCTTGGAGAGATTCTAGGAGGAGATAAGGTCATAGAGATTAGTCGGTTGTGTGGTGCTAGTGCATGGAGAGTTTAGTGGAGTAGTGGGTCTAGGTAGTGGCGTGAGTTTTGCACCGTAAGTGCCAGCTTCTTCTGTATAAATGTGTTGTTTTGAGTAATGAAAACAGAGGCCGTGAGGGCTAGAGCAGAAACATGTAGCCACTGTATTCACCAAGGACGGAGCCTCTCGGCAAAGCTAGCGGATGGTCTGTTCCTTGGTGCATGTGTGTGTGTAGTGTGCGTTCAGGTGTTCTTGAGAGAAACCATAGAAGAAAGAAGAGAGAGTTGTGCGAGGCAGCTCGAGGTAGAAGAAGAAGAGCGGCGCTGCGAGGAGGCGGCGCCAACAATTGGCATCAGAGCCTAGTCGATCTGGCGACGGCGGCGGCGCGGCGGACTCCATGCGAGATGGAGGCCGGCGGTGCAAGGAGGAGGCTGGTGGCGGTGCGATCGGCGCCGCGAAGGCGTCGTCCACATCAAGAGATGGTCGTTGCATGTGGCAGGAGGTCGTGGTACACGGCGCCGCGACGGCGTCGTCCACGGCAAGAAGGCATGGTGATTGGCGTTGCTAGGGCATCATCCGCGGCGACGAGATGGTCCATGGCAACTGGCGCCGTGAGGGCGTCGACAACAACAAGTGGCTGCGGCGCTGCGATGGCGTCCGCAAGTGGTTGCGGGTGATCCGCATAGGAGATTGGGGAATCAAGATTAAGGGGGGAATTGTTAGCTTTAATCTTGATGCATGTATCTGCATATTTAGTTTGCTTTTGCCATGCATGTAGGATAGGTTAGAGAGTAGCTAGTCCGGTGAAGTTTCATGCAGGCGCGCGAAGAAGATGAGATGTGAGGCTGCCGTGCGATGCGGCGAGGACGACAAGATGTCGATGTTGCTGTGCGATATGGCAACTCCGTGAGATACAGCACGACGCGATGGTGGCTGGAGCGTGATGGGCTGCAAGATCAAGTTGAGCCGGGTGATCCGGCAAGCTATTATCAGTTGCATGGGTACTGGCTGGGTTTGAGTCCGTGGCGGTTGCGGAGGCTGCCGAACATGGCCGTGCAAGTAGCCAGTGCTAGTTAGTTGCGTATGAGTTTGTTAGTCGCATGCAGTTTGCTGTTGAGGCCAAGTCATAGCTCTTGGAGAGATTCTAGGAGGAGATAAGGTCATAGAGATTAGTCGGTTGTGTGGTGCTAGTGCATGGAGAGTTTAGTGGAGTAGTGGGTCTAGGTAGTGGCGTGAGTTTTGCACCGTAAGTGCCAGCTTCTTCTGTATAAATGTGTTGCTTTGAGTAATGAAAACAGAGGCCGTGAGGGCTAGAGCAGAAACATGTAGCCACTGTATTCACCAAGGACGGAGCCTCTCGGCAAAGCTAGCGGATGGTCTGTTCCTTGGTGCATGTGTGTGTGTAGTGTGCGTTCAGGTGTTCTTGAGAGAAACCATAGAAGAGAGAAGAGAGAGTTGTGCGAGGCAGCTCGAGGTAGAAGAAGAAGAGCGGCGCTGTGAGGAGGCGGCGCCAACAATTGGCATCAGAGCCTAGTTGATCTGGCGACGGCGGCGGCGCGGCGGACTCCATGCGAGATGGAGGCCGGCGGTGCAAGGAGGAGGCTGGTGGCGGTGCGATCGGCGCCGCGAAGGCGTCGTCCACATCAAGAGATGGTCGTTGCATGTGGCAGGAGGTCGTGGTACACGGCGCCGCGACGGCGTCGTCCACGGCAAGAAGGCGTGGTGATTGGCGTTGCTAGGGCATCATCCGCGGCGACGAGATGGTCCATGGCAACTGGCGCCGTGAGGGCGTCGACAACAACAAGTGGCTGCGGCGCTGCGATGGCGTCCGCAAGTGGTTGCGGGTGATCCGCATAGGAGATTGGGGAATCAAGATTAAGGGGGGAATTGTTAGCTTTAATCTTGATGCATGTATCTGCATATTTAGTTTGCTTTTGCCATGCATGTAGGATAGGTTAGAGAGTAGCTAGTCCGGTGAAGTTTCATGCAGGCGCGCGAAGAAGATGAGATGTGAGGCTGCCGTGCGATGCGGCGAGGACGACAAGATGTCGATGTTGCTGTGCGATACGGCAACGCCGTGAGAAACGGCACGGCGCGATGGTGGCTGGAGCGTGATGGGCTGCAAGATCAAGTTGAGCCGGGTGATCCGGCAAGCTATTATCAGTTGCATGGGTACTGGCTGGGTTTGAGTCCGTGGCGGTTGCGGAGGCTGCCGAACATGGCCGTGCAAGTAGCCAGTGCTAGTTAGTTGCGTATGAGTTTGTTAGTCGCATGCAGTTTGCTGTTGAGGCCAAGTCATAGCTCTTGGAGAGATTCTAGGAGGAGATAAGGTCATAGAGATTAGTCGGTTGTGTGGTGCTAGTGCATGGAGAGTTTAGTGGAGTAGTGGGTCTAGGTAGTGGCGTGAGTTTTGCACCGTAAGTGCCAGCTTCTTCTGTATAAATGTGTTGCTTTGAGTAATGAAAATAGAGGCCGTGAGGGCTAGAGCAGAAACATGTAGCCACTGTATTTACCAAGGACGGAGCCTCTCGGCAAAGCTAGCGGATGGTCTGTTCCTTGGTGCATGTGTGTGTGTGTAGTGTGTGTTCAGGTGTTCTTGAGAGAAACCATAGAAGAGAGAAGAGAGAGTTGTGCGAGGCAGCTCGAGGTAGAAGAAGAAGAGCGGCGCTGCGAGGAGGCGGCGCCAACAATTGGCATCAGAGCCTAGTCGATCTGGCGACGGCGGCGGCGCGGCGGACTCCATGCGAGATGGAGGCCGGCGGTGCAAGGAGGAGGCTGGTGGCGGTGCGATCGGCGCCGCGAAGGCGTCGTCCACATCAAGAGATGGTCGTTGCATGTGGCAGGAGGTCGTGGTACATGGCGCCGCGACGGCGTCGTCCACGGCAAGAAGGCGTGGTGATTGGCGTTGCTAGGGCATCATCCGCGGCGACGAGATGGTCCATGGCAACTGGCGCCGTGAGGGCGTCGACAACAACAAGTGGCTGCGGCGCTGCGATGGCGTCCGCAAGTGGTTGCGGGTGATCCGCATAGGAGATTGGGGAATCAAGATTAAGGGGGGAATTGTTAGCTTTAATCTTGATGCATGTATCTGCATATTTAGTTTGCTTTTGCCATGCATGTAGGATAGGTTAGAGAGTAGCTAGTCCGATGAAGTTTCATGCAGGCGCGCGAAGAAGATGAGATGTGAGGCTGCCGTGCGATGCGGCGAGGACGACAAGATGTCGATGTTGCTGTGCGATACGGCAACGCCGTGAGATACGGCACGGCGCGATGGTGGCTGGAGCGTGATGGGCTGCAAGATCAAGTTGAGCCGGGTGATCCGGCAAGCTATTATCAGTTGCATGGGTACTGGCTGGGTTTGAGTCCGTGGCGGTTGCGGAGGCTGCCGAACATGGCCGTGCAAGTAGCCAGTGCTAGTTAGTTGCGTATGAGTTTGTTAGTCGCATGCAGTTTGCTGTTGAGGCCAAGTCATAGCTCTTGGAGAGATTCTAGGAGGAGATAAGGTCATAGAGATTAGTCGGTTGTGTGGTGCTAGTGCATGGAGAGTTTAGTGGAGTAGTGGGTCTAGGTAGTGGCGTGAGTTTTGCACCGTAAGTGCCAGCTTCTTCTGTATAAACGTGTTGCTTTGAGTAATGAAAACAGAGGCCGTGAGGGCTAGAGCAGAAACATGTAGCCACTGTATTCACCAAGGACGGAGCCTCTCGGCAAAGCTAGCGGATGGTCTGTTCCTTGGTGCATGTGTGTGTGTGTAGTGTGCGTTCAGGTGTTCTTGAGAGAAACCATAGAAGAGAGAAGAGAGAGTTGTGCGAGGCAGCTCGAGGTAGAAGAAGAAGAGCGGCGCTGCGAGGAGGCGGCGCCAACAGCATCATCTTAAGGGCGAGATTATTTGAATTTATCTCCTTGTAATTCTGTACTAGGCGCAAATTGTGATCAATCCATGTACTATGTCGGATGATATTTCCAAAGCGTAATTCAAGCAGGTGGTTATCTCGATGTCTTTTAGCCGTGAACCTTTCCATAAGACGGAGTGATGTTCTGACTTCTTTCCTTCCGTCTAATTCATTAGGGCGCGTGTAGTATTGTTTGCTGGATGGATGTTAAATCTTTTTAAGTGAACTGGGGAATCAGATGTCTTAGAGATTTGTGTGGCGATATTCTTTTTTCAGTTGTATATATCTTATATTTACAAATTGGAAGCACCATACGAGGCTCCATGTTAATCCTAGAAACAGAACAATAATAGCCGTCCATGTCTGTTTCAACAAAGAAAAATGAAAGAGTCCACGTCCCAATTCCCCACCAAAAAAGGGTGCACGTCCATATTCTTAAAAAATCATTCACATACATGTTCCTCGAAAAAAAGACACAGACAATTAAAGACTGTTCCAGCATGATGTTAAAAATAAAAGACAATGCCTGCTCAGATTTTTTTTTGTGTGTGTAAATGCTCAGAAAAAACAATCCAAAAAAATCCTACGTTATGAAATAAATTCACAATCGATTCTTTTAATATGTGAAATCACCTAACTAAAACTAGACCGAATCTATTTAGTTTAATACGTGAAATCACGTAATTGTAACATTACTAGAAAAATGCACATCAAATGTCAGGGAGAGGAAAACCATACATGAACAAAAAAACTACAACGTCACATAAAACAAATGTACAGTGTCCTATCATGTTCTACCACAAGCACGTTTAGTTTCTCTTAAAAAGTCACACACGCATGTGTCAAAAGAAAAGATGAACAACACCCTTTAAAAGAGGTACAACAAAGTTCAAAAATAAGCTACAACATCGAGTCCGAAAAAAGAGTACAACGACCTATCATATTCTCCCACAAGCACGGTTTCTTTCTTGAAATCCACACTTATGTTTCCTAAACTGTCCCTATTGATTTCCTTTCGAAAAATCACTCTGCTGATTTATTTCATATCCAAGGAAAGAAAAACACATCAACATGTTGCTGCAAAAATCCTTCTTCAGACCGCCGCCCGCCCCAATGGCGCATCATATAATCCCTCCCTACGGCTGCTCTTCCTAATCTTCAGCCTTGCCACGTCGTCTATTCTTCAGGCCATCAGCGCGACCTTTATTCTTCCATCAACAGCTGGAATCAATCTAAAAGGAGGTATAGTCCAATCCTTCATCTCCTACTGTGATAATTTTTCTCTCAACCTTGGAAATCATTATTGTTATCACCCATTGAACATAGATGATAGTCTTTGTAAAAGTTTAGATTTTGCACCGTCTAGAGTGTGGTCTACTACTCCTGGTAAGTGGACTTTTGGGGATGTAGGAAGTAACCTAAGTACTTCCGTACATAGTTCTTTAACATCAAGGAGACATGCCGATTGCAAAACCGATTGATGTATGCCTCAGTTATGTATTGGAGCATGAAAACCGAAGCGAGAAGAATCACGACACATGAGATGTTTCTTAGGGCTAATCGTAAATTTTACTGAGTTACAGTTAAATACTTTTTTGGTCTAAAATTTGCGATATAAAATTTCTTAGAATTATCATAATTTTCATGATTAGACTTTTAAAAAATTGGGTTATACATTAATTATTTACTCTATGAAGTAATATAGTGCCACCAATATATTTATCTTATACCGGACTTATAACCAGCAGAGATGTGTTTTTTTAAAACCATCATCAAGTATAGGATTTCCATGAGAATATTACTCTGAGTATTATCTGTCACAAAATCTCATGCACATGCAGACTATAAAAGCCCTATACAAATGTGTCATACGTATATAGCAAACATTTTTATCTCAATTCTTTTATAAAAAAAGAAATGTACAATATACTTTGTGAACATCCTGCATATAATCAATTAGTAACGGAATGTTGTTCAATAATATTGATCTTAGCAAATTTCAGCAGGCAACGTTTCATATTTGGTTTACAGATTATTATTTTTCATGTACTGAGTTTACTTATTATTCACATTTGATTTCACATTTGCTTCTTTAAGATTATGAGATAGATAAAGACATGGGAATCATATTTTTGCAAACTCTATGGAGAAATGTGATTCCTATTCATTCAAACGCTGCAAGCTATTACATCTCCCCAAATATTTGAAATGGGTATCCTCAATAAGAATTCAAATGTGTATCATAAAATAAAAAAGTGCTATCATTACAAACAAAATATAGGTTGTCACATATTTATTTCAATATGAAATGCATATGAATTTGCTAGGCCGTGCGGATGCACGGGTTGACGATTAGTGAGACTAATTAAGATTTAGTTACTGTAAAAGAATGGACTTTGTTACTGTCCTTCGTTCGAAATAGAAAGTGAATACTTTATGAGTTGCAGAAACAGACAATTTGGAAATAGTGTCTCAAAACTTTTATTTCTCATGTAATTAATAACGAAGTTGTCCAACGATGTACGTAAACATGATCTATTCTGTTCCACATAAAATAATTATCTTTCTTAGATATGTGTAGAGTTTAGCAGGGCCTGGCACTAGTAAGAAAAGATCCAATGTTAATCAAGGTTGAAGTTTAGAGTTAATCTCTTACATTACGTAGGTAGTATGGTCTATTATATATGTGAGGAGATATTAAGTGTCATCTCCTCCAATATTCATAACCTAAATCGATCTCTTCACTAGCTAATAAACTCTCATCCAACTCATTATCGCAGATAGAGGACAAAAAGTTATTGTTCTTTGGAAAAACAAATATTGCCGGTGGAGGCATGTGATAAGAAAAACACATTAAACAAATAGTTTTTTATATAACCTCGGGCAATAGCATCATATGTAGCACAAAAATGCATCATATATACTATATGAATGTGTATCACAGATGCAAAAGCTCCCTGTTGAGAGGCTACACAATATAAAAGACATAACACAAACAACGCATATGACCTTCTTAGGGCCAGTTGTGACTTTAAGGGGCCAAGGAAAAACTAGAAGGCCGGTCCATCCTTCAATACAAACATTAAAATGATATCATAATCTTTATCAATGAATATGCCCCTCCTCCCCTGCAGGTCGCTCTCGCGAGCGTCACGGTGGGGAAACCCTTGCAGACGGCCTTAGGCCCCCTCCTCCTCCTTCCTTCTCACCTCGCCGTCGCCGGCTCGCGCTAACGGGCGAGGCCCGGTCAGTGGCGGCGGCGGCAGAGCCTCTCTTCTCCCTGTCGATGGTGGCCGATGGGGCTCGGTTTGGTCCGGCGGCTGCACGGCGCTAGTTGAGGGCGCGGCGGTGCGGCAGCGGGCCGCGCTGTCATGGCTAGTTCCTGGTGGTGGCAGGTTCGGCTCTGTGGTGCCCTGGGCGCCATCTGGAGTTGTGGCGGCGTCCACAGTCGTGAAGCTCGTCGGCCCCCCTTCGGCAGGTGGTTGTGGCGGATGCGGAGGGGCATCGTGCCTGGCTGCATGGGTGGCGGGCCGGCAGCGGATCTGGGCTGGCTCCCGGAGCGTCCACATCCGTCCATGGAGCGGATCTGAGGACGACAGCTTTCCCTAGATCTTCTTCATGCCTCGTTGGTGGGCGCCGTCGACGTCCTTTGGTGGCTGGTTGTGGCGACTGGTGGGGCTAAGCGTTTGGTAGGGATGGATTAGGGGAAACCCTTGGCCGATTGTTGTGGCGACTATGTCGGTGGCGCTCCAGCGTCGTTCACCTTCTTGAATGCGGCATCGTGATCTTGCCCTTGCCCTCTCTTCCCATCCCTATGAAAGCCCAAATCTCCGGATTGGGTGGTCACGGCGCGCTGGCGTCATTTTCTTCTTGAAGACACCATCTTTGGGACGGCAGAGTGGTGGTCGAAGCTCAGGCGCAGGGTGTGGTCTGCCGCTTATCTTCAGTGGTGTTGTGGCTTGGCTACTTGCGGTTGACGTTGATGCCTGCATGCGGTGGTTGCAATGTTTGGTTGTGCTGCTGCGTGGTGCGGTGGTCGTGCTTGTCGTCCTCTCCCTGACCACCAGGTAGTCCTGGCCGTGAGAGCTCAGGGATGAGCGAATCTACTGGTCGATGGTGCAGTGTCCTCCGTTCTAGGACTAGAGGGTAGGGGTCCTACTTCGGATCCAGGGGTGGGTGGTAGGCTGACAATGCTGGCTTCTCGGGAGTCGACGGAGCGTGGAAATCCTCCGATAGCAGGCCACTACGTCATCTTAGTTGGCTCATGTACCAGTTCTTGTTCGCCGAGTGCTTGGTGTTTTCCGGGCTTGTTAGTGGCTCCTTCGGTGTCATGTATATATATTTGTCGTTTCTCTCTTTTTCTCTTTTGTTTTGGCTTGTATGACTTGTGATGTGGTTGTTGCTTTATAATATAATGTGGGGGAAACCCTTTTTCCTCATATCAATGAACATGAAAAAATCTATAGGGGATAGGGCATACACTACAGGAATCAGCTACTTTGCCATCAGCCACGGTGGACGGCAAAGGCGCGTATGGCGGACGGCAAAGGTCTTTGTCGTCCGCCGCTGACGGCAAAAGTGGATGGCAACGTACAGGACGTCAAAGAGCTACATTGTCGTCTGCTTCGGGCGGCTGGCGGCAAAGGGTCCTTTGACATCAACTGCCGATGTCAAAGAATACTGACGGCAATAATTGCGCTGTTACTCCGTTAGGTGGTTAACGGCAAGCCTTTGCCGTCGGCCGCTGACGGAAAACATCGGAAGGCCTTTGTCATCCGCCGCTGTAGGCAAAGTTTTTTTTCTCTTTTCTGTCAGCCACTGTTGGCAAACTGACCAAATAGGTCAGCCTCCCAGGAAGCACAGTTGCCTGCCATGTGGCCTCTTTGCCTTCTGCTGCTGATGGCAAAGAGACCTTTGCCGTCGGTGGCTGACGGCAAAGAGCCTGCATATTGGCTCTTTTTTTCTGTTTTTTTTAAATCCAACAATTTTCACAGCAAATATATATGACATATATAGATATATTTCACAGAGCTATTTAACAGCACATAAGTTTCATCGTACATACATATATAGTTCCATCCACTCATACATAGCAAGTTCCATCAAGATAGCAAAGTTGCACATACATATTACAATGCAAAGTTTCATCAAGATAGCAAGTTCCATCGTAGCAAGCTAGAAGAATACTAGAAGAGAATGAAATTAAAAACAAGCACTCCATCATAGCAAGCTAGCTTCTGAGAAGTGAATGAAATCTACAAAATGGCAAATAAGAAAGTTAGGAAAAGGTGACTAGAAGAAGAAGCACGCCATCGTTTATGAGGTAACTTATGTGAAATGGATCGTTTATGAGCTAACTTAGGTAAACTGCATCATTTTAGAGCTAATGTAGGTAAAATGGATCGTTTATGAGCTAACTAAGCTAATTATGCCATTTTTCTTACATAAGTAAGGTAAGTACATGTCACTATTGAGCAAACCTAGTTAACTAAGCATATTATAACTAACTTAGGTCATTTTGGAGGAAACAAAGCTAAGTATAGATCGTTTTAGAGCTAACTTAGGTAAAATAGCTGGTTTTGGAGGTCAGTAAGCTTATTAAGTCATTTTGCAGGAAAAGAAGCTACGTCTAGGTCATTAAGGTAAGAATATTGGATGAAATAAAGCTAAGTCTAGGTCTTTATGCATTTTTAAGCAAAAAACTAGAGAAACTTACCTTGATCATGGAGGTGTGGGAGCGGGCTGGCTCAGGCCAGTAGCTGGAGAAGGATCGTGTGATGGTTGTGTGGAGTAACGCTGCACCAAAGATCATTTCCAATGTTTCGTTAGCATGATGACACTCAAATGTTAAGACTACCAAGTAACATCCATTCAAATTAAACTCACCGTGGTCTCAGGAGAAATCTCTGGATCAATGACTATGGAGCCACGGGACCTCCCGCCACTAGATATCGTCACCTGCTCTGGATTGTAGGGGATCTGGCTCGGGTTAAACTCCTCCCCTTTCCTCGCCTTCCCCTTGACTTGCTTGTAAGAGGCAGTGTGGGCCATGACATACAGGTCGTACCCCTCTGGCACCTTATCCGTCTTATTGTAGCATGCCTGAAAGAGAGAAACAAAGTAAATTAGTAATTAAAGGGCTCAAGCTAGCATGATGAATGAATTGCATTAATAATGAAGCAAACCACATTACCCAATTCCGCCCGAACTGATATAAGCTGGAGCTACCTTGATGGTGTGGCACACCTTCAATTTGGGCACGTTTTTCCTTGGCCTCAGTCGGCTCCCCTTCCATCTTTAAACACCTGCCATGACAAAGAGTAAATGAAATTAGTAAAAAATAAAAAAAATACAGACATGAATAATAATATGTATATCACTTAAGTGTGTCATCATCAAGTACAACATAAAAAAATTGAATACCTGACACTACTAATAATCTCAATCAGTATCATCAATAAATGCATAATCATCATCATCACTATAATCAATGACGGGCTCATAGGGTTCAATGGCATCAACATGTGGAAGGTCACCTTTACGTAATCGGTCAAGCATTGAGAGGTCGTCTGCAACAGTAACCTCTTCTTGTTCTGGCTCTTCTTGTTCTTCCTCTGGGGTGATGTGGGATTCACTGTCGCTGTCTACTTCAATGTTTTGGGGTGAAGTATACCGGTTCTTGAAACGCTTTTTGGAAAGACGTGTCTCTTGGAAGAATTCTCCTTCATATGTGTCTGGGTTAATGTGAGGTTCATAATCCTCTTCCTTTGGGGGAGATAGTCTAGCACGTGGCGGCACTTCATAAACGACATCCCAACCTTTCAGATTTGGATTAGTTTGGCGGGCCCAGGGTAGATAGAATACTTGGGTCGCCTGTTGAGCCATAATATAGACATCAGGAACATCTAAATGGGTGCTTTGGTTGATTTCAACTAGCCCTATATGTTCATGAGTCCTTCTAGTCTCCTTCGGCTGAAACCAATAACATTTGAAGACTACCACATTCGGTGGGTTTTCACCATAGAATAGAAGTTCATAAATTGCTTCAACTCTCCCATAATACTCGGTACCTCCTTCGCCGATAGCAGATACACAACAATTTGTAGACTTTCGGTTGGCCATAGATAGCTCTTTGCCATAGGTACAAAAACGATACCCGTTGATGCCGTATTTGTCAAATGAACGGACCTTATAGTCAAAACCATTAGCGACTTGTCTCAATTCGGCGTCCATAGACTCTGAATTAGCCTACAAGTTTAATATGAAAGGATTGTTGCATTACGCACAAATTAGCGAATGAAATGAAATTGTCTAATAGAATTTACCATTTGTTTGAACCAAGAGATGAAACCGGGATAGCCGCCTCCTTGCTTTGCGAGAAGCTCATACTCTTCGATGGAATCCTTTTGGATCACCACTCCATACGAGAATAGGGCGACGTATCGACTGTATGAAATATCCAGGAATAAGAGCAGTTCAAAGGAAATAGAAGTTGCAAAACAATGTACCGAGAACTTACTCGATGTACGACCGCACTTCTATCAGGTTGTTGAAGATATACAACGAAATGGTCCGCCATTCTTCGTTATCCAAAGATACTAGATTTAAAACACTGGCTGGTGCGAGATTGCCTTTGAATAGGCTGAGGTTGGATCCACCCTTTTTAGGCTCGTCAGCATTGTACCGAGGCTTCGGATTATGCAAATGACGATTTTTGGTTTCGTAGTGTGCTGTCACGAAGTTTGCCGCCTCCTCAGTGATGAATGCCTCAGCCATAGATGCTTCAATTCTACGTTTATTTTTACATTTTTCTCGAAGCGTCTTCTGCATCCTCTCAGTTGGGTAGCACCAACGATTTTGCACGCCCCCCCCCCCAATCTTGCCTCGGTCGGGAGATGCAAAATCAAATGTTGCATTGGATTAAAGAAGCCCGGTGGAAAGATCTTCTCTAACTTGCAGATCAACTCTGACGCCAACTCTTCCATTTCTTCTAGCACGCTAGGCGGTAGTTCTTTTGCACAAAGAACATGGAAGAAATAGCTGAGTTCTGCCAGTATTAGCCATTCATCCTCAGGGATGAAGCCACGCAACATCACCGGCATTACCTGCTCAATCCATATGTGCCAATCATGACTCTTGAGACCAAATATCTTCAATTTATCAAGACTCGCTCCCCTCTTTAGATTCGCTGCATACCTATCGGGGAACATAAACTGCATTTTCACCCACAAGATAATTTCCCTCATAGCTGGCCTTCCAAGATTGAACCATGCCTTTGGCTTCATCCACTTCTGCTTTCCTTTCTGTTCTTTCATGTTTTGTAACGGCTTATCACATAGCACCTCCAGATCGACTCTAGCCTTAGTATTATCCTTTGACTTCCCATCTATGCCGAACAATGTACCAAAAAGTGCCTCGGCGATATTCTTCTCAGTGTGCATCACGTCGATGTTGTGTGGGCAAAGGAGGTCTTTGAAGTAAGGCAGATCCCATAAGCATGTTTTGTGAGTCCAGGCGTGCTCAGAATTATAACCCTTGAAGTACCCTGGACGCTCTAGATCTGGCTCGAGAGCGTTTAACTGATCCAGGGTCTGTTGGCCTGTCAACGCAGGTGGTGCATGTGGGGCACGAGAACCTTCCATGCACACACCAGCCAATGAATAGCGCATACGCCGGCAAGTCATGCGTCGAGTACATGTACCAGACACGCATTATGAAGTTTTGTTTGCTATAGGCGTCGTATGTCTTGAACGCATTATCCCAGGATTCTTGTAATTTGTCCTTAAGCGGCTGCATGTACATATTCATATGTTTCCCCGGATAGTTGGGCCCTGGAATTATCAACGTCAGGAAAATGTTCTTTCTTTGCATAATCTGTCCGGGGGGAGATTGAGTGGAAATACAAATACGGGCCAACAACTGTATTGGGCTGCCGTCATACCAAACACACTGAACCCATCGGTGTTGATGCCGACTCGAGGATGCCTCGGATCTGCCGCTTTGCCAGCATGTAATTCATCAAACTTTTTCCACGCAACACCATCCGATGTGTGTACCATCATCAGATTACCATCTGCATCTAGTTCGGTTCTTTTGCCTGTTTTGTGCCTTGTCATCTATCTGGCCGTCTCTTCGACCATGAAAAGACGTTGAAGTCTTGGTACGATTGGCATATACCGAAGAACACTAACAGGGATTTTGGTTTGTATCTTCTCACCCATACTGTTGTCTACCACAATATACCTGGAACAATTGCAAATGGGACAATAGTTCAAGTCCGCATAGTCAAGCCTAAATAAGGCACATCCTTTCTCACAGGCATGTATCTTCTCATAGGGCATCTTCAGTGCACGGAGGATTTCGTCCGACTGGTACAGGTTTGCAGACATTACATGGCCTTTGGGTAGAAAGTGACCAAATACTGTCATAATTGCGTCATAGCATTCTCTGCCCAAGTTGAACTGAGCCTTCAAAGCTATTACTTGTGAGATGGCATCCAACTGACAAAGCTCAGTGTGCTCGTGGAGCGGACGTTTTGAAGACTCCAACATTTCATGGAAGGCCTTTGCAGATTGCTCCATCTCCTCGTCTGAATCCCGAGCATCATCATAGTCTTGCACCATGTTTTCCATCCCGGTACCATGCTCGTCGGTGCGACGATGATCCACCTCACCTCAGTCACGTTGGGCAGACTCACCATGAAATGTCCACACCGTATAATCGGGCGTAAAACCATTCTTCTGCAGGTGTTTACCCATTTCAGCATCTGTCCTCTTTTCCCAATCGCCGCATTGGAAACAGGGGCACCAAGTTTTCCTCTGGCCATTTGCAAATGCGGCTTGCACAAACCGCTTGGTTTTTGTGAACCATTCAGCGCTCCATTTGTTCTGACCAGTGTGACCGGTATACATCCACGCACGATCACTCATCTTGACTTTGAGAGCTACTGGACACACAACAATTATATATATAATTCACCATGTATATAGTCAACAGTTGATCTACTTTGTCAATTTTATTACGTCCATGCAACCTACACTCTAATAGGTAATGATAGGTCCTAATCCCACCCGAGTATGTGTAGATTGGGTTTATTTTCCCAAACTATGCTCCGGATCCGACGCAAAATTTCGGCAGCACCTCCCCGTTGTTCTCCTGATACACGTCTCTGCAATAAACAGGGAGGATGTGTACCTGGAGAACAACAGGGGAGGCACTGACGAAATTTATGCGTCGGATCCGGAGCAAAGCATATGGGAAAACGAACCCAATCTACACATACTCGGGCTGTCCATGGAGAGCGTTGGACAATTCAAAAGAATCAAGGTTATAAATATGCAAATGCATGCATATTTATAACTATGACACTTTCGAACGGGAGACACATATTGGTTACGCATACTGATGATTCAAGACACATATATATAGCTAGCTACCAAATTTCATGTCATTTGTGCAAATAATTAATGGGGGAGAAGGACATGTCATTTGTGCTCACCCACGAACGAAGGGGCAGAGCTCGTCAAACGCACGGCGAGGTCGTCGAACACCAAACCTCGCAGCCATGAAACAACTGCACATTTAAATCTACCCAATCAACACAATTATATATGATGTTTTTCATAACAAAATCGAAAAATATATGACCTAACTAATAATTCACAAATATATAACCCTGTCGGCCTCTGGAAGGCCAAAGAGCACCTTTTCGGGAGGTTTTGGGGCTTGGGGTGTCATGTCGGTGTCGGGGTGCTGTTTCGGGGTTAGGGTGTCGTGTCGGGGTCGGGGTGTCGGGGTGTGGTGTCGTGGTCTGTGTGTCGGGGTCAGTGGTCGGGGTGTTTCCTTCTATCCTTCTTCTTCTTTCCTTCTCTTCTTCTTCTTTTTTCTTGTTCTTTCCTTTCTTCTTCTTCTTCTATCCTTCTTCTTCTTTCCTTTCTTCTTCTTCTTCTTCTTTCCTTTCTTCTTCTTTCCTTTCTTCTTCTTCTTCTTTTTCCATATTTTTTCTACTTCTTTTACTTCTTTTCTTTTCTTCTATTCTTCTTCTTCTACTTCTTCTACTTCTTCTACTTCTTTTCTTCTTCTTCTTTTTCATCTTTTTTCTACTTCTTTTCTTTTCTTCTTTTTCATCTTTTTTCCACTTCTTCTTCTTTTCTTCTACATATTCTTTTTTCTAACACTAACACTAAATTTTCTTCTTTTCTAACACTAAATCTAACACTAACACTAACACTAACAATTAAACAAGAATTAAACAGCAAAAAAAAGAAAAACAGAAA